>OZ005619.1:22696751-23302370 GCA_963930655.1 Myrica gale | reverse complement strand
AGTTCTTACTATTGTTTTGGTAAGAAATTATACACTAAACTTGTAGGTTTGTCTAATGGATAAACATATGTTATGGTTGTAGGGGCGTGGTCATTAATTGGCTTTTATTAACTTTTGTTCCCTCATGTTTTTCCTTGGGTTTAAGTTTTGCATTTATTTTTAACTTAGGACTTGAGAGCTCGGCTTTGGGTTGTCTAGTTGTTAACTATATTTTAAATATTTTTGAGTTATTATAGTCTTAATTACACGATAGGTCTTTGTGGTTAGGACTTGTGTTAAATTAGTCTCCGTGGTTTTAATTTTGAAAAAATAGTTCTTGAGGAAACCAATTTGCAACAATTTAGTCTTCTTGTCCATTTTCCGTCATCTTATGAACAAGAAAATGCTTATGTGGACTTCCTTGCCACATAAGCACCAATCCAAACATGTCACATGTACAAAATAATAATTAGAATAAATCTATGGTGCCCAAAACTATCAAAATTGAATATTGAGACCCTATCGCTTGAAGTTAGGCCTAGAAGTATCGGCCTTACAAATTTAAAGATGAGACAAATAAGAATTAGGTTGGAGGAAAAGCCTAAAGAACAGGAATATGGAGAGAAAGAAAGGATGCGCCTACCAAAGAATTGGGGCTTGAAGTTGGGCCTAGATGTATCGGCCTTAGAAATTTAGAGATGAAACAAATAAGGGAGCGAAAGTCCAAAGAACAGGAATATGGGGAGGGAGAAAGAACGTGCTTTCCAAGGAATTGGGCCTTAAATTTGGGCCTAGATGTATCAACCATACAAATTTAAAGATGTAACAAATAAAAACAATGGTGGAAAAGCCCAAAGAACAGGAATATTGCTTTTCAAAGATTTGGGCCTTGAAGTTGGGCATGTATCAGCCTTGTAAATTTAAAGATGAAACAAATAAAAATAAGGGAGGAAAAGCCAAAGAAAATATGTGGAGGGAGAAAGGACGCCTTCCAAAGATTTAATAGAAATTTTAGTTTTAGAATAAGAATTTGCTATTTGGTATATTTTAAGGATTGAATAACGACTCACCAAAAAAAAAGATTGAATAACGAAAGCCATTATCATTAAAAAAATTAGAAAATCCAGATTTTAAAAAGTTGGGAGAGAGGAAACTTAGGGAATATTGTTTTCTAAAAAATTGTAAGATTTTTAGAATTTTTATAGAATTTTGAATATTTGTGTAGATTGGAGTTTTATAGATTTTTGTGTAAAAATTAGTGAAAAGTTTTAAAGATATTTAATTTTATTGAAATTTATAAAAAAAAGTGTAGAAAGAAATAATTTAATGTAATTTTTTAATAAAATAATATTAAAATTAGGTAAAAAGTAGAGAAATAAGATTTGTTATCATTTTAAAATATATATAAATTATAATTTGTATGCAAAAATTATGTATAAATATATAAATTTTATGTATAAATTTTTAAATATTAACTTGATAAAATTTAATGAATACAATTTGTATTCTATAACATTTTTACGAACCACTCTCATAAATTATAAAAAGCATGGGGAGCGGTGGATACGACTTTGACCAGGAGAAAACGGAAAGAAAGGCAGGAGGCAGAAGGTTCAGATGGGACCTTCAGAAAATGGCTCAAGTCAAAAGTCATGTTGGGTGTGCGAATTACGTACGGCCATTTTTAAGGGGAGAGAAGGACCAGAAAAGTAAAATACGAAACTGCTCGGAAGCAAAAGGATCGGTGGTGGAACAAACAGAAACTAGACAGCCCCGGCCCTCTTGGACTCGGGTTCTCGGCGAAAATCTCCTGCGGCGTAGTAATTGGACGACTCTTCCTACTCCTCTTCCGGAAAACGGTACAAATCTTTAATGGCTCAGCTCTGCTTTCTTTTTGTGTGTCAAGTGCTTTGAGCTTTCCGGATATTTGGCCTCTGTGATTTGATATAAGGGTTCTACGGATGGAATTCTGTGAAAAAATTTGGGAAAGAAAAGAAAAAGGAAAAAATGCTGTGTACTATTTCATTCCCTTCTTTGAACCAGCCATGCGGCATCTAGAATACTATTTGCCTTGCAAAGATTTGGGTTTCTGACACACTACATATTTCTATGCTTAGCAAAGACGTTAGAGCAATCGATTGCTCGAATTGATAGATCAAAGCCCTCCAGCTGTTCCATGTGGCCTATAGAAGAACAGTTGTTTGAACAACTGCATAGTGTTTCAGTTGTTGGATGAATTTTTTTTATCCTTTCAAGTATTGCTTCACTAAGAACAAAATTAGTCATAACACAAAAAGTAGCCTACTTCAACCATGATCGGCAAAACCAGTGGGAGGAAAGTTTTGTTATGCTGATTTCCCTTTTTACGAGTTTGTTAGGTCAACAACTATCATTTCCTCTCTAGTGTAATGATCATCATTCCACACCATAATGCATCAAATTACGTCTTCCTTTAAAAATACTAAATTTTTACCCTTGGTTCTCAACCATTATGGTAACCTATAGTCTTGAAAGAAATGCATGCATTGCCTGGCACGAATAGTTCAGAAATCTTAACCCCTTCTGCACCTCATGTGGTTTTTAGTTTTCACATTAGTAATTTGTAAGAACCTGCCTTCAGGTATCCAACCAAATTGCATACAAGGGCTTATATTTGCTTGTTTTTCTAGTTGTGTAGCCTCCTGTTCCCAATAGAGATGCCAAGCTCATCTGTTGAGTTCGTAAAACATGCAAATTCTGGGCATCATGTGAGAGAGAACAGTGAATATGCTAGACTGTTCATATCAAGTGAACCATCTTCGGTGGAAGCTGGTATCTCACAGGCTCATGCAGAAGCAAGGGCTAGCTATTTTATCTGGTGGATCAAGGCATTACTATGGTGCATGGTAATCGTAGCAGTTGTTATCATTTTCTTGAAATGGGGAGTTCCATTTCTGTTTGAGAAGGTACTTCTTTTTTCCACTTTTTTATTTAACTTTTCTTTTTCTGTTACTGTAGGTGCTTTATGCACGAATTCTCTTAACAAATTTTGTCATCATTGACTAGCCCTGTCTATACATCTATTCATATTCTGAAGAAAAGAGAAGTCCAGAAGTACTCCACTTAGCCTTTCTCTAGTTCTTCTCCTCCTTCCTCACTATGCTTCGCTTGACTTGAGTTGGGAAGAGTCGTACTCATATTCCTTTTATTAAACTTCCCATAATGCTTCTATTCCCTTACTGAACAAAGGCACAGATTATATACCAAGTATTTCATATTCTCCGAATCTCGCAGTTGTCAGCTTCTTAGCTTTGGTTTTACCCCCTTTCTCTACTAATCAGGTAAGCTTGTTTGTCTTTGGGCTTTCGAGTTGGATGTCACCATGTACTAGTGCTAGTGCGGGTGAAAGCCTTTATGGGAAAGGAAGGAATCATTGACGGCATTCCCGGTCTTACAGTGCATTCATGCAGCAAGATTCAGATTGAATGTACATAGAGGGAACAGGGTCTAGTTCAGTATTCAGGGTCAGGGTGAAAGCCTCTCGAAAGGCGGCAGGCCACTTTTAAGGCTTTTTAATTGGGGATTGAGACTAATGGCAGTTACCTTTGCCACTCTCAAATTCATGATCTTTCCCTTGAAGTATTTTATGATAAACTTAATATTTGAATTCTAATTTTCTTGGGCGATGGAGTATTTGACAATTGTACTTTTTCCTGAGAAGCTCACAGCTCTGTTGTGTTGACTACTGGCAATAATCTGTATGACTAAGACGTGATGTTAAATTTCAACAAACTGCAGATTCTGGAATTTTGAATGACTACTGCTTAAATTCATCACTTTCAACCTTAAGTATTGTATAATTTGGATGACCTGAAATCGACCTACCGCCAGAACAGTTCAGGGGCATAAGACTCAAACGGTATTTCTGTTACAATATACGTTTTTTCAACTTCCATGATGAATTATTGATGTCCTGAGTTTTTAGCTTGCTAGACAGGAAAATGTGCCATGTACGTCATGTTAAATTCCATTTAATGTAACAAGAAAAAGGATAAATGAAAAATATTCCATGCTACAGTTAATGGGCACTCTAGTCATTTTCACTTAATTTTTATCTGAAGCTTAATGAATATCAATGTAGGTTCTCTTGCCACTCATGCAGTGGTTTTCAACTTCCATGATGAATTATTGATGTCCTGAGTTTTTAGCTTGCTAGATAGGAAAATGTGCCATGTACGTCATGTTAAATTCCATTTAATGTAACAAGAAAAAGGATAAATGAAAAATATTCCGTGCTACAGTTAATGGGCACTCTAGTCATTTTCACTTAATTTTTATCTGAAGCTTAATGAATATCAATGTAGGTTCTCTTGCCACTCATGCAGTGGGAAGCCACTGCCTTTGGCCGTCCAGTTCTTGCCCTAGTGCTTGTTGCATCGCTGGCTTTCTTCCCCGTGTTCTTAATCCCTTCTGGCCCTTCCATGTGGTTGGCTGGGATGATTTTTGGATATGGCCTTGGGTTTGTCATAATCATGGTTGGAACAACCATTGGGATGATCCTCCCCTATTCAATCGGACTGCTTTTCCGTGACCGCATCCATGTAAGACTTTTTTTGGCTTTTTGTTTTTAGTGTCTGGGTAGAGTAGGCTTATTTTGCCTTTGATCTAAACTGATAATGATTTACTGAAGTGGGAAGCAGTTGTTGTGGGATAGCCCTTATCCATCTACTCTTAATTTTGTAGCAACGGTTGAAGAGATGGCCTCAGAAAGCTGAGATGATTAGACTTGCTGGAGAAGGAAGCTGGTTCCATCAATTCAAAGTGGTTGCGCTCTTTAGGGTTTCGCCGTTTCCGTACACAATTTTCAACTATGCCATTGTGGTAACATCTATGAGATTTTGGCCTTACTTATGGGGATCAGTTGCCGGAATGGTTCCAGAAGCTTTCCTATATATCTATAGGTTGGTGGTGCTCTGAATTCCAAATGTTCATGGTTCAAAAAAATATAAAAAAGAATAGATTTTCCTATTCTCTAGTGTTCATTCATGCAAACACACAGTAACAACCAAATATAGGTACGGAATCTATTAATATGAACAAGTTGGCCTTATTAAATTCCTTGGTTATCCTTGTTTATTTCCCAATTTTTCATGTCTTAGTGACTCACAGGTTCCGTTTATATATTCATGTGCATGCATATATGTGTACATACATAGACACACCCTGTCAATATGTATTGAGATATGTTTTAAACAATATTGGCTGTGCTTGTCTGCAGTGGTCGTTTAATAAGGACATTAGCAGATGCACAGTATGGGACCAGTCACCTGACTATAGTGGAGATCATATACAACGTTATCTCCCTCATTATTGCAGTTCTCATCACAATTGCGTTCACCGTTTATGCAAAAAGAGCTTTAGATGAGATTAAAAATGCTGAGACTAACAGGGAAAATGCCGCCCTTCCCAACAATGGCAGTCTCGAGATGGAAAAGCTTCCACTTGAAAGACCAAAGCCGCGTGGTTCCTCTTCCATTTTGTCTTAGCCTGGGTTATTTAAGAATAGACTAAGACCTGTATATATTGGAATTGTTCTCGAGGAGGTTTGAGGTTTCCTGACCCTGCGACAATTTTTTTTCTTTCTAGCCATGGCCATGGTATCGATATTTGTAAGTACAAAATTTGTACAAATTCTCAAAACAAAAAACGGTTATCTCGTATAATGAAATACAATATACTTCTCAGTATCTCCTCCCTCCATCCCCCACCCCAAGCATGTTTACCTTGTATATGAAATGCAAGATACATCGTGCCATTTTTGCTTATGCATATTCTTGGTCATTATGCCTGCGCTTTTATGGTCAAATATGCTTGTTCAGATGGTTGGACTGCAATTACACATCACTGACCTAGACCTCAAGCTCTATCGTGTGTTGCTGCTGTGTAGGGATTTTTCGTTTTGCAAGATGTACTAAAAGTACAAGCAATTGGTAGTTACAGGCTAAAAAGTACTCCTAAGAATTGGAAGTATAGTACCATTAGAAGAAGGGCCACCTGTCCGTGACTGAAAAACAGGAATTCATTTTGTTTGACTCTTTCCTCCATCCCTTCGAATTTCGCTTCTCTAGATCATTGTTGTTCATAACGCATGCGGAAAGGGTACCAATAAAGCCGATCATTTTTCATTCCTACCATATCGAATTACAGCTTTAAAATAGGACCCAATTCAAGGCTTTTTTCTTTTTTCCTTCTCCTTCCAGCATTCACTTTGTGAGATCCTTGTTGTATCATTGATACGGGTAACAAGGTAGAGAAGTAGATAGCTCAAAACGAAATCAAGACGGTAGATGGTAGATTGACGAATGTTGGTGAAACTGAAAGTGGGCATTAAAATGCAGTTGAATGGAACCTTGATACAATTCCTAATGCTCGATGTCTCTTGATCCTCTCTGCATCGGTATCGTTAGTGGTACTTCAAGCAATGCCCTTTTATTTTACGGTGTATGCTCGTGGAAGGAATGTAAACTCCAAGGCATATTTTGCACTTCATTCGCTTACAAAGGATCTTTGGACTTTAAAAGAGATCAGTTTTGTGTCTAATGTAATTTATTGATTTTGTTAGGAAAGTTGAGCTTGTCACTGCTTTAATCAAACAAGTAATAAGTAGCCTATTGTGTTTAGTTCAGTTTAAGGGTTTCAGCAACCATCGTTTTTAAGTTTGTGAAAATCACAATTTAGGAAGAAGTTTAGGTCTAACTTGTGGAATTACTAAATTAGTCGCATTGAGAATTATCAAAATTAATAAATGTCTAATTTCAAATAAGATCTGACTACATGTATTTCAATGAGTCATGCGTCCGATGTCTTATAATGGGTCATGTGATACTATTTTGATGTTCAAATCTCATTGAGGACATCATAAATTGTTATACTTCAATGGATATATAAGAAATGATTTCAATGAATTTTTTTACGGATAAAAAAAGTTCATACAAACCATTTATCTTTCAATTTTTCCACCATATCCCAAAATTTTAAAACATATACTGTCTTATAGATCGGACAAAATAACCCCTTTCGAAAAAAACGAAACGAACAGGGAGAAACAAGGAACATTTCTCCTCCTCTTCGCTCTGTGCAGCTGTGCTTGTCTGAAAATGAGCGCGCCTTTATCAAACTCAAGTGGCGAATTAAATTTCCAAACGATCTCAGTTTTCATCAGAAGTTACTGACTGAATCTGCCCGGAACCCGTTGCTGCTCTTTAAGTGTTGTCGGATCCACCAAGAGGGATCTATTTATAAATAAAAGAAAGAAAGAAAAGAAATGCTGCGGTTGAGAGCGTTCCGGCCGACCAACGATAAAATCATAAAGATTCAGCTGCATCCGACACATCCATGGCTGGTAACGGCGGATGCATCTGATCACGTCTCTGTTTGGAATTGGGAACACCGGCAGGTTGTCGTTTTGTTCGGTTTTTGTATTTGTTTCGCTCGTTTCTTCACTGCCCTCTTTCTGGTTGCTCCTATCCATATCTGTTATTTTTTACATATGGATTATTTGATCTTACTGTTTAAATTCACAGGTGATTTACGAGCTAAAAGCTGGCGGAGTTGACGAGCGCCGTTTGGTTGGTGTTAAGCTGGAGAAGCTTGCAGAGGGGGAATCAGGCATGCGATCTTATGCTTCTTATCAAGACGTTACATGTCTTATTTAATGAATCTCCTGTTCAGGAATAATATCCTGCTGTTTCTCTTTACCTTGGGATGAATGTATAGTTCGATCTCGTTGATAGAGAGCTCAAGTCGCTTGTGATGAGGTGTTCAACCACGAACATGCTTGAATTACCTTAAAGCTGTTAGTATGAGTTAGTTTTAGTCGAGTTAATGCCATTCGTACACATTTCGTTCCATGAAGAAGTAAAAACCACCCTGCTGTGGTGTCGTTGACAGACGTCTTTTCTTCTGCTGACCGTAGATGTTCTTAGTTTTTAATTTGTGGGGCCGGAATTGGCATCCACACTTGATTCTAAACAATCGGTATGCATATTATGTCAAACCAGAATTCCTTTATCTCGACTTGGATATGTAAATTTTAATGCGTTCAGAAAGTTCTAAACTTCTGTAAAAAAACAAACGGAATTTCATACCATGTTACGGAAACATCTTGTAATGTATTACTGATAATTGACCTGGTTTTATCTTTGTAATATTCTTCCTGTTAAGAGGAGCAAAATTGATATCTCCTTACTCTTGTAATGAGTTCAGATTTTTCCAACTTCTATTAAAAACAAATGGAATTTCACACCATGTTAGGGAAACATCTTTTAATGTATTACTGATAATTGACCTGCTATATCTTTTTAATATTCTTCGTATTAACAGAAGAACAAAATTGATATCTCCTTACTGTTTATGTTATATTTGCTTGGTAGAGCCTAAAGGAAAACCCACTGAAGCCATGCGGGGGGGCAGGTAATATCTTCCTGCATCTGTGTATGTATATTGTTTTTCTATCTACCTTTTTTTGTTTCATTAGAACTTGAATTGAGTGTGGAAACATGAATCCACCATGGGGGCTATGGTTCCTTAAAGTGTTAAGCAGGTGAATTTTTATGATGATGATGTACGCTTTTGGCAACTTTGGCGTAACCGCTCTGCCGCGGCTGAGGCTCCATCAGCCGTCAATCAGGTCACCTCAGCTTTTACTTCCCCGGCTCCATCAACAAAAGGAAGACATTTTCTTGTCATCTGTTGTGAGAATAAAGCCATATTCTTGGACTTGGTGACAATGCGTGGACGTGATGTACCAAAGCAAGATCTTGACAACAAGTCACTTCTCTGGCAAGTTCATCAGTGTATCTGATCACATTTGACTTTCGTAGGTGAAGTAGGGACACTTTTTCTAGTTGTAGTTGAATCTTCCCATTAATGCATTTCCTGATAAACGACAATGAAAGATAAAACTCTTAGTCCTTTGATATTTTCCAATGTAGTAAGAGGCACTGCTGCGTGCAACTTATTTGTCTTGGATATCATCAACCTATCCATTGTTCATTTTGAGGTAGAAACATGGACCAACTTATCATTGCAGTCCATGAAATGGCCTGTATTTCCATTCACGTAATTCCAAGAGACATGCTTTAGATTGTTTTTCTTTCTTTTGGAATTGACAGATTGCTTGACTGTTATTGGGTTATCTTCAGTTGAATATGCAACATTAGAATATAATATCAGGAAGTATGCAGACTATTGTACACATATTATAATAGCAAATTGTGCCAAGATGACCTTCATTTGTTGCATCTCCTTGCCCATTCCATGCAGCAGTAATCATTACTCACATAAGTGGATTTGGAATGTTGTTCAATCAAGCAGTAGAAAAATATGTGAAGTAATTAGTGAAAACTGAATTACATTTTTATGTTCTGAGTATTATATGTTGCCGTTTTGCGTTCTTGGCCATTGCAGTATGGAGTTTCTTTCTAGATCTGCTGGTGGTGATGGTCCTCTTGTCGCTTTTGGTGGATCAGATGGTATTATAAGAGTTCTTTCAATGATAACATGGAAGGTTAGTGGTTTGTCGAGTTGTGAGTCTGTCATGTTCTGAACAAATGTTACATTTGTTTTATGATGATAATACTTTCTTGCAGCTTGTGCGAAGATACACTGGAGGTCATAAGGGATCTATTTCCTGTTTGATGACCTTCATGGCTTCTTCGGGTGAGGTAAAACCTTAGTTCTTGAAGTTGAATTTTTTTGTCTCTTTGTATGTATCCTTCAGCTAGCTTTGTGTGAGACTTCTGTGATTATCTGTGTCCAGATGTAATTGATCCCCGGTTTATTGGGAAGTCCTCAAAAATGATTTTGCACCTCTGGAACCTTCATCAGATTGGATTCTCTCTTAATTTCTAACTTTGTTTGGTCCTGCAGTCTCCTCCTGGAGATAAATCTTTACTCTTACAATTCCTGAGACGAAATCTTGGCTTATAAAAATCATGCCAAAATAGTTTCTTATTATAGTAGCCTCTAGAGAATTTTGAAGGTGGAATTCAGGAGTTTGAGTTGGAAGGTTTCGGAAACATAGTTATGGATTTAGGGATCCTACTATTTCTTGATACCAGCGCATTACTTCCATATCACACAGGCATGTTTAAGGAGGTATATACATTATTTTCATATACTTATAAGAAAAAAAAGTTATTTGCAGCGCAACAAGGGGCAGAATCCAAGAGTGGCAGCATATGCAGCAGGAAAGCTCACCAGTGATCCGATAGTTTCCCAGTCTAGGTGAAAAAAGGAGGGAGGGGCAGAAGAACAATTTTAGTGCAGTGACCATTCTTGTGTTCTTGATGTGTTTTCTATGTTTAAAAGGACTTGTGTACCCTATACATTTTTGGGAGAGTTACTACAAGGCTTTGGTCTCGCCATCAATGGAAACTTTTCAACCATGTGCACCTTGTCTACGGATATTGTATTCACCTGTGCATGTAAAAGTACCTGTGTGTTTATAGGCATGATTGCTTATTTACTATTTACAGCATCGTATGATTTGTAGGCGTGTTCACTTTGTTCGTAGGCACTTCTGGTCTCAGGTGCTACTGATGGTTTACTCATACTATGGAGTGCAGACCATGGTCAAGATTCACGAGAACTTGTACCCAAGCTAAGCTTAAAAGTACTATCTCCTTATCCTCTCACTATAATCTACTTATTGCAAGTCAATTAATGAGGTATTATTTATGAGTATGGCTTTTCATGCATGAATTATTTTGCCTTAGTGATTTGGGTCTGTTCAACATTGCACTGTCTCGGCATTTGACACCATCTAAGATGTTTAAAATTTTGTTTTGAAGTGAAATGAAGTGTAATATTTATGCCACCACCTGAACCGTCGAGGAACAAAAAAGAAAGTTAAATCATGTTGTTTGGACTTTGTCTTAACTTGTCTTGATGATTATTTGATCATCTTTGTTTTATTTTCTAGGCACATGATGGTGGGGTTGTGGCAGTTGAGCTTTCTAGAGTGATCGGAGGTGCTCCACAGCTTATTACCATTGGTGCAGATAAGACGTTAGCTATATGGGACACGATCTCTTTTAAGGTATCATCTTAACAGTATAGTGTATTTAAGTCCTGTGAAATGCATTTGTTCTATTGGAATTGTTTGAAGCTTTGGCATGTTATCCTTTTTTTTCTTTTTGTCGAGTTTATTGTAATTTTTCTGGTTCACTTATGTTTCTCAGGAGTTGCGGCGTATTAAACCTGTACCAAAACTGGCTTGCCACAGCGTGGCATCTTGGTGTCACCCTCGAGCTCCAAACCTTGATATTTTAACGTGTGTGAAAGATTCCCATATATGGTATGGGTATCTGTTTATTGCCTTTTGCATTGCAAATTACCATCAGTTTGTTATTTGCCAGGGCTTTTTATTATGCTGGATTATGGAACAGAGTCTGTGCAGCGGCCCAGAAGAGTTCATATCACTGATGACTTGAATTACTAATTAGAGCCATTTTTGGACTTTTGGCAGGGCCATTGAACACCCAACTTACTCGGCTCTCACAAGGCCATTGTGTGAACTTTCCTCTCTAGTCCCTCCACAAGTACTTGCACCTAACAAGAAACTTAGAGTATGTTTCCTTTTCTTGGGCTTTTGCTTGTGTTTTAAACTGGAAGTCTATTTCTCATAAGCCTTTATCAGTGTCTTAGGTGTCCTTGGAGGAAAACGTGTTCATGTTTGAAGCTAGTCTTGTTGTACCTAAAATCATCGTAAATAGGAGATAAGATAGAGGTTTCCTTTTAGTTGTATATATATCTTGCTTTCAACTCATGAGTGCTCCTATGCTCTGTACATGTATAACTTTTTTTTTTTTGATAAGGATCTGTACATGTATAACTGAGGATACCTAAGGCAAAACACACAGCACTCCAACTTATAT
Source organism: Myrica gale (assembly GCA_963930655.1). Classification (NCBI taxonomy): domain Eukaryota; kingdom Viridiplantae; phylum Streptophyta; class Magnoliopsida; order Fagales; family Myricaceae; genus Myrica; species Myrica gale. Next base: position 23,290,473 of record OZ005619.1, on the reverse strand, counting down.
CTATCTCAACAGCGTCAAAATTTCTTCTCTCTCTCTCTCTCTCTCCCCAAAGCATCCATAAGACGAAGCACACAGCACTCCAACTTTGGCAAGTTTCAGTCTCTCCAAACTTTCTTTTCTAGCTTCTAGACCATTGTTTCCGTCTTATAGTCTCGCCACTATTTTTTCATGAGCTATACCAAATTGATGAGCCCTCCAAAAAAAAGGAACACCAAATTGATTGCACCAATAACACAACTCTCTTGCTACATCACAATGGAAAGAAAGACTATTTCACGATCACCAGTTGTTCTAAATACGTAACACCAGCTTGAGAACAATTTTCCCTCTCCTAAAGTTGTCAACAATCAGAGTGTTTACCAAAGCTACTTTCCACCCAAATCTGTTAGACAAGTTGTTGCCCAATGGAAGGTACTAATATAGTAAATCAGATGAAGAATTGATTACCTCTAGTTTTCAGTACTGCAAGGCTTCTATTACTCTAATATTCTAATTTTGAACTTCTCCAAGCATGCCTTAATCCCAGGCTACCAACCTAGCATTTGCCCCAACTAATTGAGATAGATCAGGAAACCTATCCTTTGATGCCATATCACCAAACCAAGCATCATAATAACTGAATCCTGCTCCCATCCCCACTTATGAAGCATATAAATCTATAAAAGGATTCCTCACCGGCCGATACAATCTTCTTTTTGGTGATTCTAGTTTTTTTCTCTTCATACCTAGGTTGTGTTTGTGTTGAAATATTTTTGGTATTGGATTTTGTGTTGGTATTGGGTTTAGTAAAAAAGTGAAGAGAGAGGTAATTTTTTATATTTTTTGTAATTTTTTGATGGGGGAGAGAGAGATTATATTGTAATATTTTATTAGGAGAGAGAATATTTTGGGTAAAATTGTGTTAGCAAACGCAGCCCTAATCTTGTTAAGGCTAATATTTATTCTCAAGTTATAAACCCCCTTTTGTTGTCTTTTTTTATTTTTTTTCTCTTTGATTTATGATTTTGTTTGTTCTTTTAGGTAGTTTTTTTGTTAATAAGTAGATTGACAAAGCCATTGATCGAATGAGAATAGACGATTCGGGAGTGATTTTATTCTAGATTATCAAATTTTATTATTTTTTTAGTTTCACTCAATTCTTATATTTCTATGATATAAATATACTTTACACCCTCCAACTATGGAATTCTTTGCACCCCAAACTATTATTTTTATCACACCAACTATTGATTTCAGACACTTTGTGTGATACCTCGAATCCTACATTAAATGGGAGAAGAGAAGGAATGAAAGATGATCAAGTCTCACATTGGGACCTTACTAGGTTGAACTGGGTTTTATAATGATCCAAGAAGCTTCAAGAGCAACATTGACTAGTCCTTATGAAGTTAAAGCGCAGATGTGGCTAGCGCTTTCCTTGGGTCGTTACACTTTACACATTCTGTTAAAATTTACAATTTATTTGAACGAAATTTTTTTTCCTTTGAAATGACAATTTTACCCTAACAAAAAAGTCACTGCCAAAAAATTAGAAGGATAAATAATTGTCATATAACAAACCAAAAAATTATTTTTCGTTCAAATTGACAGAAAATTTTAATAGAGGGTACAAAGTTTCTAAAATCAATAGTTGAAAGATGCAATGTTACAAAGATAATAGTTTGGGGTGCAACGTGTCAAGACCTTCATGGGTGCAAAGTGTATTTACCCCTATTTTTATTTTTTTAGTACAAATAATGGAATTTGGTTTCTTTTTAGGGCTTTTTATTAATGTTTTTACAAATAAAATGCTTTTGATAACCTTTTTTTCCTTTTGATACATTTAGAAAAAAAAATTGGTCTTTCTTTTAAAACTGTCAGAACTGGAAAATGTTTTTTTTTTCAATTTTAATTCTCTTTGAAATTCTTTAAAAATGGATTCAAAAAAGAAAAGTTGTTTTCGGAGAAAACGAAAGGGCAGTTCAGCTTCCATTCCCCAACTGTGTACCGTTCTTTTTATTTTGAATCGGTCTTTATGAGGAGATCATAACTTAGATCTGTGCCAAGGTTTCAAACGAAAAGGAAATGGGATCTTTATCTGAAAAGATCTACTGGGGCCAGCCTTAATTACTTGACTTACTTTGCGAAGACTTGCTCTGGATAAAATGGTACTCCCTCCTTACATTGGATGAGTATTTGCAGATGACACAATTTTAATGAAACAGAATAAAATAACTATCTCACTAAGATGCTTTAAGGTTCCCCATGTGCAGTTTTTATTACCTGTGCTTGAATCTGTCACTAGATCCTAGGCATTTTAGGAATATCTTTATATTTGCTTTATATCATCAAAATACATTCTATCAGCAAAATCCTATCTGTTGTTTAATGGAGGGAGTAATTTACCAGAATGAGGGCGATCAAACTGACACATTTGATGAGCTTTGTTTTGTCCCTCTACTGTCTGGCTGCTCAAATCCACCTTTCTTATGTGCAGTTTGAAATAGTTTGTTCAATCTCAAACATATTAGTGTTGATGACTCGTCACTTGTATGCAGGTTTATTGTATGGTAGCACATCCTTTGCAGCCACACCTTGTTGCTACTGGCACCAATATTGGTATTATTGTCAGTGAGTTTGATCCTAGATCTCTTCCAGCGGTAGCTCCTCTGCCAACACCATCAGGAAGCCGAGAGCATTCTGCAGTGTATGTAGTTGAACGAGAACTAAAGCTACTGAATTTTCAGTTGTCCAATACGGCAAATCCATCTCTTGGAAATAATAGCTCCTTATCAGAAACTGGAAGGTTTAAGGGAGACATGTTCGAACCCTTACCTGTCAAGCAGGTTAAAAAGCACATCAGCACTCCTGTTCCACACGATTCATATTCAGTTCTTTCTGTAAGCAGTTCAGGGAAGTAAGTTGCTTCTCACTAATGCGATAACACTGTTGGTACTGGTTTTCAAATGTATCATTTTTGAAGCTTTCTGGGTGATGATTTTGGACAAGTGGACTTGCAGTTCCAATGAACTAGTTGTGTTTGTGAAGTGGGGGGGTGTTGAGGTTTTATGCAAGTGGATAATATATTTTGCGCCATCTAACTACCGCGTCTTTTGCAATTTACACCCGAACCAAATTTGACACATTGCACCCTGAATCACTAATAGGGTTTTAATTTGCACCCCATGTTAAAATCGACCGTTAAGATGGTGCCACGTGGCCCATTTTCATTTATTTTGATGGTGACATCTTAACATGGAGTGCAAATGGAAAGCCTGTTGGTGGTTTCAAGTGTAATGTGACAATTGAAAAGCTGCTAGTAGTTTTGCTTGTACTGTGTAAGGTTGCTAGGTTAGGGTGCAAATTGCAAAATGCAATGTGTAATTGTTCCTTAATTTTAGGTATTATAGCGGCTGGGATAACTGCATAGTATTTACCATATATCTATATACGTTCCTTACTCCAAGCTGGACATGTCAATGGGAATTTAGTGCATGATGTTTTTCGATCTATTGATGTTGATGTTGTGTAATATCATAGCACGATTGCTGCTTTCTTACTGCACATTTGGTTGCAGGTACCTCGCAATTGTGTGGCCTGACATTCCTTACTTCTCTATCTACAAGGTTAGTGACTGGTCAATTGTTGATTCAGGCAGTGCAAGACTTCTTGCTTGGGACACATGTCGTGACAGATTTGCTATATTGGAATCTGCGTTACCTCCTAGAATTCCCATAATTCCTAAGGGTGGTTCATCAAGAAAGGCAAAAGAAGCGGCAGCAGCCGCAGCACAAGCTGCAGCAGCAGCTTCTTCTGCTGCTGCTGCAGCCTCTGTTCAAGTCCGTATCTTGTTAGATGATGGGACATCAAATATATTAATGAGGTCTATAGGTGGCCGCAGTGAACCGGTAGTTCTCTTTTGCCCAGTTGTTAGCTTTTCATTTCAATTCCTATTTCTTAGTTTTTTTTTTTGCTTCTGACATTGTTCCGTAATTATGATGGAACATCTTGTTTATGCTTAATAATAAGTGTTTCTTCCAATGTCACTGTAATTGTCTGGGCTTTCCTGGGAACTGCTGTAAAAGTTTAGAAGTTCAATCAAAATTGAAATGGAAAATTTTATGAAGACTTCAAATTTCCTGGAGAATTGATTTATGTCTTGTTCGATTTCCATGGGAAGTGTTTTATTAAATAATTGACTAGAAGTTTTGTGATAGGAATAAGATTGCCTTTTGTTAAATTATTGACTTTGAAGATTTGAATCCATGCACAATTTCCTGTACTTAACAGTGTTGTGATAGGAGTTCTTATATAACACTTCATCCACTCTTGCTTCTACTTGGTTTACTCTCCTGTGATGTTTGTTAATCTGTATGATCTTCTTTCCATTATTTGAGTGAGCATCGGATACATTTGTAATCATTTAACTCTCTAGAAGTGTCCTTTCCTGTTTGGGACAGCCCAAAATAAATTTAAACTTTTAAAAAGTCAAAAAATTGAAATGTATTAGTTTTTTTATATATAGTAAGATAATTATTAAGAAATTTTCCAATCTTTGAAAGGGTGCAGAGCATTTAGGAAATTGTTGAGATTCTTCTTTATTAAAATGCATCCAATTTTGATGCAAGGCTGTCCTTTTGGGACGGAATGATCTACAATTCATGCTGGTAAACCGCGGAAAATGAATGTCTCTTCTGTTAAAAAAAATCTTGTGTTTTCAGGTTTCTTGGATCGTCATTTTTCACTGGAATTATCTTGTTGTAGGTCCTTGGCTTGCATGGGGGGGCACTGCTTGGTGTTGCCTATCGAACGTCTAGGAGAATCAGCCCTGTTTCCGCAACAGCTATTTCAACAATTCAGTCAATGCCCTTATCAGGGTTTGGAAGTACTGGTCTTTCTTCATTTACTACTTTCGATGATGGATATTCCTCTCATAGATCTTCTGCCGAGGCAGCAGCTCAAAATTTTCAGCTCTACAGGTCAGAACGATAGCTACTTTGCGTTAATAATTAATCTTCTACTAATATCGCGTAGGGAGTAGGGACTTTAACATTGAATTTTCCCAATAGAGAAAACCAACTAGCTAGATTTACCTCACCTAGAGGGAGGGGGAGGAAGTTAGGTCCACTTAACCATACTAATGATTTTCATACACTTCTTCATTATCTGTTGATTCAATTTCGTATTGGTTATCAGCCAATTATTAAGGGTGTGGAATTCTGTGTGATTTACTTTTCACGTGTGAGATATATCCTAATTGACAATAATGATAATTACCTATTTGATATATCTACAGAAGTCATATAGAGCAAATAATATAACAAAAGAGCAATTACAAGTCCTAAAAGCACTCGCATAAAGATGTATTGGCCGACTCAATTCCGTTTGAAATTACTAATATACCATTCACGGTTGTCTACTGATTGATATCTCCACAATCCTTGCTCCTTTGTTCTTCTATAACCCACTTCAGATTAATGGTGCGCTCTTCACACATGCTGACCCTCGGTGTCTTCAGTTCCTGTCTCAAAACTTCTCAGTGCGTTGTAGAAGAATTAGTCTCAAGATTGGTCAAGGTTTATGTGAGAGACTTTAATATGTTCCTAGGAACATCTAGACGCTGAAAAATATTACTGATGTACGCATCTCAAAAATATGATTTTCTCTTGAGCTTGTACAAATATTTTATCAAGAAGACTATTTTTTTCCTTTTCAAAGAAGCTCTTTAATGTTCTCCATACTTGCAAAGGAAGTGACTGCTGTCAGAACACAAGATGTATCTATAGAACCCTTTAAAAAACCATAAATTTTTAGATCCATGCAGCATGTTTGGACAACTTATGGGCTATTTGAACGAGCACAGTATATGACATCATAGATTTCAGATCTTCCTTTCAGGAGACAGTTTCAATGGTCTTCAAACGCACTTTGAAACGAACGTATATGAGATCTAGTCTTGTGTCCTCGATCGAACTACGAATCAAACATGATTCACACAAACTCTACTGTCATTTGATCTCTGTTTGAACATACTTACAAAACAATCTACAACTCAAAGCCAGGTTCACTGTTTGAACAGTTACGAAGAATGGGTGAATATCAGTTCTTTTAAAATATATTAATAACTGCTCGTACCTAATCTCACGATAGTTTAACTCTACGTTTTGAGTGATCTATTCTAAACTTGTATGGTTAAAATTCTAGATTTCTACGTTGCATACCATACCTAAATACTTGAGATCACCGTGTGAAGCTGACAAGATGCAGATCTAGCAACCATTATCATTTATGCTTTTCGGTTTTTATGAAATTAGGAACGTAAGATCACTTGATTGATAACATGTATGTCTAGAGGAATTGGCATCTAAAAACGAATGGTATCTTTTCTTCTATTCACAATTACAGAATTCATGGACAAACTCTTTCTGAAGCAGTTAAATTAGAGCAGTTTGTATGTTTACTCTGGCTCATCAGCCTTCTACATCGCCTATGGCATCTAGACCAGTCTTTTAAAGCTGTTGTTTAGCTGGTCATTTTTTCTTGATTTCTTCATTTGCTTTTAGCTTTTACTTTGACTTTGAGTTGATTCTTGTAGTTGATGTGCTTAGTTGATAGAAATGTGCTGACAGGTTTGATGTTTATTTCTTCTATGAAGATGGAAGTTATAATGACTTCACTTGTTTTTTCTTTTGTTAAAATGAGATTTTATTTTTTTAAAAGTGTAAAGGAGTCTAAGCTGTGAACCCAACTATGAGAACGTTGTTGACATTTTTGGCCATGTCATACAACGTGAGGCAGCAAGCATAACCCTCTCTAGTTTTCAAGCTGCTTTGAGCCTGGTTCAATGTACCCTTCTGTTCTTCCAGTACACCAATTTCTCTTTCTATTGTCCAAGTCTTTATCTCTGCCTCCATCTCGGTCTAACTCGGCTTCCAGGATCACATCAAAGTCATTTTCCATGTGTTTCCAAATGGCGTTCATTATTATATAGTGCCTATATTTTGCAATTTCTAGGACTGCTTGAATAAGATCTCTGGAGGGTTTCCAACTAATGTAATATTTGCAGTTGGGAGACTTTTCAACCTGTTGGTGTTCTTCTGCCACAGCCAGAGTGGACTGCATGGGACCAAACTGTTGAGTATTGTGCTTTTGTATATCAACAATACATTGTCATATCTTCTTTGCGCCCCCAATATAGATACCTAGGAGATGTCGCAATTCCCTATGCAACAGGTGCTGTTTGGCATAGAAGACAGTTGTTTGTGGCTACTCCAACTACCATTGAGTAAGATATTGTTTCTGATCCAAAATTTATGTTTTATCTTGGTTTCTTAGTGTCTTCAGCGCTAATGGTGATTCTTCGGTGGTTTTGCTATACAAACTTTGGCTTTTGCGAGGGAACTTGTAATTGCAGAAATATGGAAAGATGTAAGGGCATCATAGTAAGATTCATTTTAGCTGTACCATGTCGGGGGCTAGAATACAAAGCAAAGATAAACAATCTCCATTTCAGTCTCATAAAATGAGTTCTGTAATAATAAGAACAAGTAATTTACTTTATTTAAGACGACTTATTCTTGGCATTATATTCATTTAATTTTTTTTCAGTTCCATTATTACTGGTGGGGAGAATACTTTAATGGTTGTGTTTCAGTGTTTTGAATAAATGGATGAATGTTTGAGGACTTGGAGCATAGTAGTTTTGCATAGTTTGCAACTACGAGTTGTCTGCCTTCTTGGTGGAGTATTTTGCTCATAACCACATCAAAACAGCAAAATGAAAATCTTGTTCAGCTGTCACAATATCATAGCTCGTCAACGATGCTTTGTTTTGTCAGTACTAGTTACTAAGGGGCCTTTTCTTTCTCTTAGTGCTTTTAGCAATTCTTCACGTACTTGTTGTGTTGTGTTCTCTAGATGTGTTTTTGTTGATTCCGGAGTGGCGCCTATTGACATAGAAACGAGAAAGATTAAAGAGGAGATGAAAATGAAAGAGGCTCAAGTGAGAGCCGTTGCTGAACATGGAGAGTTGGCACTAATCACAGTGGAAGGTCCCCAATCCGTTGCGCAAGAAAGAGTATCGTTGAGGCCCCCAATGCTGCAGGTTGAGACTTTTTCTTAGACTGGTTTTCCTTAAATGTTGTTTCCAACTGTTAATTTGAGTAGATGGCAAGTAACTAATTTGGTTTGTCTTTATGGTGCCTAGAATTGGCTTCTTTTTTAGCTCTAAATACAATAGCATAAAACCTTTGGTAACTGTTTAAGTTCCTAAGAAACTAGCTTTTGTATTCTAACATGGTTAGTTCTTAGTTTTATATTACAGTTCGATCAAAGTGAAAGAAATACTGAAACAAACCGCTAGTTAAAGCAGGACTCAAGAGATGCATGTCCATAAGCATATGGAATGTTTTAGAGTTTCAGGGACCTTAGATTTCTGTAGAACTATGGTGAGCTGTAGGTTATAAATTCGCAAAGATTTATGCCCCATTCATTCACAGTTTAATCCCATGACTTAATGGTAAGCAAGTCACATCCCTTCATGTTATCTTCCTTAACTTCTTGTGGAACCGTGAGGTCTTTGGGGAGGTAGCTTCTAAAAAGACATCGTTGCTTCAGGAGTTTTCTTCTTTGGATGTTTTGGAAGAGGAAGGGAGGCTTGATAATGATGGTCAAGCTAGAAAGTTGAATACTACTAGGGAGGTGAACCTTTTGATAGACATAGAGGAGATTAGCTGGAGGTAGAAATCTAGAGCTTTATGGCTCAAAGAAGGTGATAGATGCACCAAATTCTTTCACAAGGTCGCTAACTCTAATAGGAAGGCGAACTTCATTTCTTCCTTGGAAGTCGAGGGCGAACTCGTGGAGGATCCTGTTAGGATTTCAGATGAGATTGTGAGTTTCTACAGCTCTCTATATTTGGAGCCTCACTCTTGGAGACCTATGCTGGATGGCTTGAGGTTTGACTTGATCTTGGGAGAAGAAGCGGAGTGGCTTGAAAGACCCTTTGATGAGGAAGAGGTGACAGGAGTTGTGCGTAGCCTTAATGGAGATAAGGCTCCAGGTCCGAACGGCTTCTCCTTGGCCTTCTATCAATCCTGCTGGGATATTATTAAGGGTGATGTTCTCTCTACATTTAATGAGTTTGCACAGGTGAGGAGATTTTTCAGAAATCTCAATGTCACCTTCATTGTCTTGATTCCCAAAAAACAAGGAGTTGTTGAGTTGAAGGACTTTCGTCCTATTAGTTTGGTGGGAGGGGTTTATAAATTTCTGGCCAAGGTGTTGGCCAATAGGCTGAAAGCGGTCATGGATAAAATTATATCACCTTCGCAAAGTGTCTTTTGTGAGGGGAAGACAGATATTGGATGTTGTTCTTATTGCTATTGAGTGCATTGATTCCAGGTTGCATTCTAATTTACCTAGAATGCTTTGCAAACTAGACGTACATAAGGCCTATGATCACGTTAACTGGAGTTTTCTTCTTTACATGTTGAGGCGATGTGGTTTTGGGCACAAGTGGTGTAGATGGATCGAGTTTTGCATCTCTACAGTGAAATATTCTGTTATTGTGAATGGTACTCCTGAAGGTTTTTTTGGTGGCACCCGTGGTTTGCGGCAACGTGATCTCTTCTCACCATTTCTTTTTGTCCTGGTTATGGAGGCCTTCAGCAAGATGTTGAATAAGTTAGTTGAGATTGGTGTCATTCAGGGTTTCAACGCTACTAAAGGAGGGCATGGTGGGGTGTGTATTTCACATTTGCTTTTTGACGATGATACACTTATCGTGTGGGGCTGAGGAGAACCAGTTTCGCAATCTTCGTTGTCTTCTCCTATGATTTAAGGCGATGTCTGCGCTTAAGATCAATCTTGCGAAATCTGAAATTATTCCTATTGGTGCGGTGGGACATGTTCGAGACTTGGCTGGAATTTTGGGATGTAGAGTGTCCTCTCTACCTATCACTTATCTCGGCCTTCCTTTGGGAGCCCGATTTAAAAGCATTCACATTTGGGATGACATTATTGAACGTACGGAGAGGAGGTTGGCTGGGTGGAAGTGGTGTTACCTCTCGAAGGGAGGTAGAGTTACCTTGATCAAGTCCACTCTTGTTAATCTCCCGACTTACTTTTTGTCTCTTTTTCCTCTCCCTTCTTCCGTGGCTTGTAGATTGGAGAAACTTCAGAGGGATTTCTTACGGGGGAGCGTTGCAAATGTTCATAAGTTTCATCTTCTTAAGTGGGATAAAGTGTGTTGTCCTATAAGGAATGGTGGGTTGGGTATTAGGCGGTTGGCCAATTTCAACACGGCTTTGCTTGGGAAGTGGTTGTGGCGCTTTGCTTTTGAACATAATAGTTTGTAGAGGAGTGTTATTGTGGATAAATATAGGAGTGTGGAGGGTGGGTGGAGGACCATCCAGAGTGGTGGTTCTTACGGAGTTAGTCTATGGAGATACATCAGTAAAGGGTGGATCACCTTCATCGAGAACATCCGTTTTGTGGTGGGTTGTGGTAGTAGAGTTCGTTTTTTGAGTGATCTTTGGTGCGGGGAGAGACCTTTGAGCCTTGTGTTCCCGCTTCTTTTTTATCTAGCCCGCCATAAAGATGCTACGGTGGCGGACTATTGGGATGGGAATTCTAGGGGGGCTTGGAATATTCAGCTTGTCAGGGCAGCTAATGATTGAGAGTTGCATATTTTCTTATCCTTTTTCTCGTTTCTTTCTCCCATGGCCCCCCGAAGTGGGGCTGACGATAGGATGTGTTGGGTGGGGTCCAGATCTGGTAAATTCTCCGTTAAGTCAATGTATGTGATACTTTCTTGCAATCCTAGCTCCCGTTTTCCGTGGAGGCAGATTTGGAGGGCCTCCGTCCCTATGAGAGCATCCTTTTTTGTATGGGAGGCTGCCCATGGGCGAGTCTTGACTATCAACAATCTCAGACAGAGGGGTTTATGTGTTCTTGATTGGTGCTTCCTATGCAGAAATTGTGGGGAATCGGTGGATCATATCCTCATCCATTGTACGGTTGCTAGGGAGCTTTGGTCTCATGTGTTTAGCATTATGAACTATTGTTGGGTTATGCCGTCTAGAATGATTGAAGTGTTGTGTAGTTGGAGGAGGAAGTTTATTGACCCCTTCGCTTCGGTTGTGTGGAAGATGATCCTTTCGTGCATTTGGTGGGTTATTTGGCGGGAGCGGAATGATAGATGTTTCAATGACACTTTTTCATCTCTTGTAGGGCTGAAGGGCAAGCTGATGATTTCTCTGTTTTTGTGGGCTAATGTTGTTCTAGGCTATCCTTTCTCGGATTTTTCTGATTTCATTAGCTTTTTAGCTTGTATGGCTTAGGTGGTTCAGAATAGCTCTTGTGTACTGTCACCTTTCTTAGTTTTTAATAAAGTTTTCCTTACTTATCAAAAAAAAAACTTCTTCGGACCTTGTATACCTTGAATACAGGTTGCTGGTCTGGAAGTCTTCTTGTATCTAAACATCTGAACAGAACTTGTCTTTTTGCTTTTAGTCTAACCTTGTCTCCCATTTCCAGGTGGTGCGATTAGCATCTTTTCAGCATGCTCCTTCTGTTCCCCCTTTCTTAACATTGCCAAAACAATCTAAAGTTGAGGGGGATGATCAGGCAGTAATGAAGGAAATGGAAGACAGAAAGGTCCATGAGATAGCTGTTGGTGGTGGAGGGGTATCTGTAGCTGTTACTCGTTTTCCGACAGAGCAGAAACGACCAGTTGGACCACTGGTTGTGGTGGGTGTCAGAGATGGAGTTCTTTGGCTAATTGATAGGTAATGGATTCTTGGCCTTCCCCTAAGATCTGGTGTATGTCTTCTAGCCCCACACACCCAAAAAGCCGTACTGTTCTTAAATTTCTCGTCTGGCTCTGTCCTATGTGCCTGAAAAAGTTTATTCGAGCCTGCCGAAACAAAGGCCTAAATGCTTTTTGTTGGCCTTTTTCATTATTCAAATCCTAATTCTCAAACTGAATTCTCTCTCTATAATCCTATAGTCCCGTGTAGCAAGGATACATAATTACTTGAATGTCTATGTATGTCTAGCCATGTTCGTAGTGTGAATACACAATTGATTTCTGTGGTTGTGCTCTTGTAAATGATTTTAGGACTTGTTTCATACAAGACCTGGGTCCATCATTCCTTTTCCAGGTGATGCTTTTTCAGTTATAAGTCTGAGGCTAGAAAATAACTGCATCATACAGTTATTCGTCAATCGTCTCTGTGTACAGTATTCTTACTTACATAAGAAGATTTGAGTTTTGATATTTTTGTGTTGAAAAAAAAAAGAGGGCAAGGGTCCTTGAAGGCCCTTTTAGATTTCTAATATATCAGCATTGCCATATTTTTTCAGTGATCTGTTTACGGTTTTGTCTATTCCCAATAACAAGAATGATATCTGTGATGCATTCACTTTGCTAGGTACATGTGTGCACATGCCTTATCTCTAAGCCATCCTGGTATTCGCTGCCGGTGTCTTGCTGCATATGGAGATGCTGTTAGTGCAGTGAAATGGTATTGTTGTCATGGTTGTTGATATTTTGTAGTCCTCTTTGCCTTTCTATATTATGGTACCTACACTACAATTTGAACAGGGCAAGTAGGCTTGGTAGAGAGCATCATGACGATTTAGCGCAATTTATGCTAGGGATGGGATATGCTACTGAGGCACTTCATTTGCCTGGAATATCTAAGAGGTATGCTGCATAATATAGAATTCTCTATGCTGTTCTAGATTACAATTGTGTACTACTGTGTAGACTTCCAACCATGTAACGGAGTTTCTGTCAGTTCGAAGCACATTTATCCATGTTGGAAGAAAGACTCCTATATCTGCAAATATGATTGATGTGTCAGGCACTTCTGAACATTTACGTGTCCTGATAATAAAAACATAGAGCTCGTGTGGTTGCAAACTAGCTGTGCATCAATTTAAGTGCAGCAAGACCTTTCAATTTTTCATGTGTCATGATCTATGGCTTCTCGTCTAAAGTTGCTATATTGGGTGAATGCACTCATCACTTTTTTCTTAACTTTTTTGGCCCTTCCTTGATATACATGGTTATTCTCAGCTGTTGAGAAGTTTAGGAGTAGGATGACCGGGGAAAAGCTGACTCTTTTGGATTCTGTTCTCATCGTAACAGCTGTAATATTTTGAAAAGTGACATGTCTATGTTAGCTATTCAAAATGACGTCCGTCTGGACAGTTCTCTTTTTATATGCGTAGACGATTCTCTTTTGTGTTCTGTAGGTTGGAGTTTGATCTGGCCATGCAGAGCAATGATTTGAGAAGAGCTCTTCAGTGCCTCCTTATAATGAGCAACAGCAGGGATATAGGACAAGATACTACTGGACTTGGTTTGAATGACATTCTCAGTTTAACAGCTAAGAAAGAAAATGTAGTGGAAGCTGTTCAAGGAATAGTGAAATTTGCAAAGGAATTCCTGGATCTTATTGATGCTGCTGATGCTACTGCACAAGTTGAAATTGCTCGCGAAGCTCTCAAGAGGTTAGCTGCTGCAGGTTCAGTAAAAGGAGCTTTCCAGGGTCATGAGTTAAGAGGACTAGCTTTGCGTCTTGCTAATCATGGAGAATTGACCCGCCTGAGTGTATGCAGTCTTTTTCACTTTTATTCTCTTGCATGTTTGCTCCTTGAGCTCTTTGATGTATGTGAAAGTAATAGTCTTGTATGTGTTGCATTCTGCTATGAGTGCTACCCAAAAAGCATTTGTTTCTAAGAGTGAGAAACCAGAAAAGCATTTAGATGTAGCATATTTCTTGTGTATGTTATTGCATGTATAGTTGTGAAGGCGATGCTAATTAAATCCTTGCATGAGTGCACTTAACAAAGTTCTTTTTTATTCTAGTTTGTTTACCTCTAATGGGTTGTGTGTTTGTGTGTCTTGCAATTTGATTCAACAATGAGATGTCAATTGATGTCAAAAATATGCCTACAAAAGTTATAATGCCGAAGTCAAAGTTTCATAAATATTGTATGTAAGAATATCATAGATTGTGCAAGGAACCTGTAACAATTTTTTAACCCATAATGGGGGAAAATGCTAAAGCGTGGAGACAGGTCATCTGCCTGCTTTCATTTTGAAAACATTCTGACGAGGAAAAATGTGCAAGATCATTCTTCGCAGTCTAAGTGAATCAGGGCATAGGATCAGTTTCTGAAATGCTGAAATGAGAAACAAGTCATGGTGACCCCTATTGGAGCTTAGTGTCCTGCTACTTGATGACTTACTGTCTTTACAGTTTAGTCAGAGTTTTGAGTGGTGCTGGCGACCAAGGCTGTCAGTAAACAGAAAGGAGAAGGATTCCATTTCTCAGTTGGATATGGTGGGATTATATGCAGTAGAACAAAGAAAGATTGGGCCAGCTTTTGCTGCGTCAGTTATTTTACTCAGCAGCTTTGGATATTCTTTCCTCCTTGTTTGACTTTCTTTGGTTGTGCGTGGTTTGGTGGAGTGGCATCTTTTATTGTTTGTAAGGAGAACGAAAAAACTATCATGATCAAAAATCACTCATAGTTAAGCTTACGGGTATTTGTTTGAATCAATCCTTATGTGGATCTCTTGTGCCACTTCCACCCATGGATGCATTTCTTGCAATGTAGATGGTAAATGGGGTCATATAACTTCCATGGATCCTCTCTCACGAGATACCGCACATATTGTTGCTGCTGTATAAAACTTGAGTAATGTCCGCTGTTAGTGTTGCATATTTTTCAGCCATTCAGTCAAAATTTTCGTTGTTTTCAATGGGCGTTAATGCCACAAATCTTGAGGTTAAAAGACATGATGTTGATTGATTTTGATTTTGCTCGTCACTAGGGACTTTATGCCTATATTCTTACCTTTAAAACCAATGTCATGCATGTACTGCAGGGTTTGGTAAATAATCTGATCTCGGTTGGCCTGGGACGTGAAGCAGCATTTTCAGGTGCTGTTTTGGGAGACAATGCTCTCATGGAAAAGGCATGGCAGGAAACTGGGATGCTTGCTGAGGCTGTGCTTCATGCACATGTATGAGCTTTTTTTCCCTCCCCTTGGGTCTGCACTGTATATGGCCACGTATTAGTTGTTAATATGAACCCATTTAACACCTAAATTTAGTACTTTTCTCTGACCTTGTAAGAATATTTCCAGGCTCATGGACGACCAACATTGAAGAATTTGGTCCAGGCTTGGAACAAAATGCTGCAGAAGGAGGTTGAGCACACTCCATCAACAAAGACAGATGCTGCGGCTGCCTTTCTCGCTTCGCTTGAGGAACCCAAGCTTACAAGTCTGGCAGAAGCAGGGAAGAAACTGCCAATTGAGATTCTTCCTCCTGGAGTGACATCTCTGTCTCTTTCTATTTCTGTTAAAAAACCGGTCTCCGGTAATCAGCATTCACAGCAGGAATCAGGGAAGCAACTGCTGTTAGAAGCCCCTCCTGCTCCCAGACCAGTGAGTGCTCCCCTCCAGTCAGAGTCCACAACGGCACCAGTGAGTGCTCTGCTCCAGCTAGAAACCACTATGTCATCAGTTGGTGCTCCACTCCAGTCAGAATCCACACCGGTATCAATGAGTGCTTCCTTGCAGTCAGAATCAAGTGGGCATGTTTCAGACAGTAAAGCCCCTGGAGCAGCTGTGAGTGATCCAGATTCAGTTGCTCCCGGGGAAAGTATCGAAGCAACATCAATCTTAACTAAAGCAGAATCACCACCCCATGTTCCTGAGAGTCAGGAGACAAATGTCCCCACGTCGGTTCCAACAAGTGACCCACTTGCTTGAATCTCAGATTAGTTCATCTGTCGTTCAGTCTATGGGTGCAGTGCCTTTGTCATTTTAGTAATATTTGCAGTCACTAATTTAATTTGACGCAAAGAGGGAAATTAATATAGCTTGCCCTTTATCTGGTTTAATTTCATTCCTTTTTTCCTTGAATACTTTTTGCTTATTTGGATTGATCAATGAGAATGGCTAGGTTTTTTTTTTTTTTTTGAGAAGTGTAGTTGGTTTCAGTCTTAAAGTTTTGTTCTGTGTTACAAAGCGCGATAACAATCTTTATGTTGTTAAATGCTCTTTGCTTTTTGGATTGATCGATGAGTATGGCTGGTAAATGCTCTTTCCTTTTCTTTTTTTGTTCTATGTTAATTATTATATTGGTGTTAGTTGGTCTGTTGATTGGGAAGTAACTTGACATCCGTAGATAATGGTAGTGCTGGATGCAATATTGGGGTGTGTAAGGGCTGCCAGACAATATAGCTCCCGCTACTTCAACTATCGATGTAAAATGTCTTGCAAACTGGAACCCATATGTAATTGTATATGGTGATGTAATATCACTTATGGTTTAACTCTTCTCGTCCCCGAAAGGCACGGCCGAAAGTTGACAAAAACTCTGAAAGACAAGCTTACCCAAAAGGCTGCTGGGCATTCCCGCCAAAATTGGGCCGCCTACGCATGCTATGCCCGGTTTTGGTACGCGGTCCATCATGAGTGATACCTGAAAGAGACGGGGGCCCGCAATGGGGTATGAGACCCAAATCAACCCAAACGAGATTTGGGTTTGGATTCATTTGGAAGAAAATTACAGTATTATGATAAAATTATGAATATTTAGATAATGTAAAAATTTCACAAGTTTTTAAAAGTGATTTATATTTATAAAAATGAATAAAGTATTATTTTAAAATACGTGTTTTTTATAATATTTTAATTATAAATATAAAAGTAGGATGCAAATTTTAAAAATTTAGTATAAATGAACATACCCTGTGTTCCAAACCGGACCAAAGCTTAAAGAAAAGAGAACTTCCCATCAGCAAGGAGTTAATTCCTTTTTTTCTTTTTTTCTGAACAGCAAGGTGTTAAATCGGATGGGAAGGTAAAATGCATATTTTCAGTCTACAATATCTAAAATGGGCCCCGTATTGGAACCTTCCCGAAGCTTTAAAAATGCTTGAAAGGACAAGAGCACGCCGGTAGGAATCGTCAATGGCAGCCGGAATTTTGCTATCTAGGGCTTTTGCACTGGCATCTAGCAGTACTCCCTCTCTCCCGGTCACCTTTTGTAACCGTTTCTTGACTTTCCTTGCCTCGCCACCGTGTCCATCAGTCTCACTAGTACCGGCATCGGCACGCAATTTAGGCATCTTTTCTTTTTCGTGCAGAGGGCAAGCTAGAGCAGTACTTCCAATAACATTATTTTCTCTTCATAAGCACGACAGATTATTTACGTCCGAAGCCTCCACCAAGATCAACACAAAGGTGAATTTCTCTCTGACCGATTCAGATGAAGACGACGACGAGAACGACGAAAATGGCAAAACCAACAGGACCGTGGGCACCAAAGATATCGACAAGAATAAGCTTCCTCCCCCCTACGATCCGTTCAGCAAGAAACCCATCATAGAGGAGCCCAAGGACCCAAAAGACTTGCAAGAAATCTTCCACAACATTAGGACCAAAGATGGCCTGCTCAACAATGCCATCAAGATGTTCGACGCTTTGTCCAAAGATGGACTCACACACGAGGCCTTGGAACTCTTCGCTCAGATCAAGGACAAGGGTCACATGCCTGACGTGGTGTCCCATACCGCCGTCATCGAAGCTTATGCCAACGCCGGTCAGCCCAAAGAGGCTCTCAGGGTCTACTTGCGCATGCTTGCCTCGGGGGTCGCCCCCAATGCCTACACTTACACTGTTCTTATTCAGGGCCTTGCTGCGGATGCTAAATTTATATGGGACGCCAAGAAGTATGTGATGGAAATGATGGGCAAAGGGATGAGACCTAATGCGTCAACCTGCACGGCCGTGTTTGAGGCTTTGATCCAGGAGCAGAGGCTAGACGAGGCCAGGGAGCTTCTGGAGCAGATGAAGAACAAAGGATTCGGGCCCGATGAGAAGGCTGTGCGGGAGGTTCTTAAGAACAAGCGGGGACAGGATTTTAGGACAGTCGTCAACATTCTCTTCGACAAGTAAGATATCGAGTGGAATTTTGAATTTGCTCGCCCTTACCCGTTTTTGGACCATGCAATCAGTATCCGTGATTCAGTTGATCGAATGAAAAAAGTCACCTTTCTTATCGTAGTTCTGTTCCTCAGATTTTGAGGGATGCTTGTCCCCTCTCATGCTCCTGCAGAACTAACCTGGGTGTATGCGGGTTTTGACCCCCCATGACCGAGGTGGTTCCCTTTTGTTGGTTCGTTTCGTTATTATTAATGAGATGCGTAGTATGTTTTTTAAAGAATGGCTCTCCATGGGTAGAAGGGTAATCCTTTGACGAAAGCGCAAATACCTCCACGGATTTTGATCGCTTACGATGTGTTTCAAGTGAACTACGAAATTGGCAATATCATGCGATTACAAGCGCAAAACCAAACATACTTTTTTATCTGCTATAGTAGTTTAGAGTTAGAGCACCATCATAATAACATCAGAAAAAATTAGGTTAATATAAACCACAGAGAGCCCAGTTCAGAATTCACCAGATGCAGAAGCTCCAATTAAAGCAGAGGATAATTACAGCCTTCCAAACACAAGATAATCTTTTTTTTGGAGAAGTCAAACACGATCATTTATAGACTTTCAAGTCCTGGAATCCGGCAGGATAGCCTTCGAACGACTTCGCATCTTGCTATTGAAATATAGAAATGTGTAAAAAAAAACCCCCGAAAAAGGAAAGAAATTGCTCCGAAGACAATATTTGCCCCTACCAATTTTTGTGCACAAGATTAAGTCAAATTCGTCAAGGGATACAATAGAACTTGGATTTTAAGAATCTTTTTTTTTTTTTGCTAAGGATTTTAAGAATGCACAGTTCAAATGCATCGCACAAATAAACGAAGATGAACTCAATTCTCTCCCGATGCTTATTGAATTAATTAGAAAAGATAAAAGTCTTCACAAAAATCATTTAAGAAAAAACCTTGTTGTGCCTTTAGAGCAATTTCTTCTTTCCTTTGATTTATTTTTATTTTACAATCTTAAACAACATTCTGCAATAGCACTCACTGAAGGAGCGAAATACTGATTTCAAGAAATTGGAGCGTTTTGGTGGCAATTTCAAGCTGTGGCAAAAGATGATGCACTTTGTGTTGGCTGACACGATTTTTTTCTGTTCATTTTGTCCTAACAAAATATAAAGACCCGCATGGGGGGGAGGGGGGGAGGTGTTATCAAAACAATGCACAACCCCATAAGATCTCTATTCTTGGTAAATGTAATTGGTGCAAAGAAATTCAATAAACATGGATATTACATTTTACGCAGATAGAAATTAAAATCAAAACAAAAATACAACACAGAGAGAGAGAGAGAGAGAGAGAGAGCACAGCAGAGCAGAGACAATAACTGTAAGTTTTTGGAGCATCGCTCGATCTCATGGGCCTATTGAACTGGCTGTGGAAATAATCCAGGGCAATTCCAAGCAGCAGCAACCTCAGACCCTTGGGGAGGAAATCTTATGTAGGCTACGACACAACTAATAACCTCGCTTCGTTGGGCATTCTGATGCCCTGTGGCCAGACTGTCCACAATTGAAACAGGAACCTCCAAAGGCTCTGTAAGACACATTCAGATGCCCGGTGAGTTTTATACAACCTTGAATGGTCATAGATGAACGAACGACCTTTTGCAACTTTAACCAAACAATAAAAAACTATACAATATAAACTCAACCAAAAAAAAATTTCTGAAAGGTTTAAGGCGTCCATATCTGGAGAAGGTAATCAACCTCATAGCAGAAAAAATAAAAGAAAGGCAGTTGGGAAAATTTTATGAAAGAAGTTCCCTCAGATAAAAACAAAATCCAATTTAATGAACAGAGGACGAAAATGCAGGCGCTTGTGCTGCTGGCTCTGTTATATGAAGGGGTAATAAATGCAAAAGTGGCTTGCAACTCATTCTTTACAGAATATCATGAGATCTTCTGTCTTCCATATTTCCATTTTCAGACCACAGAATCATTTGCTAAATGTTTCCTTGTGTTTTTGCCTCCCCCCACCCCCAAAACAAAACACAAATTTGTGAGATGTTGCCGCCTAGCATAATTTCCACTACATATATGCATTGCTAAGAACTTCCATTGTAACACTTCCAATGTCTATTACCTTCTGAGTCTCAATTAAGGACATGTTCACACAGGAATTTCAAAAAAGAAAAAAGAAAAATGGAGAGCAATAACTTCTTGAAAGCGATATACCTGTCCCTTGTTCTCGAACGTCTACCTCCAATTAGCCAATCATCCCCACTACTTTTTGAAAACCGGGACCAGCTGTTGTCAGTTCTATCCCTCCGACCACCACTCCTAAATAAACCACCATCATTACTGTCATAGTCTCGATCACCATCCCAACCCCTTGAGGTTTTCATACCTCTGCGATCCCTAGATCCTTGTCTGTTGTTCCGATCCTTGCCAGAAAACCTGCCATAATAATCACCCGGAGGCCCATCATCTTGCAAAGCAGGCAACTGCCATTGAAAAAGTGGGGGGGAATCACTTCCGTGTTAGTAGTTTAATGCAGGTACTCTAACCATAAGAAAACAAAAAATATATAAAAGCATAGCCAGCTAAAGCAACCTATGTAATCATGCAGAATCAACTATAATAAGACCTAATGCACAATCAACCTTGGTGATCTTGGAAATAGAGTTTCCAGGTGGTGGTTGCCTATTGAGCAACTCTTTTGCAATCTCCTCTGGAAGATCAAAAACTGCCCCTTGAACCTGATGAAGGAAACATCAATAACTTCCACTAGAGATGCATTGACAAAGAGATGCTAAAACAGGAGTTACAAGACAAGCAACGCATATAGTAGATACGCCTACCGAAATAAATAAATATTTTTTTACCATATGCTCCTTAAAATAATTTTTTTTTTAAAAAAAGAGCATATGGTAGATACATACCCTTTCATCTGCAATTACGTGTATTTTTCCAACTTCACCAGCAGCTGCAGGATAAACGTCAGAAAGAAACCCAGTGACAGATCTAGCAGACAGGTATCTACTAGAATAAGCTGGATCACGAATCAATTGCAAAGTAACCCACCCCTGCAATACAAGTATCAAGCTCGCATGAATAATCATATCCCAGTGGAAGGCTACAAATAAGCCCACATAGTTTCAATGTCTCAAAACAAAACTAGTCGTAGCACACAGAACAGAAAATTATTTTAGCACCACACATATTTCTGGATGCTATTTTATGTTTTCAGAATTCTACCAAAGCTGTAGGCATTATGAAACTTCTAATATTGCATGCGCAAGGGCCATCAGATCACGGTCTTCACAATCAAACAAATAGCTACCATTCCTTAGCATACCTTTGGTTGACAGCTTGTTAATTTCCAACTGGAAATAGAAGGTTCATCATTTACCTGCTCATGACTGATGAGAGACCGGGATGAAGGAGGTCGAGAGAATCCACTCAATTGTGCAAGTGCAGCAGCAAGTGCACTTGTTCCCTGTTCTTCAATCAGTTTTTGTGCAGTGGGGGTAAAAAACTCTATGGACTCTGCATGAACTCCAGTAAGAGTAGCAACCACTTGCTCAGCAGATGACGCCAAAACCTCTTCAATAGCTGGCGGACTAACAAACTCAAACTTGCATCCCACATCACGCTCAAGGGACCTCACTGTTCTCTTCTGGCTAGTAGTAAACATCAGAAGGGCAGAACCTTCTTTTCCTGCACGTCCAGTACGACCAGAGCGATGCACAAAAGTCTCTGGATCATTGGGAAGCTCATAGTGAATAACCTGTAGAAAGGGGGGTAAAGAGTGAAAAGAGACTTCTACCATATCAAGAGACCAAATCAATTTTAATATCTTAGAAAGCTGTAGAATGTTGCAAAGACCACGCAATAAAACCTAAATATACAAACTTTTTGAGTGTAGCATGGAAATAGACAAAGGATTGAACAACTTGATCTCTAATGGTTTTATTCCCCCAAACTATACTTCATTTCACCTCATGAACCAAGGCATTGAACTCTTTTACTAGGTTAATCTCAATCTTGACTTGCAGACTCAGATGCTACGGAAGGAATGTATTTTAAAGCACATGTTTAATGGAAAATATCATGCTCATCATTTTTTTTAAAGTGGGTTTATGATTTTCTAAAGATACTTTAAATACCAATCTTAGGATGCATATGGTACCAGAATCCACAGAATAGAAACCCACAAAAAAAAACAATGAATTTTCCTGTGGATGAGAAAGCAATGCCACAAACTTACAAGATCAACATTGGGGATATCAAGTCCACGAGATGCAACATCAGTGGCAACAAGCACGGTGAACTTCCCTTGTCGAAAACCATTTAATGTTCTCTCCCTTTGATGTTGAGATATATCTCCATGCAATGCCTCAGAAGCAATGCTACTTGTTAAAGCCATTGAGACTTCATCAGCATCACGTTTTGTCTGTGTAAAAACAATGGTCTTCCCACCCTTTGCATAGACCTGAAAGTTATATTAGTGTTCAGTATAATGTAACAGAAATCTTCCCTTTAGCTTTGAAATTAAATTAGAATAACACAGTAGCACATTGATGATGCAATAACATTTATTTTGTTTAGTTCATAAGGGCATCCAGAGCTTTGCCCCAACTAATCCCTTTACTTATATCTCGTGACATATAAGTAAACTGGAACAACAGACAAATATAAACCAAAATACAAAAAGAGTTAGAAATTCCTTTCTTAAAAACTAGATATTACAAATTCTTGCACGTGTATTTATGGGACCAATTTTAAGCATCATCAGGAATTACGGTAAGGTGTGACATTTGCGCTTCAGATAGTCAAAAACAGGTCTAATAATAAAGTATTATATAGTCTCTAACAGTTATTACTCTCGGCGATATTTCGGAATCTTGGCGATGAGGCGGAGTGGATGTTCTCTGGAGTCTATGGTCCAAATGATGATAGCCGACGATGTTTGCTATGGGACGAGTTGGTTGGGGTGAGAACTTTGTGGGTGCTTCCGTGGTGCATTGGGGGAGATTTTAATGTCACCCGCTTTCCTAGCGAACGTTTGGGGGGTGGAGGGATGAGCTCAGCCATGGAAGAGTTCTCAGATTTTATCTCCGAGATGAGCTTGTTGGACATCCCATTATCGGGGGGTGCATTCACTTGGTCGAATAATAGACACATACAGTCCTGGTCCAGAATTGATCGCTTTTTGTTTTGCCTTACTTGGGAGTGTCTGTTCCCGGAAGCTTCTCAGAAAAGGCTGTCTAGGCTGTATTCAGATCATTTTCCCATTCTTCTGGTGGATGGAACGGTTCGTGGAGGTCAGAGACCTTTTCGTTTTGAGAATATGTGGTTGAGAGAGGATGGTTTTTTGGAGAGGATTAAGGAGTGGTGGGAATCTTTTGAGTTTCTGGGATCTCCTAGTTTTGTGCTTGACTCTAAGTTGAAGGCTTTAAAAATTAAGTTGAAAGAGTGGAACCAAGAAAGCTTTGGGGAGATTAGTGTCCGCAAGTCCTCCTTGTTAAGTGAGTTGGCGTATCTTGAATCTTTAGATGAGGGGGTTCTCCTTGATGACAGGGGGAAAGCGAGGAAGTTACGGGTTTTGGGGGAATTGAATCACTTGATTGAGTTAGAGGAGATTTCTTGGCGTCAAAAATCGAGGTCCTTGTGGCTCAAAGAAGGGGATAGATGCACTAAATTCTTTCACCGTATGGCTAATTCGAATCGAAGGGTTAATTCGATTTCTAGTTTGGAGGTCGAGGGGGTAATTGTGGAGGACCCGGCGTTGCTCTCTGAATGTATTGTTGATTACTATCAATCTTTGTATGAGGAGCCTTTCTCCTGGAGGCCGGCGTTGGATGGTTTGTCCTTTGATTCCATTTCTGAGGAGGAGGCACGATGGATCGAGAGATCCTTTGAGGAGGATGAGGTTACTAGCGTGGTCCAAAGCCTTAATGGTGACAAGGCTCCGGGCCCGGATGGTTTCTCTCTTGCTTTCTTTCAGTTTTGCTGGGAGGTGCTCAAGGGAGATGTTTTGGCTACGTTTAATGAATTTGCCCAGAGAGGTAAATTTGTTAAATGCATGAATGCTACAAATGGACATCCCAGACAACCATACCAGCACCCTGCGTCATGCAATCAGCCACCCATGCATCTTTCCTACGAGCAATAGAAAATAATTGAGGAAACTCCTCTCTCAACGGTCGATCCCCACACCACTTGTCATGCCAGAACCGAATTCTAGAACCGGTCCCAACCCCGAACCTGGTGTGCTCTTGGAAAAAATTCCACCCTTTGCTAATATTTTTCCACACACTCACCCCATAAGACCCTTGAACTACCATAGTGCTCCAACCACCCGTTGTGCACCCATACTTCGCTATGATGACTGTCTGCCACAAGCTATCTCTTTCATAATTGAATCTCCAAATCCATTTTCCGAGAAGAGCTTTGTTGAAAAGGGACAACCTTCTAAGCCCCAACCCACCTGCACGAATAGGGGAACAAACTCTGGCCCACTTAACAAGATGAAACCTATGCACATCACCACTGCTGCCCCACAAAAAATCCCTTTGAAGCTTCTCCAACCTATTAGCCACCGACACTGGAATAGGATAGAGAGACATAAAATATGTAGGGAGACTAGAAAGAGTGGATCTAATCAATGTCAACCGCCCCCCTTTGGAAAGATACAAGCGCTTCCAACCAGCCAGCCTTCTTTCGAATCTTTCAACTATGCCATCCCAGATGCGTACACTTTTATACTTAGCTCCAAGAGGAAGTCCCAGGTAGGTCATCGGGAGAGACGACACCCTACAACCCAAAATACCCGCCAATCGCTGCACGTCAACCACTCTGCCAATAGGAATCACCTCAGACTTCCCAAGGTTAATCCTGAGGCCCGACACCGCCTCAAAGCACAAAAGTAGACATCGCAGATTCCGCATTTGATCCACTGCGTCCTCACAAAAAATCAGCGTATCATCAGCAAAGAGTAAATGTGAAATGCATACCTCGTTCCTGCCCCCTCCCCCAACCTCGAACCCCCTTATCGCACCACTTCCAACTGCCTCCTTCATCATCCTGCTAAAAGCCTCCATAACTAACACGAACAGAAGTGGTGAGAGAGGATCACCCTGACGCAAACCACGCGAACTCCCAAAGAAGCCTTGAGGAGAACCATTCACCAGCACGGAAGACTTAACCGTAGAGATACAGAACTCAATCCAACGACACCACCTCTCTCGAAACCCACATCTCCTCAAAAGATACAACAAGAATTTCCAATTCACATGATCATAAGCCTTGTGAATATCAAGTTTGCACAAAACTCCCGGAACATTCGTTCTCAATCTCGAGTCAATACACTCATTAGCAATCAGGATAGAATCTAAAATCTGCCGTCCCCTCACAAAGGCATTCGCAGTGTTCGAGGAGAGAGGGAGAGGATAAGCTGATGTGGAGGGGCTCTAAGAGTGGTGTTTTCTCTGTCAAATCGATGTATGCTTTGCTTTTGGAGAGCTCTCACGGGGATTTTCCGTGGCGTCTTTGTTGGAGGAACTGGGTTCCCCCTAGAGTAGCTTTCTTTGTTTGGGAGGCCACTCTTGGGAAAATTTTAACCATCGACAATTTGAGGAGGAAGGGTGTTTGTGTGACCGAATGGTGTTACTTATGTAAGAGCGATAGTGAAACAGTTGATCATCTCCTTATCCATTGCTCCGTGGCGAGAGGATTATGGGGACATGTGTTGAGCATCCTTAACTATGATTGGGTTATGCCTTACAGAGTGGTGGATGTTCTGCGGTGTTGGATGAGGAAGTTTGGGGATCCAACTGCGTTGGCCATATGGAAGATGATCCCAGCTTGTATTTGGTGGTGTTTGTGGAGGGAGAGGAATGACAGATGTTTTGAAGACAGGGCTGTGTCTGTGTCTAGTTTGGGGGGTTTTGTATTGCATTCTCTTTTTCTCTGGGCTAATTCGGTTTTAGGTTGTCCGTTTGTGGATTTTCCGGATTTTATTAGTTTTCTAGCGTGTATGCTTTCGCCCTCGTCAGTATAGCCTCTCGTACTGTGTTTTCTCTTTCTATTTAATAAGATTGACTTACTTATCAAAAAAAAGTTATTACTATCGATCAACCAAGATCCTATAGTGGACTTGTAATACAGTCCCATGTTAACGAAATATCAACATTTCCAATAATTAATCACAGTACATGAAGTGAGCAAAAACAAGATTAACATATGACTGCCAACCCTTACCGTTATCAGGTCACTAAGAACGGTCCGCTTTGAAGTTGCAGTGGCTGATATAGCATAAAGCTTGATCCCTTCTGCGAGCTTTTCTTCTTGGTCACCAACCTATGGAGAAGTGGAGAGAAATGGAAACAAGACTTAACACCTTCTCACTCTAGCTTTATTATTGATAGTAAGCATTGACTGTATTTTTTTGCATCGCAAAGGACCATCAGAAGTATGTCTTATTAAGCAAAATACACGATGAGGAACTATTGTCCCTAGACATAAAGCCGAACAGGAAAAAGTATCACATCCTAGAAGTCAAAAAAGCGCTTGTGCTGCTGGCTCGGTTATATGAAGTCAAAACTTGAAGCTTGAATGAAGCAGTCACAGCACAGAACAGCATGTCCCAAAATTTCACAGTCCAAATCAAGATGAATAGCATTTCACATACATTTAACCAAACAGGGAAACAGAGGGTAGGGCTCAAAAGAAACGTTAAGGCATTTCCAGACAAAGAGACAAATGGCACAAATGAGACAGATTGTATTTTAAAATGTCTGTCATAGTTAGTAGCTAAGTGAACTGAGTCAGCATATCATAGTCCACACACGAGGCTGGTCACCCTTTTTTTGTGGTTCCCCTAAGCATCTGGAATATTATGCTTTTAAAGAAAGTAATTATCAAGGGCACTCTCAGCCAAAGTAATTATCAAGTGCTCCTCCATTGTTCTAGGTTTAATCCCATGAGATCCTCTAATCATCCAAGCTATGGAAACATGAAGGTGCTCTGAAAAATTTTTTGGGGGAACAAAAGAGAAGAAAAGAAGCCAAAAGAACTCAGTTTTACCAAATCAATTGTCAATGGGTCGTACAAATATTTCCGTGCAAGCTTCTTCACCCAACCCGGCATAGTTGCAGAGAAAAGCATACTCTGACGCTTGGATGGAAGTTTGTCTAATATTGTTTCCACATCCTCCTCAAAGCCAACCGCAAGCATCTGATCAGCTTCATCAAGGACCAAATATTGAACTTCCCCCAGTTTGAGGCTGTTACCCTTTATCAGGTCAATTATTCGACCAGGAGTTCCAACAACGACATCAACTCCACGGGAAAGCGCATTCTGCTGTATAACATAAGAAACTCCTCCATAAACACATACGGTGTTTAAATAAGGTGCAGATTCCTTAATCTCTTTTTCCACTTGCTTTGCCAGCTCCCGAGTTGGTGCAAGGATCAAAACTCTAGGAAGATGACCAAACCGCCTGAAATGTATAAAGAAATACATGCCAGACACTCAATCAGCAAACCCATTTCAAAATGGTGGTTTGACCACACTTCAGTATTGCGAATACCTCTCAGAATCTCGTTGTTCATCATCTTCAGTAAGACGTTTGAGGATTGGGATCCCAAAGGCTAGCGTCTTTCCAGTCCCAGTCTTTGCGCGAGCAATTATATCTTGTCCTTCTAGAGCGGGAATTAGAACAGCTCTCTACATAATTGGAGAGAAGAATAATGAATATTCTTAAGTAAAGAAGAGAAAGATTGAGCCAGTTTAAAGGATAGAAAATTCAGACCTGGAAACCGTATTAGAAGAAGTAAGCAAGCATGAAAATTTAGAACTTCAATGAAGAGAAACTGGAAAAGTCACAGCCTAACAGCTGATATGTCCAGCACACTTGGTGGTACGGGTATGTTTGGTGCCCAAATATTTGGGTTTAATCATAAAAAATTCACCACATAATTTTTTATTATTATAATACTTATTAAAAATCTTCTCTCTCTTTACTTTTTCACCAACTCTCATAACATATCTTTACTTTATAATATTTCTCAAACCCCAATACTCAAAATTTTCACCTTCCTTTATTGTTGGGTTACTGCTGTACTGGGACAGTCTTTTGTGGATTATTTTGATTTCGTTAGCTTTTTCATTTGTATGTTTTGAGTGAGCTTAGTACAACCTTTGTACTGATCTCTCTCTTTTTCTTTTCTTTTTAATAATATTCGAGGTTATTCATCAAAAAAAAAAAAACATCCCCACATGGGGATGTTTGAAAATGAAGAGGGCATTCGTCAGTTCATGGTCATGGGGATCATATGTTCACTTCAAAGAATGGTAGGATAACATGAGAGCAATATCCACAGCCGCTAACTTAGCTCAGTCAGATAGTCAAGGACGGTGCTCAAAGGGTTTGAATACAAATCAAATTAAAAAAACTGCCTACCAGACCAGTATGAAACAATAAGCTATTCCCTTAGCAGAATCAAGGTTACTAATAATAAAGAGAAACTGGACCACTTGATTATATGTAATCTAAGAAGCAATACGTTCCAAACTAAAATGAAGACCACTTGCAGAACTTATACCTATCGTACGGGTCATTATCTAAGTAACAGAAACCATTTTATCAGGGAATATCTGGGTAATTAAGGAGATAAGAACAAGAAGACCGCGTTTTGAGTTTTCCAATTGGCCAATTAGTAATACAGCAGTAGAAATAACGGAGGGCGGAAAAGAATGAGGGAGAGCCACAGTTAGAGAGAGAGGATAAAGTACTTGGATGGGGAAAAGGCTAGTTATCCCACGCATCTCGAGGGAATCAACGAGGCGCTGAGGTAAACCCAACTTTGAAATGGCGAGTTCGTCGTGCTCCGCAGAGGCAGCAGAAGATGGCTGCGGCCCAGAGTCATAATAGTCATCCAGAGAGTCTTTTGCGAAACCACCACCAAGGCCTTTGAATGCCTCTTCACTTAGGACCGAAGAATTGGGGGTGGCAATCGCGGAAGGAACAAAACCAAGGCTCTGCTGCTTGAAGCCACTCCTAAGCGTACCGGTGGAATCAAAAGAGAAGGGCTTTTGGCCGGTGTTGTAGGCTTTCAGAACATTGTTGAGGTGACACTTCTCCGATAAGGGTAAAGAAAGAACAGGTGGTGTTGTTGTTGTTGCTGTCCTTCGATAGAGCTCGAGTGTCGGAGACTGGTAAATGGACGAAACGCCTAAAAAAGAAGCCATTTCGAAAGCAAAACAAGTTCGTAGGATTACAATGGTTGATAAGTAAAATATGCTTGTTCAAAGTACTAATAAGAAGAGCAAACTATAAATACGACGGAACGGGGGAGATACTCAGACAAGAGGTACAGGGCGGCGTGGACGGTTCAATGGGGAAGAGGATAGGGTGAGGAACACGTACAGAGCAACGGAGAGGAAAAGGAGAGTCAGAGAAGGCCAACGCCCCCTCTACTTAAAATGTATGGCCTTCCAAACCTCCACATCGGTGGCTACTCCTCCTACTCGGGAGTTAGGACTATCTAATTTTGGTCTGTGGGGGGCTAATTATTTGAGATTAATATTAAAAAATTCATGGTATAATTTTTCATTATTATAGTATTTATTAAAAAAATTTACTTTATGGGGAAAATTTACTTTGCACCCCCAAAGTTTGGGGTCATTTCTAAGTTGCACCAACTTGTATTGATTTTGAAAGTGCTTATGTAAAATTGGCATAATTTCCATGGTCAAAACAATTCTTTGTATAAATGTATTTTTCTATTTTTAGAATTGTAAGAGCAACTTGATTAAGTCTAGAAGGTCGTGGAGCTAAGGAGAAAGTTTCTGGAAGGTGCTGGGTGCATCTAGAATGGTTGGGAGACAGTTGCTGAGCTGTTAGACGGATTTCGGTTGGCTGGGTTAGCCTTGGGTCAGCCTAGCGGGAATTCTGCAGATATCGTATAGACCTTCTAGAAAGTTGCCCAGTCATTAAAACAATTTCGTTTTGACTATTTTACCCTCACAAAACCCAAATACAACCTTCCCTACTGATCTGGACGTCATTCACTTATCGACTAAGCCAAAAACTCCAGAAAATTCTCTCTATGCGATTTTCCCATTTTCTCTCTCTTGAGCAAGATTCGGTTCTAACCGAGATCTGAAGGTGAGAGTGTGTTAGCTTCCCTCTGGTGGAAGGTTATGAGTGTGGAAGGTTGCTGATTGAAGGGTCATTCTTTCCTACACGATTGTTGTGGAGATCGCATCACCGAAATTGAAGAATCTTGAGGGGTTTCTCAATATCGATCGTTGCTGAAAGTTTTCAGTTGAAGAAGGGTTGACGAGTTCGTTGACATCCACTAGAGTTGACTAGAGTTGCTGGTCGAAGAATCGTGTACTGGGCACCGAGCCAAGAAAGTTTTCTTGGGAGACTTTACGGAAGGATTGGGGGATCTGAAATATGAAGGGAGTTTCATGTTGATCACCATCTTGTAAAGTTTATAAGCTCATAGTGGATCGGTTGGTGTTGCCTTCGCACACCCGGAGTGTTTTTATCTCTTGTTGGAAGTTATCCTTAAGAGATTTTCACTTCGTCAACAAAATCTTGGTGTTGGTTTGATTTTGTTGTTCTTGTAGTGTTTGCATGTGCTGATCTTTATTTTGATTAGTATCTTGTGCATTTAGGTTGCTGAAATTGATTGCATCTTTTAGAATCTAGGTTGCTGGAATTTTGATCTTGATTTACTAACCAATATCTTGTCTATCATTTTGCAGATCTAAGCGTTGGAAACGTGATCCATTATAAGCATATCAGTTACTGTTGTTTGATCTTGTTATTAGATCTGATTTGCTTGATCTTGGTTCTGATATTGTCATATCATATAGCTGGATTTTCTGGACATAGTGTTGTTGCTTTATTACTTGACTCTTGATTTTACAAGTGCTGGAATATCACTTGATCTTGATCTTTCAGTTGTTGTAAACGTTCACATAGTCCTAGTTTTAATGTGCTGAAAAATCTGCAGGTCGCTTGATAAGATAGTTGTTGTAAATCATACTTTGTTTTGATTGTATAGCTGCTACATATATCTCATTGTCTCTAGTTTAAAGTAGTCGAATTATTGAGAATATCTTGCTGCTGTAAATTCGCAATTGATTTGATTTATGGTTGGAAAATCATATAGTATTGGATTTTGTGTTGCTGGAAAATTTGCTATGTTCTTGGTTTTATTGTTGCTGTAAAATTGATATTATATTGTATTAGTGTTGCTGTAAAATTCATATAGCTGAGATTGTATACTTGTTGTCCAGATCTTATTGTTGTTTAGTCTAGGTGCTGTAAAATCTACCAAGGTTGTATTTTTTACAGATAGTTAAGTGTTGATTGACTGAAATTTACCTGAGCTATCTTCCCGTGATAAAAAGAAAGTGTAGATTATTTTTTAAATACCTATTCACCCCCTCTAGGTATATTCTAGGGTCTAAACGTAGTTTCAGATTTCATTAGATTTGTACCTCAAACTATCACTTCCTGTTAATTTCCACCCTCCAGCGCAAATTACCGTAACTTCTCACCGCAAACGAAGGACGTGTCGTCCACGTGACCACCTAAAGTGACAATTTCCGTTTTGACCTCCTTCTTTCTGAGAAATAGCATTATTCTTCCTCTTTTTGCCTCTCTTCCTAGGTTTAGCTTCTGCGGAGACAATGTTGATGTCTTGTCGATCTTTAACCAATAAGTCAGGCTCAGCATTACTTCCATTAAAACTTTGTAGCACTGTTCCCATTCAAATCTGGTATGTCAGTTGCTTGTTCGGTTTGCAGACATGTTGGACTTGCTCCTTCTCTCCCTGTTTTTTTTTTGCTTAGGTTTACCACTGCGAATGCGGCGGCCCATCCCCAAGCTTTCTGTCAAAAAGGAACTATTCGTTGCGAGGTTTATATTCACATCGGCTAGGCCCGAAAGTGATTTAGTTTTCAGACATCCCGCTACATTTTTTTCCTTTTTTCTTTACCATCTTTTCCCCTCAGGTTTAGCACTGGCTAGTGCACGTTGATTACTCTCCATTGAATCTTTTGTTTGATTCCCATTTGCATCCTGTACATCAGGAAGATCGCTTCCAAACACATTCAGCGCACTAGCAGTCAGTTCAGACCCAAAATGGTTTGAAAGTTCCTTTTGCTTTATTTTCTTCAGAATTGACCAATCCGAGGAGAGAGTTGCTCTCTCGCTAGTGAAGGAAATAACTGAATATTTCCATGGGAACTCAGCTAAAGAAGAGGCTCATCCATTCCGTATATTCATGTGGTGAGGGATAGTAGGTGCAGCCCTACAATTTCCTATGCCTATGAATCCAACTCTTCCACAAGTATTTCCTGGGCTTAATGGAAGGTAGCATTTTGGTTCCTCAGATGACGAGAGTTCATCCTTATCAAGCACTTGATTTCACAGACCGTTTTTGTTCTTTTCTGTTGAATCTCACCGGACGACCACTATTTCCTATTAAATACTGGTGGCATTTCTGGGTAGATGGACTTTTTGGGCAGAGCCTGCTGGATATCAAGCATACTATCTAATTTTGTCTGGCCCTCTTCTTGTACTTAATACTCACAGGATTTTGGGAATTGTTAATCCTATGTGTAATATAGAGAACAAATTGCCTTTAGATTACAAGGTGCTGCCATAGTTGGATTGATCTTGTAAAGCTGTTAGTTACTTAAGTTGTTCAGTGATATTTTCCATGAGTAGTCTCGCACTCTCTTACCTCTCTTTTACTTTGTGATCACTAGTCGTTCCGGAAAAAAAGCAAAAAAAAAAATGAAGACATGGACTCCAGGTTTATCAGCGCTTCTTCAAGTCCTGAGCAATGCAAAAGGGGAGTTTGCTACATCACGACATGATCCTAATGAGCATTACTGGACTACAATATTTGTTGCTCCCACTTATGAACTTCTTGTGCCATTTTCTCCAGAACCTCTTGTTGCAACCTTTAACAATGGCAGACCCAGTGAACTGACCACCACTGACACTTGTATCTACTTCTCCAGAAACTTTTGGAGCCAGTGCCGTCGACCACCTAAACCAGGGCCAAACTTGTATATTCATTATAGGGAGGGCAAAACGGGAAATCGTCATTTTAGGTGGTCATGTGGACAACACATCCTTCGTTTGCCGTGAGAAGTAACGGTAATTTGCACTGGAGAGTGGAAGTTAACGGAAAATGGTAGTTTAAGGTACAAATCTAACGAAATTAATAAAAGTGGGTGTAACTTAGAAATGATCCCAAACTTTGGGAGTGCAAAGTGAAATTTTTTCGTTACTTTATAATATTTCACAAATCCCAATACCCGAAAGTTTCAATCTCAAACATCCCCATTTCTTTTCTCCCTTCCTCTAAAAAAACGAAAGATATTTCTCGTAGCCTCGTCGGGTTGACCCGAGAAGCTCTTCCTCTGCCTCGAGTATGACCTCCTGCTAGACCCGTCTAGGTGATATGGGTGACGATGGGCTTTTCATTTTGGCCCAAAAGGGCCCTTCCTCTAAAAAACGAAAGATATTTCTCGTCTCGAGTATGACCTCCTGCTAGACCCGTCTAGGTGATATGGGTGACGATGGGCTTCTCGTTTTGGCCCAAAAGGGATTTCTTTATTACTTACCCATAAAATCAAAGAGAAGAAACGGGATTCTTTATTTGTAAATAGAAATTTATTAAGCCCCGCAAAACAAAACAAAAAATATGTATTTCTGTTTACTGACAGATCAGAACATCAATTTTTGTTCCGCCGGTTCACATTATATATTTCTATAAAATCTTATTCCATATGGCTTCCTATCATTTGGTTTTCTTCTGTGGGCTGGTGTCTTAACAAAAATCGAGTTAGTATTAGTTTTTGCTTACCGAAAAGATTGTGATCTCCGCATCATTGGCTGCAGCTGAAGCCTCTGTTCTTGTTTTTACCTGTTTCTCTTTGCACGCATTTTCACACACCCTTCAAATATGATGTCTTCTTTTTCTGGTGTATTTCGCCCTTGTTCCTAGTTGAAGTCCCGATCCCCGATCCGGTAAAATTCGTTATATTCTCCCTAATAAGTAACCCCACTCAATTATCCGAAGATGGCGTCAATTCCTTCTATTGATATTATAGTGAAAGTATCAAACTTATTGCTCCCTAAGCGATGTATTTTACCTTTCTTATTTCTGTTGTCGGCGACGGCAGGGATTAGGGTTTCTACAAATTCGGCATAACCGCATAACCACTCCTTGTCACAATTATCTCAATACCAGCGTAGAACATAGTATCTTGTCGACTACAGACACAAGGTAAGATTATTCTCATGAATTGCTTTTTCTCTGTGTCTATTTGTATAGTATCGAAACCGCTCCTTGACTTTATTTATTTATTCATTCTCTCTGTATCAGTCCTGTTCTTGCGCGCAGGGTCCGAGTTTTGTTGGAAGATTTTTCGAAATGTGGGAAATGGTGCCAATCTATTTTAGCATTGTTGCTTTTATTTGCGCGGTCGGAGCCATTGGCCTAGCTATTATGCACATCTACAGACATCTTTTGAATTACACCGAACCTTCTTATCAGCGATTAATTGTCCGCATTATCTTCATGGTTCCGGTTAGTGTTTCGACTTGGTATTCAGGAAAATATTGTTAACATGATGGATTTGTATCTTGTCTCGGGGTGTATTATTTGCTAGAGATGCGATTTGCTGGTTGGGAAAGCTCGGCCTGAAACCTTATGCACTCACGATATAATGCGGCCTCAGTCTCTGCCTCATGTTTACATAAATCGTTGGTTTTGCTTTGTTGCTTATAGCCTGTGTATATTTTCCAGTGGTCATGAATTGTAGAAAAGTTAGGGAGAATAAGAAGGTCTGCTTGGGATGTAGTGCATGATTTCTGTTAGGTCTTTGGATCGTTCATAGAATTCAAACTCATTTGCTTTTGCTGAAGGTGAATGATTTGACTTATTTTTGAAGAAATGGAATTTGGAACTCTCGGAGAATTTTTTTTTATTAAACTCTGAGATCTTTCTTGTTGGTTCAGCATGCCCGCACGTCCCCAGAAATGATGTTTAGTTTGTAGGGAAGAATTGTTTTGCTTCTCATTCATCTCATCCATTGTGTCCTTTGATAATGTATGCCATTTATGCCATACCTCAGCGTTGGCCTTCTTTATCTTTTCATTTTCCCTCATTCTTCCCAATTCTTTGGCCTTAATATTTTCAGAAGGCTACACTTTGAAAATTGCTAATTTGTGTGGCATTTATGTTCTTTGGAGTTGTTCACTATGGGTGTTGATTTTTCTTTTGCATGACAGGTATATGCATTAATGTCTTTCTTGGCCCTGGTTTTGCCTAAGGGCTCAATCTATTTTAATTCCATCCGGGAAGTGTAAGTTCTCTGTCTTTATTTGTAATTATAATCTCTGCATGTTTCAAAGAACTAGATGTGTAGGCAGCGTAGTTGTGGCCTGAAACTAATCAAGCCACTTCATTGAAGTGTCTATTTGTATCCCAACTTCTATTAGTCTTCATGATTGTTTATTAATCACCAAAGCATAGTTTTTTTGTGACAAGAAATTCACTATACTCTTTCCTGAACGAATGGTGCCTGAATTGTGTCAGCATTGGTGATGATGGTAGGTGTTAGGGTGGTGGTGGCAGCTGTGTTATTGGTTGCAATGGTAGTGATTTGGTGTTACAGCAGGAGTTCTGCTGTCATTCATGACAATACAGCTATGTGAGGACAATAAAATGACCACTTTTAGTCTTATTTTAGTGGGAATGTGAGGCAATCCAATCGTGATGACCCAGAGAAGTGCTTGCCACATCAAAAAGCCTATGTTGCACTGACTTGCATCAGCACCACATGGTGTTTAGTAGCCCGACTGCAATAACATTTGCGATGACCCAAGTAAACACTTGTCTCACTTCTCTATAGTCCAAAAGGACTAATCATTTAGAATTAAGGCCCTTTAGAATAACTTATAGAACTCAATTCCATCTACTATCCAATGTGAGACTGGCATTCATGCAACACCTTACCATTACACTAAACTAGCCCACCTTCTCTCTCTCTCTCTCTCTCATATACCAAAGAGGATCTTTAAGATTCCTATCAAACTTAAGATGAGATTAGTCCCTTTACTGACCTATCTCTTGTAAGGTTTCTAAATGCAACCTGCAAACGGGTCATATGAGGTTCTTCAGAATCTTATTGTGGGGAGCTAATTACTATGCACGTATTTCGTCCAGCTCTGCTTAGGTGATTGTGTTGTGTCTGATGGTCTAATTAAAGCTTGTTTTAAGCAGACAGGTGTTTCTCAGAAACAAGGGTAGTACCCGGGCTTAAGATTGTTTTCCTTTGGTTTATTGTGTGTATGTTATTTGTTTGTTTATTGTTTGAGGAGGTATCTGTTCATTTCTATTTCCCGCTGCCTTGTTTTCTCTGTTTACCGGAGTGAAAAGAACTTGTTTTATTATTATTGGAAAAGGAATCTGTTTTATTAGTCCCTGGGTCTTAACAGGTGTCCCTTCCAAAATTTAGGGGATTAAAGAATCCGAAATTATTGAGATTGTCCTGATAGGGATATCTGATATTAGTTTTATAAACTTTGTGCTGTTTCAGCTATGAAGCATGGGTTATCTATAACTTTCTGTCACTATGCCTGGCATGGGTTGGTGGCCCAGGAGCTGTTGTACTAAGTTTAAGTGGTCGGGTCCTGAAGCCATCATGGTGTCTAATGACATGCTGCTTCCCTCCAATGCCGCTGGATGGGTGAGTTTCCCTATACGAAGTCTTCTCCTTCAGCTATCTGCATGCATACATGTGAAGCAATAGATTCCTTCCCCCTCCTCCCCTCTCTCTCTTCCCCCAACCTACCCCATTCCTCCCTGGGAAAACTCGCCATGTTTGTGTACTTGGGAATGTGTTCTCCACTCTTAATCTTGGGCAAGTGTTCATAGTTTTCAGCATAAACCCTGGTATCTATGAATTATCTTGGCACTGGATTATTTTTGGGAATTTAGTTTCTCTGCACCATATGGATAGCTGGACCTTAACTTAAATAGTTGCTTGGACACTATATGCAATTCACTTACAGTCTTTTAAAGTGCATTATATATTGGAATATTTCATCATTGAGATCTGTTTGATTAGCTCTGATCTCTGAAACTTTGAATACAGGCGTTTTATACGTAGGTGCAAGCAGGGGTGTTTGCAATTTGTGATTTTGAAGCCCATTTTAGTTGCTGTCACTCTTGTACTTTATGCAAAAGGAAAATATGAAGATGGGAATTTCAGTCCGAAACAGTCGTACCTGTATCTCACTATTGTCTATACAATCTCCTATACAATGGCACTTTATGCTTTGGCATTGTTTTATATGGCATGCAAAGATCTGCTTCAGCCATTCAATCCAGTGCCAAAATTTATTTTAATCAAATCTGTTGTTTTCCTGACTTATTGGCAGGTACATCTTTGACACTCCTTTCGCTATCTTATTGCATGAGTTGAAAAGCAACGTCAAGGAAGCATGAAATTTGTGACCGTCAAGATCGTTTTAATAACCTTTTTTGGGACAACTTCCCTTAGCATTTCATTTGTTAGTCAACTTAAGCATGTACATGTTAGTCTGTTTGTCTTTCCTATGGAAAAGAGTGGTAGAACTACTAAGAGTATGGAGTTCTGCTTGGATGACTGTTCTCAGATGTTGTTTTTCTTTTTAACCGATTTTTCTAAATTATAATGGGAGAAGTTGTGAAAGTTGCTATTTTAAGTTGAACAATTATTTTTCCTTGGGGTTTCAGACACCACCCTGCATCTCATAAAGCAATTAACACCTTCTCATACTCACTCGACACACGCAGGCACGCGAACACAGAAACATCTGTTCATGCATGAAGACAGGTGTTACAGCATGGAAGTTGCATGATACTTTTTTTCATTTTTAGGAAATCTTGTGCATTGTATCCTCATCCACCATCTATCTGAATTTCTCGTTTGTTTTTTAGGGTGTTCTGGTTTTTCTTGCTGCAAAGTCCGGATTCATTAAGGATGCAAAGGAAGCTGCTCAATTTCAAAATTTCATTGTATGTGTTGAGATGCTTGCTGCTGCTGTCGGCCATCTCTATGCATTTCCGTACAAAGAATATGCTGGTGCAAATATTGGTGCCTCCCGTGGTTTGACGGGAAGCCTTGCACATGCCTTAAAGTTAAATGACTTTTACCATGACACAGTCCACCAGGTGAGCTGTATGCCATCGTTTTTGCCAATAGTGGAGAGCTTTGTACTCTACCTCTTATGATAAGGGATTAGACACGAAACTTCTCTCTCTCTTCTCTCTCTCTCTCTCTCGTGTTTTAAGGACTTGTTTGTTTCGCCAAATTTTTGGGGTCCCAATAATTCGGGCAAGCCAAACACAACTCCAAAATTTTTTACTTTTACACTTACACACTCTACTTTTCACAAACCCCAATAAAGTAAAGATTCCCAAAATTTCGGGAATATTCCCCAAAATTTTGGCAAATAAACAACACCTAAATGTCTTCAACATGCTTTGACCCTAAGTTTTACCTAAAACGTGTGCCTCATTTACCCTTAATGGAATATGCTCGTGGCTTCTCTTGAACCAGCATACCTTTGTCACTTGTTTATTGTTAATTATTTTCTTTGACTGGTTTTGCTATATCCATGCTGGTGATGATCTTTATCTTTTTGCAGTTTGCACCAACTTACCATGATTACGTTCTGTACAACCACAACGATGGTGACGAGGGAACAAGGAAGTATCGGTCGCGCACCTTTGTGCCAACTGGTCCTGAGATGGAGTCTGTGAGAAGAAACAAACATATATTCGGAAACAAATTGGATGACATTCAGCTCTCCGGTCTCTCGTCTTCTAGTTCAAGTACTCCAAAAAATCAGGACTCTGTAATTGATTGCTCAAAGTCTGATGCAATTAAATCTTCCCTGCTCACGGACACCTCAAATTCTTTTTCTGTACCATACGATATGTCACTTATTGACTTGGATTTGAGCAATTATCCTCCAAAGGTTCCTGCAGCAAATGAAACTGGAACTAGGTGAAGAGCATGGAGAAAGCTGTGACAGACAGGTCAGAAGAATGTCGTCTTAAAGTAAAGAAGGTATTAAGAGAGATGTCAAAGTTGTTAATGATTCGTGAAAGCTGTATTAGCCTCATTGTGTGCCGTCCATGTACTTCGCCAGTCTCGAAGCTTGCTGTTCTCCATCTCTCCTTGTTGGAAGCACTGTAGTCAATGATAGTAGGCTTCCAACAAAAAAAAAAAACTGTTTTGAATGGCATGTTCATCATCCACTGGCAATGTAGACTAAAAGAACATCTGATTATCATATTTGTAAGATTACACTGTTAAACATGAAACCAAACATAGCCTTACCACTGCGAATCGGAGTTGGGACGAAGTCTATCATATTTTGGGGATTCGCAATGGTAGCGAGAAAAAATATGATAGACTAAGGAGAATTATTATAGGGAAATTTTTTTTAGGAATTTTCAGGTTTCGACCGAGGCCAACCAACCCGATAGAAATAGCCCCCAATATTTTTACCAACCTAAGGGGTCATTTTGGTGAGGTCGGCCTACAAAAACAGATCCTACCCAACCCATTATATACATAAATATAAAAATACGTTTAAAAAAACAAAAATCTATGAATTTGACCAAAATAAGACCAATTTTGGCCAAACCGGTCCCCTTTTTTTATATCGGATTTACCGGTCCGGTTTCGGGTTACCTATATGGAAAATCGGAACTAGACCGGAGTATACCACTACAAACTGATCTTTACCGGTAAAAATAAACCCCCAAAACGAGCGTTTAGTATTTTTTTTTAAACGCTCTAGATGAATTGGACTCGTGCCCCCCAACCCTTCTCTTTCCCGTGCCCCCCAAAACGAACGTTTAGCATTTAAAAAAAAAAACGCGCTGGATGAATTGGACGCGCACCCCCAACCCTTCTCTCTCCCGCACCCCCTCTTTTCTATTTTCAGAAAACCCTAATCCCCCCTCCCTGTCGCCTCCCCCTTCTCCCTCACGCCTCCCTCCCTCTTTCGGCCTCCCCCTCCTCCCTCACGGCCTTTCCCTCCCAAAAAGTCCAAAATAAAACCCTAAAAAAGGCCTAAAAAGTAAAAATATTAAAAGGCCCAAAATGTCATGGCCCAAACCGTCCAATCCGGACCGGACCGGTTCTATTAGAATGTCCGGTCCGATATGTTCACTCTACGAAATTATCGATTTGGCCAGCCGGACCGGACCGGCCATTGGTCAGTACTATTGGATCCCGATCAAAATCAGCAATTCTGCTTACGTGGTAACTGTGGCTTCAGAGGCGTAGACTTGCCATCGAGTGTAGAGGAATCTTTTCTTGAGCGATCCTCCTCCCAAAGATGAAAGATTGAGCCTTTTTTTTCTCGGGGGGACTACTGAACGCTTTAATGCTATTTTTTTTCCTTTAACACAATATGATGTGAAAATTAGGACGCTATCCAATCTCCAATTAAATTCTTATTAACATATGTGGTTTATGTTAGTGTTTTAATATTGACGTAAATCCGTGTCAAATTTTAAATTCAGGTTGAGTTGTATTTTAAGTTTGGTCAAAGTGTTCTATAGATTAAGGAGTCTTTTAAAATTTGAAATGATAAGAACATCATCAAGATGAAGAGCTAAAAAAGAGCTGGCCTCACGCACTCAAAATCTATAACATTTCGAAATTATTTCAAAATTTGGATTTTGAAATATTTTACTCCTTTCAGAATTCCAATTGACTTGAAACTCAACCCACTATATAAATACATAGAGAAGTCAACCAAAAAAATTTGGGAGGTTATTCCAAGCTTTATTCAAATTAAAGTCTTCTTTAGATATCTCTGCTCATAAATAATTCAGATTTTTTTCAGTTATCTAGATTCAATCACCATTGAAATCAACCTTCTTGTGTGAGTTTGACTTCCGAAGTTCTGGTGTTGAAGCGGGTTAGGTTGAATTACTTAGATTATTACATCGAGTAGCCAGAGTCAAGTAACTGGATGTTGCCCGTGTCTAAATCATAGTTGTAAGGTTTTACGTCTTAGTGAATTTTCTGGGTGGCTGCTAGCTTGTTTTTTCCTTTAAAATGTGAGTTTAAAGGTTTTTCACTTCGTCAACAAAATCCTTCTCTTGTGTGATTGATATTTTTTTTATTATTCCGCTGCATATATGTTTTATTGATTGATTATTAAGATCTAGACACAACAATTATATGACTTATTCTAAAATTGTTGTTAAATTTTTAAACAGAGTGGAAGCACATATTCTACCCCTATATGTGTTAACAGGGTATAAACAGAATTTTACAGTTTACTATGGAAATAAATATAGGTAGCAAGTATTAAGTGTTGTAATGCCTAAAATATAGAGACATGATTGGACTTTCTTGTCAAAATTTTATCTAAAATTTATCGACTAGTTTGGTTTAATTTTGAAAACATTTTTTGTGTTTGTTTTTTTAGATAGTGTAGATTTTATTAGATGGGTGAAAAGTTTGGTAAAAGTTATAATTTGTAAAAAGTCATTTATATTTGTAAAAAAAGTATTAAAATTGGTAAAAAAGTAATTGCGAATTTTTTTTTGAAAATTTGTTGAGAACAATCAAACATAATCATGATGTCTAACAAATGGAAAAACAAGCTGCTAAAGATTTAGAGGTAAAAAACGGCATGAACCTTGTCGAAACAGTTAAACTTGCGACAATAAACATGCAAAATCTAGACGTTGGTTACACCTTACGGGCAGCAAAACGCCTCTTTTGCGAAATTTATTTCATTACTAGCCAATTTCTTTAGCATGCATGTTTTCTTCTCATCCAAAAAAGAGGGAAGAAAAAGCGCTTTCTTTGTGCTTTACTTATCTTCTTTTTTTTTAATCCAGTTCAGGCATTACTTCCAGTGTTAATGATGTGAGCATCAGCAGTATGCTGTCGTGCTGAGAGAGAACTCTGCATTTTGGTTTGAATAGCATCTTGTGGGCCTTCCCTTTATCTTTCGTCCGTTTCTCGGTCCTTTTTTTTTTTGTTTTCTTAGTCGTTTCTCTTTCTCGGTTACTTTTTTTTTCAAAAAGCTGGGAAACACAAAAGGCACGTGACTGTCCATCCCAAAAAGCCTACGCAAAATCCACTGCCCACGTGTTAGAAGCAGACTATACGCTGTCTTTCTTTCTTTTTTTTAGTCAATACTATACGCTTGTCTATTCTCATATGTATAGACAAAATTGCTCCGAAGAAAAAAGATATCGAAAAAATTAAAAGGGTCATGACTGGCTTCGCTACTGCGGCGGCGCACTGCTCGCTTGTTATACCAAGCAAAGCAACACCATTTAGCAAAAGCAAAGGAAAGGAAAAGGCAGGTGCAAGAATTTCTACAGTTTCAGACCCCTCAAACCAAAAACAGCCCCTCTCCCCGCTTACATTTCCTTTTGACGAAACAGTTCTGTTTCCATTCATTTGCTGTTGGTTTACAGGCACTTTCTCTCTCCCCTATTGGGCCGGTTCTTTTCAAGGGCTTAATGAATCAGAATCAGAATCACGTTGGGCGTCTAAACCCGACGTTCAGGAGCGAATTATTTGGGTACCACAAAGCGGAGCAGAACTACGTGACGATGGAGAAGAGGCAACTGTTCCTTAGAAGCTATCAGTTCTGCCGAAAAAGGAGTCTCTCGGAGAGAATGAAGAGGTCCTTGATCCGGGTAAGGAGGGTCATATGCCTGAGGCTACGATCCGCTCGTAGACTCAGGAAGTTGGTCTGGAACAGGCTCAAGTATGGTTTCTACTACCAACGAAGAAGATTCCTACGACTCCTTAACAATCAGAACCCACAAAACAGCTGCTTCTGGTAGAATTTCTTTTGCCGTTCTATTGTTCTGGTCCCCTTCTTCTTTCTCTCAAATCTGTTTCCTTAACTGCGATAATGATGTCGGTTGATGTTAGTGCTTTACAATTTAATTTAATTTTTATAATCAAGATGAGTGCTTTACAATTATATGTTCAAGAAGTAATGTCATACCCTTGACTTTCTCTATTAACAATTCGTCCCATGGTTTCATTTCGTTTGTGTATGCCTCTAATTAGTCATAAACTGTGTTTCCGGAAACAGATTCCTTAGAAGGAGGAATTACATGTTTCTTTCTTTTCCATTTCAGGGGTTGGAGTATATTTTAAATCCCAGTGTTCTGATTTTAAAAGACAAAAGAAATGCAGAACGAAAGCAAAACTACCTCATAACTGGTGAAACTGACTAATTAGCAACATACTCTGACGCGAACTTACTATTTTGGGTTAGGTTTGTTTTATGGTTTACTGGATTTAATATTGGCTAATTCTGCGAGGATTTTAGCTCTGGGAAAGATGCTGGGCTAAGTACGCTTTCCGTGAAGAGGGAAGATGAAAATTCATGGCAGTGTTTGACAACTGATTTCAAACTTATTTTTTGATTTTGATTTCAATATATGTTTCATATTAATTTTTATTGGAGTTTGTAAAAATAGACCTATAATGTTAAAACTAGTTTGGAAAGTGTTTTGCATTACATGTTTATTTATTAGATTTCGTAAAAAAATAAATTTGAAAATTATTTGTCAAAACATTAAAATAAAAACTGTGTTAAAGTAACTAACCTATAATTCAAATTTTAAACAGTACCATGCATCCCCACGCAAAATCGATGTGCGTTGCGGAGTTCTCGTCCAGCGCCTCCAGTTACGAAGGAATTGTCTGAGCAACAACAAACATCCTCAACAGAATAGCTGTTGGAATCGAAGGATTCGATGGATTGTACGGACTCCATATCAATATCGGACTCGTAATAGTTGTCGTCTCCAATTTTTGATGAAGAGTCCATTTCAAAGTTGGAAAATAATGTTGGGAAGCAATCATATATATAGATGTAAATGAGCGGCAATGAAAACGGCAATATATTTTTAACGGGAATGCAAATGCCATAAAGTGGTTAACCGACACATACTGCAATGTAAAAGTTATTTATAAATCTATATAAAGCTGGTTAAGCAATCACTTTAGAAATGTGTGAAAACATCGAATCATCTTCAATGACATTTTGCGATGACTTATATCTAGATAGGGAGAGCGCGCTAGCAGTGCATGTTCCGCTAGGGCTGCACAACCTCGATGTAGGTGTCGATTTTGGCCATCATCTTCAGTGACATTTTACGATGACTTATATCTAGATAGAGAGAGCGCGCTAACAGTGCATGTCTCGCTAGGGCTGCACAACCCCGG
The DNA here is from genome assembly GCA_963930655.1 of Myrica gale. Classification (NCBI taxonomy): domain Eukaryota; kingdom Viridiplantae; phylum Streptophyta; class Magnoliopsida; order Fagales; family Myricaceae; genus Myrica; species Myrica gale. The sequence continues at coordinate 23,246,185 of OZ005619.1, read as the reverse complement.
TGTAGGTGCCGATTTTGGCCAAAACCGGCACCTACACCGAGTAGGCCGGTTTTCAAAAAATTGTCACCTACACCTAAACCGTTAAGGGCAAAACCCGACCCTTAGCGGTGGCGGTTTTCGGTTATCCTACATTCATATTAGGTCATTTTTTTTAGCATATTACACATTTGACCCATTGTAAAGTAATTGACATGCTTAGGCTGGCTAATATTGGATTCCAAAGAGAAAGATGGCAAAAACATGTCTGATCGAAAAAAAAAAAAGAATAAAGATGTATGGCATTGGTAGGTACTCCTGGCCCCCTGCAATTATAAGTTGCTTGTGATATTAAAAAAATAGTAAGAAATACTGACTAAGTTATCTTTTTTTTTTCCCTTAGCACCGACTACGTTATCTAGTCGAAGAAAACAAACTGCCATCTTTGGCCGTGAAAAATCCCACCTGTTCTCAAACTAAGCTGCTTCCATGATTTATTGAATATTTATACCTTTCATCCACCAAAAAAGAAAGAGGAGTATTTCTACCTTTCGATTAAGTTAGGATCAGACGTTCAAGAAAAAAAGAAGAAGTTAGGATCAGGGCATTCCGGGTGGCCACGGACTCCTCAGGGGAGTAAATCGAACAATTTCTAACTCCTTTCCCGTGATCTTGTAAACTGTTTCTATTAAAGCAATTGGAACTAGAAAAAGTTCCAATCTTTGCTTTTGAGCTTTCTTCTATAACTTCTGATCGAATCCCATCTTCTGGATCAATATTTGCAAACTAAATAAATTAAAATAGCATCAGCGTGGGAATTTTGCTGTTAGAATAGAAATCTGGGCAAATAAAAATTGATGTCGGTGTCTGTTAAGGAATTCTTCAACGTTGGTGGCAGTGGTGGTGGGGTCCATGCCAGGGATGCCGATGACGATGAGGACCGTGGTGATGAAGACGACGACGATGCAAATAGTGGAAAGAAGCAGAGAGGGGATGGATCTGGAAGTGCAGGTGGTGGGTGTGCGAGGGATTTCAGAAAGGCAAAGCAGGTGATCCTACAGCCATTCACAATGGCAAAGAGGCAACTCCTCAGAAATACTCGTTCTGCTACTGCAAATGCCGGAACTTCAGGTAAGAAGTTTGGTGGTGTTGGTCGTCGTGGTAAAGGTTGTTACTTTTGTTTCATGCAACCCCCGACTTTGGAATCACCTGCACAGTCTCACGCAAGCGATCCAAATGATCAAAATTTCTCCGATGAAATGCTGAAAGCTTTCATAGAGAGCAATGATTTCTATTCCAAAGACTGCAATCCCCACTTAGATTTTGATCTCACCTCGCGTGGTATTGAGAGGACTCGTGTATAGTCCATTCATCATGTTGTTGTTGTGTTGTCGTTTTTGTTCAGAATATTATCAGTAGCTTTGAAGAGGTTAGATAACATACAGATTAAAGACAAAGGGTAACTGGCTCATTCCGCAATTCTAGGCATTACATATGTGTAGGTCATGAAAGACTTTGGGGCACTTCTAGAATTGAGGATGCATGTCCTAGATGTTTCAGTCATGTTCCATACGAGATGTGGAAGTGTGCTGCGCAAAGGCTGCGAAGAACCCAGCTCGAATTCCAAATCTCACCCATGAAAGGCTTTGGGGCACTTTTCTTTTTGCCAGGAGCCATTTGGCACAACACATTGTCTCCCATTGTTCAATGAAGAGATTCAATTTTTCATTTGCATTCGGTGCTCAGTTGTTACCTTAGTGCAAATTATAGGTCCAGGTAGATGCTGTGTTGCAAAATCTATATGTTTTCTAGCGGAAGAGTGCAGTGATACATTGTGGAAGTGTAGCAGGTTGTTGAAACCGTTGGATTCTTTCAATTTGTATAGCTTTTTATTTTTTTAATTTTCTGTGGATTAATTCTTCCATATGTTCATTGCTTCATGCCTCTTTCGTGCTCAATTAATGGGGGTCACTCTGGGCATAAATGATCAGTGTGTAATTGCGGAGGACCTATTCCTTTCACTGGTTTTCCAAGGTACTTGAGTACATCGTATTTCATGTGATGAGCTGAACATGAGAATTCAAGTTTTCTAGTCTTATCCCCGCTGTGGTGTCTTGAGGGAGTGGGTCATTGTTGTCGGATATTTCAGTGATGTTCAATAAAAAGAAAGACCACTCTCTCTTTATTGTGGCTATGAAATCACAGGGAGGAAAACTTGGTTTGTTTTGTGGACATGAAGTGTAAGGTAAAGTTATTTCTGCGTAATGGTTTCTTTGTTACTTGAGAGAGATGTTAAACCTATCCAGACTTAAGTTTTATCTGTAGCTAGAGGAGGTCGTATTGGTCTTCTCAACAGTTAAGAAACTGTTTTATATTTATTCTTTGTTTGTTCAGGGATATTACTCTTATCAACAGAAATAAAGATAGTGGCAGCCAACAGAAATAACATGTCTTATTATCTACCCTTAATCCCTCATGTATCCGTTATGTACCATTGTTTACACAATTCGACACATCTGTTCTCTTCAGAAATGTTCTATAGCATTTTGATCTGTCAATTTAACTTCGGGTGGTAAATGGCAAATATATGGATGCCTCTTTTAGTGTTGGCAATCCGTACCAATACACAGGTTATCGCACTAGTGGTAATCACTACCGTTGCACCATATAGAAACTTCCAACTGAGATCTTATTGTAGGTAGTACGAGTTAAAGCTAGAGTTTCTTCTCAGTGGCTCTCTGTTGTGCAAACTGAAAGCGAGAAAATTTACAAGTGTTTCTCGGTTCTTAGAGTAATATTACTCGGTTTTCTTTTCCTGAATGGCCAATGGGAGTACTATTCCTAATTTGTGGTACACTAAAGAGTACACTTCAGTTTGACATTTTTATGCCAGGCGATTACAAGAAACATCAGAGTTTCTACAGAGGACCATCCTTTTCTATTATTTCGTGTTGTGTCTCTAAAGTAAATTGTAAATGGCAAGAATTGAATCTAGAAGCTCTTAAAGGTTTAAACATCTGAATAATGGCAGCGTCTGTAATGAATGTATCCTCTCTCTCTCTCTCTCTCAATATATATATATATATAATACATATTTTGGCCTTAAGAAGGCCCAAGATCATCTAATAGGGATAACCTAAAGGCATGGGGTGAAGAAATATCAAATTTAGGCCAATTACTTATCCACATTATCAATTTATCATCTCTGAACAGCCCGTGCACAATTATATGTTAGAAAAAACTAGAGGTGGAAAGGAAGGAAAGGGGTGAAAGCTGCGCGGCAGGAGGGGGGATTCCCCTCCCGGGGCTCTCACGGGGTAAAGAGGAAGTACTGCTCTTACTGGGAAATAAGGGAATCTCGTTGGGAAGAGGCCTTTGTACTATAGTGGAAATGCTTGTCGGATTCTTTTTATCTGATACTCTCGAGCCACAGACCTCGGAATGCAATTGAGCAAAAAAGGATCTTTGTTTTTAATGTTTTCACTGGTTCAATATTTATTTATCGGAGTATTTTGTCAAATGAGATACTTGTGCAAACAGTCGTGAGCATTGGAGAAAATAAAAAGTCTCTTGGAGTGTATTAAAGCATATGAGAGGATATATCCGATCTCGTCAATTTTTAATTGCCAACGTTGCGGGACAAGAAGTGGGTTCTTCATGAGTGCTGGCATCTCAAAATTTGTGCTTATTGTTTTAATTCGGGAACGAAATAGAGCTACCAGATGCATATATTGTTTTTTAGGGGATTTACTCGCATCGGAATAGAGGAAAGCATGTGAAGCATGTGACGACCTTAAATAGCCCGTATAGGTAGCAAATCAGATCTGATGTTTGCGTCAGATTCCTTGTTGATCCGGAAACTGACCCGCCATCACCTAGAACAAGAGCAAACAGCATATAGATGTTCATTCGCAATTCCCATTATCTTGTTCGTAGAATCTGACACAGGATTGAGGCCTACACGTGACTCCCATAACTCGCTTTCTTGTTGGCACTTGGTACAATGTGTCCAAAACCATGGGCCATCCAACTTGTAAGTCCTAACCGACACTGTCGCATTCCTCTATGCTCATCCCCACTCCAAGAAACTCTTGTTCTCCTTATCCTTTCATTTCATTGGTTCGCGACGTATGACTATGATAATTGCTTTGATCCCACTTTCAAGTGTTCCTGTTTATATGACTATGATAATTGCTTTGATCCCACTTTCAAGTGTTCTTGTTTATATCTATTTTATTTTAGTTTGATTTTTTTTTTTCTAAGTTTTTCGTGGGAACCGACTGAGCTAGAACAGAGAGTGATTTCAGAACTGTTAAGAGTTAGGGGCGAGTAGAAATTGGAGATCATGATATTTACGAACGCGATCAAACTATCCTTCTTTGGAAACCAAACCGCTCCATAGATAATATGGTTTTTTTCCAAATTCCTTTCATAGCCAGTGACTCTGTCCCTCTCTTGGATCCATGTATTGGGGAAATGCTACATAAATTATAGCGAATCCATCAACAAAGTTGTCTGCAAGTGTGTTATTCTCTTCGAGAAACACAAATAATACTAGTCGTCCTGGTGGTCCCTGCTAAGTGCAAAGTGCTAGGATTGAAGAGAGGTCGCGACAGCGGAGGCGGTGATCGAGATGTTGTGGGTTTTTCCATGAAATGGGGTCGGGGTTTTCACTGAGCACACTTTGGATTCTCAAAACTTTCTCCAAGCTATTGTTCATATCAGTTGGTCCAGACAGAGACAGCTTCTTACAAAACGGGGTTTTGCTTCCTGCAACTCAATAGATTACAAGTTAGATTGTTTTCCACTTCTATGCTCTTTCTTTTCCACGTCTATTTGTTCTTTTCTATTCAGAGACACATAACCTTGTTCGTTCACCTTTGCCAAGTCTCATTCTCCTTATGTCAATTTACGTCTCTGAATTTAGAAATCGTTCTTGGCCATGGCTCCTGTTTGAGTTGGTTTTCATCTTTTCAATTCATTAGCTGTAGTACCCTCATCTTTATTGGCTTTTTTTTTAGCTGAACTGCAACTACCATAAGTATTTGATTCGAGAGTTTCCTTCATTTGAGAGCGACATATCGGCTTCATATACTGTGTTGATATACTCCTATACTCAAAAGGGAAAAGACTTGTACTATTGCTTGGGTTAGGAACAGACCTCTCCTTTTTCGGGTAAAAGTTACTCGAAAGAGTATTCATATAAATTCTCGTACTCTGATATTTTCAATGAATACTGATACTGCTACGATGATGGCCGTATTGATCACAACAATAACTTTGTAGCTGTAAATCACTATCAATATTCCAGCATCCTTTTGACTGGTTTTTATTGGTGTCGTTTAAGGTTATTTTATATTCATTCTGTTCTTTTTTTCAGTCTGAGGAACAAATGTCTTCTTCACGGCCCAGCCACTCGTCCAGCAGCTCAGGGCGCTCAAGACACAGCGCTAGGATAATTGCTCAGACCACCGTTGATGCAAAGCTCCATACAGATTTTGAGGAGTCGGGTGATTCTTTTGATTACTCGAACTCGGTGCGGGTTACCAGCTCAGTTATTGGGGATCAACAACCGAGGTCTGACAAAGTAACCACTGCTTATCTCCATCACATACAGAAGGGCAAGCTGATCCAGCCATTTGGTTGCTTGCTAGCTTTAGATGAGAAAACTTTCAAGGTCATTGCGTACAGTGAGAATGCACCTGAGATGCTGACCATGGTTAGTCATGCAGTCCCCAGCGTTGGGGATCATCCTGTTCTTGGTATTGGAACAGATGTGAGGACTATATTCACTGCCCCCAGTGCCTCTGCATTGCAAAAGGCGCTAGGATTTTGGGAGGTTTCTCTTCTGAATCCCATCTTAGTCCATTGCAAAACATCTGGGAAGCCCTACTATGCAGTCGTCCATCGCGTAACAGGTAGTTTGATTATTGACTTCGAGCCTGTTAAGCCTTACGAAGTGCCCATGACTGCTGCTGGAGCCCTGCAATCGTACAAGCTTGCAGCCAAAGCTATTACCCGATTACAGTCTTTGCCAAGTGGGAGCATGGAAAGGCTCTGTGATACGATGGTTCAAGAGGTTTTTGAGCTCACAGGTTATGACAGGGTGATGGCATATAAATTTCATGATGACGACCATGGGGAAGTGGTCTCTGAAATCACAAAGCCGGGCCTAGAGACATATCTAGGTTTGCATTATCCAGCCACAGATATCCCTCAGGCTGCACGCTTCTTATTTATGAAGAATAAGGTTCGTATGATTGTCGATTGTCATGCAAGACATGTGAAAGTTCTTCAAGATGAGAAGCTTCCTTTTGATCTGACGTTGTGCGGTTCAACCTTAAGGGCACCACACAGTTGCCACTTGCAGTACATGGAGAACATGAATTCCATTGCTTCTCTAGTTATGGCGGTTGTAGTTAATGAGGGAGATGAAGAGGGAGACGACTCTAACTCTGTGCACCCACAAAAGAGAAAAAGACTCTGGGGTTTAGTAGTATGTCATAACACAAGTCCAAGGTTTGTGCCGTTCCCGCTAAGGTATGCATGTGAATTTCTAGCTCAAGTATTTGCCATCCATGTAAATAAGGAAATGGAGTTAGAAAATCAAGTTGTTGAGAAGAACATCTTACGTACCCAAACACTCTTGTGTGATTTGCTGATGCGAGATGCACCCTTGGGAATTGTGTCACAGAACCCAAATATAATGGATCTTGTGAAATGTGACGGTGCTGCTTTACTTTACAAGAACAAGATATGGAAACTGGGAGTAACACCTAGCGATTTCCAGCTGCATGACATAGCCTCATGGCTCTCAGAGTGCCACATGGATTCAACAGGTCTAAGTACAGACAGCTTGTATGATGCGGGGTTCCCAGGAGCTCTTCCTCTTGGGGATGTAGTATGCGGAATGGCAGCTGTGAGGATAACTTCCAAGGACATGATTTTCTGGTTTCGATCCGATACTGCTGCAGAAATTAGATGGGCTGGTGCAAAGCATGAACCTGGCGAGAAGGATGATGGTACGAGGATGAATCCAAGATCTTCGTTCAAGGCTTTCCTCGAAGTTGTGAAGACAAGGAGCTTACCCTGGAAGGATTTTGAAATGGACGCAATCCATTCTTTGCAGCTTATCCTGAGGAATGCGTTCAAAGATATTGAAACACTGGATAGAAGCACCAAAGCAATCAACACAAAGCTCAGTGACCTCAAAATCGAAGGGATGCAAGAACTGGAAGCAGTGACAAGTGAGATGGTCCGTCTAATTGAAACGGCTACAGTGCCAATTCTGGCAGTTGATGTTGATGGGCTGATTAATGGGTGGAATACAAAGATTGCAGAGTTAACAGGTCTTCCTGTAGATAAAGCAATAGGAAGGCATTTGCTTACACTTGTTGAGGATTCTTCAACTGATACAGTCAGAAAGATGCTGTACTTGGCATTGCAAGGTATGACCTATCCAGAGCTTATACTTTAGCTTCCTTGAATTGTCAAGATACCTGTAATGATCATGTGCATAAGTGTGAGAGAGTCGTGCACTGGAGTGTGAGCATCCGGGCATAGTTATATGCTCCTATCTAAAACCATGCATTTCAATCATATTGATGAGAAGAATGAAAAACAGTTGACAATTCTCTGGTCCATTTGTATCCTCAAAAGATTGCATACAAAGATTTGAGAAGGAAAAGCATGAGGGAGGTCAATGGATGGAATGTGCCCTCCATTAATAAACAAAGAGATTCATATTGTTTAGTGCCTTTTCCTGTTTCGTTTTCTATACAATTTTGTGGTATTCACTTTAACAAATAAGTCACTGGGGTATAACTTTAAACGAACCGGCCCCTTGATCCATTTTTCATACATATAGGTCCTCTCGTCTACCAAAAATTAGCCTACTAACGAGATTGGAGTCCTGAAGAGGATATCCGACCCCAAAATAGACATCCCAACCTCGACCCCATGTTAGTCTTCCATTAGTCAGCTAATTACGGTTGCTTAATTACAGTATTGATTTCGGAATCTGTATATTTTGTGGTAACTGTGTTGTTTTTGGTGGATACAAGGACCCATATGTCTGAAAAATAGACCATAAGAATCGGTCTGTTCAAAGTTGTACCACAAGGATTGATTTGTTAAAATTCAATAATTTTTTTTGATAAGTAAGTAATTTTATTAAAAAAGAGAAACCGTACAAAGATTGTATTGAAAATACAACAGAACAGAAATTACAGCATACAAATGAAAAAGCTCAAGAAGTCATGAAAATCTAGAAAAGGGCCATCCAACATCACATTAGACCAGAAAAAAAGATCATTCATCAGACCACCCATCAGGCTTGCCATAGACAGAGAAGAGTCCTCAAAACACCGCCTATTCCGCTCCTTCCAAAGACACCACCAGATGCAATAAGGAACCATCATCCAAATGAACTTAGCTCTAGGATCTTTAAACTGCCGCCCCCAACAAAGCAAGACATCCCCAACCTCCTCCGGCATAACCCAAGGAAGATCTACCATAGAAAAGACATGGTTCCAACAAACCTCTTGCCACCGAACAATGTAATAAAACATGGTTAATCGATTCTCCATCCCCCTTGCATAAATAGCACCAATCAAAGGCATGTGTTCCAGTGCAGGCTGGTTCTGAATTTTGTATAGAGGACGACTTTCTTCATGAACAAGGGTTGGGAGGGGCCTTGTTGAGCTCGGGCAGTGGGAGTGGGGATTTGTGTTGGACTCCTTTGAAGATTCGGTACCCTGTCTCTGCGAAGGGAGATCCCTCTAGTTGGGTGTTGCGGATGGTTTCCTCCTTCCGTCATATGGTGGGGGTATCTTGTGACGGCTAAGAGTGCGAATTGATGGACTTATTTGCTGCCTTGGAGAGAGATAGTGGTTAGAAAATCTTCTAATAGGTCAGCAGGAAAGATGATGAGGGAATCGAAAGGCCTAAAATCTAGTATTAATTATGATGGAGATTTTGGTTCCAATCGTCGTTGTAGGATCGGAGGGAGGGCTCTCTTAAATTGTTAATGCAGCCACGGTTTGTTAGCTGGAATGTGAAGAGCCTTAATGTTAGAGGGAAGTGTAGAAAGATTGGGAACTTAATCAGGGGCTGGAAACCAGTTTTAGTCTGTCTTCAGGAGACTAAATTGGCGTTGGTTTCGAGGGCTGTGGTGAGGAGTTTGTGGGGAGATCCCCATGTGTAGTGGAGTAGTCTACCTGCAGTTGGATCTTCGGGTGGTATTTTGCTTTATGGGATTCTCGAGTTTTAGAATCGGTGGATGTATGTGTGGGGTGGTGTTCTCTATCAGTTATGTTTCAGAACTTCGAAGGGGGTCTTTTCAGGGGTCTATGACCCTAATGATGCTATAGGGAGCAGGCTCTTATGGGATGAGCTGACGGGTGTAATTGCTTGGTGGGATGTTCCGTGGTGCATTGGGGGTGACTTCAACGCTACTAGGTTCCTTAGTGAGCTGTCGAGGATAGGAGTGGGGGGAAGAGGTATGGAGGAGTTTTCGGATTTTGTTTCTGAGTTTGGTTTGGTGGATTTGCCGTTGGTTGGTGGGACGTTCACGTGGTCCAATAACAGATTATCCCAAGCTTGGTTGCGGATTGATCGTTTTGTCCTTAGTGCTGATTGGGAGGCTTTGTTCCCGAATAGTATTCAACGTAGGCTGCCCCGTATGTTTTCTGATCATTTCCCTATTTTGTTGGAGGATGGGTGCTTTTGGGGGGGGGGTAAGAGACCTTTTAGATTTGAAAATATGTGGCTTAAGGTGGAGGGGTTTGTGGAGATGGTTAGGGGGTGGTGGGGGAACTATGAGGTTTCGGGTTATCCTAGTTTTGTGTTGAATTCTAAGCTCAAGTTGCTGAAACGTGATCTGATCGCTTGGAATAAGGCTGATTTTGGCAATATTAGTGCTCGTAAGTCTTTGTTAATGAGTGAGTTAGCTTCTTTGGATGGTTTGGATGAAGGAGACCTTCTAATTAATGAGGGTATGAATAGGAGATTGGCGGTTATTCAGGAGTTAGATCACATTATCGATTTGGAGGAGGTGAGTTGGAGACAAAAATCCCGAGCCTTATGGTTGAAGGATGGGGATAGATGCACCAAGTATTTTCATAGAGTGGCCAACTCTAATCGAAAATTTAACACTATATCCCAGTTGACGATTGATGGTGAGGTTGTGGAGGATCCAAGGGATATTTCAGCTCATATTGTTCAGTTCTATACCTCTTTATATGTTGAACCTTTTTCGTGGAGGCCGTCTCTTGACTGTCTAGAGTTTGATTCGGTTTCTGCGGATGAGTCAGTTTGGTTGGAGCAACCTTTTGAAGAGGACGAGGTGGCGTCTGTGGTGTATGCTCTGAATGGAGATAAAGCTTCGGGTCCAGATGGGTTCACTTTAGCATTTTATATTGAAGGGACTATAACAGTAATTAAGCCTTTTTATGTCTTTTTTGGCACTTCTATTGCAATTTGATTATATTATTTTACCTTCTTATGTGATCAGGCAAAGAAGAGCAGAACATCCATTTTGAGATTAAAACGCATGGGTCTAAGAGCGATTCTGGTCCCCTCAGCTTAGTTGTGAATGCTTGTGCAAGTAGGGATCTTCGAGAAAGTGTAGTGGGGGTTTGCTTTGTGGCCCAAGATATCACTGGTCAGAAGATAGTTATGGACAAGTTCACTCGGATCGAAGGTGATTACAAAGCTATTGTACAAAACCCAAACCCCTTGATTCCCCCTATATTTGGAACGGATGAATTTGGCTGGTGTTCTGAGTGGAATCCAGCAATGACAAAGTTAAGTGGGTGGACACGAGAGGAAGTGATAGATAAAATGCTTTTGGGAGAGGTTTTTGGGTTGCACATGGCTTGTTGTCGTCTCAAGAATCAAGAAGCTTTTGTGAATCTTGGAATTGTACTTAACAACGCCATGACTGGTCAGGAGCCTGAAAAGGTCTCTTTTGGTTTCTTTGCTCGGAGTGGAAAGTATGTTGAGTGCCTGCTATGTGTGAGTAAGAAATTGGACAGAGAAGGTGCGGTCACTGGGGTCTTTTGTTTCTTGCACCTTGCTAGCCAAGAGCTGCAACGAGTACTTCATGTCCAGCGTTTATCGGAGCAAACTGCCTTGAAGAGATTGAAGGCATTGACCTACATAAAAAGCCAGATACGCAATCCTCTGTGTGGGATTATATTTTCTCAGAAAATGATGGAGGGTACTGAGTTAGGAGTTGAACAAAAACAGCTTCTGCATACTAGTGCCCAGTGCCAGCGCCAGCTCAGCAAGGTTCTCGATGACTCAGATTTTGATAGCATCATTGATGGGTATGGCATTTGTCTCGAAAGAGCCTAATTTCCTAACATTTAACAACTTTTGATTATGTGCACTTCTATTTTTGGCAACATGCATGTCATCCTGAATAGCATGACGACCCCGGTTGGGACAACCGTCATAAACATGGAAAAGAATTAGTTAAGTTTGCTGAAACACCTATATGCCTGCTACATTTTATTTCGTTACCATTATCTGGTCTAGATTCTCTGATTGACTGATAGATCAATTGCACTGCGCTTTTAAGCTAGTCTCGTAACAACAGTAATGCAAAAAGTCCTTGTATAATTGTGCCTCAGTATCAATCTGCCAGTATTGTCTTATACGCACAATGTGAATCCATGAAGGTCTATTAAACACGCATATCCTTTTGTAGAAGAGATACTTGCTACTACACTCTGTAGTGTCAATTCACCAAGTATATTGATGATATATAAAGGGCAGGCAGAGGGAATAGATCTTTCCTTTAAATCTCACTAATACCTGTCGTGACCTGATGATTTCTTTTCCACTTGTTTTTTTACTTCTCCACAGTTACTTGGATCTTGAAATGGTTGAGTTTAGGCTGCATGAAATTCTAATTGCCTCTATGAGTCAAGTGATGACAAAGAGCAATGCAAGGGGAATCCGAATGGTCAATGATGTGGCAGAGGAGATTGTGAATGAAACCCTGTGTGGTGATATTCTTAGGCTTCAACAGGCGCTAGCTGATTTCTTGTTGATATCAGTCAATTATACGCAAACTGGAGGCCAGGTTATTGTTGCAGCCAGTTTGACCAAAGACCAACTGGGGCAATCTATTCATCTTGCACATCTTGAGTTCAGGTACTAACTGCTCAGGCACCAGTTGGCACGATCCTGCTGCATTATAGTCATTTAGTCTTCTGACAAAAACACAACGTGAAGAAAGATGGAACTTGTATTTACTTGCTTCTGACTTCTATAAAGACATGTACTACTTGTACTTGTCCTAAACCATAATGCCTTGAAATCTGTATCTTGGACCAGGATATCACATTCAGGCGGTGGGTTGCCAGAAGAATTGCTGAACCAGATGTTTGGAAGTGATGGAGATGCGTCTGAGGAGGGCATCAGCCTTTTCATTAGCAGAAAGCTATTAAAGCTCATGAATGGAGATGTACGGTATCTGAGGGAAGCAGACAAATCAACCTTCATCATATCTGTTGAACTTTCTGCAACTCATAAGTTAAGGAGCTAAAAAGATTTTCCTGGAAAAATGTTGCGCAATGTTCTATGCAAATAGAGAGGAACGGAAGCTCAAAAGTTGTGTTTCACTTGCCTTGTAACTTGTGTTAGTTTGTTACTCTTTTTGGCACATTTGTGTAAGTGGTGGTTCAACCTGTAAATAAGCAAGCCTTGTTATGTCTAAAAAAAACTGACAACTTTTCGATCAATTCCCGCCATCTTCCTCATCCAATTCCCTCCATGTCCTTGTCGAGCCATCTGGCGCCAAGTAAGATATTAACTTTCTCCGGAAAAAACTGGTTGATATGATACAGAATGTTAGAGTGAGATGGGGTGGACTAGTGCCAGTGAGCTTGTAATACGGCAGGGATTAATAATACCGAAGCAGGAAAACGAAAAGCCCACTGGGCAAGGAAACGAGCAAAACGATTATGACTTCCAGGTACTCAGTTAAGAGAGCAGTCCGGATGAAGCGCAAAGAAGTCACGTAGAATACCAATCTGATCAGAAATAATAGGAACAGATTGCATCTCGGCATCCAATATCATCGAATTTGGCTGGCTATTTGAAAGTAGAGGCTTGCATCTGGCACTTAACTTGGAAGTTTCCAAACTTATGTGCTGTGGGCCACTTAGGTTTTGTGTGTTTCCGTTGAGACTACCAAATCACTTTCCATCACCTTTTTTTTTTCTCGATAACAAAGATAGCATAAAACAGTAGGAAAGCAAAGAAAAAACAACATCAGACCAGCCAGGCAGATAAAACTCCTGGGATAACATATACAAATCCACAAAGCCCTGAAAGCAAGAACGAAGACTCCACTGCGCAGCTTGATGAACAAATATGTTTATCTTCCTTGGAACCCAGACTAGTGATCAACCCGAAGAATCTGAAAAGAGCACCCGAATACTAGCCACTTGCGATTGCACCACCCAATTAGGCGCGGAAGAAATATCCAAAATAATACTGCAAAGGAGTTGGCAGTCAGACTCAAAAATCACATGTTCCCAACCTCTGTCTCGAGCAAAAACCATAGCAGCAAGAAGGGCAGCAGCTTCACCAAATAGAGGGTCTCTGGACTGGACTTGCTCCCATGTAGAGGCTACAGAGAGAGCTGGAATGGTCTCTGAAAGAAACCGCCAGAGAAGAAAAATATTGGCGGACAGCAATATCGGTATTACATTTAAAAATACCCGGGGGGGGGGGGGGTCCAAACTCGATTATGAATGGCATCTGACTCAGACCTAGCAGCTGACTGTCCAGGATTGATTGCAATGAGGTTATGGATAACCACTTTCCGTCACCTTACTTGATGTTGTAACAACATACTTTTTGTGTACCATTCCCACCAATGTCGAAGTAATACTTCTTCTACCCAGACTGGAATTTTCCACTGTGGCTTCTTCTTGTCAGCCAAGTTCGTCTGTGACCAGCTAAATCAGACTGGTTTGGCAGATAAAAGACACTTTCTGCTTGTTCTTGCCCTCATTTATAGTGTTAGATTAATTGTTTTCCAGGAGGTGGTCTCCTTGAATCCTACCTTATTATTTCTTTTTTATATTTTCAATCTTTCTGTGAAGACTCTGTGCCAATAGAAAATACGGAAGGAAAGTTCCTTTTAGAAACTACATCTAACTATGTTCGAAACCTCTGGCTATATTAGTTAAAGTACAAAATACTCTGATTGTGTCCAGATTCGCTTGTGCATTAGTATGATACGTTTAGCTAGTTAATCGTATATACAATATTCATCTTCATATAGAAAAAGTTACATCGACTCATCTACTAATTAACAATTCCATACGTGGAAAAGAAAGTCACATTTCAATACCTGAAACTACTATTAATTTGTAACTTATCATCTTAACTACTGATGATATCAATACTGAATCACGTTCGGCCCAAACCAATTTGAGCCAAGAAACATGATTACGTCTCTGTGAGGCCCAATGGTTACCACCAAGCCCACGTCGCATTCAATCCATAAGGAAAATCTGTTATACGTGTCATGAGCGGTTATCTAACAGCCCACGATAAGCCATAACTCAACGATCTCTCTATTCCCATAGTGGAGGCGAACGACCGTTGCGAAGACGTGAGAAGAATGTCACAGAGCACAACTTTACGGGATGAAATTTCCGTAAGAATTCCCGCCAAAAGGAAAGAGAGGAACGTGGGATAAACGTTATAAAAGGAGAAGCTAACGATGGAAAATGTAAGTGATTTCTAAGTAACAAAACTGTGAAATACGTAAATGAGAAAAACTGATTTAAGCATCGGAGGTTCTTTACTCCGATGCCCGGAGTTATCTTTATGGTTTTGCAGAGGGAAGATACGTGAAGATCGAGATGCATTTATTCGGACGTGTTGACCGTAAACCAACTTATTCGTTAACTACTATTGTTAACAATTGATCTTTTAAACTATCTCTTTTTTGCAATTTGCCCCAATAGTAAAAGCATGAGTTCATTTTGGTTGTGAACATCTAACCATAAGGATTGTGCCACATGTTCCACTTTCATCCATTCCAACGGTTAGATATTGACCTTGTGGCTAAAACGAAAAATTTGATAGCTCAAAGAGATCCGTAGTCACTAGTAACAGTTTAAGAGGTAAATTGCAAATGAAGTATAATTTGAAAGTAAAATTCCTATAACTTCAGCAATTCAATCTTCTTAAAAAACGATAAAACTACAATATAGTGGGAGTATTCAAGAGCTATGGCTATGTTTGGTTTGATTTTTAAAATAATTTTTGTGTTTATTTTTTTGGAAGTAGTGTAAATTTTTTTTATGATCCATAAAAAGTTTGTTAAAAATTGTTCGAATTTCTAAAATGTTTGTTAAAAGTTGTTAGATTTTGTTAAAAATTAATGAAGTTGGTAAAAAAATATAAAATTGATAAAAAAAAAGTAAGGGTAAAAAAGGAGCTGGCAAGAACTAACCTCTATTGTGATTATTTGCCTTAAGAGGGACTAATCTACAAATAAAATAAGTATTGCCATTGCTAGTTTTTTTAGGGTTAATGACCAAAATAGTCCCTGGATTTTATGCCCTTTATCGATTTGGTCCATGAGTTTTCATTTTGCTCACATAAGTCCTTAGGTTATCCTAATTTATCGATTTGGTCCTTCCGTTCAATTCCGTCTCCTCCGTGCACAGTTAGCTAATGGTGGGTCACGTCACCACCAATAAAAACGCGACACGTGTATGTTTTTTTTTTAAATCCGAACGGGGAGATCCCCCATTCGCGCGACAAAGGGAGCCCAGATCTGGGCTCCCCTCGCCGGGGCGGCTCGCGCCGCTAGGGGTGGCCGCAAGCCACCCTCGCTGCTCCCCCGCCCACCCCTCGCGAGCCCCCCCCGACGACAGGGAGCCCAGATCTGGGCTCCCTCTCTCCCCACCACCGTGATCACCGGGGTGAGTGGCTCCCGGCCACCCCTCGCGGTGGAGCCGCCCACGCCGGTGACGGGGAACCCAGATCTGGGCTCCCTTTGTCACGCGAATGGGGGGTCTCCCCCGTTCGGAATTTTTTTTTTACAAAATTTTCAGGTGGCCAGTGATTTTTTTTTAAAAAAAAAAAATACACGTGCCGCGATTTTATTAGTGGTGACGTGACCCACCGTTAGCTGACTGTGCACGGAGGAGAAGGAATTGGACGGAAGGACCAAATCGATAAAGTAGAATAACCTAAGGACTTACATGACCAAAATAAAAATTCAGTAACAAAATCGATAAAGGACATAAAAGTCAGGAAGTATTTTGGTCATTAACCTTTTTTTTTAAGCATATATTGCTATTTGCTAACAAGAGATACTCGACAAACGGGAAACCCTCGTTGCGTCCCGATCAGCCGTGCGAGAAGTCGAGAATAGAAGGGCTCGATCTCTCTCTCCGGGTCTTCTATTGATTCCCGATTAGCTGATGAAAATGGAGACGAAGGTTTTGTCGTTCCCGGCTGGTAGCCCTCCGCTAGCGGTGATGGCGGCGGCCAAGCTTTCCGGTCTTGCTCTGCCAACGGACACATCCGTCCCTCCCGACTCTGCTCCCATCCTTCTCTTCTCCAATGGGTACTCTCCAGTTTCCTTTATTATGATTAAACTCGGTGTGCGCTGAATTCTTGTTTTGGCGTTGTCTTCTTTGTTGTATGCTATTTTTTTTGCTTCTTGGACTCGTTATCCTGTTGGAAATACTATGTCGAAGTTCTTTATGCTTTGCAAATGCCCATGTTTTGGATTCCTTCTATCGTTTGAAGTTCAAACCAAAAATGCATTTGCTATATGATATGGTGGCGTTCTGTTTTAATAAGTGCAAGTGTTCTGGTACACTCAAGCACGTATATGTAACGCAGGGAGAAATTGCGTGGAGCGTACGTGCTTCTTCGTTATATTGGCCGGGTTGCCACCCTTCCCAATTTCTATGGGCAGAATGCATATGAATCTGGCCAGGTGATTTGCCTAGAGTTTGCTGAACTAACAAAATGTTATGAATTTGTTTCTACATTATTTCTGTTTTGGTTCTGTTTGGCTGATGCTTGGCCAACATGGTTTTGTTTGCCCTTTTACTTCTCAGATTGATGAATGGCTAGAATATGCTCCTGTATTTTCATCGGGTTCGTCATTTGAGAGCGCATGCAGATATGTGGATGATTTTTTGCAGAGTTCTACCTTTCTAGTTGGTAACTGTTTGTCAATTGCAGACCTAGCAATCTGGTCAGCGCTTGCAGGTAGAAGTTTCTGAGGATACCAATTTATATATTTCTACTTGGTTTTATGTAGACATATTTAAGCTTCCTGCATTGGTCAATAAAATCTGTATGCCCTTTGGTTATATATGAGGTTCTGTCTTCCCCTTGAAATCCTATCTAAAGATATCCCTAACAAAAGATTCTTTCTTTGCATGCTTCTGGAGGGATCATCTGATTTCTGCTGCAGGAATAATCTTTAAGGTGTCCTGTTTTGCTAAATTGGGCCGAGCATAATTTATCCATGGATTATGTCTTTTGACTTTTAGTAGCCACACATTGCATTGCAAATCTTTTGATAGTCATGGAGGATTAGATTCAACATGTGGGTAATTTTTTTTTGACTGGATAATTAACAGGATCGTGCCAGTGGATTGCTTTTAGCAGGAAGCATCTAGTTTCTTCACATCCGATATTTTCTCTTGGCCAGATCTTAGTATATATACCACAGCTAAAATGTTCCTATTTGGTAATCATGTTGTTAGTCTCGAGTGCTTTGTACAGATTTTTCGAGTTGTATGCTTTGCAGGAACTGGGCAGAGATGGGAAAGTTTGAGGAAGTCAAAGAAATACCAAAATCTCGTGCGGTGGTTCAATTCTATATTAGCAGAATATGCTGATGCCTTCAATGAAGTCACGACAATATGTGTTGGCAAAAGAGGCTTGGGAAAGCCGATGGCAGCTAAATTGAAAGAGCAGCAGGGTGAGAATAACCCCTCAAAGAGCTCATTTAAAGTAGATCTTCCAGATGCTGAGGTTGGAAAGGTACGATTGCGGTTTGCACCAGAACCCAGTGGTTATCTTCACATTGGGCATTCAAAAGCAGCATTGTTGAACCATTATTTTGCTCACCGGTATCAAGGTCAACTTATTGTGCGCTTCGATGACACAAATCCTGCGAAGGAAAGCAATGAGTTTGTGGAAAATATTCTAAAGGATATTGAGACTTTAGGTGTCAAGTTTGATGCTGTTACATACACCTCAAATTACTTCCCTCAGTTGATGGAAATGGCTGAAAATTTGATTCACCGGGGTAAAGCATATGTTGATGATACTCCACGAGAGCAGTTGCAGAGAGAAAGAATGGATGGCATTGAATCAAGATGTAGAAACAACAGCGTGGAGGAGAATATGAAATTATGGAAGGAAATGATTGCAGGATCTGTAAGGGGTTTACAGTGCTGTCTACGTGGGAAGCTGGATATGCAAGACCCAAACAAGTCACTTCGTGATCCTGTCTATTACCGTTGCAATCCAGTTCCCCATCATCGGATTGGCTCCAAGTACAAGATTTATCCTACCTACGATTTTGCATGTCCATTTGTTGATGCCATAGAAGGTATAACACATGCATTACGATCTAGCGAATACCATGATCGTAATGCTCAGTATCACCGGATTCAACAGGATATGGCAGTAAGAAAGGTTCACATTTATGAATTTAGCCGGCTGAATATGGTGTATACCCTTCTGAGCAAGCGGAAGCTTCTATGGTTTGTCGAAAATGGAAAGGTTGATGGATGGGATGATGCTCGTTTTCCAACTGTCCAAGGAATAGTTCGTAGAGGTTTGAAAGTAGAAGCATTGATACAATTTATTCTTGAACAGGTGATTCTAGCATTCATGCAATTAGTAAGAAAACAGAGAAACCAAAAAGGTTTTTGTGGAAAATCAGGGTTCACTTTTTCATACTTCTTACAAATGTGTCATTAGTTCCAGATTGTTAAACTGTTTGTGGGAAAATTCACTCTAGTTTTTTGTACAAGATAGTCATACGTAGACTGTCATCTCCATGAAAAGGTTGTTGATTATCTCTGGTGGTTCTGTTTCAGGGAGCATCAAAAAATCTCAATCTGATGGAATGGGATAAGCTTTGGACAATCAATAAGAAGATAATTGATCCTGTATGCCCCAGACATACTGCTGTCACTGAAGAACGGCGTGTGCTGTTGATCCTGACAAATGGTCCTGATGAACCATTTGCTCGCATCATACCTAGGCATAAGAAATATGAAGGTGCTGGGGAGAAGTGTACGACATACACAAAGAGAATATTGATTGACCATGCTGATGCTGAATCTGTCTCAGTAGATGAGGAAATAACCTTAATGGATTGGGGAAATGCTGTAGTCAAAGGAATAGAAATGGACAAAGATGGGAACATCAAACAGTTGACGGGGGTTTTGCATCTTGAAGGATCTGTCAAGACCACTAAACTGAAGCTAACTTGGCTACCTGAAACATGCGAACTAGTTAACCTCACCCTGGTGGAGTTTGACTATCTAATTTCAAAGAAGAAGGTATGCGCTAGTTAACTTGTATCATGAGCTTTTTCCATCAAGGAACGAAAATTTCATACTGTGCTTAATCTAGAGGGTCAATACCATTCTTTATTTTCATATGAAATTTAAACAGGAGGGTGGTTATCTCGTAAACTACCAGATAGCGTACTGTTTTATTCATACTCTGATTCCACCAAGATCTTGCGCCAAGAGCTTTCATTTTAATCTATAATTCTGTCAGCAAATCATCTAAACATTGGTATTATAACATGTCTTGGGTGAAAAGAACATTCTAACTCAGTTATGTACGTGCTTTAGAAATTGGAGGTGGATTTGTATTGTGTTCGAACATTTTCAGATGGTCGGCCTGGCTGCCATGTCAAAAAGTGTCTTCTTATTTCCGTATGGTATGATAAATGTTAGTTTGAAACCTTTGAATGCAGCTCGAAGAAGGCGAGGATTTCCTAGATGTGGTTAACCCATGCACAAAAAGGGAGACTGCGGCCTTGGGGGATTCGAATATGCGGAATTTGCAGCGGGGAGAGATATTGCAGCTGGAGAGGAAAGGATATTTCAGATGTGATGTTCCCTTTATCAGGCCTTCAAAGCCTATAGTTCTATTTGCGATCCCAGATGGCAGGCAGCAAACCTGTTTGAAGTAAAACGTTTGCATTTGAATTATTCGGTTCCCTGGGATTTGTCCGCCTTTATCAAACATCTTAATCCATTTAATGTATGTTTATCAGATGAGAACTGGTGTGTTTACTCTCTCTCTCTCATGCATTTCGATGGGACTACTGATGCATCTTTCGTTTGGAACTGAAGCACTTGTTCTTTCTTCAATATAAACGCAGCACTTTTTTTGTCGGCTTCAGTTTATGGGCCTGTTAAATAAGTTCCGAAATTAGATGTGGACTGGGACTTCTTTGTCTAGCGTTGGTTAAAACTTCGGACATATATGAGGTTATAGCATGGTTCACTAGCCAATTCGGAATATTCTGTGACTTCTGTTCTGGCCATGACCTTTAGCCCTGTTAAATGTTTTTTTTTTGTTCTCAGAAAAGCATTTTATTAATGCACGAACAGAATATGAGAAGGAATACAGTAACAAAATCTAAAGAAACCCAACTGAGACTCATGAGTTGCAGCCCATTTAGCAAGCTTGTGAGGGAAGTGGTTGCAGGAACGAGGGCACCAATGGAAACGCCAATTATTAACGTGCTGGAGGTTGCGCTTGATATCCAAAACAGTATGGGAGATCGCCCAGCATAGGGGATCTTCAGACGACATAACCTCGGACCAAAGCAATTGAGAGTCTCCTTCAAAAATAACGTTCTGCCAACCCTTGCTTCTAGCTATTTCAGTTGCTTTGAGGGCTGCGACAGCTTCACCTTGGAGGGGGTCCGCAACATCGAGTTGCTCCGTGTACACTGTACAGAGGGAGCGGCTTTAGCCCTGTTAAATCAGTAATGCCTTATTAGGCAGATCTTGTGGGTGTTAGTCATGCACTCCAAATGTTACACAAACCCCATAACCAAAAAATGACAACCCCCACCCCTCCCAAAAAAAACATCTGTGATTTTTTTGCTGCACATCATGACGCATAATTATATAATGACACTTGGTGTGCCACATCATCAATTACCTTAGTAATATAGAGGAAAATGTGATTTGAGGGGTGATTTTGTAAAATTGGCCTAAACACAAGCAATGATTTTTTTTTTATCAATTTTAAAAAGTTGAACAATTTTATAAAATCTCATTAAAAGCTAGGCAGTAATTTTTAAATTTTTCTTATTTTTAATGAAGTGTTTTTTTTTTGTGTCCAATAAGTGCTATGGTGTCCAATAGGAGTGTGCAAAAAATATCCGATATGACTGTCCGACCCGGTTCCAACCCGGCTCGACCCGATCGGGTCGGCCTTATTCGGATATCGGGATAAAAATATATTTTTTATCCAACCCGACTTGAACTGAAACACGCGTTTTGGCCTTAGTAAAACGCGTGTTCCAGCCTGCCCTGCACTCCACCCTTTGCGATTCAACCTTGCCCTCCCCCCTTCGCGATTTTTCACATTTCCCTTCCCGGCTTCCCCTTTTCCTCTCAAACATCACACAGTCACACCTCTTCGAATAAAAAACCCTAACCTAACCGTGACTCCATGAGTTGTCAGGTGCCGCCCAATCGCCGAACCCCCCTCGGTCGCCAGTCTCCAGTCGCCGCACCCCCCTTCGAGTTTGCAATTAAAGCTCTCAACCTCTCTCCAGATCTCTCTCCCAGTCTCTCTCTCTCTCACACATATGATGTATCGCCCTAGATTTCTTGTTGTTGATGCTTGATAGTGATTGTTTTGTTTATTTTGATTGCAGATCTAGGTTTTCCAAACTGACTTACAGCTGAAACACAAGGTAAGTATTTGTTTTTAGGATAAATACACTTTGCCCCCTTATCTTTGAGGTCATTTATACTTTGCACCCCGATGTTTTATTTTTGATACATTGGACCCATTATCTTCCACATTTTTGCAATGTAGACCCCATACCTAATTTGGTGGTCTAAATTGACGGATTTCGTCAACACGTGAACTTGTCGACTGCTACAAAGGTAACGTCAGAGGCATGACGAGTAGCGGTCGACTGGTGCATGTAGCAGTCGACCGGTGCATGTGTTGACGAAATCCGTCAATTTAGACTGCCAAATTGGGTACGGGGTTTACATTGCAAAAATGTGGAAGATAATGGGTCTAATGTATCAACAATAAAACATCGGGGTGCAAAGTATAAATGACCCCAAAGATAAGGGGGCTAAGTGTATTTATCCATTGTTTATATTTGTTATATCTTGTTATTTAATTTAGAAGTATGAAAGTGTATTTTTTGTTTTTATTTGTTATATTTTGTTATTTCTGTTACTTAGAGTTTAGAAGTGTGGAAGTGTATTTTTTTTGTTTGATTAATATGTGATCCATATACATGTATGAATTATGATGTATGGAAGTGAATTTATATTAGATATATAGTTGTTAAAATGGTTTTTATTTTTTTACATGAAAATTTATGCAAAGAAAACATTGTCTTAAAACAAAATTTAACTACAATCCTGCAAATGCCATTATGCCAAATTGTTAAACACTTAACATAACAGCTTACAAGGCTCAGGTTCACAACACTTACACGGTTAAACACTTAACATAACAGCTTAAACAAAAAGTCCAAATAACAGCTTAAGGCTCAATTCGGATTGCCCAAAGCACAATGCAAAAGAAATTAAAAAGGCTCGTTAAACAGCAAAAAAGACCCAATTTCGTCAGGCCCAAATCCAAAAACCGATCCGAAATCAACCCGAAGTCTATCCGAATCCACCGGATAATACCTATCCGGATTCAGATATACCCTTTCCGAATCCGAAAAATTCGGTGCAAACCCCTAGTGTCCGAGTAGATAATGACACTAGAGATATGCTAATTTTTCTTTTTCTTTTTCTTTTGCTTTTTCTTTTGTTTTTCCTTCCATACATTTGGCCAACTGATCTTAATCTAGTTTAGTCCTTAGAATTAGCAGGATTCTTTGCAATCTCCTATTCAAAAAGAGATATACATGGAGTTCATACGGTGAGAAGTTATAGATAATAGGAGTCTTAAGTATTTAATGTGCAATTAATACTTTTTATGTATATTTATTTCTAAATCATATAGTAAATAAGAAATTACAGAGGATGTTTGTCACTTTCGTTTTAAAAGTTGGTTGATAGTAGTAGATTGTTTCACCCATACAAATTATGGAGAGAAAAATATAAAAAAATTAGTTTGAGCACAAGTGACTCCTGTGTAGGCCCATGCGTTAGAAAAGGAATCTATTAGGTAACGTGAACAAATATTTAATTACTAGCTCCCAACTAATGTTTCTCGCAGATATTGAAAATATCAGACAGCTTTATTAGGACCACTTCGAGAGTCGAAATCTAAATTTTTTTCAAGTGGTTTTTACTAGCAAATTTAGTATCCTTTATAATTTGCTAGCCTTCTCAGCTCCATTTCTTCTCTTTGCATCACGACCCTATGTTATTGTAGTAATTGCAATAGCGAAAAAAAAAAATTCACCCAAGGAAAATTTGGACCCAATCTCGAAGAATGATGGAGCGGAACAGATTATATGTGCCAGAAGAGTATTCGCCACCCATCCAACTTGAGTGTACAAAAAAGCAAGCAATGATTATTCCAATAAACATTCCCCAGAGAGTGGAAACAAACTAGCAAAGGATTCTCAAATTCAAGATATTCGAAAGACACCAGCAATACATTATGAATCAGATGGACAAATCCCAACAATCTGTAGAACTAACAGCAAGAAGCAAGGCCCTTTACACGTATGATTTCAAAACCTCTACTTCTTGGGAGCAAACCTGGACTTGATTTTCTCAACTTCTTTCGTACCCACCTGGAATGTCTTTGTCAAAACATTGTCCGGAATGGGTGGTGTGGCTGCAAACAATGTAGTAGCAATGGACTGCGTTCCTGGCAGCTGGCTGTTAAACGCGGCTATTACTGCTGCAGGCTCCTTGCCGTTGTTCTTCTGAAAATGCACCAACCCCCTTGGGAACACAAATATCTCACCCTTCTTAATGGATTTGGATATCAGCACATTAGCTGTGGTTATGAAGCCCACTTCCAGTCCGCCTTCGAGCACAAACACTATTTCAGTGGCGCGTGGGTGTGTGTGAGGCGGGTTAAGCCCACCGGGGGCATAGTCAATGCGGGAGAAAGAGACACCGAGGGTGTTAAGGCCAGGAATTTTCTGAACATTGGCTGCAGTGACCAGAGAACCGAAAGTCGTGTTGGTGAGGCCCGGTTTGGCCAAGCCGTCAAAGAAGAAGTCTGCTGCAGATATGTTTGCCAAGTCCTTGCACGTGAACCCATTGACTTTCACTCCTGTTCATGACAGCTCATATTTATGAATTCAATTTGCTACCCAGTTAGCTACTCATTTCTATTGAGCATCCGATATTTTTATAATCGTAGTTATCCTGTCAACATCAATGATAGTACTTGAACAAGAAGTCATGATTACGAGACTATTAAAGGACAAATCCAAACAATAAAAAGCTAATTTTTTTCTGGTTTTCATTTGACAATGATTAGCGCTGAAGATGATAGAGAAAAAAGAAAACAAGAATTAATAATCTCTATCTCGATCTCCATCTCTATCTCCAAAGGAACAGTTAAAGGTAAAGAATACCGGAGTACTGAATCTTTAGAAACAAAAAAAGGGGGGGGGGGAGTGGAAGCCTATTATTGAGGATATTATGAGAAAAGGCAAAATCGGCACTGCTATTGAGCTCAGCTACTCACACCAATTCTCCTGGAATAATTACAGAGCTTGCAAGGAAGAAGAAGGAGAAAGTATTAGAGTAGAAATACCGGGCGTAAGATCGGCAACACAAACATCTTGAAGCAAGTCAGGATCTGCGGCAGCGGCGGTCAAGGCTAAAGCAAAAGTTGTAACAAGCAATGGGGCAATGGCCACCATGGTCGCCGAAATTATTGTCGGCAAGAAGAAAGAGAAGCAATGAATAGGGGAAAGATGGTAGATTAGTAGAAAAAGGTGGGTGCTGTATTTATAGGGAGAGGGAGAGATTCGTCTTAAATATCACGTTGACAGGGAAATGCTGCGAATACAAAGCACGAAACATGCCTTCGTAGGCCGTAGCCCCAAAGCAAAGTCATCTCTGGAGGCATATGGCCCAGAATATGCCCCCATCGTGCGTCCCCTACTCATCTTCGGATCTGACCTAATGGCTGCTATTATTTATATGTATACTGAGATGCCTAATGTAAGTTGACATTATTTTCATGGGCAAAATAATATTTTTATAAATGTAATTTTCATTTTAGAATGTATATAGCAACTTCGTTGGTATATGAAGATTATGGAAGTCAAAAGAATGTGGTAGAAGCCTCTAGAAGGGTGTTAGGTACATCTAGTATATTTGGAGTTGGTTGCAGAGCAGTTGGACAGTTTTTCTATTGGTAAAGTTAGCCTAGGGTTAGCCTGACGGGATTTTAACAGAATTTGAAGAAAAATTCTAGAAACTCGCCCAGACCTCCAAATCATTTCGTTTTACCATTTTACCCTGTCTAAAACAGTATACAAACTTTTCCCAAAGCCTTTGCCTTATTACGTACACCATTGAATACACTTGCTTCCAAAAAATTCCTCTCTAGACGTAATCCTCTGTTTTCTCTCCTTATGCGAAAAAAACGATATGTTCGTATCTTATTGTGAGAGATCGATTTCTTCCCTTTGGTGGAAGGTTGTGAGAGTAGGAGATTGCTGTTAAAGAGGCTTTTCATTCCTACTTGGTTTTCTACAAGATTAAATCACCAAGATTGATGATTTTTTAGGGTGTCTCAAGAATAGTTGCTGCTGAAGATTTCAGAAGTGTAAAAGCCGACGAGTTTGTTGGTTCCATTGAAGAACAAGACCGGAGTTGCTGGTTATCGCATGTGTGCTGGGCACCAACCCAAGAAAGAAGATTGGATGACTTTTTCGAAGAGTGGGGGATCTTGAAGTGAATGAGTTTTTGCTTAGATCACCATCTTGTAAAGTCTGGACGTTCTTAGTGGAGAAGATTGGTGTGATCTACACCCGGAGTGTTTTTATCTCTTGGAGGAAGTTATCCTTAAGAGATTTTCACTTCGTCAACAAAATCTTGGTGTCGGTTTGATTTTGTTGTTCTTGTAGTATTTGCATGTGCTGATCTTTATTTTGATTAGTATCTTGTGCATTTAGGTTGCTAGAAATTGATTTCATTATTTGCATCTACGTTGCTGAAAATTGATTGCATCACTAGCATCTAGGTTGCTAGAAATTGGTTTCTTTATAAACATTTAAGTTGCTGGAATTTTGGAAATTTATATTTTCATGAACTTTGTGTTGCTGTAAAATAGTTATAGTATTATTTTTATCATTGCTGGAAAATCTGCTACGTTCTGGTATTAGAAGCTGCTGTAAAATAGATATAACATTGATTTTATAGTTGCTGTAAAATACAGATTGTTCGTCTATTAGAGTTTCTATAAAATCCATATAACTGAGATTTTGTACTTGTTGTCCAGATCTTTTTGTTGTTTAGTCTAGGTGCTGTAAATCTACTAAGGTTGTTTATTTTACAGATCTTTACTTGTTGATTGACTGAAAAATTGATTGAGCTATTTTTCTGCGATTGAAAGAAAGTACAGATTAATTTTTAAATACCTATTCACCCTCTCTCTAGGTATATTTTAGGGTTTAAATGTTGTTTCATATACAATATAATTAGTTTTTTTTACTCAGTACTTCTGACGTTTTCATTTAGGAAACGATAGAATTGCCTCATCCATAAATTCAATCATAAAAGTTTTCAACAACCCCCGCCCCTTTTTTTTCTTCTCTCTCTTCGCAAAATGGTGTATTTTTATCGTCTTTGGAGTTCAACACTCGGGAAAAAGTTATCTAACTTCACCTCCTATGTACACTGGCTGGATTCACTGCAAAAAAATGCATTTAGCAGCGGTAAAGGTCAAAAAACCGCTGCTATAACTTTAGCAGTGATTTTTTAGCTATAGGTCCTTCGCAGTAGATCTATAGCGGCGGTTTGCGCGATCGCTGGTGAAGCCTCAGGTCTATAGCGGCGACCGCCACTATAGACTCGAACACAATTTTGCTTTTTTGCAGCGTTTCGTGAAAACACTGGTACAGATTTTTAGCTGCCACGACGCCGCTAAAGGTCTGTCCCCTAAAATTAAATGTGAAGCAGGACCATTTGCAGCTATCTAATTGGAAAAAGCAATCTGAAACAACTATAAAACCATGATTGAATCTCCGTAGTCTTTAATAGTACGAGTCATTGTGAGCAATCCTCTTCATTCTTGAACACCGAGGGAAGGTTGTGCCACCTTCATAACAATGCGATCCATATAGGTCTGAAATCTCTGATTCAAAAACAAATTAGCAATCACACTCTTTGTGCCGTCATGATCTCTCATCCTTAAATTAAGGAGTAGTGTCCATTATAATTTCATGTTGAGTGGTGGTAGATTTACCTGGATTAGGAGCAAAAATGGATTCTTTACTACTTAAGTGCATAGGATTTCTTCAGAGAGAAAGGGTCCAAAGAAACATTTCAAGCACCCTATTGGACATATCCCTAGCAAACCCAAAGCGAAAACACAAGTTGCCATAATCCAACAAATGTGTTTTCACAAAAGTTGTGTACAAAACACAACTTTCTGCTAAAAGTTGTCTTCAGAATTCTGAGCTTTTACTTAAATTGGTAACAATTATGAATTTTAAATGTAGTCAGATTGATCATAAGATGTATTTGAACCATTGTTGAACTATAGCCAACTTTCTTGAATGTTCACCTTGTTGCTAGCAATGATTTTCCGTTTCAAGTTCTATGAAAGGTAGTGTAAATTCTATCGGTATTAGCGGATTATCAACCCAACTTGATGTCAATTTATTCTTTTTTTCCCAGATGGCAGTCTTTTCTAGTGTCTGAGAGTACTCACCCAAGTTTCCCTATTTCAATTTCATGCAGTTAGGCGTGCCTCAGAATAACTATTCAGCCAGAGATGTAACTTGTTATGGGTTACGTTGGGTATTCAGTCTTGTCCTAATGGAGCTAATGACGCATCTATTTCATTTCAATGCCTTCACAATCAGGTGAGACTCTTGGAAACTCAAGGATACACCCTCTTTAGATTTTTTTTCCTCTGTGAAGTTTTAACATCTTGTAGTGACATTTTTTTTGTGCACTGATTAGTGTCTTGTGGAAAAAGCTATCTCCTATGGACATGTTCGTTATCGGATATGGGGTAAGAGGTGAAGATTTTTGTTTTACTGGTTTCTGTGATTAGATTCTAGGGCATGCAATAGAGCTCACTGGTAGAACCTTCAAGTTCGTGCTAGGAAAATAGTTCAATCAGGAAGAAGACGATATAGTAAGGCCCTGTATGTGTGTGTAAGGTATCGTCTGCACACATACTTTTCTGGGAGAATAGATTCTATGATTTTGGTAATGATACCTTTGTTAGTCCTTGGCTGAGATCATGTGTATAACTTGAGAAATGACCGGTTTCAAATATTCATATATATATATGCGTAAAATGACATTAAGATGCAGTAATTTTATAAAGATTAAGGTAATGAGATTTTCTTTTCCCCATAAGATTCTCTATTTCCTCTCCTCCATAACAGCCATTATGTGGCAAGCAATATACTTGACGGAATATGGCCTCAGTATTGCCAATGTTTTATATTGAGGAAAACTTCATTTTGTACCATTGAACTATGTGATCAATGTCACTTTGAGGGTCTGAACTATCAAGTTCGTCACATTGAGCACTCGAACTCTCAAAATTCATTAATATGCGCCGCCAAATAACACTTTCAAAATTGTGTCACGTGTTATAAATGAGCCATGTGGCATGATTTTGAAAGTTAGATCTTATTTGAGGGAGCACATTGATGAAAATTGATAGCTCGAGGGCTTAATGTGACGAACTTGATAGTTCGGCCCCCCAAAATGACATTAACCCCATAGTTCAGGGGCACAAAATGATTTTTTCCCTTTATACTGAGTACCCTTAGGCTGTATTTTGTCAATCCATTGTACCGAGTAGCCTTAGCCATGAGACATTGCATGTGGATCCTAGAACACAAGGTATCAATATGCATTTTTTTTTATATAAGTAAGACCAATATTATTAAAAAAGAGAGCTGAAATCAGAACAAAGATTGCACCAAAATTGAACAAAGCAAACAAAATAAGAAGCCTGAGGACGAGCCAGGGAAGCCCGGTAAAGGAGGAGCCTTGGATGCCCGGGGTCGAGCCAGGGAAGCCCTGGAGGATCGGGAGCCCTGGGTGAACACTCAAAGCATACAAATGAAGAAACTAAGAAAATCAAAATAGTCCAAAAAACGACCCCCCAACAAAGCATCAGCCCAAAGGAAAAGAGAATGAAACACAGCTCATTGCAAGCTCGCGTCCTAGTTGCGTCCTCAAAGCTTCTGCGATTTTGCTCTCTCCAAAGGCACCACCAAATACACAAAGGAATCATCCTCCAAATAACAGTGGTAGACAGATCCACAAACTTCCGATCCCAACATAAGAGGACATCCACCACCCGTTCAGGCATAATCCAATGAACATTCAAAGTACCAAGGACAGACATCCAAAGGCCTCTGGCAACCGGGCAATGCAATAACAAATGATTAACAGATTCTCCATCACCCTTACACATATAACACCACTCTGTGACATAAACACCCTTCCTTCTGAGATTATCAATTGTCAATATCCGCCCATGAGAAGCCTCGCATACAAAGAAAGACAAACACAGAGGGACTCTGGCCTTCCAAATCCCACGCCAAGGGAAAGAATCAAAGCTATCCCCACTGGAAAGGTAATCATAGAATGACCTAACAGAAAAAAGACTAGTCTTGGAGCCCAACCACAACATCATATCAGCTCTACCTCTACATACCCTCTGCTCATAGAGGAAAGAATAAAAGGCCGCAAACTCCTCCAGATCCCAATCATTTGCAGATCTAGTAAACTGAATATTCCACACTAAGGAACGAGAGCCTAATTCCATACACTCCACCACCATGACATCCTTACATGAGGACAAAGAGAAGACTAAGGGGAATGAACGACTCAAAATTTGCCCACCACACCAATTATCATGCCAAAACTGAGACGTTGACCATCTCTCAACACATACCTAATATGCTCCGAAAAAGAAGCCCAACCTTTACTAATGTGTTTCCAAAGGCTCACCCCAAAAGAACCCCTCGAAGACAAGGAGAACCATCCACCTCCCGTAGTACCATACTTTTCAGCAATAACACATCTCCACAATTGCTCCCGCTCAACACCAAAACGCCACAACCACTTGCCCAACAAAGTTTTGTTGTACACAAAGATCCTCCTAAGCCCCAGCCCTCCAGAATGAATAGGAGAACACACCTTCGACCAACTGAGCAGATGAAACTTATGAACCCTATCTTCACTACCCCACAAGAAGTCCCTATGTAACTTCTCAAGTCTCAAAGCCACAACATTTGGAATAGGAAAAAGCGATAAAAGTATGTAGGAAGATTAGACAGAGTAGACTTAATCAAAGTAAGCTTACCTCCCTTGGTCAAATACATATGTTTCTATCCCGCCAACCTCTGTCTCATCCTCTCCAAAATACCATCTCAAATCTGCACACTTTTGTAGCGGCCACCAGAGGCAGCCCCAAATAAGTCATTGGCAATGTAGACACCCTACATCCCAAGCCCTGCACATTGCCCACAATACCAATAAGAATGACCTCTGACTTGGCCAGATTTACCTTCAGCCCCGAAACCACTTCAAAACATAACAGTAAAAACCAAATACTACGAATCTGATCCTCCTCAGCCCCACACAACAATAAGGTATCATTGGCAAAAAGCAAGTGTGAAACACTAGTAGCTGCTCCACCCACACCACCAACCTTAAAGCCGTTAATAACACCAAGGGAAGCCACCTTGGACATCATTCTAGAAAGAGCATCCATAACAATAACAAACAAAAGAGGAGAGAGACGGTCTCCTTGCCTCAAAACCCGAGAATTACTAAAAAAACCCCTCCGGGGACCCATTCACAAGCATAGAAAATTTGACCGGAGAGATGCAAAATTCGATTCAGCTGCACCACTTAGCACCGAACCCACACCTTCTCAGTAGGTAAAGCAAAAAATTTCAATTGACATGGTCATATGCTTTGTGAATGTCCAACTTACACAACAATGTTGGCTCACCCAGTCTCAACCTAGAATCAATACAGTCGTTGGCAATCAAAACAGAATCCAATATATGTCGTCCCCTCACAAAAGCATTCTGAGAAGGCGTGATAATCTTATTAAGCATAAGCTTTAGTCTATTCGCCAAAACCTTAGCTAGGATTTTATAGATGCCCCCCACGAGGCTTATGGGACGAAAATCTTTCAGTTGAACCGCACCCGATTTTTTAGGGATAAGAACAACAAAGGTAGCATTAAAGCTGCGGACAAATTTGTCAGCCCGAGCAAAATCTTTGAAAACTGAAATAACATCCCCTTTAATAATATCCCAACAAGTTTGATAAAACGCGAGAGTGGAACCATCAGGCTCCGGGGCTTTGTCTCCATTAAGACCCCTCTAACCACCTCAAATGCCTTCATCCTCCGCAAAAGGGTCTTTCTAACCACACAGCCTCCTCTCCCGAAATCATATCAAATTCCAGTCCATCCAAAGAAGGTCGCCAAGGAAAAGGCTCCTCATACAAAGTAGAGTAGTAGCTAACAATCCTCGAAGAGATATCCGCAGGGTCTTCCACCACCTCCCTAGCCTCCTCTAACAAAGAAATAGAATTAGATTTTCTATTAGAATTTGCAACACGATGGAAAAATTTCGTACATCTATCCCCCTCCTTGAGCCACAAAGCACGAGACTTTTGCCTCCAACTGACTTCTTCCAAATCAATCAATTGATCTAACTCCCTCAAAATCCCCAACATCAAGTCACCCTTCCTCATCCAACAAATGTATTTGTGGAGCTTCAAAATTGTTGAAGTCAGTGAGAATGAGTGATAAAGTTTGTGACAAATAAGGACCTGTCCACAATAGCAAAGAGGATCTTTCAATTGTCTGGTGAGCAATTAAGTAACTTCTACATAAACAACAAGCAAATGATAGTATTTCTCTTTGCTGAATCTTCCTTTTTCTGAGCTGTTG
This sequence comes from Myrica gale, assembly GCA_963930655.1. Taxonomy (NCBI): domain Eukaryota; kingdom Viridiplantae; phylum Streptophyta; class Magnoliopsida; order Fagales; family Myricaceae; genus Myrica; species Myrica gale. The sequence goes on along the minus strand of OZ005619.1, from coordinate 23,213,857 downwards.
GATGTATTATTTTGACTGTTGTTCAATGTCAATGAGTGAAATCACTGCAATACTTTGTTTCTCTTTCTTCTTTTGCTGGTTAGGTCTTAAATTTCATGTGGCTGAAGTTTTTTCTCATCTGGCGCTATTTTCGGTTTTGGTCACTGGTATGTTAGCTGCAATTATATTGTTTTGCTTCATTCTTAAAACTAAACTGCAACTTTCTTTTACATCTGCATTGGATAGTCTATCACCAAATGAGCTCCATCTGATGTTCAGTTGTAAGAAGCTTTAAGCTTCAGGCATTGGTGTCTAATGCGCCTGAGGAAACACTAATTTCTCTGCAATTGTGTGCGTGTAGATATGTGGAATCGAGTCCCCAGAGAATATGCCAAGGTGTATTAATAATTGCCACAACTTGGAAAGTTTTTGGAAAAACTGGCATGCTTCCTACAACAAATGGATTGTGAGGTGCAACATTCAACTCCTTCACATTTGTTTTCTCCTGTCCTGTCTTTAGTTATGGCATGTATGTCTTATATTTCGTTGGAATTTTAGGTACACGTACATTCCTTTAGGGGGATCTCAGAAGAAGCTACTTAATGTATGGATTATATTCACATTTGTTGCCATATGGCATGATTTAGAGTGGTAATCCTAGTTTCCATCACCTTTCTCTTCTTAGTTATTTTAGAGTTCAAAGCTACACCTCTTCTGAGTTCATATTCTCTTCGACTATAGGAAGCTTCTTTCATGGGCATGGTTGACATGCTTGTTCTTTGTTCCAGAAATGATTCTAAAATCAGCAGCAAGTGCGTTTCAGGTTATGTCTTTCTTTCTGCCAGATCTATTTACTGTAATCTACCTGATTTTAGTAATTGTGTTGCAGTTGGCTAGTTGATTTCATAGGATACCAAAAGAAAAGTGCCAATGGTTGATTTCATAATCCAACGTGGTCGATAGTATTTTTCATTTTATTTTTTTGTTCCTTCTTTTTTCCTGATAAGTCAGACGAACTTATAGAAAGGGACAGCTTGGGGGTACCACCCTAGTGCTCTGGAACTAAATATGTGAGGACACTGGACACCAAATCAGACAGATAAAAGGAAAAGAACAAAACTCTCGAAAAAGATAAACAGAATCCATGAGGGAAGACAGCAGTGGACAAAGAAGAGGCGGAGATCCTGTAAACAGCATGTCAAAAAAGAAACTTGCCTTGAGTTGGCAGATCAACTTAGCCCCTTGAAGGCCCTCTTATTTATTATCAAAATTCTCTACCTTAGATACAAAGAAGCTGCTTTTGAAGCCACGGGATTTCTCCTTGGAACAAAACTGCCCTTCCAATCTCCATTGCCTTCTTAGGCATAAGCAACACTACCTTGATAATTGAGAAAACAGATGAACAGAAAACTCATCCTATACGGCAGTTGAGAAGTGAGTATCCCAGTGGCTGTCATTTCAATTTGAACAGGTCTCTTCTAGGGATCAAAGATGCCAACCTTTGCAAAAGCATAGAAGAATCACACTTTAACTGAAGTCATAAAGTTATTAGTCTCAATAGCACTGTTGCTGTTCCAAAAGAGCACTTTATTTACAGATTGGTACTTTGTATCTTTTGTTTTTTGGTTGTCATTAAGGGAAAAATGCAGCAACATTCTTATCTTGCTTTTGCTAAAATTTTCGGATTTGTCTGACAATATTCTTTATGACTAAATGTTTCTTTATATTTTATTGTCAGGTTGAGAGTGCTTTTGGGGAGTTTGTTTTTCGTGAACTACGCGCTGTTGCTGGTGCTATCACCATCACTTGTCTCATGGTCTGTACTTACACTGCATCCTACTTAATTTCATAATCACTAGGAGGTTCCCTAAAGTTGCCTTCCTATAACTTGCAAATAGTTAATTAAGTAGGAATGCTTGTCTAAATTGGTAATATGTTTGATTTTCTGAGGTAATAACTAAGTAGTTGAAAGCCCTGCCATTTGAATAATTCTAACTTCCCACTTGTGGAAGCAGCTATACCTGAGACTTTGTTCTAAAAGTTTCCTCGAAACTAATCTAAGTATTTCTTGTATGTTAAGATAACTTTCTGACACGTCTATGGTTTTGATTCAGGCTTCAAAACTGAGAACTAACTTTTCTAAGGCGCTTATTAGCAAAGAAATGCTGATTTATCACCCTTAAAAAGGTTGAAATCTCTTAGCAATTAATGTTCAAAGGTAAATGGTAAAATGTTGTACTCTGCGCTATGTCAATGAATGTTGGAAAAAAAAAATGGTAAAATGATGTGCATTGCATGAAATTTATGCTGTTGCACAGATTGGAATTGGGCTCAATGTGCAGTAAATTTGAGGTAAATGGCAGTTTAAAATCAAACCTCTGCATCCACTTACTATTACTGGGTTGCTAGCATGGAGCAGATGTTCTATATATAGTTTTCTTTTGAATCTCCATTTAGCATTTAGTTTCCTCGTCATTTACCGAGGAACACTATGGAGAGAGTTTAATCTTATGGCAGGGATCAATTGTAAATCCCATTTGTTTTGAAGTTCGTAAATACCGCTTCAACTAGTTTATTGTGTAAAACCTAGTGACCAATCTGACTATAATGAAAAAGCACGAGTCTTGCATAGCATTGTGAAAACATGGTGAGTTCTAATTAAATATAGAAGTCCTAATCAAATGACATTTGTATTTGCGTTTCTTACTCTTTAACCTGTCATTGTGTAGGTTGCAAACCTTGTTGGTTATGTTATTTGACCATCAGGCATGAATTGGTTGATATCTCAATTCCTTCAAGAAGAAGGTATGCCAAATCCTATATCTTTTTACTCAAGTTTTTTTGTTTGTTTGGACAGATGCAGATGCGATGGTTACTGCAAAATTCTATCCTACAGGATTATTTGTCGTTGGTGGAATGTTAATGACATTTTATTTAGGGACAAAGGTAATGGCGTGGAAAGTTTTATTAAAAGTTTTCATCTGTTGTGAGAATTTTTACAACTTGAGGACCCGGATGTTTATAATTTTTGGTCTGCATCCTGCTTCTTTTGTAGCTTATGTTTCACATTGATGATGCCAAGCAGAGAAGGCAGTAAAGTAAGTGACCTCCCACCTACCTGCTTGTCTATGCACATAATTGAAACTGAGCATTGGAAGTTCTGGAATATGACAGGGATGAAAGGGAGGGGGGGGGGGGGCGGGAAGATTTGGGTTATTACTGTTGATGTTGAGGACCTCGTTTCATTTGGGAGATTTTTGTGGACAGTCGTACATTGTAGTTGAGAAGTAACTGTAGCCATTCCTTGTTGTATAATCTCCCTCTGCTGGATCACATCTGGTGTGATGAATAAGATTAGTTGAATTTGGATTCAACTAATTCTATTGGATTATTTTCATCCAATCCGATAGCTGGAGTTGTACTAGAAATGAACGCATATTTTCAGTACTCTGTTTATGACCATTTCCTTTTGGAAAAAAATTAGGATTTCAAACATTTCTGAATTCTGGGCAACCTTTACATTGACTACTTGAAAATAAAAATAACGGTGGTTATCTAGCAAAGAGCATAGCAGTTATCTTGCGAGTATGTTACTGTACCCATCGAGTAAGAGTCAATAAAATGAATGCAAGCTAACAAAACTAATACAACGATTATTACAACTTCTAGCCATAGTTTGACACCTCAATCGTGTAGACCACTTAGCCTCGTTTTGTTGAAAACAACAAACACGAGACCATCTTCAAAATACAACCAAACACTTCATTCTAGTGGATCAGTGTACATCAGTTATAATGTTTGTGATAATGGTGAAAATAACACGCAATTTCATAAAGTTATTGGACTGGAAAATACATCGTGACTTCAAAATTCTAATCTAATCTCAATTCATTTGGCTCTACGATCTATTTTGTGATTGAACTTGACTACTTCCTCTTCTTACCCCCACCGGCCTTGGCCTTTTTGTCAATAGCTTCTTTAGCAGCATTCTCTGGTGTTTCCTATCATCAAAATGAGCAAACAGTAGAGCCTCGGCCATAACATGAAGGGGTAAAGTATCTAACTCTAGGATTTACAAGTAAATGTCACATGAAATTAGGGCATAAAAATTCTATTAGCAGGAAAGTAGAAATTACAAAATTTTGCACCAACACTAGATAATTGAACCAGAAAGAATGCTCCCCTTACAGAAAGCAACTAGCGAAGATGGATATAATACAAATCACCAAAGCGTGGGTGGTGGTGGGGTCTAAAATCACGTTCAACATTATTAAAAAAGAAGATAGAAAACAGTAGGGGCGAAAAGAAGTAAAGAAAGAAGACAAGTTGGTACAAGATAACAAAAGTTCTGACGCGCTACCATTGGCTTGATGCTAAAATACGAGAATTGCTATATAAATGACAGTGTCTTAGTTTGCTCAGACTCAACTCCCACACCGCTTAAAACCCTCCTAATGTGGGTGTGCAGGCACATCGAGCACATCTGTTCTGTCCAACGGCCAACCAAAGGTTAACTTTAATGGACAAACATGACGTATCTGTGGTTCACAAACTAAGGTTTCCTATTCCAACACTCTTTCCCTCACGTGCAAGTCTTTTTTTCCATTTTGAGGCAGTTTCTCCGAACAAAAGACACTATATGCAAAATTTTGATGTTGCCAAATGATTTTAATTTGAATAGATGTAGATGTAGATGTAGATTGCCTTGATGAATCACCAGGATTGAGAGCTTCATGAGCCGAAGCAGAGACCTCTGAATACTAAGGTGGATTGCTTGACACCTAGATCTGGAACTGGCAACCTCAGGTTGCCAAGGACCTTGGTCCTGAACCTACCTGGTTGAAGAGAGAACAAATTATGCCCATGTGCTGGTCTGGGTGATCTAAGCATGAATTTGCTTTCCTGTCATCAAGTGTGGGTAAAAATTAAGGTAACCAAACAGGTGTTTAACTTTTTCACTTTTTCATTCTCTTTCCAAATTCGTTTTCTAAGCAAATCTATCAACATGAAAAAAAGCTGCCAGAGAGAAAGAGGGAGGGAGGCAAATCTTGAAGAAAAAGCTGAGAGAGGGAGGGAGGGAGAAGTAGAGAGAGAGAGACCTTTGGCATAGACATACAAGGGCTAGAACAAGCACCAAAACATTTTAAACATCAAACATGAAATTCTGGCATGCAATAATCAAAATGAGCAAATGGAAGCCCATATCAACCATTACAATGCATGAAACCCTCGCACATCCCCATGATTAAGCTGATGCATGTTAAACAAATACCAACAACAAATGCAACCTTACATATAATAAGCAGCCTAACTAGAGAATTTTAAATAAGCAGTCGCTCTTGATAATGATTCTTCCTGAATAGTGAGAGATTGAACTCAGAATCTGAAGACTATAGCTATGTTTGTTTCATGTTTCAAAACGTTTTCTTCTCACTTTTTTCATCAATTCCAATACCTTTTCACCAATCCCAATAACTTTTTACAAATTCCAACAACTTTTAACATATTTTTCACCAATCCCAAAAAAATCTACACTACTTTCAAAAAAACACAAACACAAAAACATATCTCAAAACATAAACCAATTTGGATTGATTTTGAGAACATTTTTGTTGTAATGATTAAGAAAATTTGTTAAGATATTTTTTTTAGGTGTTTGTGAAAATGGTGGGGTTCATAGAAATGATGTTTGGAAAGATAAAGTTTTTGAAATTTATTCCCTTGAAAACTGTGAAAGTAAAAAAGTATGTTTGGAAAGAAGATTTTTGTGAGAGGAGTTTTTATGGGTTTTTGTCTTATTTTTCACAGAAATTGAGGCCAATGATTAGATAGAAAATTTTATTGAATATTGAAATGGTTTTGTGTGAAAAAAATCAGGTTTGGATTGAATTACATTTCTAAAATAAAAAAAACCTTTTCAAGACCATGAACCAAACATAGCCTATAAATCTTCCATTAACCCCAGTGGCCATCAGGAATAAAGCTGATGATGGATACTTAAAAGTACACTGTAAATATACCTTCCGTTTAACGGGCGCAGATGCATTAGCAACAGGCTTAAAAAATGATTCTAATCTGTAAAGAAAAATACAATATCAGTGGTAACCATCATAGACCCCACAAAAGAAGAAAAAAAAGTTAGAAATTCAAGAACTCATTTACATATGATAAGCATCACCTACCGGCCTTGTGATGACTTGTTCTTGGCTGCTTTAATTTTTTCTATTGCCTAATAAAGAGACAAACCAAGATAACTGAGAAGATAGTTTCTTATTATTAAGAATTAGCAACATAAACCTATGGAAAGCCAACGTAAGAACTTTACAGTTATGATAAAAGGCCACACCTTAACCACTCTATCACTGTTGAACCCGTTCTCATTCACCAGAAAGGTAATCAGGCCCTGTAAAAATGACAAGACAATGCAATCTCCCTGAAATGTCGAAACATTTTTTTTATAAAAGAAAAAGTTCTATAAGCAGATCAATTACTTCTACATCAGGAGCAGTCCAATTAATCTCAAGTTGCTCTTCGTCATTATAGACCACTGGTTCTTTAAAAAGCCGCCGAGCTTCCTGATATGACCAATCATCTGGTATATGGTACCTGATTAGAGAGAATGTATGGATAGAATGGAAACAGGAGCAGAGACGCACACCCATCATCAACAGTCCCAGAAATTATGATTTAGGTAGAATGCTTCAGAAAATAACTATATGCACAAATTTTCACATGGTAATGCAATTGAGCTGTAGAGAGTATTGATATGAGGATTACTCCAAGCAACCACAGGCAGAAAACCCAAATAACCTATGGCTATGGATGAAATATACAATAGCAAACAAAACAATCAGTAAAGGAAACTAGGTTTGCTTCGGTCACAGGATAAATTTGTGACACCAACGAAGGCAAAAATGGAAGACTTATGGGAAATCTATCACCGAGCATGAATAAGACCCTAATATGTTTATTTGAATCATTTGACAATGCCTTCTTTTATTCCTTATCATTTTTTCTCTTCAGAGTAATTGGTCACGTCACAATGTTTGATACATGAAACAGAAGCAACCATATGACAATTTTCAAAGTGAGAAACAAAAAGCCACCTCTCTTTGTTTATGTTCTCCAGTATATTCTCTATAGAGCCATGTTGTCGGATAAGCTTCAAAGCAGTCTGCCCCCCAATTCCTGTAGCATAAATTTACAATTCCATGAAATACAGATGCAAGATAAAGTTTTCAAGCCATACATACAGGATATCAAAAAGAGAAAAAAAAACAATTACTTCAAAATATTATTATTTAGAAATGATTTTAGTTGATCATGCACATGAATATCTTTCCATCTATCATTAGTATCCCCTGAATCAATGAGCACCTTTTTTGGAATAATGATTGAGAAAGTGAAAAAAATATTTGTTTACAGCCAATAGTTACATCAGGTTGAATATTCCAAACAGAAGTCCCAAGTACCTCGAATGCTGTCACAGTAATCACATCCAGAGAGAATGCATAAATCGATGAATTGATCCATAGTAAGACTTAGCTCCTCCAAAATCTGAAACAATTTCAATATCGGAACAAGAATGAATAAAGCAAGCAAATATACCAGCGTTAAAAGTTATCTGTACCTTTGCAACTTCAAATTCCATTACTGGAACTTTTCTTGAGCTCGGATCCATCAAATGACGAAGAAATCGAGGAGCTCCAAATGTCAAGGAATCCATATCTTCAGAAGCGACAGCATAAACCTGAAATAAATAAAGTTATTACAGATTTAACGTGTCATTTACTATGAACATGTTTGGACAACCGACAGATCAGTTTAAGAATGTTATGAAAACAATAAATTTGTTTCACATGCTCATGGTGTGTAATCATTTCTTTCCACCAGATGTACCCATATTACAAAATAACCACCTTAGCTCAAAGCAGACAGATACTTGCCTTTCCGGATTTGCAAAGTTCAGCACATTCAGCCTCTGCTTCAGAAGGAGCCTGTAGAAACCAAAGGCAGACCCGAATTCAGGAGAATATTTAATTCCATTACCCATTTAAAGGCACACCAACAGTAAATTACTTTAAACATAATATCACCTCTATTACAGGCACTCCCATGAGTCTTAAAAGTCTTTTGCAATCCTCATTGTGCTGCTTTGTTACCTACAATGTAAGTAGTACATAGTATCCAAGTTCACATAAAGACACAATTTTCCGAGCACTAAAACTAAAGTTCATGTAAATCCTCTCACATTTTTCTTTACCAAACACACTTCCATTTCTCACTTGACAACTTCATAAACAAAAGTATCCACCAATATGGCGTCAAGTTCTAATGTTATACAGTAATCATAGACCAAGTAAAAGAAAAGAGACAAAAGGGATGGTATGAGAAAAGAACAGACCTTCACCGTCCGTTTACTATATTTCTCAATGTCTTCCTTATTGCCAGTCTGAGATGACAACAAAAAACAAATAGGTCACATATTGTGAAACGATTGGAAAACAGAAATCAGATAAAGGAACAAAAAGGTAAAGGGAATAAAGAAACATGCACTTACCTCCACAGCTTCTGCCAAATTCTCACTAGCATCAGCCCTCTTCAAGTAACTGCAACACAGGTTAACATACAACATTATTAATCATGTGCTTCTACAAGTGTAAAAAAACCACATTAAATAATGAAGGTCCATCGTGACAGCAAAATACCGTTTTGCCAGCTCTTGCTTCTTCAGATCTGGAGGCTTCCCATCAAAAACGTAGCTGAATTCAATTATGAACTTGTTGAGTAAAGCACACAGAAATCACTTATTCACCAAGATTACCATCCAAACGAAAATGCCTAAACTTAAACAAAGAAAGAAAAACACGGAGGCAAGGAATATAATTACACCGGATTTTACTCAGAAAAAAAAGAGAGAATATAATTACACCGGCTTTATTCCAGCTTCCAGCAGCCTTATTGTCCGCGAAAACATGCCTTGCAGATGACTAGAGAGAGAGAGAGAGAGGGGGGAGGGGCACACAGAAAACAAATAGTTCAAATGAAGTTCATTTGAAAGTAGAAGACACCCGAAATACAAACTTGACTTAATATCAGAAGCAACTTTGTAAAAGATACCTAGTAACTTCACCAGCCTCATTGGTCAGCATCTCAGTCCCACTTCGTCCCACGACAATCTGCACCAAGCTCGAGCACGCACACATCGTAAACAGTTGACAACAGTCGATGATCTTAGCGCCGTTCATGTATAATTAACAGATCAACTCATCCAAACAAAAAGAAAAATAAGGGGGAAAAACAGACGAGGAACTGGTAAATGCTCATGCTGGCGTCGATAGCGATTTTGCGGCCAAAATAGCTCTCGAATTTCTGCTCCTTCATTGCCTTCGGGGCATTGTCCGCTAAAAGCTTTGTTAAACCCTAGGGCAGACCCATCATCAGTTTTACATCAACTAACAAAGCAAAAACCTCAAATTGTACATATGAATGAGGAAGAGGATGGGGGTCGAAAATCAAATACCTTTATACCCATAATTTCGTTTGGGTATTAGTGAATCAAAAACAGCAGACGAGAGAGAGTATCAGCAAAACAAAAGCGCAAAGGGTTTCGGCTCATGGACTCCTTCCCGCCAGTCTTACTCTTAAAGTGCGTCGTTCTGTGCACACGTGTGTTTGTCTACTATTTGGCACGTGGAGAGTAGGTGTCCCACAATGGACTCTTAACTTTAACTTGCAGTGGCAGAGCTGAAAGCCCAAGGGTTACAAAATTTTCCCCGGGATGGGCCTTTTATCTTTTTTGGACGGGACTACATTAGTAACGACCTCTTTAATCTCCTGGGTCGATTTGATCAGCCCACATGCAAAATTAAACACATATTTGGTCGAACCACATGCGCCATGCGTGCAGCACTGCAGCTAATTTGATCTCGAGACAGCAGCCAATTTTCCCCTGCACACTTCGTTGAAACTTCCTTACGTCGGCAGCGTATTTTCAAAAAAACCCCCTTAATTTGTGAGAGGACCATAGTGTGTGGAATGGGTCAACCAGGACAGCTGCACGCATCAAGAAATATAACGCATTACTCAAATGTCGGAATCGGACCGAATCTACATAAATGTTTCAATGCGAACACAAAACATTCTTAAGGAGCATAAATTACGAAATCTACATGCAGATTGATGACGTCGGACGTCGGTAATGGTCTGCACCGGATCGGGGGTAAACCAATCTTTTGACTGAACTCTGAAGGTAATTAGAAAAAAAAACTGAACTTTTCTAAGTAAGGCCGTCACAATTTCACTCTCACAAGATCATCTACCGCCTTCTCCAGAGCATCAACCACTCTGTTCTACATGGACACACTCGATATGTCCTAGTAGGTCACGTACTTTCTTTCTAAGAACATGTTTGTTTACAAAGAATCTTTAGGATTTTTTGAATCTTCAGGATTCTACAACCAAACATCATTTTTCACACCACATAAATATAACTACAACACGCATACCAATAAAGTTAATATCACATAAAAATTCTCAAAACACAAAAAATCTTTACAAAACACCTTAACCGAACATCACCTAATTAAGCGGTGCTAAGTCATTTGGGAGACGGACATTATTTCTTTTTGTTTCTAAATAGACGGACATTATTTCTGCTCGCACCATAGTAGATCTTAAAGGTAAGATAAGATTCAAAAGTCGGAGCATGTGAGTGTGTTACAAGGGGTGGGTGAAGACTGAAAAGAGAGAGAGAGACAGTGACTAGCGTCTTTGCAGCGAGGAGTGTTTGCCGGACTTTTTAAGGTTTTAATGACACTTGGTGCACTTATTCTCTTCTCCCATTTTTAGCTCCCAGTGTCGTTAAAACCCTAAATGCCGGAAGATTTCCTCTCAATAAATGTTTTGACAATGCCATATATAGAAAATCTACTAACGCAGCTTCAGGGCCATTAGATAATTTGTTAACACTGACATTAGACAACTATTTTGAGATTGCATCCTTCGTATTATTTATTATTTGTATTCTTTGAGGAGTATAGTCTCGATATAACTGCAATGCCTTCGTGGGAGACGGAGGCTATGGAGTCTTCAAAGCTACAAAAGTTATTAATGCCTTGATGATCCACTCATTTAAGCTGACAGGAAAAATAAGATTTTATTATTTGAATTATATTTTCTAACACTTTCCTTACGTGTAGGCCGAACTCTCATTTAATTGAGAGGCTCAATACGTATAATATTTAATTGAATTGGAGTAGAGTTCAGAGTCAGGTCTCGAATTCAGGAGGCTCTGATACCATTTTAATCTACCACTCAGATCCCAAAAGCTTAAATTATATTATTTAAATTATATTCTCTAACAGAATTTACACTCGTTCAAGGTGCTGGTGCAAAAGGAGAAGGTACTCGTCTCATTTACAACCCTACCCATACGCTTTTCATTGCACAGTGGAATCACAGTATAAATATATCATAAAGCACAAAAACAACTACGGGTCCAAGCAAACCAAGGATATGTTCGTTTTCACACTTTTTTCAGGATTCTAAAGGTGTGTTTGTGTTGTAAAATTTTAGTGTTGTTAAAATTTTAGGTATTGGGTTTAGTGAAAAAGTGAAGAGAGAGGTAATTTTTTATATTTTTTGTAGTGAATAGTAGTGATTTGATGGGGGAGAGAGAGATTATATTGTAATTTTTTATTGTGTTAAAATTTTAGAGTGTGTAAAATTTTAGGACGCAAACGCAGCCTAAGTATATTCACAAATCTACCAACGAACATATTCAGAATTCAAACACAAACATCAATACATTTTATACAATCTCCAACAATTTTTTAATTTTTTATTCAACATAAATTTTCTCTCTTTATACTTTTTCACATATCTCCAATATTTTTTATTAAACAATTACATCAAATCATTTTTCTCTCCACTTTACACAAATACCATTAAAACACTATTCAACATAAAAATTTATAACTTCTCTAAAATTCTATATTTTTACTCAAAACGAATATAACCCAAGTTGTTAATTCAAAGGGTAGTGGGACCCAAGATATTACAAATACTCCATGCTCAGCGGAAAGATCCGAGACTGGACACGGTAGACAGTGGCTACTGAAACCTATAAATTAATGCTAATATAGAAGAAAACACCCAACAACTCGGGCACAACCAAGCCCACAAGGGACTGACAAAGGCCACAAGGGGCCATAAAGCCCACAGAGGGATGATACGACCAAAAAAAAATGAACATAGCTTATCTAAGGGCCAAAACAAACACAACAGCAAACTGCAACTAAAGATCGAGGTAGAAACACAATAGCAAACTACAATACCACGCGCGCTGTAAAGTCACGCACCACGAGTTGCCAGTGGGTGGCAGAACCAAAACAGATCTGAGCGCCTGGAGGTGCTCAGTCCTTCTAGCATAGGCGTCAGGCGTGTCCTCCGAGGGTCACCGGATCGAGATTTAGCCTCATCTCTCCGAGCAAAAAAATGAAAAATAAAAACAAAGGAAGGGTTTTTGTACAGATTCAAGCCACAAATAGGTTGACGAGATGGAAGGGGGATGGGTGGGTGCCAGGTGCCAGAGTTTCTGTGTAGGATGGGGACTTGGGGAGGGTGGAGTAGAGAGGTTCTAGAGATGCTCTTCCTCGCTTTGTTTCTTTTTACTTCAAGTAGACTTTGGTACTCGAGAGAGAAATTATTTATGGTGAATCGTTCCATAATTAACGGCATTCTTAGACCGGAGCGTTTATTGTGCTGCAAACAATTTCCTTCAATGTTTGTACTTAAAAGGTTGCAGATGGAGAAGGCGTTGATTTCTTTACTTTTGTTTTAATATTATCCAGTCATGCTACCCTTTACAATTTGAGTAGTGCTTCAATATCACTGTGGTCTCATGTGCTCAAATTAATTTGTTTGGATTCCAAACGAGTAGATTTGAAACTTGTGTCAATGATTGTTGCTAGATTTGGGAAGGATTGAAACCTTATTATCAACCATTTACTCATGAATTCTAAGAGTCTAAGTTGCTTTAATTGTTATAGAGAGTTTATAATGTAATCTCATTCTTATAGCAATGAGTATACTTTTTTTCTCGAAAAACTATCAATTCATTCAAAATAAAAATTAAAACAACGGAAAATCAGAGCCGCAATACAAGATATGAAACGGAATGCAACTAGTATCTAAAAAACCAGAGCAATGAGACCGAGCAACCCACTGAGCCAAAACGTAGGTTCAGTGGCGTATTTAGGATATAGAATGAGTGGGTTCGAATTTCTAAGGAAAAATGCCAAAAAAAAATTTCACCTAATGTAAAAAGTGTCTTAAAATTACAATATCACAAATTAAGAACTAAAAATGTTAAACATAATGAAATACATTTATAAATATCAAGAAAAAATTTATAACCCGTGTCTTGCAAACAATTTATCTATAGCAGTTTTTAAAGACCGGTAGCATGTGTCAGTAACATGTTCCACACTAAGAAACCGTTCAATCATCTATCCACTTTTGTTCACATATCTCAAAATCACTGTCATTTGCTCCTTCACTGAACTATCTCGAGACTAATAAACCATAAGACAAAAAAATTCATCTCCAAAATGACAAAATAAAGTATATATATCGTACAAGGCTACTTGCAAGCTTAGGTACAGAGCTCCAGCACCCATGTCCGTGCTTAGTAATATAATTCAACAGTTTCTCTTCTTCCTCAGGAGACCAAAGTCCTTTCCTTAGCTTCTGGTTGTAACAGCAAGAGTGTCTCCCCATGTGGATTCCAGCCAACTGTCAGCGCTAGTAAAGTGGCAAAGTTTTTTGTAGAGACCTCTTTGAATTGTCCACAACAGGGAGGCTTTGATTTGGACTCTAGGAAGTGGGCATTATGCGTGGGGGGTGAGAGAGATTAAGAAAATGAAATGGCAGGCTGGTGGGGAATCAAATAAATAGGATGAGCCAAGAGAGAGAAGACACATATTTAAAGAGGGTGATTGGAGATTTTGGTTCTGAAGTTACATACTCTAGTTTTTCTGAGTTGGAATACTCTCCATTACTTCCTAGTATTGGGTGCAGTGCTCAGTGGGTTTCATCAAATGTCGACGGTCCAGATGCCCAGTGGACTTATCCAATAGAGGGAGTGGAGCATGAGGGAGATGAGGTTAGCTCCAATAATTTGAGCTGCATATGTCTGGACATGGATTGAAAATTAAGACTTTGGCAGCAATGGTGAGGCATTTTGGTGACAGATATTTAAGAGACTGAAGAAGAGGGGAAAATGGGAGTTCAAAATTCACCTTGAGAAGGCTGCAAATCCAAGCCATTAATTTGTTAAAAACAAAGAGGAAGTTCATAATGGGAAACTTTTACTCTGTAGTTTGTTTGAGGTTTAAGCAATTCCCTTAATTCGTCATCTCTGGTCTATTCCCAGAGTCCTAAAAGAAAAGTAGCCGGGCTGGAATGGGAACTTTAATGGAGACAAGAGAAATAGGTACCCTCGTAAATTTTTGCAGGTATAGTATAATGCAAAAGATGATAAGAACAGTAACGACCAGCCACTAGCTCCGTTGAACTACATCTCTTTTTTTTTTCCTAAACAACTATAGTAAAATTCGAGAAAGATACAACTCGTACAATACATAAAAACAACACGAAGGCCAGCGAAAGACCTAGACAGACCTAAAGGCCCTACAAAAAAACGGATCCAAAGATCCAGAAGCCGAACTACAAAGCCGAAACCACCGACAACCACAAGGAATGTAACATAAACCACATAACCAACCGACCACATGGGTCCACAGAAAATACAAACACAAACTAACCACAAGGGTCAGTACACAATACAAACTGGTCACAAGGGTCGGGACACAACAAACACAACACGATCACCGCTCAAGGCGACAACGACTTCCGCTAGAAGAAGGACGATCAAAGCAGCGATCCGACTCCTTTGAAGTAATCTTCATGCAAAGACTGGCTGCACAAGGGGGAGGAGGAGAGGAGATAGCTTCGGGCGGCAGGCGTTAAGGAGAGCCATCGGAGAAAAACGGCTAGATCAGTCCACAAAGCGGGGGGAGGAGGCAGAAAGGGGGAAACGAGTCAAACAAACCGACCAGAGGCGGTACGAAAGCAAAAACGTCGCACGTATAGGCAGCACACTTGCACAAGGTTGCGCATGACCTACACACACATGCAAAGAAAAGCTGGATCGAGGCAGAAGGGACCGCCAGGAGAGGCTGAGCACAACTGGGCAGCTTAAAATCACCGAAAAACACACAAAACAACCAAGAGGGAGGCAAGAGAGCTCGGGAGCGTGAAATCCACGCACGCGCGTGAGAGCAGATGCGCCTGCAAGTGGCCACCTCTCCTGGTCAGATCTAAGCGCCGAAAGGATAGTAAGCCCACCGTGGACGCCGTGCACATCGAAGACCACTGGAGAGGCCGAGATCTAACGTCCAAAACGAAGATAGAAAAACTGGCCGAAAAGGAGCCAAAAAGACAAACTCCAGCCATGCTTTTGGTGGCCAGAGGAAAGAAGAGGGGGGAAGAGCCGAAGCTCCTCCCTAACCAGAGAGAGTGGGGGAAAGGTTAATGTAGACAAAGGAGAGGAGGTTCTAGAGAGAGATATGAGTCTCACTCTAGAATGACGATTTTTTCTTGTATACTCTTGTAATCTTTCAATATCACTGGAACACACATTTACATAGAAAGGAAAAAAGGAGCTAGGAAGCAATATTTCGTTTGCTCCCTTGAACTACCTCGGAAGACAACTTTAACTGTAAATACAAAAATTTTTAAAAAGACCCACGAGCTTGTCCGCTTTCCATGCTCTTTCGAATGCACTCTTCACGAGCTTGCTCGCTTTTTGTGGGCCGCTGTGCTCACCCCTTGAGGACCATGTGTCCTCTTTTATAGGCTACTGCACTCTAGGCTTGTTGCTAGCCCTTAAGACAATTTTTTTATGTAAGCTCTCAACTATAATCTTTCCTATTTTCAATAAAGTGGTCTTGATTAGAAGAAAAAAACCAGATTGATGACAAGAACAAAAATGTTCATATGCTTTGGTAACTTTTATCCAGAAGTAAATGAATTAGTGTTTGGGTACCATCTAGTGCTTTCCTTGTTGTTTATATATGTGATAAATACATTTTTCACCCCTGAACTTTAAGAGGTCTACTACATTTTACCAAAATTTTTAAATTTTGAGACATTTCATCCCTTAAACTTTGGGAATTCTGACACATTTCACATTGCCGTCAAATTTTCCATCAACTCAATTTTTTAACATGTGATTTTACATTTATACCCTAATTAAACAGTTGGTCAACGTAAAATGATAAGTTGAGGGTATTTATAAATAATAAAATTGTACGTCAAAAAATCACATGTAAGGTGCAATGTATCAGAACTTCAAGTTCAGGAATGAAGTGTTTCAAAATAATTTATGATACAATGTGCCAACCTCTATAAAGTTCAAGGATGAAAAAATGTCTCAAAATTCAAAATTTGGGATGCAACATGATGTTCTTCACCATCAGTCCTTTTGAATATTTGAGCAATTTCCTAAAATTAATGGCTTCGAAAGTTTCATAACCGGATGGGGAGCAAATTTGGTTGTGGACTGTTCGATAAATAAGAGGCTATGACGTTCCTTTTTGCCTTTAAAAGGATCACTCAAATGCCACCACCTCTTAAAACCATTCACGTTGTCCAACGTGAAAATCAGCCATCGACCCATGCATTCTTCATATATATGTGATATGTGGTTCGTTCGCAATTATATGACTTCATGCAAGTGGCATCTAAAATTACAACTGTACACACGTAACATGTACGTAGAATGCTATAATCAAAACTTATAAATAAATAAATAAGTTGAACTCTTTTGTATAATTACACGACCAAAATAATATTGCAGTCGTGCTTGAGTACACATGCATTTCTGAAAGTTGAATGCATGGAGAGTTTTGGTTGGATGAACAAATGACAAGTAACGTACAATTCAGGCTCTTGTACGTAAGTAGTGTGATCCATTGATTAATGAACGAACACATTTTCTTGCATCCTGTACATGATGTTATTCTGCTGACGAAAAACAACAATATTGAAAAGATATGAAGTATATATATATATATATGTTGGAATGAAATTATAAGGGGGTCATGACAATAGTAGTCAAGTAATTAATGCACGAGTTTAGACAAATTAATGACACATTGACACCTTACAAAAGAGCCTTTTTCCGACGTATGGTTGCTAGGGCTGAAAAAAAATTTTAAAAATTTTTAGGTTAATTTCAAAGGGAGAAGTGCATATAAAAAATATTTAGTTTTAGTTTAGATTAAAATTAAACATTTTAAGTTTATAATTTGTATTAAAAATTATAAAAAAATATTTTTTTATATTTTTTTTAATAAATGCGGTCCGGTCCGCCCTAATGGTTGCCTCTCATGTGATCGATACAAGTATCAGTACCATTGACACATTGATCACATCCAAAGGTTGACATTGCAGCAAGCACAAGTTTATTTGACTTCATTGATCAGACCCAGTTTTTAAATGGCCTGGCTTTCATTTCAATTCCCTCTTGTATCCTTACTAGGCACTGACTCACCATGTAGCAAAGGGCATGCTAGCTTGTCAAATAAAATAACTGGTCCTCGGGATATTATATAATTTGAACAGACTTGTTTAATATTCAATCAGATACCAACTTAACCTAGAGGGGGTGAATAGGTTCTTCAATTTAAACTTTAAAACTATTCAAAGTATACAATTCTTTTATGCACAAACTAGATCAGAAAGTTTAGTACAAAGGATTACTTCAATACAAACATATTCAATCGAAGTAAATAATCAAGCAAACGTTAGATCAATTTATTTCAAATCTGTATCCAAGATTCTCAATTCAAAGTCAAGAGCAACACCTGAACATTCAGCTTGTGATTCACAACTAATCAATAATTGATCAAGAACAATATAAACAATATAAATCACCACAAAGAGACACCAAGATTGGTTATGAAGAGAAAATCTCTTAGAAACAAATTCCAAGAGATAAAAACTCTTCGGGTCCTTAGACCGGGTAACGATTCAACTAGCTTTTCAAACTCGAAATACAAGGTGATCCATAGACTCAAGAATAACCATAATCCTAGTCTAACACACCGTTCGGATCTGCACCATAGTAGGGATCGAGAACCTCTCGTCCATTCGAAAAATTAAAAACCTTACCACGTTGTCCATACCTTATCGTTTCCCATTGTGAACTCACAACAACAGCAACTTTTCGAACAGGGCTCTTGGATCTTCAAGATTTTCAGCAACCTCCGAAAGTCTTGAATTTCTTCTTTAGGAAATAACAGTGGTGATCAATAAACTCGAACTGAGAATCCTTATAGAGATGTTTTACTTTTCAAAGCTCCATTCTCAATTCTCACACAATCAAAGACTAAGAAAAATGGGCAGAAGGTTTCGATAGGAGATTTCACGTTGAACGCACAATCTGCATTTTTCTCAGTTCCCTTTTTCTTCAAAGGAAAATGGGGTTATATCCTACGGATATTTTTCAGTTAGGAGTAGAAGGTTCTGGGCTTCTTGGGTCAGTCATGACGTCACTCATTTAGTTAGAAACGGACTAACCAATTTCTGTTTCAGCCGTTCTTTAATTCGCGTTTCTGTCTGACTTGCATCTGACTCCAAGCTAACTTGAATCTTCTGAAGAAATACCCAGTTTTTGTACTGCAGTCTTCAGCTCTTCACAGAAGCTTCATTAACCTCAATATCTCAGGAAGTACAACACAATTACATACGAAGCAAAGCCAACTAAAATATTCATAACATAATTTAACTTCAATATATATATCCTCTAAGTGGGAATGTGATACATCGATAATTACAAATTTAGCATACATATATGGACGAATTTCCCATTCATTTCTCTTATGCATGATTGCTAGCCAACAAATTAAAAACATACTCTAATGGAAGTAATGCACGGCACACGAACACGGAACATCCCAACTAGCTAGTCAATGTTTTTTTCATACGTGAGTGTGACCATATATATACTTCCTTGAACACCTGTAAGCTTTAATTAGAAAGAAATTAACTTCACCTCCGTCATGATGACAATAAATAAAACTCATGATCTGACATTATGAAGCTTCCTTGACCCAATAATTCAAACATCCCATTGGAATATTGGACGTTAAATAATAACCCACGAGAAGATGCTTGCAATCTCCACACCTCATCATGGGCTTGTAAGCTTATCTTATGAGCTGTTCGGGGAAGTCAACCGTCGCTCCACGTATATTTGTTCGTTTTCCATCCTAATGATGGTATGTTTGTAACACGATGGCTTCGATGTCTTTTAAAGTTTAACTTTGCTCTCATCAGGGGACATATTCTTCTTCTTTCCAGTTCCCTGCTCTGAACTGTACAGCAGTAAGTAGTACAGGTGGAGAGTGCTGGCCAGGGGGCATTAATGGCAACGGAAAATAGGCCTTCAACTTCAAGATAAAAAGAATGAGCTGAATCTTCTAGTTGAACTGTTTCTTTAGAACATTTGGTAGAGTAGCGCGCAGGGCAAGAATTGTGCAGAAAGAAGGTATATGTGTTCCTGAGTACTCCTGACTATTTAATAAGTGCTTTCTTTATGCCATTGAAACCATTGTTATAGCCATCTAGTGCAGATGCCAGTAGGAATAGCACTACGAATAGAGACTTTTTATCATTTAAACAAGTGCGAATGATCAGTCTTAATAAAGTAAAGCCGTGATTATCAGCGCTTACAAAGGCTTTAAATATGTTACTGATCGATGGGATATTTGTGATTTGAGATTCATGAAGAGAAAGATTTTGGAAGATTATAACCCAAAAGTCATTTGAAAGAAAGGGAGACATAATCCATACGCCATTGAAAAATGTTACGAGGCTACTTTCCTTTTTCCTTAAAGTTAAAGCCCTCTTTTCCCGAACCTAATTCCAAGGTGGATGAGTAATTGACAAGAAATAAGGTCTTTTACTCCGTCGACGAGGGAACACGTGATGCGTGGCCGTCCGTACTTTAGTTAAAAAGAAATACATTTTACCCTATGAATTATTATTTTTGTTAAATATATTTTTTCATCTATAAATTATAATAAGTATTATACTTTACCTCTTAAATTAATATTTTTAAAATATGACATTTAAATATTGCCCATCTTTAATACATTATATCTTTTTTCTATTTTATATCAAATTAAATAGAAATTAACTTTTTTCACCCCTCAAATGACGATTATGTTATTAAATAGACTGAATGGTGCGATGTATTAAGAAGTAGTAATTTGTCCAAAACATAAGCACTTGGCTAATCATAACGAAGCTTGCTTTTCTTTTGTCTTATCAAAGCAATGAGCGATTATTGACCGAAACATGAGCGTCATTATAATGACTTTGCTTATCATATATGGAAGCTTAAGATCTCAATAACGATCATTAGACAAAGTTAAAAACGATTATTTCTTCTCCTTGCTTGCCTGGATAATTTAGTTATTAGCTCGGGGTTTTAAAAGCATCTTAAAAAAGAGTTATAGCCTTCGGTCTTTTGTGAAGTTGAAAAGTAAGGCCCAAATATCAGTGGAACTCTACTTCAAGAAGAAGGCAACCGAATGCACCCGAAGAAAGGCCTAAGAATATTTTTCTCTCCGTACAGGTAGAGTAATTCCGTACTTGCTTGTGAAGTCTCGTTAGGGTTCTTTTTTCCTCGTCTGGTGCTCCGGCCCCTCTTCCGAGTGTCTTTCCCTCGTCATTCCTTGCTTTTCCTCTCGCTATGGACCCTATTTCTTTAGATGTGGATGCTTTATCTTCTAAGATGCGTGATCTTGACTGGGCAGATTTTTATACTGTCCTTAATCCTCCGTCTGATGGTTCTAGCTCCGACTTAGGTCCTGCCTTATTGGGGAAGATCTGTGCAAGTCGTTCCTTCTCACCTTCTATGGTGCAAGGGTCGTTGAAGGCCGCCTGGTCTGCGGTTCCCGAGTTTATGCTGACCGAGATGGAACCTAATGTTTTTCTCTTTCAGTTTCCTAAAGAAGCGGATACGGTCTTTATTTTGAATCATACCCCGTGGAATATCAGGGGCAATCTTTTAGTGCTTATTCCTTGGGATCCAGTTCTCACCATGGCAGAGATGCCGTTCCACCTGGTCAATATGTGGGTGCAGATTCATGGCCTACCCTGGAATCGGGTGGATGAAAGTACAACTAGGCTGATTGGCTGTAAGCTGGGTCGGCTGTTGGAGATTGATAAGTCTGAATATCGGGATGGAACTAAACAACACTTTATTCGGCTACGGGTGGAGTTGGATATTCGTAGGCCATTGGTGGGAGGCTTTCCCATTTCCCGTAAGGCCATTGGCCCCCTCTGGGTCCAGTTTCGCTATGAAAAGCTTGCCGATTTTTGTTATGATTGTGGTATGATTGGC
The DNA here is from genome assembly GCA_963930655.1 of Myrica gale. NCBI lineage: Eukaryota > Viridiplantae > Streptophyta > Magnoliopsida > Fagales > Myricaceae > Myrica > Myrica gale. The sequence goes on along the minus strand of OZ005619.1, from coordinate 23,192,397 downwards.
CATTCTCAGAAACTTTGTAAAGGGCCAGTTAGCTCGCGGTCTTCTGGTGGGATTGGTCCGTTTATGAGAGCTGACCCAGCTACATTACGACGGGCAGTTATTGTAAGGGATATTCCTTTCAGTTTTCCTTCATTATTATCCCCTCTTCATCGGTCTGATGAGTTGGTCCCAGAGGATGCGGCGTTATTCTCCCAGTATAAGGTAGTCCCCAAGGACGGTCTGTTACCTGGGTTTTCCTGCGGTTCATCAGTCGGCCATTAGCCCTACTACGCCGATGCCTTTGGCAGTCTCCCCTACTGATCTCAGATGCTCAGGTCGGTCGGTCGTCGACGTTGGACTTTCTTCGGCTAGTCTTTACCCTCCAGGTTTTTCTGCTTCCCAGACAAAGTTATCAAGTGTCGGTGTGTTGTCGGGGGGTGTGCAGGCTTCCATCTCTCTGGCTACAACCCTTCAAGGCACCTGGAAGCCCTTTTCTCCCACGATAGCTCCCTTGTCAGAGGCTCTTTTGGTGCCAGAGCAGCTGCAATTGTCTTCCCCCATGCAGTCCGAGGATATTTTGGTGCAAGAACAGCTGCATTTATCTTCCCCCATGCAGACCGAGGCTATTTTGGTGCAAAAGCAGCTGCAATTGTCTTCCCCCATGCAGACTGGTACGTTGGACTCTATGGCTCCTTTTTACCCTAGTCCTGTAGTTGTCTTTGCTAGTTAACCTGGGCCCCCGCAGGTTTCCAAAAAGTGTAAAAAGGCCTTGTCGAAGCTTTCTGGTTCGTTGGTTGGGCCGCGCCCACTGGACCCGTTTGACACGGCCTTGGGCGGTATCCTGGCCCCCCCATCCATTTCGGAGGATGCATTTGGCTCTCACCAAGCCCACTTATCACAGGAGCCTCCTATTATTCTTCATCAACTGGGTACGATGAATAAGGGGAAGCGGAAGATGATTACTATTTAAGATGGTACTCGCAGTAAAAAGCTCAGTTCCCCCGTGGGTTATTCCTTGACTCCGACTATGACCTATAATCCTAGCCTGATTTCAAGTAGTACGCCTGGAGTGGATGTGGCTGAGGATGATGTGGTGCTTGCTGACATGAAACTTCATCGTAAGAAGCTTCATGCAAGGAAAAACACAGTTCTTTCAGAAATACATGAAGATCTTCGGTTGCGGGTTCTTGAGGCTGATTCTGATTTTGATGGCAATCTGGTTGTCGGTGATGGGGCTGAGGCAGCGAACCTTTCCGCGCCCAGCCCAGTGCCATGATAGGCGTGTATTGGAACTGCCGTGGGCTGCGTAGAGTCGCGGCAGTTCGCTCTATCCGGGGTATTATTCGAGCTCATACCCCGGATTTCCTGTGTTTTTCGGAGTCTAAAACTGCTATTGTGGAGCCTTTGTTGCATCGTTTAGGCTTCTTTCACTTTGTGCACCATCCTCCTGTCGGTCGAAAAGGGGGTTTAATTTTTGCTTGGCGACCTGGTTGTGACGTAGAAGTTGTTTCACTCTCTGGTAATATTATTAGCTTGTTGGTGTATTCTGATCCCCCTCTTACTCCTTGGCTTGTGTTTGCGGTCTATGGACCCACTCAATGGCATGATAAACCTGCCTTTTGGAGTTCGCTTCATTCGGTTGCTGAAGCGTTTGGAGGACCTCGGCTCTGTTTTGGTGATTTTAACTGTGTGTTGGCCAGTTGGGAGAAACAAGGTGGCCTCCCGTTTGCTTCGTCTTCTACTAATTCTCTGCAAGTTTTAATGGATTCTTTCGGGTTTGTTGATCTGGGTTTTAGAGGCCAGCCCTTTACATGGTCCAACAATCGCTACGGTAGGGCTAACATCAAGGAAAGACTGGATCGGGCGATAGCTAACCCAGAGTGGCAGGCCTTATTTCCCCGGTGTAGAGTTACCCATCTGCTGCGGGCCTCTTCTGACCATGCCCCGTTGCTGATTGAGACAGATGAAGAGATTTTCTCATATCCTAAGCCTTTTAGATTCGAACCCTTTTGGGTCAAAGACAAATCATGTGGCCGAGTTATTGCCGAGGCTTGGGCTCCTTTGCGTCGTGGGTCTCCTGCATTCTCTTTGTGCTCTAAAGTGAAAGCTACTAAGCAATCTCTTAAAACCTGGAATAAGTCACACTTTGGGTTTATTAAAGATCGACTGAAGACTCTTGCGGCCCACATTCAATCGTTACAGGCTTTACCACCTTCGGATGAGAATATTGCACTTGAGAAGTCTTGGGTTGTTGCTCTTCGGGAGGAGGAGAAATCTGAAGAAGAATTGTGGAGGGTTAAATCGCGCAAGACTTGGCTCACTACCAGAGATCTTAACACAAAATATTTTCACCTCTCTATGGTGATTCGTCGACGTCGAAATGCGATTGAATTTATTAAGAATGGATCTGGTGAGTGGCTGTCATCTCGAGATTTAATTGGCAATCACATAGTGGGCTATTTCCAAACTCTATTCTCGTCGGATGCTCCATCTATTCCAGAAGATCTGGAGGGGCTGATTACTCCTCATCTAGACCCTGTGGATTGTACTAGTCTGTGTGAGCTTCTAAGTCTGGAGGAAATCAAGGCAGCTGTGTGGAGCATTGGGCCTCATAAAAGCCCCGGCCCAGATGGAATGACTGGCCTCTTTTTCAAACAATATTGGGATATTGTTGGAGCCGATGTCTCCAAGATGGTGTTGGATTTTTTCAGTCGTGGTTTCATGCTTTCGGCTCTTAATCACTCTTTCATCACTCTCATTCCTAAGATTGATCATCCGACTGAAATTGGGCATTACCGGCCTATTAGCTTGTGCAACGTGGCCTATAAGATAATTTCCAAGCTTCTAGCAAACAGGTTGAAACTCTTGTTGCCGAACCTCATTTCTCCTTTGCAATCCGCATTTGTTCAAGGTCGGGTGATCCAAGAAAATTCTATACTTACTCACAAAGTTTTTCATATGCTTCCTAGTAAGCGAAAAGGGTGTCAATACATGGCCATCCGCACCGACATTGAGAAAGCTTATGACCGTATGGAGTGGCCGCTTATTGTTCGGGCCTTGGAATGCTTTGGTTTTCCACACCAATTTATTCATTGGATTTCTCAGTGTATGTCTTCTGTCTCCTACTCTATTTTACTCAACGGATCTCCTTATGGGTTCTTTAAGCCTTCCCGAGGCCTCAGGCAAGGAGACCCCCTTTCTCCTTTATTGTTCATTATTGGTTCAGAAGTGTTTTCCCCTATGATCTCCAGGGAGGAGGCGCATGGGAGGATACATGGTATTCGTATTGGGAGAGGAGTCCCGGCTATTTCTCATTTGCTCTATGCGGATGATCTATTGATTTTTTGCAAAGCTGATTCTAATGAGGCACAAGTCATCAATGATTGCTTACTTCGCTACGGGGGATGGTCTGGGCAACGACTTAATATGCGTAAGTCTTCTGTTACGTTTAGCCGCAATATCCTCCCTAGAACTGCTCAAGCTGTCTGCGATCTCCTTCAGCTTCCTCGTAAGGATAACGTGGAAAAGCACTTGGGGCTGCCAGTGCTTATTTCCCGATCTAAGAATGCCCAATTCAAAGTCATTTGTGAGAGAGTTAAGCAGCGTGTTGAAGGCTGGCAGATGCGCTCATTATCCCAGGCGGGTCGTTTGGTGTTGCTTCGCTCGGTGGCTTCTGTTATCCCTGCGTATACCATGGCTCAATTTCTCTTGCCGAAAACCATTTGCAATCGACTGGATGCTATGATGCGTAAGTTTTGGTGGGGCTATCACGATGATGGTCAACGTCACCTTTATCTCAAATCCTGGGCTTCTTTATGCAGTCCGAAAGCTTGTGGTGGTATTGGTCTTCAGCTTATGTGGGATCTTAATCGTGCCCAACTCACTAAACTTGCTTGGCAGATTCAGTCTGGGCTTGATAAAGCTTGGGTTCACATCATTCGTGCAAAATATCTGCGGCAATCGTATTTATGGGAGGAGAAACCGAGACCTGGAGCTTCATGGTTTTGGCGGGGCATTACCAGAGTTGCTCCTATACTTCAAGCGGGTGCTGGAGTTCAAGTTGGCACTGGGGACTCCATTAATATGAAGACGGACCCCTGGATTTTGCTCCCCCACCCTCACCCTCCAGCTCCTCGTCTTGGTCATTGGTCGTCTGAAGATGAGGAGTCTGTGGCCTCGTTGCTTATCCCTTCTACCTTACTTTGGAATGTTGACCTTGTTAGAGAGCTTTTTGTGGCAGATGACGCATCTTGGATTATTAACCATTGCATTCCTTCGGCTAGCCTTGCAGACCGATTGATCTGGACCCCAAATGATAAAGGTGTTTTCTCTGTGAAATCTACCTACTCGCTTCTGGATTCTCATATGCACCTAACTCCATCTCCTCTCTCTGCTGAGCTTTGGAAGAAACTTTGGTCCCTCCCATTACAAGACCGGCTCAAGCTCTTCTTATGGAAGGTCGCCTGGAATATCTTGTCGTGTAAGACCCGTACCTGCTGGTTGGATTCTCCTAGGGATGAGGAACTCTTTTGCACCTTCTGTCACTCGGCCCCTGAGACCCTCGAGCATCTCTTTTTCGCTTGTCCCGTGGCCTGTGTTGGTTGGATGGAGTCTCCCTGGACTCTAAATGTTCGTTCCCTACCCCCCCGTCATATTGCTGATTGGATACACTCTATCTTACATGCAGATGAGGTCTTGGGTCTTCCGCCTACTGTTTACCATATATTTATTCTCTTTGCCGCGGTGCTTATGGATTCTATTTGGTTTTCCCGTAATCAACTTATTCATCATGGAGTTCAGTTTGACCCTTCGGCCTTGATTGCTAAAGTGTGTTCTCTATTCCATGAACATTCAGTGGCCTGGACGGAAGTTCAAAGGCGGGTTGTTCCTCCTGTGCATTGGTGCCCTCCGCCGGTTAATGTTTTAAAAATTAACTTTGATGTTGCTGTTCGTCCTTCCTTGGTGTTTGCTGCGGCAGTGTGCAGGAATGCTGATGGACTTCTACTCTTTGCTTGGACAAAGAGCTTTCCTCCTAGCGGCCCCCTGGTGGGCGAGGCAAGAGCAGCTCTGTTTGCTGCTCAGGAGGCTACTTTCTTACAGCAGGATGAAGTGATTTTCGAGGGTGACTCCTTATCTGTGATTGAGGCGATTAATAACCAAGATTCCCCTCCTGATTGGCCTATTCGATCAATTATTTCTGATATCACTCATTTGAGTAGTGATCATGGTTTTTGGTCCTTTAAGCATGTTAGACGCAATGAAAATTTTCTTGCCCATAATGTTGCCAAATGGGCGTTAGGAGGGAATTTGGTTGGGAATATCCCCATTGATGTAATTCCTACTTCTATTCTCACCAGTGATAACCCAAGGTTTCCTCCTTGAGTTAGTTCCTGGGTTTATTGATGTTTACTTAGAAAAAAAAAGAAAAAAAAGAAGAAGGCAACCGTATAAAAATCTTCCAAGCCCATAAGCAAAACTCTTAAGCCCCCTATCCTAAAAGAACCTAATGGATTATGAAGAGCTTTGTCTGGTTGAAGTTCTCCCCTTGTACCACAATATCCTTACCTGATTACATTTCTGCTTTTGCTTTGCAGTGGGAAATCATACTTAACTTCATTGCCACACCTACCTCGTTCACTGCACTGCCTTACGGGTCGTTCTGCTTTCATTAGCTGCAATGCCTAGGCATAGGATGTGTATGATTGGGTTGCTTCCTTGGTTTTCAATTTCACGATCCAAGAGCTATAAGCATTGCCTCTGTACTTGGGTCACTGCTGGATTAGAAGTTTGAATCTATGTCTAACAGAAGTAAGAGCCAATTGATTAAATAGGGATTTTATAAAAAAGAACCACAGCGTTTCAGGAAATTACCTGCCAGTATAGTAGCATATTTTGAGTGAGATCTCCGTAGACCTCTCAAACATCTCAATTAAGCCACTGACAGTGGAAAAGTAAGTTGAACTCCCAACATCTTTTTACAACACTGTAATATTTCCTTGAGATAAATGTCCCGGTCATGCCTTATCTAATAATAGTACATCATAAATGAAACTAAGAGCTTCATGGTTTCCACATAGATTCAGTGAGCATGCATGAAACGGATCACCCCAAAACAGAAATGTAAGAAATTTTTGAGAAATTGCACAATCTAAACCATTGACAAGCATGGGTCCCGCCCAAATCAAGACGCAAAAAAGATAAAGGAAGCAATAAAGAAAAGGCAAGAGTTGTTGTCCAAGGACCAAGACCAAACACTCGGATAATACCTGGCAAGAGCTCCCAAAAGTTTTAGACCGTTAAATTTAGAAGCCTCTGGTCCCAGCTCCCATTAAAGTTTGTCACTTTGCCACAACAAAATGGTCGCTTTGGTAATTTCTTTAATGTGTGTAGAGAAATATAACGGAATCCTAATCCTAATCCTAATCCTAATCCTAAAGATTCGTACCCTACCCGATCATGCATGTGACACAGTTTGTCCTTGACACCCTGTTGTCTCTGTTTTTGTAGCTCTTTTCTAAAAGTCTCATTTAGCTCTTGGGTTGTTGCCAACCAGATTATTCCTTTCCTTTTTCCTTCTCTTATTGTTTCAATCTCTAAACAATCTTGAAGTATCACCGTCCTTTCGAATTCCTATGGCTACTGGGACTGCTATATCTGATCACACTTCTACTAACGATGAGGTATGTTCTCGTAGTTTCCCTTATCTTTTTTGAAATTCTGTGAATATTTTTATCCTTCCGGTGATGAACTATGTCTATTTTCCTGGGTGTTAAGAGTCCAAAAGATCCATAATTGGTACATATCCCATACTTTCAAAAGTTTAACTGTGTTATTTCTGCTTCCTATCTTGCAAAAGAAACTTGTGTTTTTGGTCATGTTTATTACTCCTAGAAATACAAGGAGGAATCCTGGTCATGATTTTGGATTATTTACAGTGAGATCAGTTAAAAACCTGTGGCAAGGGCATCGTCATTGATTGCCGTCCTTTTTGAGACCCAGCAGAAGATCTTGCTATATCTACAGAGGTGCGAATTGAACGGCTCATCAGTTAGCTGAATCTTTTCTGGGATGTAATTGAGCATATTTCAGATCTTTCCTGGTTGTATGAGGGATCGGAACCTCCCTGATGTAGATTTGAACCAATGATCCAATAATAGAAGCATGATTACAAAAACAGAAACAGAAGATACTGCTAAATTGTGATGACTATTTTTGTCAATAAGCAGTCCCAGGATTAACTAGATTAGCTTTCACCATCTTGTTTTCTGTCGGGGATCCTATCCGAATACCACGATTTGTCTAGTTTTAAGTTCAAAGAAAACGTTTATTACCCAAAAAGTTCAAACAAGCCTACTTATTCAAAGAGTATGGAAAGCTTGGACTAGAAAGCTCCCTTCTATATCCTTATGGCTCGGTAATGATTTTCCTCGGGTAAATTCGGAAGCCAGTTGAGATGATCTATAAATAAATATGTCCCAATTTTTTCCTTGAATTTCAATTAAATTGAGATGTTACTACGGAGGATAGAATGGTGTTTCTGCTTTACTGTAGCCTTATAGTACTCCATAAATTGTTCCATTTATACTTCCTGTTTCATATTTCTTGGTTTTGCTCATTCATTTGTTGCAGCAAGTCGAGAATAAGCTGAATGACGAGGTAAAAGCCATTAAGCAAGATAGTGTTGCTTCGTTCATGGAAAACGCAGAAGGAAACCCCAAGGTGGAGGAATCGCTCACCCCAGCAACCCCTTCATCAAAGCCTCAAGAAGTGTCAGAGGATAAGCAAATAGGACGTACTATAGCTGAGACCAAGAATACTGATGATGCTCCTGATTCTGGTGATCCAGATGAAGAAAGTCCTGAGGCGGAGAAAGACTTCATTCCTGATTCCGCCACCATACCTGCAGAAACAGTAGCTGATACTATTAAGACCCAACAAGAAGAGCAAACAGCTGTGGTGTATGTTATAAAAGAAGAACCAGAACAAGTAGTAGTTGCATCTCTCCAAAGAGGCCAGGAGGAGAAATCAAATACAGTTGATGGTCCTGAACCAATAGGTGAAGCCACTGAGAAACTACTGGAACCATTGAATGTCCTGCCTGCAAAAGAATCAGACGCAGTAGGGATAGAAGAGATTAAACAGTCGGACGTGGAGCCCATAGAAGTGGAGAAACCAGAAGCTGAAGCTCTTGAAGCGGAGGAAAAGCTAGGAAAAGAACAATCTGAACTTACTACGCAAGTCGAGAAAGCATTTGAGATGGTTGAGACAAAGGAAAATGTCGAGACTGATACAGCAACAGACGCAGGGCCTTTGCCCGAAATGGTGGAGGATAGCCCACTTTCGAAGGAAGTGGAAACTATCCAAGAGGAAGAAGCTGGTTTTCTCGTAGGTTCTAAACAACTTCTAACCAACCAGGAAGCTCAAACTGATCTCAAAGAAGATGGAGGAGATTTTCCCCTTTCTACTATTGTGACGGAGAAGGTTGATGTGGAAAACGAAAAGGTGCTGAGTGGGGCTGATGCGGTTGGAGACCAGCTATCAAAAGAGGCAGTGATGGAAACGGGAAAGGTTGCTGAAGAAGATGGGGCAACGACTTTGGAATCTGAAGGGAGTGAAAAGAGAAATGTGATACCCGAAGAAATGATTCTTCGGCCAGTTACAGAGGGTGTCAATAGTTCTATTTCTACAGCTGAAGTTATTGACAAATCATTCGAGCGAGAGAACGCTGGTACAGATGTTGAAGTGGCCACTGAGGGTGAAAAAGGAGACCAGAATGTAAAAGATGAGATACTAGCTTTAGCGCAAACCAACAAAAGCGGGCATGTGGAGGGAAAGCAGGATGAACTCACTACAGTCGCTAGCAAACCACTTAAAGAAGTTCAGGAATCTGTGATACAAGTAAGAAGCGAGCAAACTTTAGAAACTGGTGAACATGAGTTGGAGAAAGAAGAAGTTGATGAGATTACAAAATCCGAGGTTCAAAATCTGGAGCCATCCATGAATGTTGATGATGAGACGAAAACATCCCAGGAGCTGCCAAAAGAACTTCCAGCCAAGTCCACTCCAAAGCAGTCAAATAACATTATATCAAAGGTAAAACAGTCGCTGGTGAAGGCAAAGAAAGCCATCATTGGCAAATCTCCAAGCTCGCAAACCCTCTCCTCTGAAACCAAGGGTGATGTCAAAGTCAAGTAAGGGAACTGGACACCAAATGCAACGGTATAATTTTTGTGCGGACGTGACGTGATATCCTTTCCAAATTATAGCGTGAGATACTTGGCCGTAACTGCCGGGTTCATCTGTGCAGCTGTTCTCTTTTGCCTGCTTGCTTGCGTGTTGAATATGTAAAGGGTGCATATAGAAGGTGTGGTCCTGGCAGCAGTAGCACTCAGTATTTGTGAAAAATTACAAAAACAATATTTTCTGGTTCTACCCAATTCGTTGAAGTAGTATGTGTTGTTTGGGATTGATATTGATTGTTTGTCAACAATGATCGGGAGACAAGATCTGTGTGCTTGTAAAGATAATTTATTGATATGTATTTTTTAGTCATATCGTATGGTTTCTCATTACTATAGTTTAAATGTGCATGCCAATAGTGAGAAAGTTTTATTTACCTAATGGAATGATGACTTGCTTTCCTTAGAGACTTCAGGCAAATGCAACAATTCAATGTATACCCGAAAAAAAGTGAGGATGAAAGCTTGTAATAAGGAGGTTTCTGGCTGATCATCATGCAGACAAATTTCTCTTCCATTGGTTTGCCCACTTAATTGTCCTTTCGACCTGAGTTTGGTTTTTGGATCGGAGCGGAGTATGTGAACCTTGGGTGCACTTTATTTTCTATACTGGAAACACAGTTGACGAGCCACGCCTCCCAACTGGGTACGCCTCAGTACTACCAACGTTAAGTGAAGGCCAGGAATTCAAAGGAATGCGAAACGTAAGACAATCAATACCTCAGAAAATCTAGACGTGCTGACCAAGCTCAGCAAATGAAAAAGGCGAGCCGTTTCCCTGTGGTTCCATCAAAGAGGATGACAATGGTATTAAGGCAAGCATAAAACTCTGTTCATGCACATTCAGTGTGCAGATTCTTTCATTTTGTTCATCTATGTTCAGCTGCAAATCTGTAAATCCATACTCTTCATTTATGTGCTCAATATTGAAAAGAAGTAATGAAATTTGAAGAGGTTTCCATGCAATTTTGACTAGATAAAAAAAAAGCTTCAAGAGTCCCATATAATCTGGAGACTGAGGGTGACTTTAAGAAATATGAAGACAATCAAATACCAAATGCTCCAACCTAGTGCGATATAGAACTTCTAGCTGATTATTACTACACATTCAATAGCCTATCACACCCCAATTATCCAATTACGGGACGTAAAAGGAACTACGATTTCATCCCAAAACGGAGAGAGAGAGAGAGAGAGAGAGAGGAGCATATTGTAACAAAATTATCATTTCATCGTTTCAAGAATTATTCTGAAAGATCTGGATCACATTTTGGAAACATATTTCCGAGATAGTTAACTTTTAGACATTGCATCAATGCTTGTGTTACTATATGAATGTACAACTGCCAGAAAAAGACTTTTGAGTCTCCCCAAGATACCAAAATCTGTGCAATTCGTGATTATAACCGTCTGAAATTAGAAGATAGATTGTAACTGAACTTGGTTCTTCAACTGAAATTGCCGAGATCATGAAGAAGCATGAAACAGAAGCTTCAATCTCAAAAGGCCGTGACAGACTCCACTTCAAGCACAAAGAGCGTCAGTACTGCTAGTCAATCATAGCCTGCATAGATAATGAGTTCTTACCTCTTCAAACCACCAATAAATGCATATGAAATTGAAGAAATCATGACTTCCAACATCCACTAACAAGCTCGTCTACGTGGCACAAGATCATCTCGATTCACAGAGCCAACAGTTGCATTGCCAGTGACCTTTAAGGCTTGACCATCATTTTCTAGCAAAGAGGACGTCTCAAATCCTGCATGTGTTGCTGCTGGACACTGGCACCACACAAAAAAAAGTAAGGGGCTTCTGCCAGGACAGTGGCAGTATGCAGCTGAATTAAGTAACAGGACGAAACTTTGAGCAACGAAGAGTTCAAGTTTTGGACGATCTTTTCAGTACAAAATGTTTCAGTCTCATACAGATGTTTTAATGAGTTATATGAACAAACAACAGAAGTTTTCTCAGGAAACCACAACTCTCTGTTAAAGAGAAAATTACATGCATTGAGGATTGCTTGACCAAATTCTTCACTCAAGAATGAAATACCAGGTATCAATCAGCATTTATCTAAGCTTATCTACATATTTAGCTTAGGTTCTGAATCTTCATCAACTTGCTTTCATTATCCTGACGACCGGAAAAAGAAAGGAGAGCAAGTAAAAACCCCTCACTTTTGCTTCTCCAACAAAGACAGAGAGAGAGAGCGTTATAGCCGCATCTGAGGGAGAATTTGCTGGTGAGATTTAAAATCTTATTACCACCCCTCAATGACTCCTTTAACGTCTGTTCTCACAACTTTCTTTTTCTCCCAGAAACAAGATTCCCATTTTCAAATATTGCAGGGTTCTCTTTATTCACTCCAAATATGCGCCTCCAAAGTAAATGGACAAACCTGACCAGACATCTGATTTATTGAGCTATTGGCACCAGTGCTTTGCATCACTTGAGGATTGATGTTCTTCTTTGGATCCTTGGAAGTAGAGGCTGGAGCTGAATCCACGTTTCCCAGAGGACCAACCACTCCACAGGCATTCACTCCCACAGCTGACTTCATAAGAGGGCCTCCAGACAAAGGAATTATGGGTCCACGTGGCATAGACGTGGGAAGTCCTTGACCAGGAAGTCCAAACATCTGAAGGTTAGATCCTGCCATCCCATGCAAAGCAGCGTATCCGGATAAAGGTGGGCCAGGAAAATGTGCACCTTGCACAGGGGGCACCTGAATCATGGGGTAGCCTGAGGAACCACCATTCATATCAGGCATACCCATCCCAAAAGCCATTCCCAGTCCCATCCCCATTCCAATACCCATAGGAGAGAAATGAGCCATATGAGGTGCACTCATGTGTTGCATTCCTGTTTGTAACATCATTGGGGGCATATACAAACCAGCTCCCATGGACATAATCTGCATAACAATGGTTATAACGCCAAGTCACAATGGATTATTTAAATCCTGCATACAAAGTGGATTCATTGGAGAAGAGAAAGGAATGTTTACTTGCACTTGAAGTTGAAGCGTCTTAAGATATACAATGGCCTCATCAAGCATCGAAGCTTTATCCACCTTATAATGCCAAAGTGTAAGTCAGCAGACTGAAAATGCAGAAACTAGTAAGGTGTTGTTTGGTTTGCATTGGACAGTAGATTCAAGCTTTTTATGTGGTTAAGTTCATTCTTTTACACTTGCTATGACATCGATATGTGCACAATTTAGCTAGATTTGTTAAGCAACTAAGCTTTTGAATTAGAGTCACTGTCCAATACATTACATACATCTGAGTTTTAGCATTAGACTTTCAAAAACAGAAAGTGATTCCAATTCTATAAGGACCAACTTCAAGACATGGTATTAGATTTGAGTCCATGGTTCACTTAGAAATTTCAAACAACTCATAATAATCCCTCAAGCAAATGAAAATGTTAACCTTATTGCAGTTTGGTATGAGTTCTTGTAATGCACGCATCTTCTCATTGATCCTATCTCTTCGCCTCTGTTTGTAAGTCCAAAATAAGTACCAGTTAAGACCTTGTGATTCAGAAACAAAGCAACGCAGGACCACAAAAAAAAAAAAAAAAAACCGTCTCTGTTGCAAATGCGCAAGTCTGGAATGGTGTTGCTCACCCTTTCCGATAAATTATGCACTTCCGCCGCTCGAGTTCTCTTAGAACTTGTACCCCCTCGAGCAGGGGAAGTTTTTTTGGCACCCACTGATTCCTCCTCAACGTCCTGCACATGATAGAGTTCTCTTGGTATTTAGAAAAAAATATAACAGTAAGGTCAGACCAACAAAAAAGGAATAGATGCAAAACCAACACTTAAGACTTACTTCGCTATGGCATTCGGACTCTTCAGCGTCGCGACATTTTCTCTTCAAATCATGTGTTGGATCACCCGAAGCTCTCTCGACACTATTGCCTGAGCAAACAGAAGAAGAAGCAACTACAGGCTCGACAGTCTTCTCACCATCTGGTAGTCCTCTTGTTTCGGTTTCACCAAGGACATGACTGGAGCATTTGTCGTTCTTAGCGGCGTACTCTTTACAAATTGCTTCGGATTGTTTTGTGGCCTTTGGTTCCTCCAAAGGTTTTAAATCAATCTTGGATGGCAATACGACAGGTTGGCAATGGGAACTCGATTCTTTCCGTAAAGCATTACTTGAATCAATTAGTGTCGGTTCGGAAAGATATTTATTAGTTGAAGCATTACTTGTATTCTCACTCGCCATCCTTTCCACTCTCGATAAACCCAAACCAGCCATCAGGTTAATGTTCTGAAGATTAGCTTTCACAACAGCAGCGGGTCGTGAGAAATGAGAGAAATTTATCAAATTGGAGTTATTGCTCGGCGGCATTGGATCTTTCTTCTGCGCCTTCCTGCCAGGAAATCCACCTGCATCCGATGCAACCGGCGCTGAGTCCCCACATACAGTATGGTGCATGACATTGCTCGTGTTACTGCCAGCGACACCCAAAACCCTTGATCTAAGGGATGGGAAGGATATTTGGCATTGTTGGGATGACAGTGAGTACAACGGACCACTGCTATTTCTAGGTCTAGCGGCCTCACCACCTCCGACAGAAGAAATATTTGACTCATCCCCCCGTCGGAAGCTGGCACCATCGTTTACGCAATCGGTATGACAATCCCTATATAGCAGATTACAGCTACTCCTCTTGTCAATAGATGCCAAATTATTCTGCGTGGGTAGCTCACTTACAGTGACCCCTGATAATTCAGGCAAGAACTCAGACCCATATTCGCGTTGTAAAGATTCATCAATCGGATAAGTCAACCAAGGCATCATGTCATCATCTTGACTCAAATCCATTTCACCTGACGGCACCGACATTGGGATTTCACTAAAGACAGAGTCCACTCCTCCAAACTTTCCCATCTTTGAACTGGTACCATTTCCTGTATCTTTATCTCTCGTCTTAAGGGTGTGAGACGGTAAACAGTGAGATGGTAAGCTGTTACTAGTCGGGCTCTTTCTAGCTCTACTGGACTGTCCTTGCTTCAAAATCTGACCATTCTCCCATACCAGCTCAAAAAGGTCATTCTCAGGTCTGCATTATAACACACGAGACAAAGAATGATAGCAAAGAAAATTCTGAAAAGATCAAATAGGATCGCAAAACCCAATTTAAGGCGTGAACCAAAAGAGCCAAGAGTGTAAAGATTGTGATACAAATTGAAGTGAAACTGAGCTTACAGAAAAGATAGGTCAGTTGAACACGTAGCGTTCTTCTCTTGAGTAGAATGAAGCTTCCCTTTAGCCATTCGATACAGCTCAGAAAAAGGCATGATGAAGAGGTGAAATAACTCTTTGTCCCTCAGAAATGCCCCAGATTCAAGCACCGAGCCATTTTTGTTAGCATCCACACACTACTTTTAGCTCTCAATGCACGGTTCAAAGAACCCAAACAAACAGAAACCAAACATCTTAAGACACGAGCATGTCCGAAACCCCGCTATAGGACAAATCCAGTTGAACTCGTAGGAAAAAGAAGGTAAAGAACTCCTTTTACAGTTACAATTTACGGAATAAAATCTCTCTCTTAAAACGGAAGTCTTTGTCAGTAAGGCGTATAATATATAAAATTAGCAAATTCAATTAAGAATAAAGTATCGGTCAAACCAATTCTTTAATGGCTTCCAATGATACAAAAACCCTCCAAATTTAGTTTAAAATTGCGATCTTTTCCACTTGTTTGATGATTAAGTAGCAACCCAAGTGAGACCAAAAAAAAATAACCCAAAGAATTAAGAAGTAGCAGCACCACTTGTTTTGCACTTAAAACCAAGGGAACGCTTTGCGAGTTGTAGAGGAGCAAGACAGCCAGAAAACTGAATTTTCAAGTTGAAAGATCCGATATGATTCATTGAAGAAGAAGATCTTCGGAAAATCGGAGTTCCTCGAACCAGTCAAAGTTTGCTAATCCATATGCACTAAAGATGCGAAATTTGGGTCATAAATTAGAAAAAAATGTTCCCAAAAGTGCAGGCGGAGTTGGCAGCAGAACTCTGAGAAAGAGAGAGATCCAAGTGGACGTAGAAGACGGCGAAAGGTTTGCAGAGTTGCAGGGGACGGAGGGAGAGGGAGAGAGAGAGAGAGAAATGAGGTAAACCACAGTTAATGTTCGGTATCATGGTTTAGTTGCTCTCTCATATGAGTGTGGGCCCATATTTTGGGTAGAAGGTGTGGACCCGTGCCTTGATAATTGACATCTTCGTTGATTCAATTGCAACCCTACAAATTCTGATCCAACAGTTGCTTTGCGATTCGCGAACACCGAAACTCATTAGGCGTATCATTAAGTTCACGCGCAGGTATGGCAATTGGTGCGTTAGGTTGTCTTGCTAACGTACACGTCCCTATTCTATATGTATTTCCAATACCCCATATTATCCTTTCCTATTATATCTTATCCTTTTATAATTGTAATGGTCTATGGATCGGATCGAAATCTAGACCAGATATATTATATATATATAGTTTACTGTAATTACGGGTTGTTATTTGATTTTGAGTTAGTTATACACACACACTAACCTCAAAGCTTTCTTCTTTTTAACAAAAGAAATATAAAATTATATTATAAAACATATTGCGTCTCAATCGATTCTTTCCCATTGATTAAGATGAGCGAAATGTCGCCGTTGCCTATCCTTTATTAAAGTCGCATTCGTCTTTTCCATACATGCAAATGCAATCCACTGCAACACGACTCTAAACTCTTAACTCTTGAAGGCCTTCCCAAAACCCAAATGAGTAACCTTTGATTGTTGGACTTCGGAGGGACCCGTTAAATGGTCTGGAAATTAATAAAAATATATATATTTATAGAAAAAGCAAGCGATTAATTGAGTGGGAGATTTTTTTTTTTTTTGTATGAAGGGATTGGAAGGATGGGATTTTTTTTTTCTGCGTAGAAGGATGGGATTTCGATCGAGCGGATTATCGAAGCGATTGGATGCCTGTCTTTTACGAAAAGGATAAAAATTCCAGCGAATGGGGTTTGCATTTCTCCCATTTTTTCACAAACCGGGATTAGGACCTCGCTGTCATAGGACCGGAGGGGGAATGGGACAAGATTTTCACCCCCAGGAGGAAATTTTTGAGGATGTCCCGGCCCTGAAGATTATGGGAAAAATCAATAGCCATGAAGGGAGCCCCAAACAATAAACCTTTTTTTTCATTATTTCATGCTCCACATATCTAACCGTAACTGACTTGTCCGAGAATTCAATTTCAAGCAACCACAGTACAAGAAGGACTCCACAATATTCTCTTAATGCTATTTTTAACATGACATGCTATAATACGCTACCATGATAAAGTCTACATCTATCAATCTTCACTGTCTTTGTCTTTGACCTGCAATCTTCTCACTTCCGCTTGCCACCAATGGCTGTCCTAAACCAGCGGCTCCAAGAGGCAACAGCCACCGCTTTTTCTTTTAGAGGAACAGCACCCACCAGATTTCGTCCTCTGCAAAAGACCATTTTACTGACGTAAATACCCTTCTCTCCCCGGAATGACTTCACCATGGTTCCAAAATTGTCTACAAAGCCTAAGTAACAAACTTGGAACGTCACGGGTGGCAGCATTTACTAATCTTAAACAGCAACTGATGTTAATTATTATGCGCAGTATCTGCGAAAACACATAAACAAATCATTCGCTCAAGCGTGTTAGTAAGGACCTGAAGATCCCAAGGAAAACTATCGGATACACAGATCACGTACCACAATAAAGAAAATCTAGTGACTGATACAGAGATGTGGGAAGAACAGAGGATATTGTAAATTATTCAAAGTGGCCCTCCATGGATAGTAGACCAGGGATGGACCTCATAAAAGAATGCCTTCTTGGCTGCGGCGCCCAATAAATTGGACTCGAACATGAATTATGCTCTCTTGGTGCTAACAGTTTCCGCATTCTACTGTCTCTGCTTCCTGCAATCTGCACATGACCACTAGACCCATCTAGCACGGATATCTTTATGAATCATGACTACGAATCTTAAATCTCTGCCAAAGAAGATCAGAAGCACAGAGCCAGGGTACTATAAACAGCAACCAGCCTTCTTCTTCTTTTTTTTATCTTTTTTCTTGTCTCAATGTGCTGCCAATACATCGAGTGTCAATAACAATTTGACAATGTTTCAGACATTTTAAGCATGCACGTTCTACATCATGTACATCCATAGACAGATACTATGACAGCGTGCCTTTCCCCCCTTTGAATTAAATAAAAGACAAGCATTAGTATTATTCTTTGTACCACCTTTTGTGGAAACGGGTAATATACCACAATCTGAACACATTATTTTTTTCTTTCCTTTTTTTGCCTCCGGTCTTATTTCTGCGTGCACGGGGAACACGTTCCGAGGACTAAGCTGGAGAGCAGGCATCTGAGAGAATAAGGCAGATAGAGGCAGCCCCTTTTTTTTTTTCTTTCTAAGCGATAGAGGCAGCCCTTATATTTAAAGATGGGATAAAAAAAAACAGCAAATCATTTAGTTCAGGTTTCTGAAGGGACCACCTGTTTGTGTTATATTAGATCTGCCCATGATGTTCTGCAAGTCAGGATTAAAATAACGCAACTCAGATGACTACCTGCTAGGACAACCGTTAAAAATATGAATAAGGTCATGGAAGGTAGTACGTCACCTGAACATTATTTGTGTAGCAAACATGAATACGGTGCAGATTGGATTTCTCTCGAACTTTTTCCCAATAGAAACCTAACAGATTTAGTGGGCTGGCGCTCGACAGGTTCCTCATCTCCTGAATGAACTTAAAGGCTGAGACCTGAACCAACCAGGTGATGAGATATGTAGTCCACCGTGACAGTAGACCCTCAGAATTCCAGGTTTGTCGCTACCATGTTTTATTGTTGCGAACCTGAAACTTTCTTAGAACAGTAATTCGTTTCCTCACTACGAACGACATGTATTTCTTGCACTTCTAAGGGCAGGCTATTCATCGGCAGTACTCGAATGAAGAGCTAAAAAAGATACTGCCGTTTCTGACAATACGAGAGTGTTTGAATATTACTGTATGACTTCAAGGAGATAAGACAAGTTAATGGACTGTATGAGGTACCGTTTCAGATATGCTAGAATAGTTTTTCAATGCAACTTGATCACATGATGTTATGGCAGGTCAGAGACAAATCAAAGGCATCAGATCAGGAACTACTCCAGATTCACTAAGGCAACTTCTTGTAGAATCACAATTCGTTGATAATTCAACAACTATATACATGCCTGCAAGTATGTGCTTTTTTCTGTGTGCAAGGTAAAAAGTTGGTGACCACTGATAAAATGTAATTTATGTTCCAAATTGGAGGTCTCAGCATTAGAAAGTATAATAACAAGAGACCTGCCATCTTCTGCGGCAACAGTTCGTCGAGCCGGGCTTTTTAGCTTTCTGGCATCGTCTGGTTGATCATAAGATGAGACAAAAGGAAAAAAAGGAGATCAATAGGAAGCAGCTTCTCACAGATCTTAGAAACATATTTTCTGGATGACAAATTATATCAAGCACACCGGACTCTTCTTGCACATCCCATTGCACTAAAAACAAAGGTCCAGCAATAGCATGGTACATGCCCAACAGAAATCTTAAATAACCTAGGTGCCCTATCAATTACAGTGCAGAAATGTTTTTCGTAGGCTTAAGTGCTTGCCAAACAATTAAAGATAGATACAGTACCCAAAGGACACACAATGCATACACTTCAGCACTTCTCACACAAAGTCCTGCACAGGCCTTTACATTTCACAACACGGCTAGGTATTTACAACGAGAAACATCTTTTGATTAACAAGATGAGCAAAATCCTAAGCAATATTTCTACCACGAATTATTAAATGAAAAATTGCACGTATGCTTCAATTTCTCTGACAATTAGCAGTTTTCTTGGCTTAATCATGACAGCGTATTAAGGGTGAACATGAATATACCCGAGGCAAGTAGTCCACCAAGGAATTCAACTACATGACCGGATAACAAGGTTTCAAATGGATGTTCCTAGGCAAAAAAAAATCAAAGATAGATATGCTAGGTGAAACACCAAAAAGATTTTACAATTCAGAAAGTTGAAATGAGTTTTATATGTTGGAGAAAACTTTTATCAACGATAACTTAAAACCAGGTGGTGGTTTGGGGGAGGAGAGCAGAAAGACAACAACAACATTATGCTCTGTCCCTTCAAATGCTACAAAATCCAATCACCAGAAATCTCTGCAGGAACACAAACCACTAGTTAGCTGGTGAAACCTATTGATATCTCTTACAATAATCTCTCTCACAATATCTGTCAAGCAAGCTTCCCATTGCATGACAATCGCAGCAATTCCTCAGATTCTTCTTCATCCTGGTTGGGGCCCTAGCTGGAAGGGTCAGAAGCCCAAATGCAATGGCTAGTTTGTCCCTGTGATACCATAAGCTTTGTTCTTTGTATCCTTCCAAATTGTTAACTGCAAACTTTGTTTCAACTTTCACATGCCTTTTCTTGCTCACCAACTGCTCCAACACCCTCAACATGTCCTAAATCTCATCAGTTCTGGAATATGACCTGTCTTTCACCGTAAACACGAAGGTAATGTTCTTAACACCAATCCAGCTACATCCAGGTTCCTTCTTACCCCATTGACCCTCATCAACCCCCTAACCTTAACAGATTCCTCCAACATCCCATGAGGTGAAAACATGTTAGAAAGCAAATACATAATTCACCAGATTGTCGGGTTCCAACTCAAAAAGTCTCTCCACAACCTCTCTTCCATTTCAAGATTGCCATAATTCCTACAAGCCCCAAGCAAAGCTCCCCAAACTGAGGAGTCAGGTTTGATCAACATTGACTCAATAAACCTCTTTGCTTCATCCAATCGACCAACATGACCAAGCAAGTCAACCATGCAAGCACAAAGTGTTCAGGCCCGGGATTCATGCCATGCACCTTAGCCACAGAATTCAAGTAACCGAATCCTTCCTCAACATGCCCAGCGTGACTTCATGCTGATGGAACAGAAACAAATATAATGCAATCAGGTTTAACCCCCTTCCCAAGCATTTCCTCAAACAATTCAAGGACTCAGTTTCCACAGCCATGTTGTTGGCATTCAATCATTGAGGTCCAACAAACCACGTTCGGATCCTCAATCTCTTCAAACACACGATAAGCATCAACCAAGATATCATCTTTAGCCTGCATTGTAAGCAATAGACTTGCAACGTATGCATTATGCACCAAAACCTGTTTTTTTGCCTTAGCTTTTTGTGATTAATCAGAGCGCCTTGCTGCAAGACAGGCCGAAGCATGGAGGTCAGAAGAGATGAAGCCTCCTCAGGTGGTATAACATCCGTCCTTACGAGCCAAAAAAAATTGAAAGCCTCCTCAGGTGATATACCATCCCTCCTCATGAGCCAAAAAAATTGCAAACCTCCCCAAGGTTATCACAGTGGACACACCCCATATCATGACATTCCAGGCGACAACGTCTTTATCTCCACTAATATTGAACAACTTAACAGCATCATAAAACAACCCACATTTACAATAAATGTCTATTAATGAGTTCTTCAGGCGTGCCGATGTTACCAAACCATGCTCAAAAACAAATCCATGTACCTGTCTCCCAAATTCCAACCAACGCATATTGGCACTAGCACTCAACACACCATAGTAACTCACTTGATCAGGACTATCCAAACTCTTCCTGGGAACCTCCCTGAAAGTTTCAACCGCCTGATAGTAAAATTGATCTGCAAGAAACCCGCAATCATAGAATTCCAAGAAACAAGGCTTCTCAGACATTTCATCAAGCACTCTCTCCGCGGAGCTAATATCAGCACACTTTGCATACATGTCCATCAATTCCCTGCCAACAAAGACATCAGTTTGGATTTTGGGACCCACGTTTCAAAATCAAACAATGCCTTGTGCCTGCAAAAGCTCGTAAAATGAACAGAGAAAGTAAACTGGTTTGAATAAATACCAGTGCACCTCATGCTGAAAAAATCTCAAGGCCTAAAAAGGGTTTATTCAAGTTTAGGACGTTGAAGAGGAAAGGAAGGGAAAGGTCGTTAATTGCGATGATTTGGGTGTGAATTTGGGTGGCATGTTTGGGCTTTTTGGAGTGCAGAGTGGCGTTGAGGAGATTGTTGTTGGATGGGCGGAGCTGGGAGTAGGGGGTGATGTAAAAAACGGAAAGTAGTAGATACGTTGGTCGAATCAAAAGAGATCACGTCACCATCCCCGTTAATGAGTCTGAGCTGTATGGATTGATTTTTTTTATGGCAAGGACTGTTTTAGCGAGATATTTTGAAAGCCTTGTCCATTTAGGCATTTACAACAGAGCTAAGGAACAACGTGTACCCTAGGCTATGTATCCAACGCGTGGACATCACGTGGAGTGCATGGAGGGGCTCTATATATCGAACGAACTCCTCTTTGCTGTGTCTCCCACAAAACTAATTACAGTTGATTAACTTTCTTCCCGTTCTCAAACTCCGAAGAGTCGCTTCCTGAGATCAAAGAAAAGCAAATACCAAAAGATGTCGGCTACCTGCATAGACATAATCCTGGCAATCATCCTGCCTCCTCTCGGCGTCTTCCTCAGGTTTGGTTGCCAGGTGATGCTCTTTGATCTTTATAATCCTTTTGTGGTTTCTCTTTGATGTACGTACCGTACGTATATGAAACTGACGACGAGGTCATGCTTTCAGGTGGAGTTTTGGATCTGTTTGTTGCTGACCATTTTGGGGTATATCCCTGGGATTCTTTATGCTATCTATATCATCACCAAGTAACTGAAGTTGATTTTTTTGTAAGTTCCCAATATCTCTCCTAATTCCCTCTGTTGTTATTTTTTTTATTTTTTGTTGATTTTAAACAAGCTGCAAGATCTCGTATAAACTAATGAATAGCCAAGCATCTCTTCGCTGCCCATGGATCTGCTATTTGTACGTAAAATAATAAGAATAACATGCAGATAAGAGTTCATTTCAAATTGCGTACAATCGTGTTATGCCGGAAGATTGTGCTAACATATGGATGAGACGCTGATCGGGAATAATATACGGATTTTCTGAGCTTTCAAACCATTAGGTTGGTTTAGTGAAATTTTTAAGAATATTCTTAAAATTTTAGAAATTTATTTTTTGGTTTGTTTACTGAAATTTTAGAGAACATTTTTTAAAATTTTAAAATTTGTTTGAATGATGAAGTTTATTAAAATTTGTAAAAATTATGTTTGTTTTATTAGAAATTTTGGAGTATTGTGATCGGTGTAAAAGTGAAGATATTTGATGATAATTTATGAAAAGTGAAAATAGATAAAGATTTGAATAAATATTATAATAAAAAAAATTATTTACAAGAAAAATTATTTATTTTATAATTATTTAATTGGGCGAAAAATTTAGTTACCGTAATTTTAAGAAACAAACGCCGATCGGTCCCAAATGTCGCTCCTTATTCTCGTAAAAGTCCGGGATTCGGACAGTGAAGGTGGACTGGAATACATGGCCATTGGCCCCCGCTTGACCTGACGACTGACGTGACCTGCACTAGTTTATGCTCTTTCATTCTAATAATTATTCTAACTTAAGTGGACTCTCTTTTCTCTTAACTACTAATGATGATCTCACTGGTTTTAAATTGAAACAGGTGGCGTGCGGGTGTGTTTGTTGTTCCTCATTTTGGGGTTCCTTTCTAGCCGTCGGTTGGACAGTTGATACTTCGTTCAGTATGTCGAAAGTGTCGGCCGTCGAGTGCTCATGTTCTTTTTTTCTGTCTTCCTTTTTATCTGCTGTAAAGGTAGAATATTGGCTCTGATTTAAGACTGTATGATGATGGGTGTCGGATGCGATACATATTATTAGTCTAATGTGGTATTGTTTTCCTTTTTCTTCCAAAAATTACCGGTGGTGTCATCATTTTCTGAGCCAATACGCGATCCTAGTAGTAGTGGAGTATCATGTTGCGTTATTGGTAATAAGCAAAACAACTTGTACTCCAACGGTGGCCCTCATGCAGAAAAAATCCCTAGACCTCAAAAGGCTTTACCAGATGTTATCCTTTCTGTCATCTGCTGTGCACCTGTAAAAGATGTTCCCCAACGTTACCAACCTCGATAATATTTATTATTTTTCATGTGTTTTTTAAATTTTAATTTATTTATAAGGATAAATATAAAATTGTAGTTTGTACAAACAAAAAAATTAAATAAATTATTAAATTTTAAAACTCTCCCAACTTAAAAGGATTTTAAGTCTTGGTGACTCCTTTAGTAATATTTTAAGTTTAAGAATTTATTTAATCTTTATGTAAATCACAAATGAAATGTAGGGAAAAAAATGAACTGGGGAGTGAAGTGTGAACTAGTTTAGCTTCCTCTTTTGTATTTTTTCTTGTTTTGTAAGGCCATACGTCAACGTCCTCGCTCGTCTGGTACTCTGTCGGCCAATACCTCAAAAGTCAAGACAATCGCTATTGTATTTGAGGTCTTTTGGGGTGGCGATCCCTCATTGGCCAATAGTCCACGTGGGAGTTGCATGGAGTGAGAGATATCGGAGGAAGTCGGCAGAGCTTGATAAATAATCCTGACAAGGGTGATTTTCGTTTCGAGAAAAAATGTAGGGAGAAGTTGTGAATTTTTATGTTGAATAGTATTTTATCGATGTTTGTGTAAAGTGGAGAGAGAAATGATTTTGATGTAATTGTTTAATAAAAAAGTATTGGAGTTATGTGAAAAAGTATAGAGAGAAAATTTATGTTGAATAAAAAATTAAAAAGTTGTTGGAGATTGTGTAAAATGTATTGGTTTTTGTGTTTGAATTCTGAATATGTTCGGTGGTAGAATTGTGAATATATTTAGAATCCTGAAAAAATGGTGAAAACGAACATACCCAGGTTGTTTGTTTACCAAAAATAATCTTTAAAATGTAGATGTTTACTGGAGTTGGTAAAAAATTTAAGGTTAAGTTATAGTGTTAAGAGTAAAAATTGTAGAATTTTAGAAAAGTGAATTTTTATGTTGAATAGTATTTTATTGGTATTTGTGTAAAGTGGAGAGATAAATGATTTGATGTAATTGTTTAATAAAAAAGTATTAGAGTGATGTGAAAAAATATAGAAAGAAAATTTATGTTGAATAAAAAATTAAAAAATTGTTGGAGATTGTGTAAAATGTATTGGTGTTTGTGTTTGAATTCTAAATATGTTCGGTAGTAGATTTGTTAATATACTTAGAAATGTGAAAACGATCCTAAGTTGTTTGTTTACTAAAATTTCGACAATTTTTAAAATGTCTTAAGTTTATTGAAATTTGTAAAAAATTTAAGTTGTTTGTTTATCAAAATTTTGAGAAGCTTTAAAATATCGAAGTTTATTGGAGTTTGTAAAAAATTTAAAATATATGTGTAATAGTTAAAATTTTTGAAGTATATTTATTTAATTAAAATTTTTGGAACTTCAAATTTTTGGGTAAATGAATATCCCTCGCCATGGCACTCTCTCGAAAGTATTGATCCCGAAGTCGACTCCTGCTGCAGGTTTGGCCTGCTTTCCTAAAAAATATAGGGAAATTTATTTTTTAGAGACGTTAATACTTTTGACTCGGTCGATCACTTTATGTGCCGTTAAGTATATGGAGGCAGAATAACGGAAGGATTATTTTGTCAAACAATGAAAGTTTAATGACTAAAAATTTAAAAGTTGAAACTGAAGGATTAAAATAAAAAAAAAATCAAAATTTAGGGATTAAAATGTTAATTTTTAAAAAATATATATATATCTAGCGCACGTGGAGTACGGCTCGATCACGTGGGGTTAAGCTTTAGATGGGCTGTAAAGCCTCCATCCTTACAGTTGTCATAATTTATTCGCTGGGCCTGGAATGATACTTGACTCTTGACGCGCTCTGTTGAACTCGTGGCAAATACTCTTAAAGAGGGAATAAGTATTCTTTTGACTGGCTACGAAATTCATTTCACTATTTTTTTAATATTAAATTTAATAATCATGAGGCTCGATGTATTAAAAACGATAATTACGTCTCTTTAAAATTTATTTAATAATTTAGGAATCAAAACGTGGTAATTTTTTTTCCTTAATTTTCTTTTTCATATTCAGTTATAGAGAAACAAACCACCCAAAGGGCCATTAAGAGTTGGAAGTCGCGTAGTCGCGTGCCATTAATTGGATAAAATGTAAACGGAAAGTAGATTCCTTGGTCCAATCAAAAGAGACCACGTTAATGAGTCTGAGCTGTATGGATTGATTTATTTATTTCTGGGAAGGAACCGTGTACCCTATGCAGTATTGCCCGTATCAAACGGTGGAGGGGCTCTATATATCCAACTACCCCCTTTGCTGTGTCTCTCACAAAACTAATTGCAGTTGCATAACTTTCTTCTCGTTCTCCAACTCCGAAGACTCGCTTCCTGAGATAAAAGAAAAGCAAATACCAAAAGATGTCGGATGGGACGGCTACCTGCGTAGACATAATCCTGGCAATCATCCTGCCTCCTCTCGGTGTCTTCCTCAAGTTTGGTTGCCAGGTGATGCTCTTTGATCTTATGACCCCTTTGTGGTTTATCTTTGATGTACGTACGTATATGAAACTGACGATGAGGTCATGCTTTCAGGTGGAGTTTTGGATCTGTGTGTTGCTGACCATTTTCGGGTATCTCCCTGGGATTATCTATGCTGTCTATGCCATCACCAAGGACCGAAGTTGATTTATTTGTAAGCTCCCAATATCTCTCCTAATTCCCTCTCGATCTGTTGTTATTTTTATTTTTTGTTGCTTTCAAACATGCTGCAAGATCTCGTATAAAATAATGAATAGCCAAAGATATCTTCCCTGCCCATGGATCTGCGATTTGTACATATTTAATATCAAATAAGAATAACATGCAGATAGATAGAGTTGTTTTGAAATTGCGTACAATCGTGTTATGCCGGAAGATTGTGGTAACATCTGTATGATACGCCGATCGGGAAAAATATACGGATTAATTTATAAGCACTCAAACTATTATATAATTCAACAGAAGAAAACGAGATCGGTCCCAAATGTCACTCATTATTTTAGAAGTCCGGGATTTGTATAGACAAGGTGCAGTGGAATACATGGCCATTGGCCCCCGCTTGACCCTTGCGTACGCGTCCTGCGCACTAGTTTATGCTTTTCCATTCTCATAATTATTCTGACTTAAGTGGACTCTTTTCTCCAAACTACTACTAATGATGATGTCGCCGGTTTGAAATTGGAACAGGTGGCGCGGGGGTGTGTTTTTTGTTCCTCAATTTGGGGTTCCTTTCTAGCCGTTGTATGGACAGTTGATTCTTCGTTCAGTATGTCTAAAGCGTCGGCCGTCGAGTGTTTCAGTTCTCATGTTTTTTCTTTCTGTTTTTTCTTTTTCGTCTTCCTTTTTTATCTGCTGTACGGGTGGAACCGTGGAATATTGGTTCTGATTTAAGACTGTATGATGATGGATGTCGGATGCGATACATATTATTAGTCTATTGTGGAATTATTTTACTTTTTCTTAAAAAAATTACCGGTTGAATCATGATTTCTGAGTCAGTACGCGATCTTAGTAGGAGTATCGTATTGCGTTATTAGTAAGCAAAACAACCAGTTCTCCTCCCATGGTGGCCCATCTAATAATAGGAACAATTCGTGGCATAATCTTCGGTTATTCTTGGGATACATCATGACCATGACAAACGCTGCGCGCGCTTTGACAGAGAGCTGAAAGAGTAGAAATATATTGTACCCCAAGCACTGTTTTCATCTTTTCTTTACAGGGGCATCCAAAAATTCTGCCCTTTTAATCAACCATCAAGAGTACGTACCAAGACTCGCCCTTCCTAGTAATAACAATGATTTATGGATCTGAATTCATCATATTAGCAAATTAAAAGCTCGAATCTTAGCCATAGGTCTGTCAAAGGATAAAAAAATTCGCACGCCCATATAAGCAAATAGAGAACATAGCCTATGACCATGAGATAAGAACCAGGGTTGCTGTATGATTCGTGTGGTTGCGTACCGACTTGGAGTTTTTCTAGATCCAGAAAAGCTGTCACAATCTTCCAAAAAGCTGTAGAAGGTTCCTTCCAAGTGTCGAAAGAACCACATATGTCGCAATGAAAAAGGTTTGCGTGGTAGATCTATATCTCATCTAATATATAGAATATGGAATGGAAACTGTCTTCGAAATCAGAAAAAGCAACTCCAGGAAGTTTCGAGGGGACAAAGGATTGCGTGGTAGAGCTGTATCTCATCTAATTATATAGAATATGGAATTGAAACTGTCTTCGAAATCAGAAAAAGCAACTCCAGGAAGTTTCGAGGGGACACGGGACCAACATATAAGATGTCTATTGTCTAGCCTGAGCAGTAAGACGTCAACAACATTAATAAAAACGAAAGCTAACAAAGCAGACAAAACACTAGGTAATAGTTTCACAAATTTGAGAAAGAACAGAGCTTACCACCAACACCCCAACCCTCCAAAGAAGTCACTACTGCTCTCAAATTCTACTTCTGGGATCATCAGACATCTTAAAGTTATACTAATCTTGATGGTTTCCCAATGGTTATCAAATAGCAGGGCATTAAGGATTTTCATTTCTATAATATCAAGGAAAGACTACAAAACAGATCAGAAACTGATGCTTCCAGATCGCGATGTTGCCAGATCGCGATGTTGCCAGATCTCGGCATTTCTTCTATTGAAACCACTGCACGAACATAATGTCAAAGCACGAACACAACTGTATGCATTGCACATACACAGCAGGTATTCACTTGAATTCGAGTTGGAACTCGAGCATTTTTCCTCTTATCCTTTGAATTGCCACTCTCTACGGCACATGGAGTAACGTGCTTCAGAAGTCTGAATTCACCCATTTTAAGATATAATGAAGATGGAAATCTTGGTTGCATTGCATGCGCCCCAAACTGCAAGATCCGCATCTTGAGAAGAATACACACCAAAAGAAAAGATGAATTCTTCATGCCTACAGACCTTCAACAGATTTTTTTTTTTTTATGCCAAATCCATGTAAATACACCAAATACGAGTTCAATATATGAAAAGTATTAGATACATGTGACGGTCTTACTTCATGAGATGCCTTATGTATTGGGGTAATCCTACAATCAAAGTACCTAAACGCAACTGCAGATATATAGAAACTAGAGAATTGGCAAATACAATTTTGTCAATTTAATTCATTTTGAATTGATTTTGTTTATTTGAAATAAGTGAAGAAACTCTGATCGATTGCAATGGCTAGTAGATACATCTCGGAAGTTGCCTACAGATAAATGGTTCTCAAAAGGGATAGGCTAGCTTTTGTCCATGTCGAGAAGCTCCAGTGATGATAGGTGTTTACCAGTGGCGGAACCAGGATCAAAATCCATGGGTGTCGAACTTTAAAGGCGAAATGACAAAAAAAAAAATTCGTAATGCAAAATATTGTCTTAGAGGTACAATGTCGAAAATTAAGGACTAAAAGCATTAAAAATATTGGAATACATGTATCGTAATATTTACTGCGACTGAGAGATGATAATTGGATCATACGAGTTTGCATCTTCTGAAAAAGTTGCAAAATGACTTCGTTCTCAGTAGTTTTAAAAACTTCTTGCTCGATGTACACTAACATGCAATCATTCATCCATTTATCTCTCATATTATTACGCAAATCACTTTTTATGATTTAATCCAAGTTAATTCCCTACTAATTTTAAAACTTTAGAACAAATTACAGATGATTATGATGGTTGAGATCTTGATGTTACTAGGGGTTGTCTTTCTTACATTTTTTGGTTACTACCTAGAGTCTCTTTTTTCTCCTTTTTTTTATGACAAAAGATTACTGGGATGCATTTGTAATTTACTTTCTCTAGGTTCTATGGATTTGGAATTGAAAGATATTCACATTCTCCAAAGCAACTTCCACACAGAGAGCAACAATTGATGACAAATCATGCTCTGAATAATAAAAACAAAATTTTCAGGATAAGCAAGATTTAGTAAAAGAGTTCATTAGATAAACATATCCCAAAAGTGGTCAAAACTTTGATTTGGCCTTTACAAGGATCCTAAACAAACACAACATTTTTTGAGGTTTCTAATAAAAATGAAGAAACAAATCAACATAGGGAGAAAAAAAATGAAGTGATCTTAATTGTGAAAAAATAGGAGCAAAGAGTAAATAATTTTTTACTAACATAAATTTAGTAAGATGACAGGAAGTTACCCCTCGGTTGAAGAACTTGTAATCGATGCAAAACAAATAATTATAATAACTGTATATTTGTCTTAATTATTATGTAGCACTAAGAGCAAAATCAATGTATAGAAAAAAAATATATTTTAGATCCGATACCCATTAATTCTATTTGGTCTGGACTTAATTTATAAAGAAAACAAAAACAAAAACAAAAAAATTACTTTAGAATTTTTTTTTTGGGGGGTGCGATGGGTATCGGCCGATACCCATCGCACCCCCTTGCTTCCGCCCCTGGTGTTTACCATATCGTCCCCTCTCTCTCTCTCTGGCCGATACCCATCGCACCCCCTTGCTTCCGCCCCTGGTGTTTACCATATCGTCCCCTCTCTCTCTCTCTGGGTCATGGAGAGGAAGTACGTACTGCATCCTATTGTTCTCATTACAGAATCCATCACCTCACGTCAATTCACAATCGAGAAATCGTGTATCAAAGCTTTACAAACGCTAAGGAGCCTGAAAAACAAGGAGAGAAACTGTTCACATGAACAATGGAGCATATTGCATATGAAATTCTTAGAGGGTTTCTTATTAGCATTGGATGCCATTAATCAGTAATGTTATTGTAACAGTCACACACACAAAAATTAGACTTTTAAGTTACTTTCAGGAACATCCTAATAACGACATACTATTGGTTGACGCCCAAAATTTCATTTGTGGATGGACGTCCTCAATGTATGGAAATTCGACAGCAGGAGAAATAGTTGCAAAACATTAAGACATGGAACAGAGGATAAAAATTACAGCAATCAAATAAATAGTATCAATAACTTAGTGGGCAATCATCCACAGGGAGCTTACAATCAGGACAAAATGGCCTGCTTCTCATCGGTTTTCTGGTTTTTGTAATAGCTAAGTCTTCCTTTGAACATTTTGCTGTGTGACTCTTATGGTTTTATTAGTTTTTTTTATTACATTTCACCGTTGCGAAGAAAAAAAACTCCAAGTTTATCCCAACAAAGTAACAAACGACACACTTGGGTTCTAGCTTCCCACCCCGAGCCATCGAAACAAATAGGGAAAATGGGCAAGATCGTGAGTTCTGTATCTTTCAGCTGTTGAACGAAAAAGGGGAATTTCTTAATTTTCTGCCAAACGTATGGCTTAGAGGGTCGATGGGGATTCTCCTCTATAACCATAACTCACTTAACTAAAAAGCTTTAATGTCTCAAATATTTCATTTTGAATAAATGTGAACTTCCTAGCATAAATGATGTAAAATCCGGGAAATCCAAGAATCATTGAGGCCCATAAATGTGTATCCTATAGAATGCAGAGAATTCATCTTTGTCGATGGACATTCAGAGTGAAAACATATATATAAGCTAATAACTTTATAGCGGATGCTTTTAATAATATCGAATATCGATCAGTTTATCAAACAAAACAACAAAAGGCAATATCGCTAAAACGATACGCTTGAGTTTCACTTTCATCCTCCTGCAAAACCAAGCCCTCTAAGCCAAACGTGTGGGAGAAAATCAAGAAATTACACGTACACATGTTAGTTAATGAAAAAAATACTTTCACAAAAGCTCGCCCAATCCAAATGAATCAGAAAATGACGGAGTATTACATGACATATAAACATGTTAGTTTTAATCTTGAGAACTTTATTATATATGTATGGTAACAGATAGCATATACATATATATATATATAATCGGAATATCAGTGATAGTATATGAGTAATATTAATACGTACGTAATTGTCTTGATTCAGATTGCAATGAATGGTCCGGAGAGTGGACATTCAGATATTGTCTGTCCCAACTCCCAACCAATTAATAGCCTTGAGACCGCGTATTATCTTACCATATACAGCAAACATTCACAGTGTTAATGCAGTTCTCTGTTCTCGAGTGTACGTGGATTCCTCTCAGTGAATGACTCCAGTCCAGAGAAGCATCCCTTTTTTTTCTAAATAGAGAAGCATCCCTTGATATCAATAATATTTGTATAAGAATACTAGCTGTCTCGCCGTACGAATCAAGACAAGCGGATCCCCAACCAACTCACCCCAACTCGGCCCGGATTTCATTATATTGTCCGCTTGAAAGCACACTTGAGATTTTCCACTTTAGTGGGCACAGCTAAAAATTACGTTATCATGGGTCTCGATGCTCAAACTTACTGAGCCGTAGCCTATTCTTAGCACAAAATCAACAAGAACTGCAGTGTATGCAACTTCGGAAGGGTGCTCGAATGGCAACGGATTTCCTCCTAAGGAGTCATTTCTGAATAAGTCCATTTGGACGCAGAGGATTCACCGTCATAAATCTAACTAACGGCTATCCACTCTGATAGTAGAAATTACAATACTCTTTCCCAATGAATCACTGCCTCCCAATTAACACTGCATTAATGGTTCCAACTAGGATATACAACTCAATAATCTTCTCATATTAATATGGTATCTCTCGCAGCTCTATATATGTAGCAGAGGCTGTTTCGGACCAAAACACGCATAAGCCATGACCCGGAAGAAGGTGAAGCTTGCATACATCCCTGTTAAAGTCCCACGTTGATTAGGAACCATTTAATCTTGTGCTTCATATACCTGTTGGTCACCTCTTCCCATTGTCAATTGGTATTGGGATGAAACTTGACAATCCCTAATGATTCTGCAAGAAAAGAAAGAGGGGTCTGATGAAGAAGATCAGTGAGCTTAGCACTCTGTGCGACATTAAAGCTTGTGCTATTATTTACAGTTCGTATGATTCTCAACCCGACGTTTGGCCTAATCATTTGGGAGTTCAAACCGTCCTTGCCGAGTTCAAGGAGATGCCTGAACTGGAGCAGAGCAAGAAGATGGTGAATCAAGATAGTTTCCTCAGGCAAAGGGTTGCCAAAGCCAACGAGTAGTTGAAGAAACAGCTGAAGGACAACCGGGAGAAGGAGATGACACATGTCATGCTCCAGAGCCTGACTGGAAGAAGGCTGCAGAATTTAGCATTATGGATTTGAATGACCTCGGGTGGCTGATCGAGCAAAACTTGAAAGACATTAACCACAGGATTCAGAAACTCAACCAAGAGGCTGAAACCCAAGGTCAAGGGGCGCCGGCAGTCATCCCTGCAGTGACAGGCGGGATGCCGAGGAGGACAGAGAATGTGCATCCAGATCAGAGGTCGGCTCTAGCTCTTGAGATGAACATGGAGACGATGCAGAAGGCAGCAATGGTTCATGGATTTGACAAACGCACAAGAGCATACGGGGTTTGGCGGGGATGAGATGTTGCTGCCTTTTGGGGATATAAACCCCAATCCTCTTTGGTCCAATGCGTTCTTCCCTTAAAAGAACTAGTATTTGCTTCAGTACACAGTTCCTTTTTAAGCCCAGGCCAATATAGGTTCCTTAATTTCCCGCATTTTGATGTTCAAAGACAATTAAGAATGATAATTTCTTGATTCTCTTATATCCAAATGTTCTGTCATGTTATTTTCAATATTGTGACGAGTAACTTGAAGAGGGTATTCGGGCATCTAACAGGCGTACACGTACGTTGGGTGACGAATTTTGTTATCGTGTGTCAGTTAAAGGTTCAATTTCTAGCGGCGCATGGATCGAGCCTTCTAACCAGAAAGAGACCAGGGTACTCTGGAAATATGACACTGTAACATGGTGTTTGACAACTTAAATTTATATTTTTATCTAACATCATTTTAAAATTTTATTTTTATTCTTATTACTTATTTATTAATTTTAATATTTTTATAACATCAGAAAATTTTAATAAAATTTTAAAAACGAACATACCATTTGATAGATGCATGTGAGGGGACAAGTGATATCAGATGACTATACGCGCGTATCAAATGGCAAGTGACAGAAAACAGTAAAAAATTTGCTCTTCCTCTCATATGCAACTAACTCTCGGAAGCTCCTATCAATCTGGCATGCAGTTTTTTCTTTTCCATTCGATGTTGTTCTTCCATGTCAATTTATTTAGAGATATCAATTAGAGGATAGTGTGCAATAATTTGAATCAATGAAATGGCAATTACATGAACCCATTGATTATTTGATTATTTTTTTATAAGTCAAAACAACAAGATTTCATTGAAATCAAGGTTTGAAAATCTCAATTACATGCTTTAAGGGGCATGTCAGACTCTCTGGAGAGGCAACGAGCCAACTAATAAAGAGTACTTACAAACTCAAGCCTAAAAGGACAGATAGAGACCCATAGAGACCCATAAAAGGTGAAAAGTTTACGAAGGACAACAAGTTAAGGCGACCAACGGAAAATGAAAGCCATATATATGCCACTATGGATCCATATCTTTCTTCAGAGTTAGCAGCTTAGATATCATTGAATTCTTTTTTCGTAGTAGATATCGATAATTGATTTCGAAGCTTTGCTTTGGGGCAGCTTATTTTCCAAACTGATATAAACAAGACGAGCGACGAAATTAGGGTACACTCCGAGTCTTAAGAGAAAACAGATATATTGTACTTATCTTAATCTGAACGTAATATATATATATATAGTCAAGCGAATCCAATGTTAACTCTAGCTAGAGAGCTTCAGAGAAAAAAAATGTATATATAGTGGCCAATGCTCACGTTTACCTGTTTGCGAAAAGTAAATATTAATAGGCGCAAAAAGAGACCCCGTGGGGAGCCAGGCACTAAAAGAAATACCACTTAACAATGTCAGTCACTTCATCCATGTTAAATGAATCATCAATGCTTTTTGCTTTTTGCTCGGCAGAAACATAATAATTGCTTGAATTTTATATATATATATATACTTGAGCGTAATATTTTGGTCTCTCGAATGAAGTTTAATATAGAAAACCACATAACGTAGGCCATCGACCACGAACCAATGGTAAAACATTCTTAAACACAATTTGGACTTTTTTTTTTCAGGGTTAAATGCATCTCTTGCCCTGTAGTATGCGTGAATTGTAAATATACATCTGAGGTAAACAAAGTCATTTAATACCTCTGAGGTAAACTTCAAGGTCACAATATGCCCCTCCGTCGATACTCCGTTTGAAAGACTAACGGTAGATACTGATGTGGCAAAAATAGACACGTCAGCACCAATCAGATGATGCTAAGTAATCAAATTTAGCGGTCGACCGTGTTCTATTCCGTTAAAAAAATAAGTAACATAAAGTGCCCCAAGTAGTCAAATGAAGCGGTCGACCGCTACATGTAACGGACGACCGCTTAATTTAGAGGTCGACCGCGTTTTATTCCGTTAGTCTTTCAAACGGCACATTGACGAAGGGACATATTGTGACATTGAAGTTTACCTCAGAGGTATTAAAATGACTTTGTTTACCTCAATGATATATTTGCAATTCACGCATACCACAAAGGTATGAGATGCATTTAACCTTTTTTTTACCGCGTAGAAAATGAACAAAACAAGATAAGACTGGGTGCCTCACCGGCTAGCTTACATTAGCAACCCCTGGAGCTACAACAGCAACTGGTGGCTCGCACCATTGATGGGAGTGTTTTGTGGAAACAAATAGCAAAGGAATTGCATGACATGATTTTTAAATCAAACTTTCTCCCTATCGAAACAATGTCACCTTCGCAGGGCATGACGTAGCATTTGTTCTGGCTTTACATTTTTGAAAGACAAACTGTACCGTACGTATTTTTAAAAATAAAAATAAAATTAACGATGCATGTGCCTGCATGTTGGCATAATGTAGCTAAATGCTTTTACGCTGTTTGTGAAACCCCTGAATTTGGGACCAGTAGCATCAGTTCTTGTTTTTTCCCCCCGCATTTTTTATTTTTTTTACGCACGTACATTGCAACAGAACATCGCAAATTTAAATATCCGCAATTTCCTGAACGCGAATGGCTCGTCCAGTTTTTTTTTGGTAGATGGCCCTTTTATCTTCCTTTCTCTGAGACCAGAGAGCTGAGGCAGCGTCTCTTCTAGGGCTGTTCATGTCCGGTTTCGGTCCGGTTCGGTCCGGTTCAGCCGGCCAAATCGGACATTTTGTAGAGTATATAGACCGGACCGGTCATATGACCGGTTTGGTCCGGTCCGGTCCCTGGTTTCGCTGGTCCGATCTGGGCCGGTTTGGGACATGCCATTTTGGGTCGGTTTTGGGGTTGGGTTATGCCATTTTGGGTCAATTTCCAGTTTGGACCGGTTTGAAAAGGTATACTCTGGTACAGTCCCGGATTTTCATGAGGGTAACCCGGAACCGGACCGGAATACACCGGTTTACCGGTTCGGTCAACCCGGTTTCAAAAAAGTTCACCGATTTTGACCAAAACTGGTCCAGTCCGGTCCGGTATTTTGGACAACCCTAGTCTCTACAATATAAGAGTGCAGTTTTCATTGATATTGAAATCCGGAGCTCATCGACCAAAACCAGTCCGGTCCGTTTGGCCGGTCTGGTCGGTATTTTGAACAGCCCTAATCTCTACAATATAAGAGTGCGGTTTTCATTGATATTGAAATCCGGAGCTCATCCCTTATATGATCACACTGCAACGGCAAGAGGGATAAGGGAGCACAAGCAGTGCTCGTAATAAATACCAACTCGGCTTGAGAAAAACAAAACCAATTTGATCAATCGAGACGTTCCTTGCAAGTACTATATGAGCAGAAACCCAACAATAGATGGGTGGGGGTGCATGGGGCCCAAATCATGATAGAGTGCATGCCGTTCTCGGAGGACACACTGATGACGGGAATGACAGCACGTTTGACCAATCCTCGCTTTCGGTGTGAGTTGAAATACTTTGTGATTCACGGCCTTTAGAGCTGAGGCAGTCTTGATTAGATAGACGCACACAAAGCATGGCTCTACGGTATATAAAAGTAGGGGTGTCTATTTGCACTGACGATAACCGTTTTAACCGCTAAAACCGTCATCGGTAAAGGCGTTTAATGTGCCTTAGCGGTGCAGTAGCGGTGTCAAATATGTAATTCCATCAATTACGGTGACGGTTTTCGCCAAACCGTCACCTACACTACCGTTAACTACCTATAGTTGAGACTTAAGATGATTATTGATTATGTGACATACTTTTGTTGAGCTTTTGTTGAAATATGTTATTTGGTTTATGTCACATTGTTGGACACTTTTATTAGACTTTAGTCTTTATGTTTAAATATGATATTATGTTGGACTTTTGAACAACTTATTATATTTGTTATGATTATAATGATTATGATATTATATTATAAATTTAAGCAGCTCAAAACAGTAAAAAAAATGAAAAAACCCATTTTTTTTACACAACTGTTATACGGTTTAAGCGGTTTCCGTATAACCGTTACCATTAATACTGTCACCAGCAAAAGCGGTTATTGTACTTAGCAGTGTGGTAGCGGTGTCAATTATGTGATTCCGTCAATTGCGGTGACGGTTTTTACCAAACCGTCACCTACATTACCGTTAATACCCCTATATAAAAAGGTAAATTTACTTTTTAGTCCTTGGGTTTTGGACCTTTTTTATTTTAGCCCTTAACTTTCAAGCTTCAAAATTTTAGGGTGCGTTTGCATCAAAAATTTCACAATATTTTTCATCAACTTACAATAAAATACTACAATATAATCTCTCTCCCATAAAAAATATAAAAAATTACAAAAAATATAAAAAATTACATCTCTTCACTTTTTCACTAAACCCAATAACAACACTAAACCCAATACTAAAAAATTTTCAACACAAACACAACCTTAGTCATTGAACTTTCATCTTTGTAAAATTTAGTCCTTCCGTCAGTCTGCCGTCAGACGCCGTCAATTTTTATACCGGTCGAATATCAATTTTGAAGCGGTCGACCAGATATATGTTTTGAAAGTGAGCGGTCGACCGATACATGTAGCGGTCGTCCGCTTCATATACCGGTCGACCGGTAAAAATTTGACGGCAAACTAACGGCAGACTGACGAAAAGACTAAATTTTACAAAGATGAAAGTTCAAGGACTAAAATTTTGACCCTCTAAAATTCATGACTAAAAATGAAAAGGGATTAAAACTCAAGGACTAAAATCAAATTTCC
Source organism: Myrica gale (assembly GCA_963930655.1). Taxonomy (NCBI): domain Eukaryota; kingdom Viridiplantae; phylum Streptophyta; class Magnoliopsida; order Fagales; family Myricaceae; genus Myrica; species Myrica gale. The sequence continues at coordinate 23,154,829 of OZ005619.1, read as the reverse complement.
CTAAATAAAAATATACTTTGCTGATCATCGGACAAAATTCGTCGCCGGCATCATCTCAACTACAATACGAATGGGCTGAGAACCTCGTCTTTTTTCTGTTTTTTTTTCTAAGCTTAAACATGTCTATTAAGCTTTCCACGTACCATGGGAACGGATCTTTTTTTCCCGCCCTATCAGGTCTTACACCCTTTAACACAAGCGTTACCAAAAATCATTACGTGCAGAGAAGATTGCCTTAGCAAAAGATGAATATTAGTCACCAAAGCGAATGATATACATTTGTATCAGTTGGGACCACCTTTGAGGGCCATGCAAAGACCATTTTGAGTTCTCTTCCTTCTTTTTTTTTGTTTTTTAAATCCCATATACAAGCAGCCATAGGCAGGGACATATCCAACCTTTTCTTGGATAGGTCTGGTAAATTATCCGCCTTGTTTTTTTTTTGGGCAAGTAATAATGCTGAAAGTTGCTTTCAAACTATACCCCCAGTCCCCCACCATATCCCACCATATCTGTCTAAACTTGAATACCAAACTTTCATACGAGAATGAGAAGATTGCGTCGAGATTGAGTGAGAAGAGGGCCAAGGGGCCAGGCAAGGCACGCCGCTACATGCCAAGTTTTAAACAAAAACCAAAATATATCCGTGTCTTAACGTGAGCCGTAAGTCGTGACTGATCTAAAAGTAATAGCAAAGTTAACCCTAGATAACTTTAAAAAATCAAGCGTAGCATAGGCCTACTTTTACCCATGGGGGATAAAGCAAATAAATTAGCCCAAAAAGTGGACTTGGAAACGCCAGCATAATGTGAACCACTTCATCCGCGTTAGTCGAGGTGGGAATTATTTTTCCCCAATCATGACTGTAATTTAAGGTGGAAGTTACATAGAAGCTTGGCATAGCGTTTTATTTTTGGCTTGAAGTGTGCTCAAGAATAAATGGCGCTTACTTGAACTCTGGATTGAAGTTTTAGAAACTTGTAAAATAAACCCTTTGCGGAAACTTGGAATATAACCAACTAAATCTCACATGCAGCAATATTTAGCCCATGGAACACGAATCCCATGTACAAGAAGTAACAAATTGCCACATGGACTAAAATTCAAACACAAAAATTATAAAACATCCTTAATCTCCAAACTGTTGACAAGCAGAACAAACCCACCAACTTATAAAACATCCATAATGCATCAAAGCTCGACAATTTTATATACCGATACACTACGAGGTGGACTTGGTCTCCAGCTAACAAACACAACAAACACTAGAGCTCAAGCGTGCCAAAGCCCATTTACATTTCAATGCAGCAGTTTTGGCACAGAAAACTTCCTCCTAGTTACTCACCCCCCCACCAAAAATAAATAAAAGTTCCCCCTAAAATTGCAAGATGCGACTCTTCAATGACAGACATACTAAAGTCTCAACCTACCCAACCATACGGACATACGTTCCATACACATAGGCACAACTCAAAGACAAAAGCACTACGTTACAAAGTCGTGGCCTCATGCCACTGAGAAAATGGGAAAAAAAAACTGCACTGTTTCACTGATGTCTCGTGTTTAAATTGTTTTATACATTGTTGGTTGTCAACGCTCAAAAAAAAAAAAATATATATATATATATAGGTAACAGCCCCCGAAAGAAAGAGAAACTAAGAAAACAACAAAACCAAAATGGTTAAATTGTTAATAGAAAAAGGAGAAAAAAAAATCCCTCCTACAGCCAAGTGAAAAAGGATACTCAAAAAAGAAAACAGACTAACTAAAATCCTCGTTTATATCCAACAAAACAACAGGTAAAAAAGAAACATACCGGAAACCCACTGGCTCTTCTTTCAGTTCAATAATATTCCATTATACCCGGAACTTCACGAGCCTTCCTTGACGGTGGAGGTCAATAATCAGGCATAAGGTGACTAATTTTTCCTTCCTCAAGAGCCATCTTGCGCTCTGTAACTTTGAGCCATATACACACCCCGGTAAAACTGAGCACAAGGCTGGCGAATCCACTTCCCAATCCGATCCCAACAATGGCCATCACCGACAATCCCTTGCTCTTCATAGGCGGCAAAGGGTACCCATAAAGACCCTTGTTTCCTTCAAAGGAGCTGGCATTGAATCTCGGAAAATTGCCGCTCCGGTTGCCCAGCGAGGGGGGGATGGGACCAGACAGGCGGTTGTTGGAAACGTCGAAGGCGGATAGACGCACGAGAAGACCCAACTGCTGGGGAATCGGGCCCGAGAGCAAGTTGTCGTGGAGGTCAATGACGTTGAGGTAAGCGCACAATGTGAGCTGAGGGGGAATCTGGCCGGCGAGGCGGTTGGAGGAGAGGTTGAGGACGGCGAGATTGACCAAGTTCTGGAGGTCGGAGGGGATAGGACCGGAGAGTAAGTTGGAGGAGAAGTCGAGGGTCTGGAGGTTGGTGCAGTTGGCAAGGAAGGGGGAGAGGGAGCCGCGGAGAGAGAGGTTGGTGAGGGAGAGCTTGTAGATGCGGCCATTATTGCAGGTGGCGCCTTGGAGGTAGGAGGTAAATCCGGAGCAAGGGTTGGCGAAGGTGGACGTTGTCCAGTTCTTGAGGGACTTGGTGGGGTCCTCCAAGGACTGACTAAGGTGGGTGAGACAGAGCTCGTCGCTCGGATCTGAGAAGGATGGGGGAAGGAGAAGAAGGAAGATAAGAAGCCGAGCCCAGAGAAGACCCATCATCAATTTTCAATTTTGCTTTTCTTTATTTCGCAAGTCCTGGACTTTTCGGCTTCCCCTTCTGTTCTGTTGCTTTTCGTGGGGGAGAAGACGATACCCTACTGTCTATCGACAATAAAAATTTCTCTCATGGTATGGTGGTGTTGTGGAGGCAAGAGGGCGTGGTTGGGGGCAGAGAGAGAGACGGGGCGAAGGAGAAAATGGAAGTCATATTGGCACGAGTGGAGTGAGAGGTGGGCCCAGGGGAGTGGGGGGAGAGTGGGCCTTCTTGGTGGTGGGGGCGGTGACCTGCAACATATGAGGCGTAAGGATAGCGACAATACGGGAAAGCGGTGTTTGGTCATTTCGCGATGGTTCAATTCCAGTTCTGGGGAACCAGCGGGCATTGTTGTCCTCAGGCCCACTGGGAGAAGATTGATTTTATATTTTTATTCGCACCTTCGAGGAAAGGGCCGGGTTTCGTTAGACGTTTCTTAACCAAACCAACTCCTCTCCGCCATTTCCGTTTACCCACAAACACAATTCACACGTACATGCAATGCTGACTCGCTTAGAAAAACAAGCTAGTAACGACAACTCTATTATTATTTTTATTATTTTTTATAGCCGCCCTACTGGACGTCGGGATGGACCAACATTCTTTTGCTTTGCCTAATCCCTCGGATGTATGGATTGCAACTTTTGTTCTAATTGATCATCAAAGAAACATGAATTGAGCCCACAAAATGGATTACATTTCTTATTTAATTTTTTAAAAGAAAAACTTGTGGTAAGGGCGCTCTACTGAGAAACACTGTGTACTTGATTCTGGCATTAATGGACACTCAAGACGGGTCCGTAACTCCGTATAGTGCGGCCTTGCAGGAATGAATAATTGAATATCAGTCACATGTTCTCATGCTGCCTGCAGTTAGCTCCATGTGTGAAAAAGTTTCACAAACTCACTCTATCATTATGTACCAAAACATACTCTCTCTTTTTCTTTTCTTTTTTTCTGTTTGACCCATTAAACAAACGAAAAAAAACACTTCTTTTTATGGGCTTCTCTTCAGGGTCAATGATCCTATCGATTATCTCACACAAGATAGAACTTAGTGCGCAAACATTGCAATATCACTTGGAATGGGGGATCTCATAAACGTCCAAGATGGCGTACCTGCTTGGATCATGATTATATTTGCTTTAATCGTCCTAGAGGTTACAAATGGCAAGAATTTGGTATATTTGATAGGGAATAAGAATTGGAGGGTAAGAAATTATTAATAGGTGGTGGGTTTGTCCTGCCTGTAATTGATGGCTTTTCAATTTTTCCGAAGATGCAGTCAAACTTGGAGCTCTTGGTTGACAAAGGACTCGCTCCCTAAGAAAAGCTTCGCATAGATCATCACCTTTGCGCAACAATTTGGCGACTCTAAACTCGCTAAGCACTAGGATCTCTGAACACCAACCAGTAAAGACAAGCCTAACGTTAACCCGGCACAGGTAAACCAATTTCTTAAATAAAAATAATGAACAAGTGATAAGAGCCGAGAGGAATGATCTAAACTGTCCATAGTGGACTAAAATATCTTTGAAGCGAGGTCGACCGAACTGCCCAAGATGGATCGAATACTTGGGAGGTGATCTTTGTCAAATTTTGTGGTAGGAATTAATGGAAGGCCTAAAAAAATCCCAGTAGATAGAAAACTTATCACCTACATCGCCGTCGAGTACGTACCCTTCATTTTTAATAAGTTTATGGCGGTCCATATAGCCTGAAGCAAGAGTTCTTTGGCTGCCTCGGCTCAAGTAAACAAGGGCACCAACATGATTGCCAGCAAACCAATATGCTGTTGGGATGTGATTCGAGCTCTAGAAGAGACGGTGTGGAAAAGCTAAAAATGAAGTTCAACCTTCATGAATGGACGAAAGGGTCCATGAACTTTTGTGGTGCAAATGAAAGCTATAAGACTTGCGGGTTTTCCACCTCTCAGTTATCACAGCCCAACTCGGATCTAATTACAGACAACTTGATATCTTCGCTATCAACCATCTTGGTCCAAACTCATTTCACAAGAAACTTTCTAGGTATGCACTACTTTGGCAATTGGGAGAGAGAGAGAGACGTGACCTGTTTCATTGACTTTCAACTTTTTGGTACTCTGATAGTGCGTGGAATACTGCCTATATTATTTGTATTCATGTGGGTAGGTATTAGGTAAGCACAATAACTTGAGGTTATGTGGTGACAACTTGCTTTTGCAAGACAAAGTTGAGATATATGTTAATTTTTAGTACCTTTATCATCGCTTCCATTAAAATACAGCTTAGCAACAGAAGGGACGCACACGTCCATGGATATGCTATAACAAAGATCTATACGAATTGACCTCGTTAGTAGAATTTGCTTTCTTACAATAACTAATTCTTCAACTTCCATCACCATAAAATTCATCCATAGCTCATTAAGATGGAAAGCAATTATCATAAACTAGGATCTAATACTGTAATAAAAAGTAATCATAAATGATATCAAAGTACTTATCCACCCATTTCTGATACTCTTCTCTTATGGAAACTAGTTTTTGGGGATCAGCTTCTCTCAGAAAAAAAACTATGGCAAGAAACAGAGTGGAGTGTTCCCCATCAGCAACAGAGTCGACAGTTCCCTGTCTGATGCCAAGAAGCCCAAGCCTAGAAACGATAGCCTTTTTAAAAATAAACCATTTTGAAGACTGCCCATCAACATCATCTGTAGCAGTGACAAGTCAAGATTTGTGTTAGGGTCGAATATAATTTTTACTTGATTTTTTTGATTTTTTTTTTCTAATAGGGTGCTGAGGTCATCGTACGTGTAATTTGACTAATATCATGACCTTTAAATTTTCATTATATTCAAAATAAGCATAATCAAAATGTAATAAAATATTTTAAAACATAAAAAAATTATAAATTTTACTTAATTGTTAAAGCCAATTTTGCATCAGATATGCTAATTGAACCGGACGTTCGAGTAAAAGTTATCAATTATTATATTAGTACTAAAACTTTGTACGGTCTAATGTAATCAGAAGTTTAAAATCTTTAGAATAAATGACTCATAAATTATTGACAAAGACACGAAGAAATGTTAAAATATAGTCAAAATAACATAGAAACACACAAATAATAGAGCAATAATATTTTAATTAAACAATAATAATAAAATGAGTATTTTTAAAAAAAACATAATTATATGTAATAACATTTAGAATTCTAACTTTGAAAAGGGTACTTTTTTAGTGCAAAGCAAAAAGTTTGTTGTATTTCAAGAGTTGAATATGAATTTTGTTATTTTCTATATATAAGATAAAATAGTGAAAAAGAGAGAAAAAATGGGTAATTGAGAGAAAATCTAAAAAATCTAGAGAGACCATTGAGAGGCATGAAGTGAGAAAGAAAGAAAAAATAAGAGAGAGAAAAGTAAAAAAAAAAAAGACTATAAAAAGGGAAAGTGAGAAAGACACTATAAAAGAGACACGGGGAGAGAGGAATTTTAGAATAAAAAAAGAAGAAGAAGAGGGAGAGTAATTTTAGAAAAAAAAAAAAGGAGAAGAGAGAAAAATAGAAAAAGATAAACTCTTAGTATTTTTTTTAAAAAAAATTAGAGACTCAACTTATAAAGTAGTTATTCTCTCTCAAGCTTTTTCATTCTCTCATTTTATTTATTTAAAAATTTGGAGTGTCATTACAAAAATTACTAACAATTTTGCCCTTAAATTAAAAAAATTTGCAAAAAATTGAAATTTTTGGCCATGAATAAAAAAAATTACAAAAATTTTGGGGGGCCCTAGGCCCCACTAGCCCCCTTAGCTTCTTCCATGATCTGTAGGCCTTCGTCTACAAAAATCACAAGCAGAACCAAAATTTCATGCCAATCAAAAACAAAATCATATGTAATTCCAAGCAAACAAATAAGATGGGGAGATGGGAGAGGGAGATGGTTAATTGCCACGGCATCAGTACTATAATTGCTCAGATGTGCGAGCTCTCGCATACGCTTCTCGCGCGGCCACCAACAAATCTTCTGACTTCTCCTCTCTCTCTCCAGCATCAGAAGATAAAACAACAGTCAAGAAAAATTACAAAAAAACTATAATAAAATAAGAGATTGAAAGAAAAATAAAATTAGTAAACTGGGAAGAGATAACATTTCACGCTTGAAAAGAAAGTAAAAGATGTAAATTTGGAAGAAATTAAAATAATCACTCTACTCACAGAGTTGCAGCTACAAATTTGAATCGAAATCAACAATGACGGAGTGGGCAGAAAGAAAGAGGGAAAACATGGAGAATGATTTATAGTATGAGGTCTCCTCTGCTCGTTGCACTATTCGACCGAAAATGACAATGAACTCGAAAGAAAGAGGAGAGAGAAAAATGGGAGAGGAGAAGATAAGAAGTGAGGCAGCTGGCAAGGAGACAATAGTGACTAAATGAACTTCAATTGCTAATATTAGCACAAATGGGAGAAACAGGCAACCTTGATTTTTACCAAGATAAATCTCGAAAAATATCTCAAAAGATGCGTCTCAAATTATATATATAAAAAAATATCTCATTTGCTTTCCATTATTGGATATCTTTCTCGGAGTCCAAACAATTCGATCTCAGCCCTACGGAGTCTAAAAAATTTCAGAAACGATGTTACGGCTCACCGTTTTCAATGTTAGTCTTCAATCCTTCGATACTATTCGTGTCAGCTTCTACCAATTCCAGTTTACTGCCTAGCTAGGCTCTTGTGGAATAGAAACCTACACTTGCAAAAGGGCACGTACACAAAGTCCAGAGAATATAATAAATAAATAAGATATTATATCATATGACTACTATAGTCTGTAAAAGTTGAGCGGAACATATCAACGCATACAAGCTGGAAATTCCAGTGTCGCTTGCGCGCGAGACGCATGTCACATGGCTGATAAGGACCTGAGTTCTAGACCAAAATACATGCCTTACAGTTAAAGTTATCCAAACTCTCTTATTAAGTCTTTTAATTATGTTCTCCTAAGAAATGTGGGATCTCAACAATGACGCTTTACCTGTAGTCTTTAGATTCATTTGCTCCCAGACTGAGGGAAAGTTATGACCTGCATCGAGCACCATACTACATGGCCAATTTGAAGATTAGTCATTTCTTTGATAGAGGAGTCATACAAGACAAGCTGTCCATCAAATTTTTCCAAGAGCAGTGTCATCCTTCCAAAATTGTAATGGTCAGCAAATTCCTGTAAGAGGTCCAATGGTGCAGAGCTTCACCCAAGACTCCTTAACTCCATATTGAAGCAACAACCATATGTCGAAGCAAAGCTCCGACTCTTTTTGGGTATAGGGACTAACAGCCAAAGCTACCTTTTCATTTAGAACAAACAAATCTTTGAGAATAAGAAATTATTTCCGTGAAAAAATTTCAACGGGAAACACTGTTCACTACAAGAAAAAAATACTTTGGGTGACAAAAAAATTTGTCACCCAAAGTACTAATTTCGTCAGCTAAGGTTTTAGGTGACAAAAACGGGTTGTCACCCGGTTTGTCACCTAAAGCCCATCAGCCAATGTTTTAGGTGACGATTTTCATGTTCTGTCACTCCAAACCTTTCGAACGGTTTATAAACCCGGCTGAACGGTTTGGTGCCATACTGACGAAATTCAAAATTGTCATGCACAGTACAGTCCATCCGTTCACATGAGTTGTGCGAACGTTATCTCTATACGTTTGCACAGCTCATGCGAACGATTAATCCAATGTGACGAAATACATTTTGTCACGCAATAAATGTCCGCACGGTTGTATATCAACGTCCAATCAAAACCAAATCCTAGAATTACTACTCCATAGTCAGCTGGAAAGCGTGGCAGGCTTGACTCGGGGACAACCTTTGTGTCAGTAGTGTTAGGGTTCCATATAGCAGTGTGCAAATCGTAGTTATCCCAGAGACAGACCAGACCATCGCAGCAACCCGCGATAAAAACGTCTACTTTCTCTTCGATCCCGAGATACGGTGAAGGCATAGATTGTCTAAGAGACACCTGAAGCGTTTCGTAAGAAAGCCTGGAGACAACAAAATCCTTGGTGGTCGAATCCCGCCGCTTGACGAGAAAGTGGGAGTCCTTATTCTTTCCAGAGATGGAGAGGTTGTGGAAGACGCAATCTTTGATGAAGTTTTTATCGGAAAGAAGCGCGTACCAGGATTTGCAGAGGCACTTGAATCGCAAGAGAGACACCAATGACAGGCATAGCAGAATCTGTATCACCACATCTTCAGGCAATTCGATGGGAATCGACATTTGGGTTTCTCTGTCTTTATGTCACAGACTATTGAAAGAAGGGTTAGATAGGTAGATCAATCGGTGGGGTGGGATTGTTAGATAAGGAGATCCAAGACTCCGAGTAGAAGTTCTCGGTTAGTCAGTTTGGGAATTATATATAGTGTGATATGATCTTGATCATGTTAATTATTTTAATTTCAAATTTTTTTCTCATCTCTTTTTAGATTTGTCTGGGACTCAGATTTTTTCGGTCCCAAAAATTCCAGATTTAGTAATGAATTTGATCAGCAAGGGTATTGCACAACATTCTTCCTACCGAGTCATCCCTTGACATTCTTCCTACCGACTCATCCCTTGATATTAGGCTAGGCTTTCTTCCAGTTGATCGATCAAGAGACTTGGTTGGGTTAGGTTGAGCAAAAAATATACAATTCGCAAAATTTTTCATTTTTTTTTTCTAATCAACCCAACAGAACAGATAGAGAAAATCGGAAGAAAATGACTAGAAATTCACTTGGCCTATGATTAGAATGAGGGCCCGCTTATATATAATTTCTCATGGTCACATAAATAATTTCTGATTTTTTTTTTAATCTTTTTAAGCTGAACATGTTCATTTTCGTACAGTCGTACTTGTTTGAAGGCCTGAAATCACTAGCTTTGGGATCTTCACATAAATCTCTTGCTGTACGTGATTTTAAATCGAGGGAGATTATGCATATTAGGTTCGGGATAAAAGGTGTTCTCCTAACCCAAACTATTGAGGTAGATTATGCATATTATGTTTCGCCTAATCTATAAATTTTAGAAATCAAATTCTAAACCTTGTAGTCGGTAGCAATAAGTTTCTATGATTATTGATAACATTTGAGATTCACTGGCTTATGACATTATCTAATGATCATTTACATTCGTCTCCCCTTGTGAGAAGAATGAGGAGATCATGTGAAAAGACAGATTAATATACTATGCGCAAACCTTTTTCATTCTTTTTTTTTTCTTCTAATAACCAAACACAACGGATAGAGAAAATCGGAAGAAAATGACTAGAGATTCACTTGGCGGGTGGCCCGTGATTAGAATAAGGGCCAGGTTAATCTAAGTTCTTAAGATTGTGTGGCCAAAAAAGTATGAACCATATTGTATCCACTCCATAAAGACATTTTAATTGAAACCTAGACCAAAGTTAGGGTTTGAAATATCCAAGACTAATTCTCTGATGATAACATGTTACAAAAAAAACATATTTTATTATTATTTAATATTCTGCAATGCCTTAAAAGATCATATTTATATATTGGGAAAACAACATTACACCAGACACTTCGTTTTTTCATGGGCCAATATCTTCTCTTACTGCTCGCCAAATTCTGGGTGCTTCTACGTTGCGTCATTATATTATTCATTGTGGGTTAGGCCTCAATATTTGTTTTTTAAGCAAACATGAAAATTCATTTAACGGGAAAGAGTACATAAATACTGCATACATACAAGCTTCAACGGCCTGTTATAATAAATAGGGGCTGAAAACCCAAAACAACAATGTCAAGTGTCTGAAAGGCCATACAACTAACGACCTCAAAAGCCTAAATCTAGAGAGTCATAAGGCCTCATGCAGATGGATCTGGACCAAAAGACCCATAAATTTGAAATGTTCAAAAGAATGAACATACTTTTGAAATTGAAACACATTATATATACGGCCACCCAACTTATCTTTGGACATGATCTTTTAGCAGTGTCAAAAATTTAAACGTATAAATATATCGCTTGGACGAGCTTTCCCACAAGGGAGAATTTTGGTTGAAGCAAATCAAATCAACTAAAGCGGAGGGTGATTACTACAGGAAGCATTCGTAGAGACTTCAATCAAATCAACTTTTTATTACTGAATGCCAGTCTTGCAAAACATCAATGAAAGGAATTCCACCACACCGCTTTTGAATAATGACTCAGAAATCTGGCTCCTTTTTACAGCTCAAGTACTGGCTCGTGTGAAAATAGGCCAAAATCCACTTACTATTGTATTTGCCCTGCCCCATCTTCACATGAATCCCTCAACCCAAAAGACTACGACAGACAATTACTTCAACTTCACCACGTAGCTGTATGCCGGTGTAATTAATTACGTGGCTCAGAGTTCAGACAATGGCGTTTTTGTATTTTTGACATGATCCTGCATGATTTCTTTAATAATCACCCCACCAGATCCGTACGCCATTGTAATTAAGGACAATTGTCTTTCTAACTTTTCACCATCATTTCCACAAGTAGGGGTGTCCCTTTTGACCTTACGACCCATGCTGTTTACCTTTCTATTTGTTGTTTTCACCTTTTCATTCCACATACATGACACTTTTGTGGGTAAAAATTCCTCCTCGAAAAAGAAGAGGAAATATAAACAAGGCACCTCATGCTTAGTTAAGGGCATCTAAATGGCATCAGTACTGAATCCGGACAATGCTTTCACTGTACAGTCTACCCCCCAGGCAGGGTGGTCTGCATGTCGAAATAAGTGTGCCACATGCGTCTTCAAGAATTCACTCGCCATTTTTTCTCGAAGTCCAAGCTGGAAAGCAGTAACCAAGACGCGAATTTGCAACTACCGATAGTTGTGAGCATGTATGTCCATCATGATGCTTAGACAACAAGTGCAGAATCATGTCAACGCGACACACACACACACACACACACATATATATATGTTACGTTGAATTTCATGGAGACATTGCTTAGGTAATGAAAACTCTTCAGCTAACAGCATTGTCAGCTATAGATTGTAAGATGCAAAGATGTGACGGTGCCACATGAGCAAACAGTGTTAAATCATGCTTGCTGGAGTTCATGATGGAGCACTTGCCCTGATCTACTGCATGCATTATGTGAAATGCTATGCCTAGTTTTATGTCATCATGGTGTTTCTGGTTAAGAATCAAATGTCACTGTGGAGACTCTTTAACCACTTCATTTTCTCACCATTTTTCACTGATCTTTTCAGAATCCGAAAACAATGATGTGCTTTCGTATCAGCGATCGCGTGGAAATTAAGAAGAGATCATATTAGTGAAAATAACAGTTTGCGATAGATAGAAAGCTTTTGCGGCCAGCTACTTTGCTTGACATGCCAAATGCTATGGATGGATCCGACTCTCCTCATTTGATCATTCCAATGTTGCGTACGTGAGTGGAAATATCTTGTGTGCTAATTAAATTGACCACATTCCCGGTCCAGGGCGACATCCCCCCTATTAACGGCAAGTTCCAGTTCCAGCCAAATTTCTTCTGTCCCTTCATGAACCCAGGAGCGATTGTGGGCTACCAACCAGTGATAAATATGAATCGATCCATCTCTGTGGACCGTGGAAGCTGTTGAACCTCATAAAAATTTCATTTCACTTTTCGGGCTTCGACCGGCGCATATATATATATATATATATATAATTGAATCATGCATGCAAACGGATGGGTCGATCGAATTGCGATACTTTCTCCAGCTAAAGAAGAGATCTTGGCACACAACGGATCACAACTCACGTGTGAAGACATGATACTCACGGACCACGGCGGCGTACTTTTTATTTATTTATTTATAAATACTCGCGATCGAGTTCGATTGGTCACACAAGCTCACGTTAGGACATGAGTTTGCTTTTCTGCCCAGCATCATTAGTTTACAGTAGGTTGGCCTAGGACGAAAGATCTTAATGGTTTCCAACAAGAGATGTGTTTCCTAGGAACTATGGGCCATGCCCTAATAAATTATGTGACCAATTAAAGTCCTCAAATAAGACATTTCCATCCTCGACGCTCTTTTTCTTCTAACTAGGGGATGGAATATTTGTTACCTTTTACAAAAGCTTAGATCAGAAAGGTAATAAGCAATGATGATATTGTGTAATTGAAAAACTGGATGGTGACGAGATCAATGAGATTATACGGGCGAAGACTTAGACTTTAAAGCAACAGATCGCATCTTTGCATTTATGGGACAACAACTGATGAGCAGGTTCTGTACTTCACAGGTTCAATAAAGCTAATTCTAATTATGGCTGTAGGTCATTCCATAGAGCCATAATCATTCCATACCAAATCATAATGTAATTAAAGCCCTTCCTTCAATTTTATGGGTTTGTTTGTAAAATCTGCATGAGATGACTACGAAAGATGACATTGAACATTTCAAAGAGAAGAAAATTAAAAGCTCAACTTCAATCAACTTTCAATATGTCCATCGGATTAACCCCATTAAACCTTCCTCTCTGTGTTCCATCTGCAGTGAACTGGATGAATCACACAAAAGCATTTGCTAGTTTTATCAAGAGACAAAGGTCTATGCATCTCTCCATGCAGCAAAAACTGGCATGTGAGGCATGGAGATTGCAGGCCTCAGTTCATGAGATGATGGAAACCAAGAATTCGCAGCACCAGTTGGACTAGTGAACGACTTGGACGCAGATGGAGGCAATCCAAAGAGCACTGGTAGGCTTGTTCTATCTGGGCTACCTTCTCTTGAGCTACTCAAGCTTGTCACTAAAGATGAAGCATTAGAAAAAGGAGTTCCCATCTTGGCCGAGTCTTCTATGTCTCGCTGAATAATAATGTCCGGAGCCACTGAGAGACACGGGGTTCTGTAATTTTCAGTTTTTGATGGCTTGTGATCAATTTCTTGGGTGGATTGATAGATTGCCATTTTCCAGTCTGATTCGCATTCATTGTTCTTCGGTGGGAGAATTGCTTCCCTGTTGCTATTATCTATCGGAGGGTTGTTCAAAGCCTCAATCGTGGATCCGGTCTCCATACTACGCTTAGCAAGTTCTCCAGCAAGAAGGGTACTGCTTGCTATGATTCGTTCCACATGGTACCTTGTTATGTCAAAGTTCGTCACAGCATTTACCCCACGAAACTTAATAGCCGCTATGTCATAGGCTTCAGCTGCTTCTTCTTGGGTGCCTTTAAAATTTCAATGACCATGAGTTTGACTTATCATAACTAGGGTGTATGAAAATGCAAAGTGCTGCCTGATCTAATTGCGTACAAGACGACATAGAGTTAAGATTTAAGTTGTTTTTGGTGCTCGTGTCTGTTGAAAAAACAGCTTCAGAAAAAACTGGGTCCCACTGCTAGTCAAGCACAAATGGTAAACTGGCTCGAGATCGGCCTTATGACACTCTAAATTCGCTAAGTACACATTTTAACCCTTGCTTACACTCTCATTATTGCAGGATTTGTTCTTAGTGCATTATCCCGAAATAAAACGATAGACTCAAAGAAACTCACTAAATGTGCCGAGATAAAGATCCTTGTTGCCTGCAACCCTGCCAATTCGAGCCTGCCATCGTCCATGTTGATGATGTCTGCCAAGTAGGAAAACATAAACAGAGCTTTCACGGGAAAACAATTCTTTCTTCTTTTAAGGTAAACATACTAACATGGTAACAAAAGAAATCAGCATACTATATAAACCAGGCTAGTACGACCTTGTTACTCCTCTGTACATCGAAGCCCCCCTAGAGAATCCGCTGCTTTTCCTGCACGGGATAAAGTTGAAAAACCTACCGAGTCAGAAAACACACTGGTCTATGCAACGTAATAGCATAATAAAACAGAATGAACCTAGACATGCCTTCTCAGGTGTGCAACATATTCCTGTCTGGTCATAGCCTTCATTTCTTCCTGCTCCTTTTGATAATTTTCCAACTACCAAAACAAACATAGTAGTTTCATTTCAGTAATTAAGATTAAGGTAGCCAACCTTCAGATGGGAAAACAGTGAAGAGAGAATCATTAATTACAGGGAAATTGATGTGAGTGGAGGGTCCCCAATACTTGAGTGCCGCAAGATCGTAAGCTCTTGCTGCTTTTTCTTCCAAGTCATAGCCCCCTGAAATTGAATTTTCGAAATGACTTGATGAAACGATAGATGACTGAACATTTTACCATGCTTAGTCATTGTAGATGCGAAGACTTACCCAGATAAACTAAGAATTATAGTTCAATTGGAAATGGCATCCCCAGCAAAGAAAGAAACACCAAAATCAGTGAAACGTGGTCAGGGCCAGGAAAAGCATACAAGAGAGACTAAGATAGCAGGGGCAAGTGAAAATCATAGGGAGATTATAGATTTGTGCGTTTTGTAATTTTTTTTTCTTTGCGTACCTTGCCTTCCTTTCCTGCTTTGGCCTTCTTTCTTGCTACTGTTGTCCCACAGATGGGCTTCATATCTCCCAGTCCATCTATGCCTGTCGAACAAAAATCAGAAGACAGAAATATTTAAGAAAGGAAGAAATAAGAGGATAACGCAGCAAGAGAATCCGGCTGCAAAAGGCTGTAGGAAAGAACAAAGGAATAAGCCAAAAACATATCATACAGGAAATCAAAAGAATGAGGCGGAAAATATCGCAGAGACCTTGTGACACCTCTGTACTGGGAGGTTCTCTGCCCAAATGTATCCAGAGACTTTCTGTGAACAATTTTCTTTTGATCCACCTTTTCAGGCCCTCTCTTCTTCGTATCAATTGCTATACCGTCAGTTACAGGAGGCAAGATGCGCTGTGAGCCTGTAATACTGCTTGATTGGGAGCCGGGGGTCATGGACAAGCTTAAAGACTGTGCTTCCCCATATGACATTGTACCAATAGCTCCAGATTCATTACCATTGTCACCCATGCAATCAATCATCTTCTGCTCCACTGAATGGTTAGCTGGATAGTTCCTTAAGATCCAGTTCTTCATGCCAGGAACTCGATCACCTGCTATTGTTGGAAGCTGGAGATTGCAATCTGTAAACTGGGACTCCCTAGCGTCCTGTAATACACTTTCATGGTTTCTATAGTCAAAGTAATATGAATAGTGTTGGGCATGAATCTGCTGTGGCTGTTCTTGCCGCCTAGAGTCCTGTTCAAAATGATCGGCCAGACAATTTTGGTGGTTGACTTCATGGTCTGGGGTCTGGCTGTAAAACATACTGTCCAAGCTGAGAACCGTAGCTTCTCTGTCATTGGTTTCGTAGTGATGGGTCCCAATGGTTGCACCACCAAAAAAGTCCTCCAGCTTTGGAGTTGTAGTAGGAACCATTGCTTCACATGTGAAGTCGGACACAACAGAGTCAAGAAATTTAACAAAATAATTGTTGCCATAGGACGAAACAAAGCCCAAAAAGAACAGAATGAAAGACGATGTAAGCAGACCTTGTGGCTGTGACTTGCTGAGAGCTTCCATTATACAAAGGGACCCATCAGACTTGAGTGGCATCACAGACAAGGGGGAATACAAGCCAGCATTTTCTCCTTCGGCTCCGAAGTAAATACCATAGTTCAGGTGAGGTTGGGAATGGAAAAAGTTTGCTGGCACTGCAGTAGAAACAGTAGTAGCAGCAGCAGGTGTTTGGTGACGGTTAGGAGGGCCCGAAGGAACCTCCATGATCATTTGCGGAGAGAGAGAAAAACCCAACCAGTTAGTGCTGTAATTACTGGTTTTGTTGTTATCATCGTTGTCCATGGATTTCATCTTCTTTCAAAGTTGCTCTTTTCCCACTAAGGATAAATTCTGGGCAAGTTTCTCACGAGGAAGGCAACTCAATCCTTTTTTTCTCTAAACTGCAAAGCAACTCAATCATTGGTAAAGAAATAAAGCAATCATACCAACATCTAGTCGCTTCCCTCCATTTTCAAACTGGGTTTTTTGTTTGCTAGTGACAGTACTGATTGGACGATTTGTAAGAGCTCATCTAAACAAATCCAACTCCTGCAACTGAATCTACTGTGCTCTCTCACTCTCCCTGAAAAGATTTCTAAAGATAACAAAGCAAGTTCCTTTAAACTAAACAAAAAGAATGAGTTCCGGCAAGAACTGCTGGGCATCCTTCCTGCATTCCATAGGGATCTGTGAATGAGAAAGACCTCTTCTTTTGCTTTACCCTACGCTCCTAGCCTTTCTTTTGCTTTCTTTTAAGACCCCCTTAAACGCATAGAAGACCTTTTTTTTTAAGGGAAAAAACCCTAAACGGTTCAGCAAGAAGAAAATGGCCCTTGAAGGCTTAAACGCTTAGAAAAGAAAAACCACCTAAACGGCGAAGCCTTTGAAACAAAAAATAAAATGGAAGGACCAAAAACCTGCACCCCAACAATCTGTCATTTCCTCGTTTGGATAGGCTGACCACAAGCATCCCTAAAGACCATCGAGTCGTAATCAGTTCCCGTGTTCTCTCTTGAATAATTTGACTGATAGTGGGCTTAGTCGTATTAATGTACAGGTTTGCTTTAATGGTCTCAGCCTCCCTTAGTCCCATGCACAGAAGACCTTATACTAGGATCTCACGGGTAGAAGACAAACTGTACCTCCAGTCACTTCACAACAGTACTCAGTATCTGTACTGACCTGTTAAATTACTTTACTTTGCAACTAGAGGGATAGGCATGTACATATCACTTGTGGGAGCTGTAAATGAACGGTTTGGTGAACCACTGAACTCGGCTGCGGCTGGTATAGTTCCGTTCGTTTAATAAACAAACTGAGTTTTCGAATATCGTTTCTGATTCGAATGTTAAATGAGTGAAATTTAAATTAGACTCGACTAGATTTAAATTTGTTAATAAAATTCGTATAAATTCGAATATACTTATTTGAGTTTATTTAAAAATTCGGTAAGCTTATATGTACTAAAAATTTCTTATCTATTTGTTGGCTTATATTTAATTTTCATATATTAGTAAAATATACATTTAATTATGTTGATATAAGAATTGATATGTAATATCTATAAAGATTTGTTATGTCCTCTATATATTAAATATATATTTGTGGTCAATTTTTTCTAATTAACACAATTACATATGAATCTAAATATTTTTTTAAAAAAATTTGCACAAATATCAAGTATTTATGATATGTAGTGTATTATATACTATAACCTCGAGGCTTGCTTTGAGTTTTATTTGTGTTATCTTTATATTTTAAACTCAAATTTTGTTTGTTGGTTCCACTTTGAGCTTGACTCGTCTATATATGTTTAATCGAGCTTGAATTTGAGTTCGTTTGAATATGAAAAATTTTAATCGTGCCGAATTCGAGCACTCTTAAGCTAGTCTCAAACTTTCACGAAAATGTCTAATGAGCTCAAACAGCCAATATTGACTCGAATACAGCCCTATGAAAATATGAAGTCAAGGATCTACGACCTGATTTTCAAAGCGCTTATAAAACAAGGGGTGGCAAGTCGCACTTGATGTCTACTCTCGTTTGCCTACTAGTATTCTTTCCAAAAAGGGGCTACATATATACGTAAGGTTGATACCTGCCCAGTGAGTTGGAGGGATAGCAAGCTTTGACTTCTTGTCCATGGTTCAAGCTGTTAGCAACGACGCGAATGAAATTAGTTTTAACAAGAATATATACTATTCGGACTTGTATATTTAGGCAGTATATATATTCGTAAAACAATAAAACTTTATGCCCCAAAATTATAAAAAAAAATCTGAGAAATTTCAAGTACTAAATTTGTCGTATTAAGCCATAGAAATATGAAATATCATCCAATTGCACCCATAAACACACATTCAACCATCAAAACTCTGCGCAAAATGGATAAGCAAACACTAAATAAATTTAAAATTTGGATTTTTGTCCTAGCCTCTGAACTCATTTCAATGTTGCTCCCCCCGCCTAGCAATGTGGTTGTCGGGGGCTTTGGGCCAAGCTGGGAAAATTAACTCGGGCCATTGAATCATTTACATTCAAATTCGCCTTTAATATACTCTATTATAGATGTGCATGCAAATTTGCATCATGGAGACAGATTTTCTAGAGCGAATCATTTGGTTTGAAAAGAGAGGGAAAGATGTTGCCAAGGGCGGGGCGAATGTTTGTAGAGAGACTCTTTTTGATTGTAGTAATGATGAATAAATCCACCCAACCTAGCACTAAGCCCGATAAGGTTTTGCTAGAAATAGCCATAGAATAAAAAAACAAACAAACGAAACAGCCCTCGGCCAAATTGTTTTCTTTCATTTTTCATCGTCCTTTTGGAGTGAGATCATGTGGAAGCGTTCGTGGCGGTGGTGCCTCTCTTTTCTCTGAATTGTCTTCTTTTGATAAGATAGGTCCTGTCACGTAGTCCTTTATCGGCAAAGCATAATGCATTGTTAGCCCTTTTGTCTTTACTGTTCACGGACCATTATGCCCCTTTGGGACATGGATAATGTATATGCGACTATTTTTAAAATTTTTGGTCAAGCTTCGGCTTATCTATATATGGCAAGTCTGGGGTTCCTCCAAGTCCCACGACGACGACGACCAAAAAAAAAAAAGCAAAAGATATGGTCATTGGTCAAACAACTGCAAACCTTCTAAAGTGGAGTTATGAGCGATATGGTCACCAGCCTGCTTTAGGCATACTTCATGATCAATACCGTTATCGCTGAATGCGATGAGCGCGTTTGGAGCATCGAAGGTTGATCTGCTGTCATATTTATTTCATGAAAAGAGATAAATAACTACATGAGAGAGAGAGAGCTCGGCTGCTTAGAAAAGGGAAGAAAAAAAAAAAGAGAGAAAAGAAGAATGAAAGGGAATGCTTGTAGTTTGTAAACTTGAGGAATGGAGAAGAAGCTTGTTTTTGTTTTTCTAGATGAAGAAGAGGTTGTTTGAAATAAGTATCCGGAGTAAATGAGACGCCATAGTCATGCTGCTGCTCTCTTTGGGGCAATGTGGTAAGAATTAACTACTTAAAGTAGCCGATAATAAATAAAAGTAAGTGCACCCTGACACTAAAATTAGGCACATAAATGATCAAAGAGAGAAGGGAGGGCGTGAATGGTATTTCGGGTGGCAACATAAAAGCCAAACAAATCTAAATAAGATCGCTGAATGGCCAACAAGTCAACAGAAAAAGCAATGGGTGGGACAGCAGCGTAACCCAGAGTGACCACAGAACCGTGTTGGTGCTATACGGTATATTGCATGGGGTCTAAAAGGTCTGCCAGCTTCTTTTTCTTTTTGGGGAGGGAGAAAGAGAGATATCAGTATCCTTCTCAACGTTAAAGTAGTACATCCACGAACCCAATGTGGATTACTGATCTGCTCCCCTGCAACTTCCAACCTATCTCTGTCTTTAATATTGACTTTACCCCGCATCCTCTCTCTCTCTAGGCTTACTTTTCTGGACTAATTTTGACACATTACACCTTTCAATTATTAATATTAAATATTTTACACCTTCCATTTGACAATAATACTCTTAAGAATTAATAAATTGACAACAATATCTTTACTATATACAAAATAGGTCAAGGACATTATCGTCATTTTAGTTTCAAAATTTTGAAAATGGTACAAAATGTCAAAAATTAGTAACTAGAGAATGTAATGTATCAAAATTGATAGTTTAGGGTGCAAAGTGCAAACTCTATGATAATTTGCCGGTAAAAAATGTATTTTCCCTTTCTATTAACTTACCGAAGTCATCAGTCCAATGACAAAAATATCCGCGTCCCTAGAGGCTAGACCTCTATACTGTCTGAGAGATGATGCAGACAGATAAGCTTCTGTACAGAGTTTGAACACAACTAATTGTTTCAAAGAAGAGTCCAAACCTCGTCCCCACTATGGTCTCAATTTGCAAAGATGTGCCTTTAGTCTCAGCTACAATGCCCCTATGGGCGTTTGTTTGTGAAAATATTTAAATTTTGGAAATTTTGGATATTGAAGTTTGTGAAAAAGTATAGTATTTTATAGAAAAGTGATGAGAGAAAAGATTTAATTGAATAATATAATATTATTTTATAATTTAACGAGGAGAGAAATATTGTTTTATGATTGTTTAGATTAGCTTGTTTGGGAACCAATTTTGGTTTCAGTTTTGGTTTTGATTTTAATTTTTAAAGATTAAAAAAAGTTTTATAACAAGGGCATGTTTGGTTACATTTGTTTAGCCACATTTATTTAATTTTTGATTTAATAATATTTTTATTTTGGCTAATATTAAATTTAAAAATAATAATAAAATAAAATTATTTTACAAAAATATATGGTTTAATTTACTTTCCACTTTTTCTTTGCCTTCACAATAGCACAAGAAATGAGCTAAGCGAGCTGTTCTTTTGTGCCATTTGTGTGTTTTTTTTTCAGAATATGTATTAAATTATTATGCTGCAGATTACAATGACAATAAAAATGGAACCGTTGATGATTGTGGGAAGTCAGGAGGACAACATTTGGAGAATAACAAAGGCTGAGTGCGACAGCATTGCAGTTTCCTTTTTCTTATGTTTTGGTTACACTAGTTAGTCTTTTTGTTCAATTTGCTGAGCTTGCTGCATGCCATGCTGGCCACGCATCAGAGTGCGCACAACAGGCTGTGCTGGTTGCGCTCCTTGTACAGAAATATTACAGAGATTGTACATAAAACATTCTTGATGTAATTTTCATATACACAGCGAAATGAGAATATGCAGAAGCATTTCCAACCTGATTTCCTCTGTTTTCTCCATTTATCTTCTTTCTCAAACACTTCTCCGAACCTCCCATTTCCAACAATATGCAAGACATATTTGACTCGGAATGTATTGAAGAGGACAGCCATCCAACTGTTTGGTGATTTAATTTAATGACATGTGGTAGCCAGCTTAACATGTTCCATAATTGTACCCAAAAGCAGGATTACCAGAACAATTTGCAACTTGGTGCTTATGTGGAAAAGCCACTGTTCCGAATTAATGCATCGCTTCATCTGCTATCCCCAACCCCAAGTAGCAAAAACAATAGTAGTTAAACAAATAAAGGACGCTCTATTAACAGCAGAAACATCAACTACTTATTACATATGTTAGCAGAAACACCAACTATTACATACAATTTATCGATTTTCAGATAGACCAGAGTTCAATTAATTTGATATTTCATTAAGTACATGCACTTTACCAGCCATAGAGATATATGGATGAAGATGCCCTGTTTTTATTAGGCAGAGCTGGTTTTGTTACGTAGGTGCTGCATGCATAATAACTCAAACATAGCATTCCGGATATGCTTCGCCACATTTGATAAGAAGCAAATATTTATACTTTTATCTGAAAGAGTGACCCATAGTAACGCTTCAGGCAACTGGAACTTTGCAGCAGACATTGAAAATATCATCTAAAGGGGCATGGTCGCCTGTCCCTTCATCCTTCCGTGCATACAGTAATTGCTTCCCTTTTAAGACAAAAATACCCCCCCCCCCCCCCCCCCCGACCCAAATGAAAAGAGTGATCAATATACATGCAACTGCCCAGCGTAAAAAAAATTCAAAGACCGAGTCACAGTGCATAAGATCATTCTTTATTATTGGATTTGGACCGAACCTGTTGCAGTACACTACTCTTATCATCTGGTGTGGCTTTAATGGTATAGTTCTTCACAGCCCTCCGCAGAGATTCAAATCTCGAAAACACCTGAGCCTGTCGCATCAAAGTTTAAATTATACTCTCTAAGAGGATGCATGTGACTTACGGAAGCAGAAAAGAATGCTTACACTAGCCGGATTGAAAAACGTACGGCCAACACCATAGTATAATCCCAAAACCTCATGTGCCTGAGATAAATAAAATTTCAGTCAGACCTAATAGTTGCTAAGTGTGAGGATATCACATGAAGGAATCATTAAATGTGCTGCCCAATGAAATACCTTTCGGTCGGGATCCGCATAAAGGCAATCCGCTGGAAATGGTAACTGAACATCAGCGAGAAGAATCAACTCCAATGTCGAGTAAAGCAGAATAGTATAACTATCAAAGTTGATAAAAAATGCAATGATGGGTTCAGATCAATGTGATGCCAGTTGACATATAATAATTTCCACTATATTGACAGAATCTAACGGAATTTATGACTGCAACATGAAACATTCTGCCCGAATCTAGAGCCTAGTTTGTAGTTCAACTACTGTTGACGAAACCTCATCACATTAAAAACTGAGCAACCATCCATTTCAGTAAGTACACTCATTTCTTCGTGGAAAGAACAGTTTTTATTGACTTGATGCAGGGCATACGACCATGTCTGATAAATGAAACATGCACTTTTAACCTAAATTCTAAGTAGAATGGAAGTGTCCAAACATATATGTGCACTGAGGCGGAGCTAGGGGGTGCGGGTGTGAGCGGCCGCCCCTACTAGCTCCAAAAATCACTTGCAAATTTTTTTTTTGGTTATTAAAGCAGGCTTGCCCCCACTAGCCCTGTAAGGCCTGGGCCAGTGGGGGCGGGACTGGGCCAGCGGGGGCGCACCCACTGGCCCAGTCTCGTGTGGTCTGTTTCCTTAATCATTTCACTCAACCCAGTGGGGGCGGCCCGTGGCCACAACAGTTCCGAGCTCTTCCTCGCCAAAATGCGGCCTCCTGTTGTTCGCATTCTGGAAGCCCACCATTTCTTGATGCACTCCGGTTTCACAAATTCATCTCAATAATCTTCCTTATCTACCCCCTTGCACAGTCGTCGATGGTACAACCCTCTCGGACGGCGACCGTTGGATCAGGATCCCGATATTGTATGCCATTGGGTCGTCGATCAACCCCTTGCCTCTCCAGGTGCATATATTAAATTTTTATTGCAATATATTTTTTTTCACATGACCGAGATTACATAAATAAGCTGATGGAATTTGGTTTTCATTAGCTTACCGTTTGGTTGGAGAAAACGGAGGAAAAAGCAGGACGAAGTCCTGCAGTATAGCTTAATTTGGTTCTCCAGTAACTGATATACTAGTCCAAAGCAGTGTTAAGCTTGGAGTAAGTTTTGTTCTCTTCGGTCCCATGGGCCATGAGTAACAATCCCGCATTTTTTCAGCAACCGAACGAACAACTTGCGTTAGAATACTTGATTAAGTTCTAGCTTAGTTGTTTGCTTGAGCCTTAGAGAATTTTACCGTTTTGAAGCATGGAATTACAAGTTTGATTACACAGTAAACTATAACAAATGATTGAGCAGTGAATAAACTTCTTGTGGTTTATGGTTGTGTACGTGCCAGAAAGATTTACAGTTGTGTCGTATAAAATATTGGGAGACAGAAATGCTTCGAAACACAGAGACCTCTACTTGAATATACCTTCTTTTTACTTGAAATGGGAGCGTCGTAAGAAGGTTATATGCCAAGAACTCATGGGATGGAGCCCTGATATAATCTGTTTGCAAGTAAGGCTCATTTGTTATTACATTTTGTTCAATTCGTTTTTTCTCCTTCTTCTTTTTGTCCTATTTTCAATAATGTGATTTATGGACTTAGAGTCTCTGGTAAAACTTATGGTGGGTGGTGTGATTTTGTTAGGAAGTCGACAATTATGATGATCTATCAGACATTTTGGTGAAAGCAGGATATGTTGGGTCTTATAAGGTCAATTTTTAACTTTCAGTCAACTTGGTCATGAAGTTAGCATTTTTAGAGACATGCAATTCTACATGAGCTTCATTTTTACCATTTAAAATCAGTTGGGATTTTAAACTTCTTCTCCCATAGAACTTTCAAACATTTTCTAGCTTCCAAAAGGTTTTGCAGTATGCTTGATCTAACAGATGAACCATCTATGGTGGTCTTCTTTTTGATGACTGGACATTTTCTTATTTGGAACCTGGCAATCCGTGATAATGTTTTTAGTTATTAATTTACGATATTGTAATTTTAAGACACTTTTTACATTATTTGAGATTTTTTTTTGTAATTTTGTCTTAAAAATTCGACCCCTCATTTATATCCTAGATACGCCACTGTTTGTGCGCATCACCACCAAGTATCGGGATGTGGACAATCAAGGAAGCATTGAATAATAGGAACAAAATTTACTATCACAAACTGGAAACATAAATGCTTCATTGAGATTCAAAAGATAACATTTTCTAAACTCCTAGGTTTAGGATAAATTAGGCCAAGCAAATACCAACCATTGTTGGTAATCCCAGCTCAAAACAAATGGTTGTAGTCATAAATTCACTAACATTGCCCGGTTAATGAATACCTCATATTTAGCAGGGGCAATGTTTAATCTGGATAGTCAGAGTATGAAGGTTTTTGTTCTTAATGCGGCGTTGGTTTTGGATTGTATTTGGCATGCAAGAAATCTTCTTGTTCATCAATAGGTTCCTGTGGTGGTGGGTGAGATCATAGCTAGTCTTCATCGGTGGTATTTTGAGCACTCTAGTGCGTGGTTGGCGGTGGAGCGTGACGTGGGGAAGAGGTGGGTGCCTCCTCCGATTGGTTGTTTGAAGATTAACACGGATGTTGTCATCCGTCAGAATGAGTCTTACATAGCTATCTCTATAGAGATTCTTCCAATTCCCTCTGTATGGTTTACACGGAACGATTAGTTGCTATGGACCCCATTGCTGGAGAGGCTTTCGCTTTGGCAAAGGCGGTGTCTTTGGCTCGGAGACTTCTTTGGTCCAATGTGCTCTTTGAGTGTGATTCATTGTTGCTGTGTAAGGACGTAAATTCTGGGGAGCCTTCTCGGATATGGGCAGCGGAGGGTATGGTGGACTATATTCGTCGGTGTTTGGAGGAGTGGCTGGAATGGAAGATTGCTTGGGTTTCTAGGCGGTGTAATGTGATGGCGCACTTGTTGGCTAAGTGGGCTGCGCGTTTTGGTATTGTTGGTTTTGTGCCTCTTTCTGTAATCCCTGAGCATATCTGGGTTTGTGATATGCACCGTTAACTTCGTTCGGTTGTTTTTAATTGGAGGTTTGATTGTTAGCAAAAAAATCAAACATCCAATTAACTTCGTTCAATCATGATTGCACCGTTAACTTCTTTAGGTTGTTTTTAATTGGAGGTTTGATTTTTAGCAAAAAAAAAATGGTTGTAGTCGTTCAATCATGCTGATTTTTCATGACTCGCTTCTTATTACATTAACAAGCCAAATGACACGACAGTCACCGGCCATATGTCACTGCATGCTTTTCAATTGCGAGAGTGAAAAAAAAAAGGTCCTAGAATGGCCCAAAATGGCGTCTTTAGAAAGACCCAACTCCCAAAGTCTCCATCTCGAACTGTATAAGCCCTTGCATAACATGGAATCAATAATTTGGTCAACTAATCCCAACCAAATTAAAAAATAAAAGATTTTATGAAAGGTCTTATATAAACCTCTGTTCAAAAGCAATGAGATACATCTCCAAACAGTATACAATTAGCATTCAGAGTAGCTAAAATCTGTAAGAATCCCATTTGGGATTAAAGGAGAAAACGGGATTCGTGATCTGGGTTTTGTTCATATTCGTCGAAGCACCGACTTTTCGGACGTAAGAACATGGGGTGTATGTCGTCAAAGCTTCCAATTTTTCTTTTTATGTACAAAGAGATGCATGCAAAATACCGCGAATTCGATGTATAACCAACAGCTGCCGAAAATGCACACAGCTTTAGAAATGAAGACAAAGAAAATGACCCACCCGGTCTGCAAGAATCCGAGCTTTATCGGGAGTGCCAACACCGACTGCAACTAATTTTGCACCGTTGTGTCAAATTTCGGTTTCGATTCTTTCAAAACCGAAGCAAGTTCCCAACTTTAAAAAAAGAACCAACTCCAAGTTTTTTTGTGTAAGAGGAATAAATATTGCTGATAAAAGGCATGGTGAGAGTAAATCTACTGATTTACCAGCACGGGCATCCGAAGTGCCTCAAAAGTGCGACAACAACTGCTACCTGAAGAACGAAGCAATTTAAAAGAACGAAAAGAAAAAATAATCAACGTAGAAAGAGGAAGATGTATATATAATATATGCACCTGGTTTTGATCTGATGCAGGGGATGCGAGTCAGACGACGCTGAGCTGTCAGATTGCATATTGATGGCGCTGAATTACCTGGAGCGGGCAAATCAGCGCAAGGATGACAAAAAATTGTGATCTAGTCTAATTGGGGCAGTTTCCGTGCACGTGTCAGTTTTTTGGCTATAACTTTGGCTATAAGTGTCCGATTTGCGCCCGTGACCCCATTTCGGAAAGCTTTTTTCGGCGCGCATGTTGTGGCCACCCAGCTACGCTCGGTGCGCCTCGTTTCAAGCCCTGAATCCTCTGTGTTCCTTTTGAATCCATATTTTTAGTTAATTTTTTGTTATTTATGGTAATCTTCCATTTATATATTATGAAGTAATTCTGAACTCGATTTAGGCCATATTTTAGGCAGTCTATTTCTTTCTTTCCATATTTCGTTTTGCTAAAGACTTTTAGGGTTTTACTATTTTTGATAAAATCCTATCAAGGGTCGGATTTAGCTATATTAACCTGGCTTGTGGGTTGTTTTTTATCATTCTTGATATTTATAATTTTATTGAATCCCAGAGTTTTCTCTAAGTTTTTAGGACGAATTCTCTATTTTCCTTGCAAATTTTGTCTATTGAACTACACCTAATAATCTCTATTCTGTTTGGCGTCATGATACCGGACTATCTCAAACAAGATGGGTTCACCAGAAGCTTTGAAAATGGTAACATTACCGACGATGTCACCGATGTTTGGGACAAATTCCGAAGTGGAGGAAATCGCAAGGAGACGAGTCGATCTTCTCCTACCAGTACCGATAGGAAGGCTGATTTCGGGATTTGTTGAAGTTGGGGAGCGGTAAAATACAGCAGAGGAATGAGGAGGATGCGACTTAGGGAGGAGGAGAGAGAAGATGGTCGGAGGATCGCAGTTTGTAAGGTCTGAGGAAGAGGAGGTGCTATCAACGAGGCCATGGCTTCGGATATCCGCTGATACCAACGACTAGGCACGTGACTACCTTAGAATCGAAGGAGACTACCTTAGAAGGATGGTTCGATTTTTTTATTTTTTTTATTTAATTTTCTTAACGGTTGGAATTTTTCTAGCTAGTAGAGTAATTTCTGGTAAATCGTGTGTAGGAGAACCTGCGACGCGTCAGATCGTGTTACATAAAAACAAGAGTTTGTCTCTTTCCGACTCTATTTGTAAATTTGCATATGAATTTTCCTACCAACTCAACTCAAAAGCCCTTTTTTTGGGTAAGGGGAGGGAAATTCGTTAGCGCGACTGATGCATCACTTTGGTAGGAAATCGACCCAATTTAGACGCATTTCTAAGTTTTAACCCAAGAAAAAAATATATGAAGTTTTAACTTCGAAGAAAATTTTGATTCATAATCTGTTTTACAGTCTAATTTAACTTATAGCTGACAATAAATTAAATTCTGAATACAATTAATAAAATGAGGTGGAATTTTCTTCCCAATAAAATTATTATAAAATAATCTCATCATATTAAATTATTTGTATTTATTATTAAAAAAAAGCCGCTTAAAAGGAAACAGTTTTTTCGCAAAACATGTTGTACTCACTCCATTAGCGCAAAACAGTTTTCGGCTCGCTGGGATTTACGAAAAAAAATCACTAAATGGGCCAGATTACCACTACCAAACTAAGCTTTGCAGTTTTGGGGCAGTAAGTGGCTTCTTGTTGGTGGGCGGGGGAGGTGCCTTTTGTGTTTTGGGCTGGGGGGAGGGGATTCTGAAGTCCATCTACTGGTCAGTGGCGCAATGCCGCAATGTCATCACTGAAAAGAGTCGAAGGAATGGAGGACAAGGACAGAAACGGCATTTTGTGTGTATGAATTGGTATAGACAATAGATATAGCTGCTTTTAAAACTTGAGTTATATTAAAAATACGATAAAATTCATTGAGAACTTTCTACCCCTATTGCTTGTCTGGCCGCTCAACTCCTGGATCCGTGCCTCACAAGTCACAATTCATGTGAGCTTGTTATTTCTTTAAAACTAAAAACAGTACAGAAAGGTTTGTCCCCACATGAATAACTGACATCATGCTTAAATTTTGTGTCATTGAGTGTTTCACCCAGCTGTAGTGGTAGAGAACAGAAGGGGCATCGGCTTGATGCGGGTAGCTTCTGTTCACTACGTAGTCTGCTCATTTTTTAACATTATATGTGTACGCCATCTTATTCTATGGTTCATAGCATGGAATTTCCAATTTTATGCTGTCGGCAGTGATGTCCAAGTTTTCACTGAGCTCTGGTAGAAAGTTCTATCGATGTCCCTGATATGCAGTGTTTCTAGCTATAAAGTTACTATCTGGGATGCAGAATTCATTTTCCTCTTCTCCCCCCCCCCCCCCTCATCTTAGTATTCCTTTCCCTTAATCCCACATATTTTGACGGCTGCTATTCTTTTCCGAGTTCATTCAGTGGGTTGGAGCTCTCTCCATCTGGGTTTCTCCAGCGACAATGATCCCGAGCCTGGAAGGTGCCGTCGAACTGATGGGAAGAAATGGTGGTGCTCAAGGGATGCTGTTGCCGATTAGAAGTACTGTGAAAGGCTCATAAACCGGGGCCGTCATTGTTCAAGAAGAGGAAAATGAATTTCATGCTATGAGGCCCGAGAGAATATGCCGAAAATTTGCCAGAATGATGTCAGACGGGCCACTAGAAGGCCCTTGAGAAGAACTAAATTAAGTCGGACTGGACTAAGCCTAAATTAGGTCAAACTAAGCCAACAAGAGTGTTGACTAGCTTGAGCCAAACTTAGCCACAAGATCGAAATGGTTTTGATACCATGTTAAAATTAAAATAAAAGATAAAAAAATAATTTAGACTGAGAGAGAAGTGAGAAGTAATACACTAGATTTAAGTGATTCGGTGCATAGACCTTATATTCATTATGAAAATGCTCAATTTGACAGATATGTGTACTCACTTATGATAAGAGATTACAAATATACTTATCTAATATCCAGTGAGTTGCGACAAAAATAGAATCCAGTGAGCTCCTAAATCCTTGCCAAGTTGCATGGCATCCATGAACATCAAAAAGGCAGAATCTCTATTAAACAAAAGCCTAGTAGACCATGAATATGTCCAGAATCGTAAATCCAAGCCTGACAATTTCCAACTCGTGGTGAGACATGAACTCACCGTTCCTCAAAATAACAAGTTGAAGCCTTGGTAGGGCTGCACATACTGTCATACTCATACAAAAAAAAAACACAAGATAAACAAAAATACGTCGAATTATAACTCAAAAAAGGCTCAGACACGCACAAACGCAGTCATCAGAGAGCAACACACGTCGTGTGTAAAGCTAGTTGCTCTTTGGTCCAACATCAAAGAGCATAACATCAGATTCGAGAAATGTACTTCGTCATCATAGCCTCGTAATTCGATAAGCCACAAGAATCAGCCCGGAGGAGCAAAAACATCAACGAAAAATTGACGCGGGTAGAAAACAAGATAAGGAGAAGGCTGCCTTGGAGGTCAAAAGACGCAGACGTTGTCTGGAGCTCTTATCAGTTCAGATCTCCGAAAGCCCTAAATCTAAGCGAGGATTTTATACAGCTGTGACGAGGGTTGCAGCAAATGACATTATTGTCCCTTATTTCCCCCTTAGTATAAATAGCCTTTGGGTCTCAAGGCCTGTGAGCTGTGAGTTATAAGTGCTTATTGCGTATTTGATAGATATCAATATTGTTTGGAATGTTGAGGCCCATTTTTATTATTTTATTATTATTTTTTTTGTTGAGGCCCAAATTCGAAAATATGTTCAACTTACTTACCGTGTTACGAGTTGCGATCAGAAAGAGAGAGGCTTTAAATGATCTTTTTAATTTTGTTTTCTGAATATTAAATCATTATTGATTTTGCTTTTGCAAGTTAAAATGATTATTGATTAATTGTGAAGGTTTCTCCTCCATCCCCATTTTCATTTTCTTCTGATCTGTTTCTGTATCGCGCGCGCTCCCCATTTGTTCTCTCGATCTCATTCCCTTTCTTAATTGGACTGCGGCTCTACGCTACCATACTATAATAAGAATCATCAGTTTCCTTGACTTGATCAATGCTTTTTGTTCACAGCATGATTCCTTACACTTTGACTTAAAAATAAAGAATAAAAGAGGCTGTTAGTGTAACCAATCAGTCTATACTTGTCCATCTAGGTGATCGGCTGCTGTCATACCTGCAACCACAATTAACAATAAGCACTAAAAGAAAATAGATTGATGATTTTCCTATATATATATATATATATGATTTTTCCCGTATATATGATTTTTCCCGTTGACCCTCTATGTTAAAGAGGGATACTTAAGCTGACCCACCACTGTACCAGCTTTCGTAACGTGTCTATTGTAGTACCATACCCACTTGGGCATTTAATTCATTGTCGATTTGTCAGACGTTATGATGCACCTACACATTACCAGTTAGCTTTTGGTATAAATTACCAAAAGTTCACGATTTGGCGACTATGCAAAGAGTTAAATGTACATCAATTAATATATATATCCTGAACAATGACACGCAAGAAAGGAGTTATTCCATCAATAAATCTTGCTAAGTTCCTCAAAGGGTCTCTGTATAGCCAAGAAGTGCACATGCATTCATCAGAAACGCATGTATATTATTTGTATAATACAAGGCAGGGAAGGGGTAATAATATTTCTTGTATCAATTTGAGTACTTTATGTAGAATATAATTACGTTCATCCACTCTACCTATCTAATAAATGTACCATTGAATTTCTGTCATTCTTTAGTCCATGTCCATCAACTTATTTCTCCATGCCTTCTAAATCCTTGGTCAAGTTATGGGCATCGATCGGGACCCTCGATCAAGAACCTCTTTTGTCTCTACTCTCACTCTCAGCATTCATCATTTGCTTTCTCGATCAATTTGTTGAAGAGCAAAACTAGCTTTCTCTTCACGTTTTCCTTGCTTGCTCTTTTAGGTATCTCTGCCGATGGAGAGTGCGAAGCACATGAAAAACAACTACATAAACATACCCTTCCACTCTCCCAAGAGTTTAAACAAACTTTCTAACTTTCTTTTCAGATATGAGCCACCGAAAAGTTTGTTCTCAAGGAAGCATACCCTTCTCATGGGAGGACACGCCTGGGGTCTGCAAGGTCACCCACCAGGAGTGCCCCATCAATATAAGACTACATGCCCTGGAACTGACATCATCACCGTCACCGTCACCGAGACCTTGTAATCCGGATAGAGCCAAGGTCTCGACCAATGATCTAAACATCCCTCTCCCTCCATGCCCGGTGCAGCTTCCGCGCAGAAGTGCATCAGCAAAGGGTTATCAGTGGCAGGAGGACCCTTTTCTTGTGGCGTACAAGGAATGTACTAAAAGCGTGGAAAGTGGGAAGCATTCCAGCAGGGTAAGTAAGAAAGGTATTGGGCCCAAATTAAGGAAGAGTAGTAAATCTATTTTTTATTGCAAGAGTTCATGTGATGTCAGCGAAGGTAGTATTTTGAAGCTCTCTCAGCTCCCCGCTCTTCCTAGATGCAATATTGTCCGCGTGCAAGACAGGATCAAAGACTAGATCAATTCTTATGGAATCACAGAGCTATCCGGACTTTCAGTATCTTACCTTTACTAATTAGCAGGCCAAATATCATCAGCTCTTGTTAATTTATGGGCATTTGTTTTAGAGTGACACGTTTTAAGACAATGATAGATTAAGCTGGCTGAAGATTCTAGTTACCCAATTTCCTTCACTTAAATAAACAATTTGATATTTGTGTATCTCACGTTTTTATGGGCTTAATTATGATATTATTTCTGTGTTTTTTTTGGGTCGACCGTACGTATACACGTTGAAGCTAGTTGTGATCTGGCCGTGCGAGGCTGTTATATTTAGGATTTATTAGGCTCCTTCCAACTACAGTATTACTACTTCATGTTACGAGAGAGTGGATACTTGGCAAATGCTTTGACGATTCATTTGATGGGATATTTGGAGCCGTCTTCTCACCGGTTGGTTAATTATAAGACTCAAAACAAGTCAAACGAAAGAAAGAATTATAATGTAAGATTGCTTATAATATTTCCAACCAAAGTTTAGTTCGAACATATATATATGAGTTGTCAACTAGTTTACTGAAGTAAACTATGACGTTCCGTGTTAGAGTAATTTTGAAATAATTTTTGAGTACATTAATGTCATTCTAATGGATTCTTAGCTCCCCATAAAAATGGTCGCTGAGCGTCTTACATAATTCTAGGCCGATCGACTCAGAAATCAACTGAGCACTTGGGCTGATGATGCAAGTAAATGGCCCATCGCAGAGCTTCTCCCAGACAGATTCTAGAAGAACAATACAGTGTCTGTTCTTACATTAATCAATGCAAATTTGATTAGGAAGATATATAGTGAAATCTTGGTTTTTGCTATAAGCATAATTTGGAGCTGAGAAACAGAACAGAGGGCCAGCCGAATTCTGGATTCCAACTTAAAGATTCGGCCCAAAGCATTTTCGGGATTGAATGAAGTCCGTTAGTTACAAATAGAATTTAAGGTCTCCCTGATATGAGAAATGATGGAGCCCTGCGGTGGTCTCTGTTTCTATTTTATGCGTTTGTGATATCATGTGCTTAATGAATTGCCATGCCGCCGTCTTTATGTTTTGCAGCCGACCCCTCGATCCTGATTTCTTTCTTACACACACATATATATATTTTTTCATCATATAAAATGTTCAACGTCTCATAAGTTCTCCTACCGACTTCCGTGGCGTTTGATTAGGTACTTTTTTTTTCTTGATCATGTTCCAAAGAGGAGCCGAAAAACAACAACCAGACGATAAAACATCAGTGGGATCCTAAAAAGGATCGGTTACAACCGCTATATGCTTCATGCAAAGCAGATGGAGCGGTGGCCGGATTTGGTAGACGCAGCTACTAGGACCTAACAAACCAGTAAATAAAACACAACAGCCCGATATACAAGCCCACACAAGGGATGGAAAGATCCACAAGGGATCAGCAAAAGCCCACGCAGGGGCCGGACAACCAACAAAGTACAACCCAAAAAACAACAAACAAAAACAACAAAAACACAACAACCAGCAACATAGACGGAAGCACCACCACCACGGACGAGCGGAACAGCAACCAAGACCGCCGGAAGTGGAGCCCAATGCAATCGCGTGAGATCCACCCGCGCGCGTGGGCTGGAAGGGACACCGCGCGTGAGGCACCACGCACCGACCAAATGATGCCGGACTGGTGCAGTTGAGCTCGTCGGGAGGAGCAGATGACGTTGAGCAGGGTTGTGACCACCGCAGGCGAGGAGAAGGACCAATATTTACCATCCAGCTTCCGAACAAAAGAGAAAGAGAAGGGGAAGAAAAAGAGGGAGAGGATGAAGAAGAAGAAGGGGACGGTGGGAGGAGCTCCGGCTCCTCCCACCGCTAGCAACAAACGGAAGAAGGGGGCTGCTAAGGGGGGAGAGAGAAAAATTCTAGAGAGAGGGCGGACTCTAGAACACACGGGAAAGAAAGTGACTTGTTTGTGTTTGACCGGGCCTTTTCTTTTTGGGCCTAGCGTCTGAACATGTTATGGGCTACTTCTTTATATAAGTTAACAAGAATTCACTCACACTAACATTTGTACCGCGTGCTCCACAAAAAAACAAACTTCATTTGTAATTGAAAGAAGAAGCTCGTCCCGGGAAGTAACTGGCAGTTTGGGACAACTCATGTGAAACAGGAGATCAGCCGAAGCCGCTCTCTCGGTAGAGCTCTTACCCTTGTCCACTTGTGTCTTTCCCTCTGCCCTTCATCTCTCTTTGTCTGCGATCTTTACTCTCGGCCTTTTCCTCTGATTTTTCTCTTCTCCGTCTTATTCCTCCTTTCTCCATTCCTGCTTTCCTTCTCCTTCACGTTTTCTTAACACCTTATCCCCTATTTTTCCTCCCTTTTCCTTCTTCTTTTATTTTTCCTTCTTTCTCTTCTCCACTTTTGCTTTCCTGTCCTTTTGAGCACGAGTCAGGACGATATCTTAAAGGAGCTTGAGGATCTTGCCCTGCGCACCCAGAATCTGAACTGGGGGAGTTCGGCTGAGGACGTGGAAGTTTACAAAGCAGAGACCGAACACCTAGCTAATTGTGTCCTGGTTGGCCGACTTATATCCCAGAGGGTCATTAATAAGCAAGCAGTCAGGGATATTATCCATACTTCTTGGATGTATGTGGACGACCTTCTTATTGAGGATTTTGGTGTGAACACTTTCTTATTTACCTTCCCCTCTAAAGCCGTCAGAGATCGCATTTATGAAAAGGTTCCATGGAATGTTAGAGGCAATCTTCTCATCCTCAAACATTGGTCCCCGAATGATACCTTTCTCGAACTTGATTTGTTTAAGACGTCGATTTGGGTGCAAGTTCATGGATTGCCCCTCAATCACATGAATAGAGAAAGTCTTATGACTGTGGGATCTTCCATTGGATCTGTTCTTGACATGGATGTTTATCCGACTAAAAATGTTTGGTGTGCCCGTTTTGTTCGAATTAAGGTTCTCCTTGACATTAGGAAGCCTCAGCTCCTAGGTTATTATCAACAACGTTTTGATGCTAAGCCTTGCTGGGTGCAATTCAAATACGAGAAGATTTTCGGAGTTTTGTTATAATTGTGGGAAGCTGGGACACACTCAAGCTAGTTGTTCTTTCCAGGCTGTTCTGACTGATCCACATTTTGGTTTTGGGCCTCGTATGAAAGCTGAGGCTGTTCTTCAACGAAAATACGCTGGCAGTACTACTCTTTCAGAAACCTCCCCTCCTTTAGCAATTTCCCCTTCACGTCCTCCTTCTGTTTCCCCTCCTTTTCATAACCCATATCCTTATTCAGCTTCCAGCGACTCCACTTTCATCTCGGCTTCTGGATAATTCTTGGGCACCCTTGCATGCTACTGCAACAGATGTTGGTGACGCGCGTGCTATTTGCGCGTGGGGTGATCCAGAAAAAGCTATTATGCCTCTTCTTCTAGTATGGGCATAACCTCCCTACATGATATTAATGTTTGCGGCGATTCAGAGCCTGTAATATCTTCGGTGTCAGAAAAACTCAGCTTTCAGATGTTAGTCGTGCTCTCATTTCTGATGAGTCAAATCAGCTCAATTTTTGTCAAGGCCCGGAGTCTTCTACACTATCTGGGAAACATCTTCCCCAAGACTCTTCTTCGGTCAGCCCAGCCTTGACGAATCCCTCTGATGTGGCATTGGGCTCCCCATCTTGCCTGGATCAACCCATATTAAGCCCACTTTCTCCTAACCCAAGTCCACTCGTTGCTAAACAACTTATCCCTTCCCGTAAACCCACACTCCCCTCTTTATCCACCCGCATCCCTGCACCTTCTCCACTTAGTATTCGGCATCGCTCCAAATTTAAAATCACCATTGAAGAGGAAGACGTCCCTATCGCGGCTCTCCAGATTCGAAATAAAGCTAGTAAACATGTGGGTCCCTTTCTTACTAATCCACCCCCAAAAAAGAAGTCATTGGATACGGGTAAATCTAAATTATTGTCTGAATCTCTCTCAAATCCAAATTTTTTCTCATCTGCTGCTGTGGCCGAGGAGGCGGGCCTTATCAAGCCCCCTGGAGCCATGAGGCTCCTATATTGGAACTGTCGAGGCTTAGCCCGTGCCCTGACAGTTCGAGCTCTTCAGGCTTTGGTCAGGATGCATTCGCCTGACTGCCTTTGTATTGCTGAACCTAAAACTCAGTCTGTACAGAAGCCTCTTACCAGTGTCGGTTTTCATCATCATCTCGGTTGCCCGTCGTATGGAAGGAGATGAGGATTAATTTTTGCATGGAAGGATGGTATTGATTTTGAAGCAACGGGGATTTCTCCACATATCATTAATCTGATAATTTTTTCAGATCCTTCTCATACTCCCTGGATGTTGTCATTGGTGTATGGACCATCAGTTTGGTGCGACAAAAAAGCCTTTTGGAATATGTTGAATGCCACGGCTACTCATTTTTCGGGTGCTTGGATTTGTATTGGAGACTTTAATGCTCTTGTTGATCAATCAAATAAATGGGGCGGTCGTTCCTTTGCAGAATCTTCCCACGGTAGCCTAGGATCCTTCTTGAGGACTCAAGGTCTTGTCGACATCGGATTTCAGGGTGCACCATTTACGTGGAGTAACAAACGTGGTGGCCGAGCTCCCATTCTGGAACGCCTTGACCGAGGCATTGCAAACGGTGATTGGTGTCTCATGTTTCCTCGAGCCTTTATTAAACACTGCCCAAGATTTACTTCGAATCATGCTGCAATTTTTTTAGACACTTATGGAGAGCAACAGGGACTTCCGAAACCATTTCGGTTTGAAGCCTTTTGGTTACGAAATAATTCTTGCCGAGCTGTTATTGAAAAGGCATGGTCCTACCATGGCCCAGGGTCCCCGGCTTTTTGCCTATGTAAAAAAATTCAAGCTCTTAAAGTGGAGTTGCGGAAATGGAACAGAGAGACTTTTGATCTCATCCAAGAGCAAATTCGTTTTCTACAGAATGAATTAAACAAAGTCCAAGCCTTGCTTCCCTCAGCTGCCACTGAGGAAACTGAATCCTTCATTAAGTTTGCTTTACAGGAGCAGTTAACAAGGGAGGAAATTTTATGGAAGCAGAAATCGTGAGTTTAATGGCTGGCCATGCCCGATTTGAATACTCGTTATTTCCACCTCTCTACGATTATTCGTAGGCGAAGAAATGCCATTGAATATCTCAAGACCGAGGATGGAAGTTGGCTGGATAATAGACAAGACATTTGGGATCACATTTGCGGGTTTTTTCAATCCCTCTTTCAATCTTCACAGCCGGTCCTGGACTCCGATCTAACAAAGCTCATTCCCAGTGTCATAACTGAGGCTGATAATGAGAGTATTTGTAGTGCACCATCTGAAGCTGAAATTTTTGCCGCAGTGAAGAGTATTGGTACTTCTAAAGCCCCAGGGCCTGATGATATTACTGCTCTTTTCTATCAAAATTTTTGGGATGTTGTTAAAACTGATGTTACTCTCACTGTGCAGCGTTTCTTTGAATCTGGTCATCTTCTTAAGCAAATGAATCATACCAACATTGTGCTCATCCCTAAGCGTGAAAACCCTTACTTGGTGAGCCATTTTAGACCCATCAGCTTATACAATCTGCATTACAAAATAATTTCTAAAATTTTGGCTGCACGTTTTCGTCCCTTGTTGCATAAAATTATCTCTCCCTTGCAGGCTGGTTTTATGTCAAGCCGTATGATTCAAGAGAATAACATCCTTGTACATGAGATTATTCACACTATGAAGCATAAATCTGGCAGAGGCGGCCTCATGGCTTTTAAACTTGACATGGAAAAAGCCTATGACCGAATTGAATGGAGTTATTTACTTGAGGTGTTGAAATGTGTAGGCTTTAATGATAAATGGCAACAAATGATCTTTCAGTGTATATCCACTGTTTCATATTCTATTTTTATTGAATGGTTCTCCTTATGGATATTTTATTCCTCAGCGTGGC
The DNA here is from genome assembly GCA_963930655.1 of Myrica gale. Classification (NCBI taxonomy): domain Eukaryota; kingdom Viridiplantae; phylum Streptophyta; class Magnoliopsida; order Fagales; family Myricaceae; genus Myrica; species Myrica gale. Next base: position 23,116,553 of record OZ005619.1, on the reverse strand, counting down.
CTTCGCCAAGGAGACCCATTGTCTCCATTTTTATTTATCATTTGTGCTTAGATTATAACTTTACTGCTTAGCCGATTAGAGCACCAAAATCTCATCCATGGCATTAAAATCTGTCGTGCAGCCCTCCCATTACACATCTCATGTTTTCTGATGATCTAATGGTGTTTTGTCGAGCCAATCTTGATGAAGGGAGGACCATCTTAGATGTTATTGGCAAATATTCTGCTTGGTCGGGGCAGGTTATAAATCACAGGAAATCTAGCCTCTTTTTTAGCCGAAACATGTCAGGATCCTCTACTGCAACTCTTGGCAATCAATTGGGTATACACAAGCATAAATTGGAGAGTAAATACTTGGGATTACCACTCCATATTCCCAAGTCCAAGAGATTGGCATTGCAGGAGATTAAAGAAAAAGTGTTTCAACGACTAGAAGGTTGGAAGGCCAAGTGCCTCTCTCAAGCAGGTAGATGCACTCTTATTAAAACCGTTGCTAGTGCTTTACCTGCATATGCTATGTCTACCTTCCTTATTCCCAAATCTTGGTGCAAAGAAATTGACTTTCATATGAAAATTTTCTTTTGGAGTTTTTCCGAGAAGAAAATTCGGAATTTTACCCCTTTGGCTTGGGATGCTATTTGTAAACCCAAGGATGTCGGTGGTCTGGGTATTAGAAGGATGCATGATATGAATCGTGCCTTGCTAGCCAAATTGGGATGGTTGATATTGAAAAATCCCACTTCATTGTGGTCCCAATGTATTTCAGCTAAGTATCTTAAAAATCATCATTTGTTTGATACTGTAACTACTAGAGGTTCCTCTTGGTTTTGGCAAGGTGTTGCTGCCACCTCAGACTTAGTCAAAGCCGGTGCCTGTTTTTTAGTCCGGAATGGTAGAAAAATTAATATTTGGACTGACACATGGGTGCCTAATATGCCTCACCATTTAGCTATTTCGAATCCCACTTGTCAATTTTCTGATTCTTACTCCCAAGTGCATCAACTTATTGATTGGGATTCTTTATGCTGGAAACATGAACTTATTCACTGCCTATTTACACCTGAATGTGCTCAAGCGATTTTGAATATACCACTCACTAATCCACATGAGGATGACTCTCTCTCTTGGATTATGGACCCCACGGGTACATTTTCAGTGAAATCTGCATATGCACTTGATCAGGCTAGTCGTTTCCAATGTAGAATTGGTTGGGAAGCTAAATGTTGGAAAAAACTTTGGGCTGGACAGTTACAACATCGATTAAAATTTCTTCTATGGAAATTAGCCCAGAATACCCTTCCCCTGAGAGGGAACCTGACAGCTTTTATGCCCTCCATTGCTGAAGAGTTTGATGCATGTCCAATTTGTTTTAATGAACCTGAAACAGCTTAGCATTTGTTTCTTAAATGTCCCTTAGCTCAAATAATTTGGAGACAAAGTCCATGGCCAATTCATAGTAGTGCTCTTTCTTTTGTTAATATAGCCCAATGGATTCATATGTTATGTTATTCTCATAAAGAATTGGGTTTTGATAAATGTTTGGAAAGACCCTTTTTGATGTGGGCTGCTATTGCTATGGACTCGATTTGGATGTTTTGCAATCATGTTGTCCATCAAGGCCTCATTCCCGATCCTTTCGATGTTCTGTTCGTCATTCAGAGAAGATTTCGGGAACATTATAACGCATGGAAAGTTAAAGTTGAGGAGCTTCGTGCTCAATGGATTCCCCCTGTATCTCCATTTGTTAAAATCAACTTTGATGTGGCTTGTAGGAACAACTTCTCAATCATTGCTGCTGTTTGTGGAAATCATGCAGGTGAGATCCTCCAAGTGAGGACTGCTTTTGTACCGATTGATCAACCATTATGGGGTGAAATCAAGGCTGCACTTATGTCCTGCAGAATGGCAGAGGAAAGCTTGTGGCAGGCAGTTGAGTTGGAGGGTGATTCTCTGAATGCATATACAACGATTACTCATAGTGGCAGAGATATGGAGGGTTATCTAGTTGCAGATTGTAGGACTTGTCATGATTTATTAGCCCTTCACCATAATTGGAAACTCTCTTGGATTTCTAGGAAGCAAAATTGTCTTGCTCACAAAATTGCCAAATGGGCAGCTCAAACTCATTATGTGGGCCTTGTAAATATTGACGATATCCCGCCTGCTATTTTGCATTGTGACTGGATGTATAAACCCCTTAATGTTGTATGGATAGGTGGCGTTTTCATTTGAAAAGAAAAAAAAAAAGAAAGAAAGAAGAAGCTCGCCCCGCAAATATCTGTAGGGCCCGTAATCAATATCTACCGGACTCTACAAGACAATTCGTTGTATCTTTTTTATGGTGGGTTTCCTTGTTAGCTTTTTTCTCTCTGCTTCTCCCTCTACCAATATCTTGGGTTTCCTTGTTAGCTGATAATAGATATATAAAGCTGTGCTTTTTCCCTTTCGCTCTTGATGATGAGAAAACAGATAATACTCTGTTTTTTCTTTTGCCTAGCTCTTTATTTTGTATATCATTACTAGTGGTGCTACAAATACCTTTTTTAATTAATTTGTGGAGAATTAATGGGGAGGTGTCAATGCATATATACTTGTTCATAGAGGGTCAGAAAGAGTGGGACAGTTAGAAGGGTAAGGGCATGCAATAGAATTATAGAAGCTAAAAATATTGAAGAATAATCCAATATCTTTACGTACAGGAGTTCCATTTATTGATCCAACACCATGTACTTAGTTAACAGGTTTAAGAAAAGCCTTAGAGCGCTATTTACCAAGTTTTAGTGGACATTCTATATTATATATATATATATATATATGCGTCACTGCATGCCCACGGGAGAAAGATCTAGCTAGATAGATCAAAATCTAGCAATGATCGGTGTCATTAATGAAAACGCCCATATAATTATTACTCCAATCCTGAGCGGACGGAGCAAGTTTAACCACTTGTATTATATTGCTAGTTTAGAACTCTCAAGTTGTCATTGGCTTGTAATTAATTAATAACAAATTAGGACTACAAAGTCATGCATCGGTTAAAAAGTAGATTCTGGAAAAGTAGCTTAATTTATCTGACTGGGGTTGTTGACTGCAGGGATGTTTTGGTGCCTGAATTATGTTCTATTCTGAACGTCGAGAGGTGCAAATTAAGAATATCCGGTTGGCAGCGCGTTGCTGTAAGCAGACAAGTTGCAAACAGTATAGAGCGCAAAGGTGTTCTCATAAATATTAAAGCATCAAGACTTAATCATGATCTTCTAGCTGACACCGATTATTGTGTGAGTGGACGAGTGAGATTAGAAATTGAGAAATTTAATGGCTGAAAAAATGTCACGTTATTTAATAAAACCGGATCGGTTTCGCGGGTCGAGTTCATTAAATGACGTGACATTTTTCAGCTATTAGATTTCTCAACTTTTAATCTCACTCTTCCACTCACACTCACACAATAACCTCAATCACACAATAATTTTTGCCTCTTCTAGCTTGCTCCTGCTCCTACTTTCTCTACTCTTGTTTTAATATCAAAAGCATCGTATCTCCCAACCCATGAGCGACCTATAAAATCGAGTCCCTATTCATGAGGAGGATCCAAAAGTTTTGCAGGGGATCATCGTAATATATATTCAACTGTGTGCCATGGTTCGTCCTCGATCCAATTGTTTCCTGCCACGTGAACTTCAGGACAACTTACATCTTACGCTTTAATTGTCTCTTGGACCATATATCATGATCCGTGCACATGGGGGTTAGTAATTAAAGGGATAATTTTTGGCATTTAATGACTTCGAATCAACAAGCTCAGTAGTGCAAAATGAACTTTCCAGCTTCATTTGGAACTGTTTTTGATTTGATGAAAGAAAATCAGTACGTCAACATGCAATATGTGACTTGAATTTGGACAAGTAGTCAGGCAGATACAGGAGAGGCCAGGGGACCCCATCCTACATAGTACATAGATTGGGGAAATTAAGACAGAGCCTGGCCCCCTGCATGGGATAGATTATGCAGTGCTTCTGAGCCATGATTTTGTGAATGTTAATGATGCCATATATGCGTCTTGAAATCTTCTTCATTTTAGGAGCTTAATTTAATGGAATAATATCTAGAATTAACGTCGAACATATTGATTTATTTCTTTGTAGAGTAGTTATGCATATATAGAGCATGCAAGTACTCCAGAGGTTTGGCACACCCTTGAGTGCCCCAGAGCCAGTTGTCTATATCATTTTTACCAAAGGAACAAAGTCGTCGTCTTTATAACTTAGAAGTGAAGAAAGGAAGAGACAAAACTAGCTAAAGAAAAAGGACGGAGTCAGTGACGGCCGGACACCTTCATACCCTTGAAACCAATCCTTTTCAAAGCGAGTCGATATGGGTTTCGTTCCATATATATATATATATATATATATATGTCATCGATACCTAAACCCGCTGACAGTAACCTCCCAATTAATGAACCTTTTGATCTTCCAGTTAAAAGGTTCTTCGTGCTGCTCCTGCTCTAGTGAGAGGTACATTTAACCATTTTAAGATTCTCATTCTTTAATATTCTTTTCCCATTTCGTATTGGCATTTGATAATCTACTGTCTTAACTCCATTCCATTTCTTTGCAACCTGACAACACCATATATTTATATAATTGCAAGCAGTAGCCTAGCTATATATAATTTGTTGGAAATATGCATATTGCACCAAGGACATGGCGCCATTTGGGTTGTTCACTAGAACTATCAGCGAAAAATTTAAAGATAAAAAAGAAGAAGAAAAGATCAACAGCAACGAGCTGCAGGGTTGAGATACACTCTATCTATGTTGTGATCACTATTATTAATAAGCCTATATTAATATATATACACATTAATAAAAGGCAATTGGAATTGGCGTGATGAATGCATCGACCCTCTTAAGGCGCGCGTATGGGATTACTTACGTTTTGGGACTGCAATTGTGGACCCATTTTCGTCAATTTAAGCTAGTACAAAGTCATTAATCGCTTTATTAGTTTACACTAATTAAATCAGCTCCCATTCATCGATCTTCTTTGCACTTAATCCAAAACCTATCAAGTTTATTAAAGAAAAAAGTGTGGTTGAAAAAGGATCGAGCAATTGATTGATAAGAGAAACCAGGAAAGCAACATATATATATATATCGCTTGTCAGTCACGACTGCCATTGTTTACTATAATTTGTAGGCCATTGCCCATTAGTTAAGTTAATATGAAAGAATGACAATAAGTGCGTATTGCCCATTAGGTTATAGTATACGTATTATGTAGTGTACGTGGTTAGATAGAAAGAACACATTTTACGCATGATTATGGGAGGATTAAGTGCATCAAACTTAACTTTGGTTCGTTACGGTAAATACTTGGATGATTAATCTCATTATTAATTCTTATTATCGTCAGCAGTGTACTCTGGCATGGATAATGTAATGCAATCATGGGGTGTTCGTTACATAGGTGGAACGAACGTGGGGTGCTGGGGTCAGCCGCCCCCCATCGTCTGAAAATTTGTTAAGAATTTTTTTTTATATAAATATGGGCCGCCCCCTAAGAGCCAGGTTTGCCCCCCTCATACTCAAGTGCCCAAGCCGGCCTAGACGCGCGTTTCATCTAGTGTAATTCGGCCCCTCCCCCTTTTTCACTCTCACTCTGCTCCCCCCTCCCGGCGCCGGCCTCCGTCCCTCTCCCCTCCTCACTCCGTCGCCACAAAACGCTAGCCTCTAGCCCTCTCTCACTCTGCCTCTCTTCCTCTGGACCTCCACATAAACATCAGCTCTCTCTCTCTCCCTCTCTCCCTCTCGGCCCTCTCCGTCTCTCTCTCTTCCTCCACAACCACAACTCTCTCTCTCTCTCTCTCCCTCCCTCTCTCTCTCTCTCTCTCCAGCCTCCAGGTACTCTCTTTCAACTTAACTCTCTCTAGTTTATTTTTCGATTAACGATGAAATTTATTTTAATTTTTGCTTAACAATGTGATGAAATTTGATTAGGAATTTAGGATTATTGAATTTACTGTGAACTGAAAAGGCAACGCATCATACAATGCCTAGAAGCTGCAATTGAAAGAATAGGGTTAAGGGTCTCAACTCAGGTACTGTCCTGTTTCAGTTGTCAATTGGGTGACCCACGACCATTGAATTTAATATTGTTGAATATATATAATCTGTTTGTGAATCTATAGAATTTATTGTTGCTGCAATCTATATGGAATATAGAATTCACTCTCACTCTGCTCCCCCCTCCCGGCGCCGGCCTCCGTCCCTCTCCCCTCCTCACTCCGTCGCCACAAAACGCTAGCCTCTAGCCCTCTCTCACTCTGCCTCTCTTCCTCTGGACCTCCACATAAACATCAGCTCTCTCTCTCTCCCTCTCTCCCTCTCGGCCCTCTCCGTCTCTCTCTCTTCCTCCACAACCACAACTCTCTCTCTCTCTCTCTCCCTCCCTCTCTCTCTCTCTCTCCAGCCTCCAGGTACTCTCTTTCAACTTAACTCTCTCTAGTTTATTTTTCGATTAACGATGAAATTTATTTTAATTTTTGCTTAACAATGTGATGAAATTTGATTAGGAATTTAGGATTATTGAATTTACTGTGAACTGAAAAGGCAACGCATCATACAATGCCTAGAAGCTGCAATTGAAAGAATAGGGTTAAGGGTCTCAACTCAGGTACTGTCCTGTTTCAGTTGTCAATTGGGTGACCCACGACCATTGAATTTAATATTGTTGAATATATTCGAAGACAATACGATTCCTCCCTAGATGTATGAATATATTCGAAGACAATACGATTCCTCCAAAATGGTTTTTATAAACCTTAGCTTCCTTGGGCAATTAGGGATATTCCCGACTTTCACGAAAATATTCCTGCACTTATTTAGATGTTAATTTGTTTCGCTTTCGTGACTGTCTTACTCATAAGAAAAATTCTCAAAGCAAATGTGATCGCAGGAACTTGATTCATCGCAGCATTTTGGTCTACGTTTGGGTGAGTCGGCACCATATGTGGCCCATCGTGATTTATATATAATTAGCATTTGGCAACGACACCGAACCCTCAAGTACATGGCTTTTCAAGCAGTAGACAACAGCGAAGCAATAAAATATATATATGCTGCATAGACAAAACACTGGCTAACTACAGTTTTTACAGACTATATATATAATAACCCTAGTTTTATAGAAGACTGCCATTTTCCAAAAATCACCGGAGTACCCCACCATTTTCTTTAGCAGCTTTTAAAAAGAGTAATAAACAGAGAGCAAGAGAGAGTGAGATCATGACTCTTTGTTCTCATTCTAGATTTTGCTAAAGGCGGTTATTATAGTCAAGATCGATCATGTAAGTAATGATCGGGTTTGTTATGACGCATCAGTGTTGTATGGCCATGCAGTAGTGAATTGTTGCAGTCGCCGGAGCACCAAAATTTGACGTATGTCCGACAGTTTGTGTCGGAGCATGTCATATTCGGACCGGAGTTGATTGTTCTCTGTTTGCACCCGTTGGCCATGATACAAAACGAAGCGCAGCCGGTTCGTAAGGTCCCGGTTTTGGACCCTAAACAGGTTCGCCTGGTTCCTTAGGTTTTCTAAATGCTTCTGTTTACGCATGCGTGACCGCCTCGCCGATTCCCGGTTCGATATCATCCTCCTTCGTTTCCGCTCGTCCACCGGAGACGCTTCTCCCTTCCGTTTAGGCTCTTCGGAACCGCAATTTGAATTGGCATGTTTCGAGTTTCGGTTTTGGTCCGGGTCTTCCGAACCGGAACTTGAAATAACGGTGTTGGGGGAGGGTAAAGCATCCGGCTCCCATTCCGGTGAATGGATTAAAGCATCTGAACCAGAGTTTGAAATGACAGGTTTAGGGGAGGGGATAGATGGAAAGCTGTATTCCGGGCATTCCCACGGCGTAAAGCCGTCATCAAAGACTGGAATTAGTGGGTTTCCAAACATAGTATCGGACAGCAAGCTGGCCCTATGGCTATAAGTGGACAACATGACTGGAAATTAAAGAACGCTAAATATGGTTAATAAGATATGGGAGGGAGGGAGGAAGGAGGGAGAAAGGGAAGAAATGAAGCATAGGGGGCTCATATTTATGGGCGAATTGGGGGGATCTGGGGCATTTTCGTCCAAAATCGTATGGTAAGGAGTGAAGTGTACAAACGTATGTGTACAGGAAAAGGCTTTTGAGTCAGGTGGCACGGCACTATATGGTTGGGTTAAGTGTTATACTTTTACTTTATGAAAACTGAAAAGGAGCATATGGGTGGGTGACATCAGCCAATGGGTCCCCGGAAAAAGATTGGTTTCTAAGATTAGGTTATCTTTGGAAGAATTTTATAGGATTTTGTGAATATTTAACTGAGGTTAGATTTATATTTTCATATTGCGTGTATAAGTTCTTAAAAGAAAATGATGTTTGTAAAAAAATAATAAAATGTTGTATAAGTATTTTTTATAATGTTTGATATGTAAATATAAAAGTGATGTAAATTTTTTTAAAAAAATACTCAACCGAACATGTCCTTAGTCATGAAAGAAAAAAATGAGTTGGGTTTCACTTTGGCCACGTGTTGTTACAATGTAGACGCACGTACCGGGAACGAATAGATTGGAAAGATGCTGACATGGAGTTGAGTGGCATGGGTACGGCTGACGAGCACCAATGCACCAAGCGGGTTTCGGAGGAGTTGAGTAATAAACAGTGTTAGAGCGACATATATAATAATATAAATGGTCTGGACTCAGTCACTGGTGAATAAATTTCACGTCCCAGGACCCAGTTGCCATTTTTTAAAATTACGAAAACTGTTAATTGGGAATGAAGTTGGTATTGTAGTGGAAGATATATATATCTTCTTCTGCTGCTGAACGTGTAAATTGGTTCTCTGACGAAGCTTGGTACGTACGAAGGTAGGAGCATTCTTATAAAGCGAGAGTTAGGAGACAATCATGATTCCTATGGTTAAGAGATTGAACCCTTGAAAATAAAGATGATAGAGCTCAATGTTCCTGAGTAGGGATTCAGGAATCTATAGCTAGCTTCGTAGAATCATTTCTGGGGTAGGAAAAGGAAGTTATGGAACATAAGAAACAAAGCCCAAATTCATGGGGTTGTCCTATGACACCAGTGGTTAGCATGAGGCCGACATCTAAAAGTACTTCTGCTCTAACCGCAAAACATGGGCAAAAGGATGCTCATGTTTCGCATTTTTTCCTCATCTTTATTTATATGCAATTCTCATTTTCTGTGTTGCCAAGCGACGGATTAAGCTATTTTGCTAGGTTTTTATTGGCGATCCAGCTAATTAATAATATATATGGTTGTTGAAGGACAGCCACACGTGCCCTCGCGCGCTCATATATATATAACCCACTTTTTAAAGTCTATTATGCAGCCCATTCATGTTACAGTGTACTTATAACCTTCTTATAATATGAAATGGGCGAATATTCTTCCCCTAGATTTCTTAATGGCAAAGCTGTAACTGCCATATGCAGAACCTTTGTTGCAAAAGCTAAAGTATTGGTTGAGGAAACTTTGCACCATGCTGGGATTTGGAGTAGGCCGCATGTGAACCATATATTTTGGCTTAATTTGGGAGAGAAGGATCCAAAATAAATAAAGCGTCCGTCTGGCTGTTTGGAAGAATATGTCCAACGCAATTTATAATTTGGACGACAGATTGCATAATTGCTAGACATTAATTGCTAACAGTACTTGAACAAGCAATATCCCAACCGTGTCGAGGAAGGGGAAAAAGCAAAGTACGTCGAAGACGGATTTTAAAAATCATAAGCAAAAAGAGATTTCAAGTGTTGCTTTTCCTTTTGGCTGGTGTTCCTAATGGATGGGAGGAGCCCAAACCAATGCATGACCATGTCAATCCATTTGCGTGGAATATTCGAAGAAATTTGCTAGCCACGGACATTCCATATTCACGTACCCGTCAAAAGCGGTACGCACCCACACTAATTAGCTAGTTATGGACCACAAATACTACACAAATCTTCACGTACCAAATTTTGCTGCTCAAGTTGGTGGTGGACCATATACATTGAAAAAAGTTTCAGCGCCTACAAGTTAGGGATCTCTTCAAACTAGCTATTTACTGTAGTTTCCTATTTTCCATACGAGCTGATTGTAGCAACTTGTGTGACATGGGGTCTTACGTAGTTTCTTTGTTTTGAAACGCTTTTTTAAAAAAGCGATATCGTTCATCCGAATTAAGTTTAACACATTCCGACGTAGTTTCTTTGTCCTCCATCGAAGTCTGCCTTTCCGACCCCAGTACTATGTTGTCATTAATTACCGTAGAAATTAGGCTACTCTTATGGATGGCGATGAAATGAAAACAAATGGTTCCCTTTAGGCCATTAAACTAGATAAAATCAAGTGAGCCATGGACCATGCACGGTGCATTCCAGATGTACGTAAGCAAATGTGTAGATGTGTACAGCTCTTGTATACGTAAGCAACGATTAAATTAGATGGTAAGATGTACTTTGCAAATTGCAAATGTTAGTTCCATATCATTGTCCATGATAAGCGCAAAAAAAAACTCGATTATAATCCATTACGCTAATTATAAACCAGTTTACTTCATTCTCATGACTTACGTGGGCGGTGAGCCATACAGATTATAATGAAAATATGAACATCACAAAGAACACGCGCGCTAGTCTTTTACCAAATCATGAAGCGCATGCATAGTAGTTACTTCAACTCCATCGATCTACTAATTATTCAAGGAAACCATCTGTTTGTTTTCCCTGGTTTCCCGCCCCGCTTCTGATCTCCTTGAGCCCATCGTTGAGAATCATTGGCGAGCAATCGGAATTATCTGAGTCGTCTTTTGTGTCAACATAAAAGCAGGAGCACCGTTCCAGAGATGCGAAAAAACCGTCGCAATGCTTTGACAGAGGCACAGCCAGGGCTCGCTGATGTATGGACCCTCGGCTCCTTAGGGCTCCCTGTACAATAGCACAAGTTGGTGCCGCTCCTGGGAGTAGAAATATCACCCATTGGCTTGATCAAATTCTGAAGATGCGTGCCTCTATAGCTACGCGTAGGGTGGTGGATAGGCTTTTAGGGTATCCGATTGATGGGGTAAAAGAATATTTTACACATTCGGACACTAATTAACAAATTCTAGTTTTAATATTTAATTTACAAGGAAAGGGACACTATATTTTATATATAATTCTGTACGCGTGTAATTTCTTTGGTGGGTTGGTTATGATGTACATTTAGTGGGCGAGGATCACCTATCTCTCTGTTTATAGGATTACAAAATTTTAGCGTGCTATGGCCCGGCGTGAAGCGCAAGCATTCTCGTTTGATTGGATTCATTGGCTCCATTTTCGTTTACATGAGTTACAAGATGGACATCATATATATATACCAAATGGACCAGTACGTATAAAAGTTAGGCAAGATATATAATTATGAAGTGATTATGAATTTCAACATGTCATGACATGCTACTATTTATAATTATAATGATGATGGTCGCTGCTAGAACTTTTAAAATGTTATTTTATATATAGTCGTTTTATAATGAGGAATCCCAAACTCTTTCTATTGACGTCGCTATAGTAGACTCAAATTTATAGGGAAAGAAGTATCAAGAAAAGGATCACTTATTTGCAGAGTTATCTCTGGAATTTACGCCAGAATCAGATAACACCACAAAATGTCTAAGGGCCGGGGGAGATGGGTGTGAAACAATACCTTGCTCTTAAGATGGTTTAAGAATCAAAGCACACCAAACGAATTATTCACTGTCTTCAGTACTGTAGCGAAACGGACTTAATTAATTGCTTAGACTAGGAGCCACGATATATATATATATATATATATAGTTGCAGTTCTCCTACTATTGCGGCCGGTTTGAGCTTACACTTAATGAATTGTTGAAATGGCTACCGAGGCAAATTGGAATATGCCTTCTCAAAAGATGTATAAAGCGTCAAAGGTCATGATTCTCACTACATAATTTAATAATTTGAATGATAATGGAGAGAGAAGGGGCATAATTTTGCCCGTCTTAAAAAAAGAATATATACCTTGATGCTCTTTTTGTAAATTGTAAGAGAAGCTAGCTAATGGTCAATTATATATATCCAGTACCCATTGCTCTTCAACATTTTCAGATCTCATTCTTTCCCCAGTCAAATGGTTAGATACTGCTAGCTAGTAAGATTTGGCAAAGAATGAACAGCCACTTGGTTAGACTCTGCGGCACATATTGCACAGTTGAAGTTGCCAAGGATGAGGACAGTCAGAAGAGTCCAGTACCTTTGTTAGCAACTTCCGCGTTTCTTTATTTTCCTTTTTGGTATACGAAACAGGATGGAACAGAACTGATCACAGCACGAAGAGCGTAGCCATTACTCTTCAGTGTTTTTTTTCTACGTAGCCATTACTCTTCAGTCGATTGTATTGATTCTATTGAATTCCACTCTCTGTCGACTCTCTTTTTCTTCCTTCGGTCAGAAACGTGTTGTTCTCTTGACTCGTAGCTGTCCCCTCTGTCGACTCTCTTTTTCTTCCTTCGGTCAGAAACGTGTTGTTCTCTTGACTCGTAGCTGTCCTCAGCACGCGGGCCCAATTGGGCTCTAATTGTCATGTAGGCCTGTACCGATCTCAAAACACTGTCGACTCTTTGATTGTCAAATAGTACTGGCCCAATTTCTTGAATGGATCTGTCTTGGTCCAGCTAATTACTTTTATATTTTCCATTGAGAGAGAGTCACTGGATCACTCAGCCGAACGTGGGTGAGTATTGACGGCCCAGCTGAAGTTCTTTCCTTTTGGAGGAAGTACCCAACTCAAGAAGTTCAATCCTTACTTTCAGCAAAAAAATCCAGCGAATAAATTGGCTTATGATCCACGAGGAAGAGAGGAGAAAATGGCAAAGGTGCATCGTACCACCTTAAAAAAAGGGCGAAAATAAAAATCAAATGTCCCATCCCACTAAAAAGAATCACCCTCCACAATTTTCTTTGTGAAGGGCCTCCTGCAATTGTTTTCTTCGGATGGTAGAACAGCTCCTGACAAGAAAGTTTGTGCGCATGCATGTGCGTCAACATTTTCACGAGTCCATGATCTTGATTGAGCGCTGGACCAGCTAGACAGCGCTAGTCCTAGAACTACTGTTTGTGCCCTCAGCTCTTGATATTTTGATGCCCCTGGGCTGTGAGAAGTGAGAACACGCGACCTCGCGTAAGATTTTCTCCAATCTCGGTAAACATAAACATAAGCAGCTAGGTGCAGGCACCGGTTACGTATTGGCCTCTCAGTTGATCTCTTCTATTCAAGAATAATATTCTCCTTACTCCTTTGCTTGAACTCCTTAATTTGGCCGAACTTAACGTCTGTTATGGAGGATTTTTTTATCACTAAAACTGGATAATGCAGGTCGGTCATTGTAGGTAAATAAATACCTATAAATTCACAGTTTTATTAATCCACTTCCAAGTCAGGGATGCAGTTGATTGATGTGGTGGGACACAAGTGACAAAATTCTCGCTTGTATATATTCACACCACAAAGCACAAACTCATTTATGCTCTTTTTGACTATCTTTTGCAAGGTCTACATCAAACTCCAGCCCAGACCCCAATCATTCAACACTCTCCAAATTATTGCACGATGATTGCCTCCCACAGTTTCTAGCTAGCTTTTCTCTCAGTAATGGCCCTTTTTATCTGGCTCCAACTGATGGAACATTTTCTGATATCTTCTAGACCTTTGGTTCTAATTCTCTGGTCGCACCTCTATATTGAATACGATCCATTGCAAATTAACTCCAAACAAAAAAAAAAGATTATCGGTTCCACCGACAATTGCAGGCGTACTGGAGGGCACTGAGCAGGTGCATGAATTATATTAGTATAGAGGGATGCAACTCAGGTATAGATTTCCTCTTAGAAGTGACATGAATTGGGACAACAACATATACCCGCGAATATCTTAAACTATGTACTACGTACAGATCATCAATAGGAGCCATTCATGCCTGCATTTACATGTCGAGTCAAATCTATTTCAGAATATAATTAACACGGAATTCTTAAATTAACTACTAGTACTCTTGAATTTTCTTTTATGGAGCCCACATTGGATGCAGTTCCTACGAAAAAGTTGCCATTTTGTCGTCTGCTTTATGTGTACTTGCAGCAATCCCTTATATAAGGGATAATGAAGATTTGCGTGCCCTGAACAAGGCGACCAGCTTGCCTCGAAACTTTTGAAAATTCAGCGAGTAAAACAGTCGAAATACGGCTAAAGGATAGAGAACTAATACATGGAAGCCTATAGACGATAGCCAATCGAACTCGATCGGGATGTGTTTTTTTTTTGGAAGGAACTAATTCGTGGATAGAAAATCAACGTTTACAAAATCGTCACAAGACACCGACTTCAATATTCAACAGATCAATATTGCAATAGTTATGACATTAAGATGATAATTGGAATAGGTAAGGTTGTAATTGGCAGAGCTCATTTTGTTGCTAAGCGGCCGACCGTACGTACGTGTAGAAGAGATTGTTTTATTTTGCCAACCAAGTTGGAAACTTGCAAAGCAATCAGTGGACTGCAACAAAAAATACTATCAACGTATGCAGCTTGGCCAGCTCAACATTCCGGCCTTTACCTACCGAAAGAACTTCAGCTGAAATATCTTTTTGACTTTGTCCGGAATTGGCTTTTGGTTACACATCTATATAAATTCTTTACAATGACATTGTCTGCTGATTCCCTCCTTGCCTTCCGGCTTCCCCACTGCGTTTCTGATCATCTTCTGCCTCTTACTTTTCTGGAATATATTGGTTTTTTTAAAAGTAAATAATCATTATTTCTTGTCAACCTCCGTGAGCAAAGCTAGCTAGCTGATCTTTGTCTCCGCTTGTTCTGTACCAGCATATCGTCTTTCTACATATTCTAGGCTACCGACATGCATGGCTCTGTTTCTTTAAACTTTCAAATATAATTCTTTTTTTTTTGGTTAATTCCTGATCTGTTTCGTTGTTTGTTTTCATTTTTTTATTATTATTCTAACATTCTAATCCACGTGAACAGGAATCTAGAAGATATGTCACGATCCTCTTAGCGTTTGAATATTAATGATATATATATATATATATATATATATCTACAGTACTTCAGTTTACTATAATTTCGGGAATTATGAGTTAATATTTAATTTTATATTTTTCGTGGTCAGGACTCATGCGATGTAATCTCTGAATAATCTATGCAACAACCAACTCGTACGTAGTTATATTATCCACCCAGTGTGTCTAAAGTTTGTCGTGTACGTGTCACTGAGAAGAATGATTAATTTATACATCGAAATAGTGGAAATTTCGAGTAAATAATAAAAGAGAGATACCTATAACACACAAATCACAATCTGTCCCCTGAATATTTGGAAATAAGAAAGTAGCCAGGCAGTTGTTCTTTTTTTTTTTTTAATCAAAACTTAACGCTAGCTAGCAGCATGCATGTGATTGCGGAGGAGACCCTTGTCCGATTCTGGCCCGTGAATCCTTCCTAGTGCTGAGTAATTTTGCTTGTCCGCATTAAGGGCAAAGGAAAAAAGATAGAATTATGCTGACTTGGAAGAGATCAGAAGATAAAGTACGTTGATTAAGGCTAGCTTCTAGAATGTGGCGGTCAATGAGTTTGGAATATTAACGAACCAATTTGTGAGAACAGGAAGAACATTGTTGGGGTCGACACCCCCACACACACACACACACACACACACACACACACACACACATATATATATATATATATATATATATGAGATAAATTTAAAATAAAAGTAAACTTATAGACTTATAGTGGAAGTCTACTTCCTTCTTACTTCAAGTTTATCTAGGTTTTCTTTTAGTATTTTTTCTTTGTATTTTTCCTTATAAATAGATTCTTATGTTATATGAGAAAAAACACGTGAGCACGTGAGAACGTGAGCATTAGGCAGAGAGAAAGGAAGAGAAAGAAGGTGGTGTGACTATTGTATTGGGCAGGTAGAGTAATTTTCTTAAGTATTCTTAATAAAATTACTCTGTGGTGAACATAGGCCGAATTGAGGTAGAACTACGAAAATTATTGGTGTTCCTTTCTTTTAATTTTCGTGTCACTTTTCTCAACACATTCTCTTATAAAACTAGCTATCAAGCTAGAAGGAGAAGGAGAGAGAGACGTGTATTTTCTAACTCTTCATCATTAACACTGATTGCGAGTTAATTAACTTTAACGTTTTGACAACAAAACTACAAGTCCCCATCCTGTATGCAGGGCCGGCTCAACCACTAGGCAACTTAGGCAGTTGCCTAAGGCCCCACTTTAAGCAAGAGGCCCCATAATTTAAAAAAAATAAAAATAAAAATAAAAATTTAAAAAAACCCTTAAATACATGAACAAATAAATTAAAAAAATAAGATTTAGGCCCACTTTATTAGTAATTTTATATCTGAAAATTTATTTTAAATAAAATTTTAAATATTTTTTAAAAAAATTGATATAAAAGGCCTCATTTTTAATATGGCCTTAGCCTCAATTTTTTATTGAGCCGGTTCTGCCTGTATGCTGTTCATGTAAATACCAACAAGGCTCTTGACATTCACTGCCTATATATGCCCTGCCATTGTGCTGTGGAATTCCATATCGATCAGAGTTGGAATTGGTTACCGTGCTAGTACCTAGCCCCAAAATTGCATGTTTGCCCATAATTAATAGAACTCTCATCATCTCCAGACGCGATTTCCTAGGAAAGTGAAGCCGTTGCTGGTTGCTAGTCTAATCATGGCTTCACATCTAGAATTATAATGAATTAATTAATTGGTTGTCCGTGACTGTGTTTTGCTTGGGCTTCTTTTCCCAATTTACTCTCTCTCTCTTCCCCCAACTTAAAAGTCATCTCGTTCTATATAAATAGCCCCGGGCACATCGACGATTTTCGAGTACTCTGTTTTCCGGTTAAATTCACGTGGCAGTCTGTAACGTCCACTTTTCTCCTTCTAGACATATCTTTGTCCAAACAATCAA
This sequence comes from Myrica gale, assembly GCA_963930655.1. Classification (NCBI taxonomy): domain Eukaryota; kingdom Viridiplantae; phylum Streptophyta; class Magnoliopsida; order Fagales; family Myricaceae; genus Myrica; species Myrica gale. The sequence continues at coordinate 23,099,481 of OZ005619.1, read as the reverse complement.
TTCGAACGTAGAAAAAGTCTCCCTCCTCTTCCTCAAGTTCACACATCTATAGTTATCTTCTCCTCGTCTCTTCTATAAATTCGTTAGTATTTGGTCTTCTCTCTGTGCCTCTTCTCAGTAGTGCCCTACCTTTCTACTGGGAATCCAAGATGGCAAAGGTCGCCACCCTGCTGATGATAGCCCTCGTACTCTGCGCCACCCTGACCAACGCTGCCCGTATACCCCCAGCTTTTGCCGAAGCAGCTCCATCCAAGACCCAATTTGGGGTTGGTTGAATTTACACGTTTTTCGATTTACACGATTTTTTTTCGATTTTTTTTTAGACCGAAGTATATATAGATTTGATTATTAGGTTCAGTGAGTTTTATTTATGTCCTTCCCCCTTTTCGTGCTTTTTAATAGGTTGCTGCAGAAGCAGAGCATATTGATGCTGTGGATGACAGCTGCGACGGAATTCAAGAGGCGGAATGCCTGACGAGGAGGACGTTGGCTGCTCACCTCGACTATATCTACACCCAGAAGCAGAAGCCATGAAATTATCTACTTTTGAAATGATCGACTTGTTACTCGTGGAATGTTTTCTACTTGCCTTTTCCTTTTTCCTCGACGAAAGTAATACTTGTTATGGAACTTATGGTGCATATTATGAAAACTGTCTCTCTTTCTGTTCTCTATATATTATTGACTGTTTCTTATATGTGAATCGGGAATCGGAATGTCATTAGATTCATCGTCGGGTGGAAGAAAAATGTTTGACGAGGTTGATGAATAGTGAATGGCTGCTTTGAGCCTCAACTTCAGTACTCTTTCATTTTTTTTCTAAATAAACTTCATTAAACCCAGTAAAACTCAAGGAGGAAACTTGGATTATCACTGGTGAGAATCGTAACAGGAATTACAATCAATTTGTTCATTACAACTTCAGTACTCTTTCAATTCATTTGCTCGCTTCTTTAGACTCTCTGGCAAAAGGAAGTAAGGAACTATATATAGCAAAGGCAGCACAACGAGACCTTAATTCACTCATTTATACAGCTAAATCGTGTTTCAATCCTCTTAACTTTATCGGGCATCAATTTCATCTTAATTAGCTAGCTAGCGTAACCAATAAACAAGCTTCCCAATTCATTCAACATTTGTTAAGCTTTGCACCCAAAACTTAAAAGGACTAAAACTATGATATGAATACACTAACGGATAAAAAAAGGGTTCTTGATGCAGTTCCGATACTGTTTAATTTCATATGTACCTTCAAGCTGTACATCATCAAACCAGAGAAAGTAAAAGATAAAGAAATACATCTGGCTATGACGATATTCCTTTCTACCTATATGCTCATGTGGATCGTCAGACACCGCACACATGCATGCAAACTACGTTCAATGCCCTTATAATTAAGTTCGTTAGAGGCAACCGAGCTCACAACCTTTGGTTGGTAATTAACAAATTAATAAATCAGTCAACCTTAAATGCCACGTTCTTCTATCGCGTGCAGATCTCTGAACCGTAATTGCTGATTCAACTACTCTTATGCTTTACAAAATAAAGTTGAACTCACAAAATTAGAACCGAAAGAAGGAAAAAGTTGGTGAGTTTAGAGGCACAGCTTGTGGATTGAATGCTCGTCTATTACTCTCCCCTTGTTCCTGTATCAGAATTCAATGTGAACGACCAGTCTGTGTGGCTTGGTTCAGTCGGGGAAGATGAGAAATAACTCAAAGCCAAAGGTACAGGTCGCTGAAATTAATTGACAGTTGGTGATGACATAAAGTTGATAGCAACCTTTAAAATTGTGTGCGAGACTTGAAGCTAGACTGGACGGCCTTGAAACACCTGCTATATATTATATATGTTAGTGCGAGTTCACATTAAAAGGTCTAGAACCTAAAATTAATCATAGCTAGCCTAAGCTACATATTCTGCATTAATTTTTGCGTTTTGATTGTACTGGAACGATGGAAGAACCTTCCATGCGACGAAGAACAGAGGCTCTGGACCGAGCTAGCTGTTTGACTATCTTCGCAATCTCAACTTCTGTGGTCCTTGCATAGGTTGAACTTTATCTTCACTGGTCGTTATATGAGTATAACAGATTGACATTTAGGTCTTCAATTTTAATTTGAGTGGGGCCAACCTCTGCAGTGGACTGGTGTAGATAGATTTACGAACGGGAATAAAAGTATATATATATATATATGAACCTGGATTTGCCAAAATCCACTTTTCATGTCGAATTTACTAAAAACTGTGGCTCCTGAAAGGCGTCCTATGAGATCTTTCTTATCTGGGATAGGATACCTAATCCATTGGAGGACTTTGTTCAGGGGCTTGTAGTTGATGACTAACCTAGGAGTTCCTCTTTCTATTTCAGCATTTTTCTTGACATAGAAAGCAGAACAGGACCAAGGGGATTTACTATGTCGTATAATGCTTTTACTTAAGAGATCTTGGATTTCTGTTTTGCAGAATTCCATCATCTCTTGATTCATTTGAATGGGTCGAGCTTTTGTGGGAATATTTTTCTCACTAAACTCAGGAATGTAAGGGAGTTTAACTATGTGTTGCTTTCGATGCCAGAAAGCATTTGGAAGGTCAGAACAGACTTGTTGTTCTAATCTAGATTGAAAAGACTTAATTTGTTGCTGAATGTTTTGACTTGTGAGTTGTTCCTCAACTCGTTTGAACTTAATTTCTTCTTTAAGAAAATCAAGATGCTGCGTCTTACTAACAATGAAATTGAGAGTTTTACTTATGGAGGCTTCCTGTGATATATATATATATATATATATATATATATATATATATATATTTATACCATTTTCAAGTAAACGTACGTTAATGGAAGCTGCAACAAACTAGTGCTAATGTTTGGTGGCTATAAATTGAATCCCGTAAAACTAGTAACAACCATATTCTTCTAAATTCCTTAAGGCATATGGAAAAATAGTGCAACTTTGCCTGTGTGCACCCACCTCCTACAATTCCCTTCGCATAAACGTCGTTTCTTACAGTAGACAGTAAAATCTCCCCGTAAACTTATTTGGGGAGCTCATGTGAATGCATGTATTAACGGAAGATGCCAGTTAAATCGAGTGATCGATCCACAAAATACAAATAGATAAAGCAGTATCTGGCAAAGCATTGAGCGGATAGAAAAAAGACTGATTGATAAGATAGCCTCGTAGATAACACGGCATGCAATCGTAAGCAACCTTCGTGAGTAACGTTGCGGCGACTACGAGACTGGTCTTGAGGACTCAATGGGCCTCTCCTAATTTTCTTTAACAGTCTTTTTCTGGAAGCAAATCTGCTTCGAGTTGGGCCCAAAAGACTGGTCTTCGGGACGCGGGCCTTTTAGAATTCGTTTTTGTTTTTTTATTAAGTAAACCACAATTCTTGTAAAACTTCTTCTAATTCTCTTCTGCCCACCAAACCTTATTGTAATGTATGGGCCTTCTTTTTCCTTTGTCCAAAATTCAAGGATCCAAAACCCTGAAAAATACTCAAATCTCAAGCAAATCCAGGGCGCTTCAATTTGAAGGCGTAGGCTTGGAAAGATGTTCGGTCGAAACAGGTTCCTCTCTCTTCCGATGGTAATCAGAGCAGTCATGTAAGTTCGCCTTCGTATTTCCGTTGATCATTTTCTCTAATTTCTGTCGAATCGTTCTGATTTGGTTTTCTTCTCTATCTTTCTTGATGTCTGTATACAGAAACATTTTTTTTCTTGGCGTATGCAGAAGCATATTCATTAATGCATAAAGACACTTCTAGCTTATGGTTGCAGTTTTCAAGGTCTCATCTTTGCGTTTAATTCTGTAAATTGAGTTGCTTGACAGTTGACTATCATGGTAATCAGTTCTGCAATTTACACGCAGACCCACTTTTTGTTAAACCTTCGATAGGGATCACTGACCCTGTCAATGTAATTTCCTTTCGCTTTTATTGATTGTTCAGAATAGGCTGTGCCCTTTTGGTATTAATTAAAGAACGTTGTGGTTAGGAGAATATCATAATGGTCCTCGCTGTGTCTCTCTTCCTGTCACTTAGTTTAGAAATTGTTATTATATCGCCATTTGGATCCAAATTTATGCTGTTAATATGTTTTTTTTTTTGATACACGGAGTTGGAGTGGTGAAACATTTCCTGCGAGGTCATAGTTCTATGTAATAGCGTGGTGTACATGTATGAGTGCGAAGAAGTTAAGTCCTATTTGTGATAGTTGTCGCAAGTTTGAGTGATTGAATATATAAATGTTTCAACGGTTAGAGTTTGAAGTCTCAACTTTTTGGCCTTCTTTTCCTCGAAATGATTCCTCTCAATTATCCATACCTGCTTTGTCTGGTTGTCCCTTCCCAATAGCCTCCTGTTAATCCCTCGGCGGATAAAGTTGACATGAAACTGCACTGTCGAATAATATAGCCTAACCTCAATATCTTCTATAAGAATCTGGATTAATGTCTCGGGTAAAGGTTTGTCATACGGACCTCTCTCCTCTCGTGAGATAGGCAGCAGCCTTCATGTTGACCTGTTTACATAAATTCAGCGAAGTTTACTTCTTTGAATCTTGTGGCCAACTTTTAGAATAGAATAGTTACTGGGTACAAAACAATGAGAAATATGTCATTTTACTAGCGAAGAAAATTAGATCATGGTTGGATAATAATGCAGGCTAATACATCTGTCTTCCACAATGCAATACTAAAACTCTCTGGGAGCCTATTAGTCTGCTTTAGATGTGCTAACCCGAGTAGATTTCTGTCTGATTTTAACCCTATAGCCTGGTGGAACCTGAGTGAATAGATTTGGCCGTGTTTAATCTGTTTTTTTTTTCGTAATTGTATGGCAACATGTTTTTGAAGCTGCATGAATCATTATATGGATTCTGCAGAATTGGAGTTGTTTCCGGAAAGGCAATATTCGGACCCCCTCTTGACTACTACTGGAAAAAGAGGCTTCACGAAGAGACAGCTGCAAAGGAGACTGATACAAGCTCAAATTAGCAGATATTACTGTGAATTTGCTCAGGTTTTGTCATCTGATAAAGGTGCGGTCGGGGAATCACTGCTCCAGTTTGCTTTTTGAGGAGGCTTAAGCGAATTCATACGTGTACTGTACTGTCTTGTTTTAGGGAAATTGAAACAGGGAAAAATCCTTAGGGCATGTTTGTTGGCTAAAAATTTTAGAATTTGAATCTAATTTTCTAAATTCGTACTCCTAACATACTCCTACACGCATATCAATACAACTCAATATTACTTTTTATACTTATCAATACAATTCAATAACTTTTACATGCATGTCAATAAAGCTCAAATATTATCTAAATATTCACATTATTCTTAAAAAAAATTTAAAAATGAACATGCTCTTAGTTCCCAAGTTCTATACTTGCTTAGTTGCTTTCGAGTTGTAATTTTCAAATGTACCTCTACAATTGATCCTTGGTTTTTTTTTCTTGGCAATTGATCATTGTTTATCATTTGGTAAATGCTCCTACTTCATCTCCAACATCTCGTGCATTGATGCCATTCATCAGAATAAATTTGATGCGAAGAATCTATTGGTTATTCCACTCATCTACCTAAAAGTGGAAGAGTATAATGTGTTTCGTTCCATTTCCAATAGATGCTCCCTGACAGTATTTTTCTACTTTAGCTTGCAGCGTGGAAAAGCTAAAAAAGCAAATTCATAAAATGGACAATGTTACAGGTTGATGGAGAAATTGGTAAAGGTGGAGGCTTTGGGGGAAAGCAGCAGATTTCGAAGGGGTTCGAGACTTCGAGAAAGATTGCGCATGTTGTCGGTGATGAAGAGCGTTATGTTAGGGCTTTATTCTAGAAGGCCAAGTAGTGGGCCAAGTAGTGGGTCAGAGCCCATGGCCCAATCTATTGTAGTTCCATTAACTTTTACGTTAAGTGTAACTAATTGGGCTGAGGCTATCTCATCCCATGGTCAACAGGCCCAGCCCATGTGAGAGGGTATATCTGTTTGGCTTTGTTCGTATTAGTTAGAGAAGAATCACGTATTGTTTTCCTTTGGAATATCTGGAGGTTGGCTGCCTCGAACAGCTTGTTCTAGTTACGAATACTGAATACAATTTGTGGAATTGAATTTGTTAGCAAATATCAAATTTGTTACAATTGGTATCAGAGGATCGATCCTCAATGGCAGAAAAGAGAATGGCGCAAGCGATGGAAGCGACACTGGTGGAGTTGAAGAAGCAGCAAGATCTGCAGCAACAAACACAAGATGATCAACAAAAAATCCAAGAGAATCAACAACGAATGCTGGAGAATATAACCAAGCAACTAGAGACTCTCACTATGGGATTACAAGCAATGGTGCAAGGCAGTGGAGGCGGAAATGGAGATACCTCTAATCCTAATCCAGGTGGCCGGCAGAATCTTAATCTCAATGTGGATCCAGGAGGTGGAGGAATCCAGTCACGGTCGGTAAGACTTGATTTTCCAAGATTTGATGGAACTGATCCATCGGGATGGATATATCGTGCCAATCAATTTTTCAATTACAACCAAACACTACCACATCACAGGATTTTAATTGCTTCATTTCACATGGAAGGCAAAGCCCTGATTTGGTTTCAAGAGGTGGAAAATTCTGGAACCATTATTAGTTGGGATGCTTTTGCTAAGGCTATGTTACTAAGGTTTGGAACACATCCCTATGATGATCCAATGGAAAGTATGATGAAGCTAAGACAAACTTCTACAGTTGAGGAGTATAAGGGGCAGTTTGAAGCTCTAGCCAATCGGCTTAGAGGGTTAGATGAAGGATATAAGTTGAGTTGTTTCCTAAGTGGGTTGAGGGATGAGATTCGCCTCATGGTTAGGATGTTGAACCCTACCACTATTCATGCAGCATATGGACTAGCTAGAATGCAGGAGGAACATCTAAGTGTAAGCAAGAGAATCTATAAACCATTGACTGCAGGAGGGCAGTTTCAAGCAAATCCACATCAAGTAACAGGAGCCGTTAACAAACCAAAGATGTCAGTACAGAAGATAACACCACAGCAAATGAAAGAAAGAAGGGAGAAAGGTCTCTGCTATTATTGTGATTCTAAATGGAATCCATTACACAAATGCAGCAGCCTTAAGCTGTATTTGATGGAAGGAGATGAGCTCGAGGTGGAGTTGGGTGAGGAAAAGGGAGTTGAAGAAAACTTGGAAGATACAGTGAAAGAAGTTGGAACTGAAGAATTGGGAATTTCTCTACATGCTCTGACTGGTTCCAGTTCACCTAGAACTATGAGGCTAAGGGGTAGAATTAACCACCAGGATTGTGTGGTTTTAATTGACAGTGGCAGTACACACAACTTCATTGATCCAGGAATTTTGCAAGGATCGAAATTGTATGCAGATCCATCTCATAAGTTGGCTGTAACTATAGCTAATGGTGAAAAAGTCAAAAGTGAGGGAAAATGTACTGATGTTATGATCAGAATGCAAGGCCAGGAGTTTGCAATAGATGCTTATGTCCTGATGTTGGGTGGGTGTGATGTTGTCCTCGGGGTGCAGTGGCTCAGCACACTTGGTACAATTTCGTGGAATTTTAATGAGTTGACTATGAAGTTTAATCACTTTAACAAAGAAGTAACATTGAAAGGGTTGGCTTACACTCAATTCTTGGGTGACTCCCTACAGTTCAGGATGACAAAGGAAGAAAAGTATGGGTTAATACTCCAGCTAATGGTTGGTGGGGAAACTGATTGTGAGAGTACGGAGAGCAATGTAGCTGTGAATCAATTGATCAGTAAGTTTTCTAGGGTGTTTGAAGAACCAAAAGGGTTACCTCCCCAAAGGTCCCATGATCATGCAATTGTGCTGAAAGAGGGAACCCAACCTACAAGTGTAAGACCCTATAGATATGCATATATTCAGAAAGATGAAATTGAGAGGATTGTTAAAGAGCTTCTGCAATCAGGGGTGGTGAGACCCTCACAGAGTCCTTTTTCCTCTCCAGTGCTCTTAGTGCGCAAAGCTGATGGGAGTTGGCGGATGTGTGTGGATTACCGAGCCTTAAATAGTGTCACTATTAAGGATAAATTTCCAATTCCTGTTATTGATGAGCTTCTTGATGAGTTACATGGAGCTCGGGTGTTCTCTAAGCTGGACCTACGTTCAGGATACCATCAGATCCGAGTTAAGGCAGATGATGTGCCTAAGACAGCTTTTAGAACTCATGAGGGTCACTACGAATTCCTCGTAATGCCCTTTGGGCTCACTAATGCCCCGTCTACTTTTCAAGCCCTTATGAATGAGGTATTCCGTCCTTATCTTCGAAAATTCATTTTAGTTTTCTTTGATGATATTTTGGTGTATAGTTCAGGAGAAAATGAGCATATAGAACATCTGGAAATCACTTTGGCATTGCTGCAACAGCACCAACTATTTGCCAAACGTTCCAAATGTCATTTTTTGTGTTCAGAAATTGAGTATCTAGGGCATATAATTTCGGATCAAGGTGTAAGGGCAGATCCTAAAAAGCTACAGTCAATGACAAGTTGGCCTCAACCACGGAATATTAAGTCCCTCAGGGGTTTTCTGGGCTTAACTGGGTATTACCGCAAATTTATCCAAGGTTATGGATCCATTGCAGCTCCCCTAACTCAGTTGTTAAAGAAGACTGGATTTCACTGGACAGAGGCTGCCACAGAGGCATTTCTCAGACTGAAGGAAGCTGTAACCAGCCCCCCAGTGCTGGCATTACCAGATTTTTCTAAACTCTTCATTATAGAGTGTGATGCTTCGGGAGTGGGAATTGGGGCAGTGCTGATGCAAGAGGGTAGACCCTTGGCTTATTTCAGCCAAGCTCTTAAGGGAAGGATGCTAGCAATGTCTACTTATGAACGAGAGCTCTTAGCACTTGTTAGTGCTATTAAGAAATGGAGACCTTATTTGCTGGGGCATACATTCAAAGTAAAAACCGATCAGCAGAGTCTCAAACACTTGCTGGAACAGAAGGTGGGTACTCCTATTCAGCAGAGGTGGATCACTAAGTTGTTGGGGTATGATTTTGTGGTGGAGTATAAACAGGGGAAAGAAAACAAGGCTGCTGATGCTTTGTCCAGGATGTATGAATCGGAGGAGGAACAAGGAGAGTACAAGGCTATTTCTCTGCCTATAGCTACATGGCTTACTGATCTCAAATTGACTTACTCACATGATAGTCAAATTCAAGCTCTCTTGGACCAGCTAAAGGCAGGGAAGTTGGATCCTATAAAATATACCTTGATTAATGGTATACTCCTATATAAGGGCAAAATCTATATAGGAGATAGTCAACCACTCAAGGACAAGATTTTGATGACAGTTCATGACAGCCCTGTTGGGGGCCATTCGGGCTATGAGAAAACATACCAGAGGGTAAAAAGGGATTTCTATTGGAAGGGGTTAAAGAAGACAGTGAGACACTACATCAGAAATTGTAGAACATGCCAGCAAAACAAGCATGAGAATGCCTTGCCAGCAGGGTTACTGCAACCCTTACCCATTCCAGCAAGCCCATGGAGGGATATATCTATGGATTTTATCGATGGGTTACCATTATCAAAGGGATACAGTGTGATTTATGTGGTGGTGGATCGGTTCACTAAATACAGTCACTTTATGGCCCTATCTCATCCCTATACAGCTAAAACAGTAGCATATGCATTCATACAAAATGTATTCAAGCTACATGGATTACCCAACACTATTGTCTCTGACAGAGACCCAGTGTTCACAAGCAACTTCTGGAAAGAATTATTTCATATGCAGGGGACTAAGCTTCACTATAGTACAGCCTACCATCCACAAACAGATGGGCAAACAGAAGCAGTAAATAAATGTATTGAAAATTATCTTCGGTGTGTGATTGGTGATCGACCTAAAGAATGGGTTCAGTGGCTTCCCTTGGCAGAATGGAATTATAATACCAACCAACATATGTCAACTAAGTTATCTCCCTTTGAAGCTATGTATGGGTACTTACCTCCCCGGTTACCTACCTATGAACCGGGGACAACACTTGTCGCGGCAGTGGATGAGGAACTGCGGAACAGAGACAAGATGCTGGCTTTGCTACGGGAGAACCTGCAGAAAGCACAAAACCGAATGAAAAAATATGCCGACATGAAACGCACGGACAGAGAATTTCAGATTGGGGATTTGGTGTATCTCCGTCTGCAACCTTACCGTCAACTGTCGGTCCGGCAGCGTCATAACATGAAGCTGTCTCCTCGGTATTATGGGCCCTTTCCAGTGGTGGAACGCATCGGGACTGTGGCCTATCGGTTGGATCTGCCAATCGGAGCTCAGATTCATTCAGTCTTTCATGTTAGTCAATTGAAGAAACATATTGGTCAGCGTGTCGATCCGTTACCTTCTCTCCCAGCAGTCGATAAAATGGGGGCGATTCGGGCTGAGCCATTGGCTGTTTTAGACCGTCGCATGGTGAGGTTGGGCAATAGAGCCATCACCGAGCTCTTGGTTCACTGGCACGGGCAGACCATCGATGATGCGACGTGGGAGCGTCTTCAACAACTTCGGGCTGATTTCCCTCACCTTGCGGGCAAGGTGTTTTAATGGGGAGGGTATTGTTACAGGTTGATGGAGAAATTGGTAAAGGTGGAGGCTTTGGGGGAAAGCAGCAGATTTCGAAGGGGTTCGAGACTTCGAGAAAGATTGCGCATGTTGTCGGTGATGAAGAGCGTTATGTTAGGGCTTTATTCTAGAAGGCCAAGTAGTGGGCCAAGTAGTGGGTCAGAGCCCATGGCCCAATCTATTGTAGTTCCATTAACTTTTACGTTAAGTGTAACTAATTGGGCTGAGGCTATCTCATCCCATGGTCAACAGGCCCAGCCCATGTGAGAGGGTATATCTGTTTGGCTTTGTTCGTATTAGTTAGAGAAGAATCACGTATTGTTTTCCTTTGGAATATCTGGAGGTTGGCTGCCTCGAACAGCTTGTTCTAGTTACGAATACTGAATACAATTTGTGGAATTGAATTTGTTAGCAAATATCAAATTTGTTACAGACAAGCGACTATAAGTGGCATCATGAACCGCGTCCCTTAAAAGGATAAATCCAGATCCAATAATAAGTAGCGGCAGTTTTCAACGACGCAGAGGTAGATGACGAGTGGATTAAGTGTCTCTAAATCTTGTAATTTACGACCGACTTTCTCACGAAAGGATAATCATCATGCATCCTTCCCGGATCAGGGTCTGGAAAAACACGTGGCCTGGGGCGCAACTTGTCTAACAGCAAAAGCCAGTGTCGTCTGAGCTATTTTGTTTCTTACGAAGAAGCCAAGCAAATGACCAGCCTCCACCACAGCTAAGCCCTATCCATTTTTTCCAGACTTAATTGATCTTCCACGAACGTTTTGTCAATTAGTTGTCTTCAAGCAGTGCAGGAGTTTGATAATGATCAGCTGTTGCCCAGTTGGCCGCGGTACGACTCAATTTGTGCGGCAAGTGAACGAGTTTTAAGTTCACTTGCCGATAGCGCTTCAAATCTCATGGATTGTAGAAATCAGACGCATTTGCCAGAACAAGTTTCTTTCCATCTAAGCTCAAAATTAAATTTTCCGTATGTGTTAATGCAAGAAGATCTACAAAGGCCATGAACTTGAACCTTATACGATCACAATTAGCTAGCATCGTCATGTATCACAGTAGTAACATTCAATTCTCAGGCACAAGTATATTTTTTGAGTTTGAGATACAAACACAAATCACACACATCTGATCCTTCAAACAAACAGTTCAATAAAAAGAATTTGTCGGAATTCAATCACACGACCTTAATGCACGAGAACATACTCAACAACTCAAGATGGCACTAGAATCCAAGCACCATCCAATATGTGCAAACACAGAGTGAGACACACAGTCGCAACAAGAGAGGTCTTGGCAGTAGCATATCTCGCAACTTCAGCACCCATGTCAACAACTGCCTCACGAGTAATATTAACACACGTCTTCGAAGCTTCGTATAGCTTCTCAAACACAACTTCCATGAACGACCTGATCGTCTCAAAGGTGACCCTCCCAGCCATATCAAGAACAACTCTCCTGTTGCTTGGCATTGCCAAAGTAGACGACACCATACCCATCCACTCACCATATTTTTCCTCGGCAAACGAGTTTATTGGTTTGAGCCTCTCGTTCTCAATTCCAATCGGACTCGACCCTTTTTCCAGAGCAAAGCAAGGAGGACCCGAACTTGAGTTCTCCGAATTCGGACACGTCAATACCTGGTGAGATGTTGTCACAAGAGTCTGAACTGCGCCGTTACTTATCGATACCAACATGTCCCTAACTTTCATTTCATGTTTCGGGTTAGTCAACCCCGAAAACAATTCATCGCAGAAGTTGACAGACATGGTCTTGTCAAGAAAAACAGCAACGGCCGTGCTCACAAATAATTGGACACAATAACCAATTAGCTCCCTGCACTTATCCCCGCAGAGCACGTTCACCCAAGGCGGACTATGATCCGTTCCCGAACCAAGATACCCAAAACAAGTCGAATCGTCTGAATTTGATCCTCCACTACAGTGCCCATCTGAAAAAAACGCCATGACCAAGTTCCTAGCGAAGCTTCCCACAACAATCGAAGCAAATCCGGACCCAGCTTTAGAAAAAACTTTGTCTATGACTTCATTGACTTGGAGAGTTAAACTTGAAAATTCGGCACCGACATCACCGCAGTCAGACGAAGTCACAGATCGACAGCCCCGAAGAAATCCAACAGCTAAAGCCTGTGTGACAATCATCAAAGTCTGGGAGAAATCTTTGGAGTTCGTGATCTTCGACATCTGCCTCAAACTATTGGGAACTCGGTCTGAGTTGGAGTGGAGAAACTGTTTCAGATCTTTGGAGACGATCCCGATTGACTCGACGGAGTTGGAGACAGCTTCGGCTATAGAAAGTAAAGCTGATAAAATCTTTGAAATTTTTTCTCTCTTGCGGGCTACGGAAGGCAGATGATGAACCTTATAGGCGCCGTAACCCGTGAAGCCCAAAGCCGAGAGCAGAAGAACCAACTTCTTTCCTGTACGAGCGGAATTGAACCCAGTTTTTCCCAATTGCCTCTCCATAATGTCGGAAGCCCGAGTTCTATTCCTGCAATAGTAGAAGTTTTAAGCTCAACCAAAGTTGTTGTCGTCTCTTGTGTTTCGCTATCGTTTCCCGAGTAAACAAACGGGGCTTTTGAGAGAAATTTAAGATGCAAGAGAGACAAAGAGAGAGGAGGCGAATGCGATGTCGTAAAGTCTAGGGGGTACGTGCAACAACCTGTAGGCAACGATATGCTTCGTGCCGGCACTCAACTAGCACGAGTCTTTCATTTTAATGCAGAAAAGGAGAGAGTATAAGCTCTTCGAGCACTTCTCGTAGCTAGGCCTTGTGGCCCTGTGGAACAGTAGAGGCTGGGAGTTTCTGGGCTTCAACGTACTGTAACTTTCTATAAAAACACAATAAAATGTGACGAATGAATAATTGGCAATTGTGTTGAGCTGTAGATGTAGAATCTCTGTTTGGAAAGTTGGAATTGAGATTGAGAACCCAGAAAAAATAAACAAAACAAAACTCTTTGATATATATATATATATATGGATATTTTGTGGCGTGTTTCTTTGGGTTTTCTTTTAAAACCTTTAAAAGGATTGAATTTTATATTTACATTTAAATTTTCAAATCCCAATAAGAATTAATGAACTAAAAGTTTATCTATACAAATTAGAACATCTATTTTATGTTCTTCGAAATCACGCGGACATAGTCGACTTTGACTTTAAATATTATTTTGTATTAATTTTTAACATGCTGTGCCGGCTCCTGTCATTCATGCGGACATAGTCGTGCCTCCTTTAGAGTTATCATCCATAGCATCTGCTATTTATATAATCTGTGTATTACAATTGTCGTATACGTACAGAAATAAACATTGTTTTATAGGTATATATGATTTATCATTCTAAAAATACTTAACATTATTATTTTTGGAATCGAAGAGGGTTATTGGTATTTATTTGTACACCTTCTTATTTTCAAAAACAGTTTCAGAAAGAGATTAGAACTTGGTGAAGATTTATAAATACAATTAACTTAAATCTTTTTCCACAATATACAATTTCGTGGCATTTGCTTCAAGTTTGTGCACGTCTTTTTATTGAAATATTCTTGGAAAATGCATACTTTCCTTAAGGTTGAGATATTGTTCATTGAATTTGAATCTGTATTTTCTCTGTATCCAGCCTTGTTATAATATATAAGTTTTGTATTTATTTTTTAGTTGCTGTGAGTCTAAGTCTTCGACTAGTATGAAATTTTTAACATATAAAAACATGTGTTATTACTACCACTCTTTTTTATTTTATTTTTCTTGACAAAAAAGGGGAGTAAAGAACTTAATCCACTTTACTTTTTGTTTTTTCTGAATATATATATATATATATATTTATGTTTAATTTCTAAGGGTTTGTTGCCTCTAAACTCTCATTCCCGGTCCAAATCCACCTCGTCATGGATTACTATGAGGAACGCTTGGCGTTCGCCTTGCGTTCGCCTCGCGTTCTTCTGCCGAATATAAAATTCGTTTTCTTGGCGTGGGCCCTGTTTCCAGCGTAAACGTTATGCTTTTTAATTTAGACTGGTCTTTAATTCTCCTGCCTCTTTAGCTTCGAGGGTCTCTCTCTCCCCACACATTTGCCCCCAAATCGTTCTTGTCTCCCTCCCCGAGCTCCCGCCCCCAAATTTACGCATCCCTCTCTCCCCGTCGATTTTGCCCCAAATCAAACATTCCCGAACCAAAATTTGCTTGGCTGGGTTTCGGGCGGCTGGAAATCTACTGTAAGTCTTGGTTTTGCTGGGTTTCGCCCCTAAATCTACTGTCTCTCCCCGTCTGCCCCCAAAACGAAATGCCACCCCCCCAAACCCTAGATCTCCCCGTCTCCCTCTCTCTCTCCTCGTCTGCCCCCTCAATCCCTAAATCTCCCGAGCCTCTCTCTGTTTCTCCCCGTCTGCCCCCAAATTGAAATGCCGCCCCCCAAACCCTAGATCCCCCCCGTCTCCCTCTCTCTCTCCGCGTCTGCACCCAAATCAGGCAGGGTTTGGGGCTGGTTTTCGACAGGGGCTGGGCTGGGTTGGGGCTGGGTTGGGGTTGGGGTTGGGGCTGGGTTTCGACTGGGGTTTGGGCTGGGTTGGGGTTTGGGCTGGGTCGGGGCTGGGGTTTGGGCTGGGCTGGGTTGGGGCTGGGTTGGGGTTGGGCTGGGTCGGGGCTGGGTTGGGGTTTGGGCTGGGTCTGGGCTGGGTTGGGGCTGGGTTGGGGTTGGGCTGGGTTGGGGCTGGGTTGGGCTGGGTTATGCACTATCAAATTGGTCAACAAATTCCTTCAATGTGGTCTGTGAGTGCACATAGCCATCAAAAAACGAATTCAAACTCTCACTCCGCTGCGTCGTATTCATTCCCGCCCAAAATGTATCTCTCACATATGCCGGCACCCAAAAACTCTTCTCACCATATAACCCATCCAACCATGCATTATCCTCTAATTGATAAGTCTCAATTAGATATTTCCAATTTTCCTCAAACTGTTCACATGTTTCAGATTCATACACACAATTGTTTAAGGCAACCCTTATACCATCGAAGTAAGGATGTGATGCAAACTTCTCTAGTAGTTTTCTCATAATGTGCCACAAACAATACCTATGTCGTGTTGTATCACCGAAAACAATTTCAATTGCATTCTTCATAGATCTAGCCTGATCTGTTAAAATTGCACTTGGAGCTTTACCATTCATGCAACCCAACCAACTCTGAAACAACCAAACAAATGTTTCGGTATTCTCGCTTGAGATTAGTGTTGTCCCAAACAGTATTGACTGACCATGATGATTCACACCTACGAAAGGAGCAAATGGCATATCGTAGTGATTGGTCAAGTACGTAGTGTCAAATGAAATAACATCCCCAAAGTATTCATATGCCGCTCTACTTCGTGCATCAGCCCAAAAAACATTTCGCAACCTACAATCATCATCCATGTCCATCACATAATAAAAGCCAGGATTTTTCTGTTGCATTCTACTAAAATACTCACTAAGTGCTTGACCACCTCCTTTACCAAGCCGAAGCTCTCTTGCCTTGTTAATAAAATTCCGACAATCTCGCTCTACAAAGGAAACATTTTCATACCCCCCATTTCAACAACAAGAGATGTAAAATTCTTACTTGCACGTATTCCAGCTCTGTCATTTATTTCTAACCTTCTCTTCACAGAAGCATCTATTTTCCTATGACATCTCATTAACCTTGCTTTGCCTGGACTTAGACTGTGGTTATGTTCAATCACAACCTTAGTCAACATCCACTTTCCATTCCCACATAACATTGCACAAATCCTGGCTGGACAATTCGTTTTAATTGTTGTTGGTACGACATCACTTTTGGTTGTTCTTTGTTTGCCTTGCCTAAAACAAGCATAAGTTACGTGTCTGACAACCCCCCACTTTTTTTAATCCCTCTTTTAACCACAGCAAAACCATCTTGCTTTGCATACTGTACATAGTAACGTAAAACTTCATCTGCCGAATCAAATATCATTGATTGCTTAGGTTCTTCACATTTATCAGCTTCATCTATCACCTCATACAGCACATCATTTTCTTCTTTATCACCCAACTCTAAATTACATAAAAAAAAATTAAATAAGAAATGCAATTTTCAAAAAACCTTATTTGGGAACCAAAAAAATAATTTGACGCTAAATTATCAATATGACAAGTCTAACCAATTTCGGGGTCATCTTCGTCCGTTAAATCATTGTCGTTGTATTCAGATTCAACTTCTCTCTCATTCTCCAAGCGTGTTGAACACTCCATTTAGAATAACTGCAAAAGCAAACGATTGACGCGATTATCTGCATTAGTTTCCAAATAGAAACATGTCCAAGAACTTTTGTCATACTCATTACATTAGTTACAATTCAATCTAACACTTGCAGCGGGTAGAAGTTTACTATATTCATGCTCAAGTTAAGAAGTGCTACAATAAATATTAAAAAAAATAGTCAAACATATATCTTCTTACTATTTCACAAAATTTCATAAAACTCTTAAATGTCCCACACAGATCAAGCTAATCTTAAATGTCCTACACAGAGGAAAATTAAATGTCCCAGACATGATCAAGCTAATGGGTTCACCGTTCAAATTCATCTTCTAAAGTCAAAGAACAGAAAAAATGCCTTAAGTATATATTTGAAAAAATAAATTACAGTAGATTTAGGGGCGAAACCCAGCAAAATCAGGACTTACAGTAGATTTCCAGCCGCCCGAAACCCAGCCAAGCAAATTTTGGTTCGGGAATGTTTGATTTGGGGCAAAATCGACGGGGAGAGGGATGCGTAAATTTGGGGGCGGGAGCTCGGGGAGGGAGACAAGAGCGATTTGTGGGCAAATGTGTGGGGAGAGAGAGACCCTCGAAGCTAAAGAGGCAGGAGAATTAAAGACCGGTCTAAGCTTAAAGACCGGTCTAAATTAAAAAGCATAACGTTTACGCTGGAAACGGGGCCCACGCCAAGAAAACGAATTTTATATTCAGCAGAAGAACGCGAGGCGAACGCAAGGCGACCGCCAAGCGTTCCTCGATTATTATAGCGGACTATCCAGCATTCCAGCTTTGGGTTGAGCGAGCAACACTCAAATTGGGCCCTCTTACTTACCCTTCCAATGACCCTTACTGATGTAATTAGCCAGAGACGTCTGCAATTTTCTGGAGAACTCCAATCTACACATTCGTGCCACGTCATTATCATTCCTTTTAGGGAGAGCTGGGATCAACTGCACGTTTCTGTTTCTAGCAGTGATATTGCTTGAATGACGAATCTGAAATCTAAGCGATTGAGGAACAACGGGGAGTGATTCCCGCAGGAGAGGAGTTGACTGGGTAAACAGGCCAAAACCCTAAATTGACGAACGACTCCTACTGCAAATGCAAACCTTCTCTCTCTCTCTCTGGTAAAACGACAGGCTGTAATGCCGAAGGAGATTCCTAACCATACTTTTAGGGTTTCACAGGAGACGCGTGTTGCTAAGCTGGAGGGTGAGCAGCCGCACTTTGACAGCAAGGGTGAAATGCCACGTGGCGTCAACATCTTACGTGGCTAATCCGCAGCAGAAGTCTCACTTCTCCCAGGAGACCTTTACCATGTGCCAACACGTTTGTATTCTCTTCAGTCGTCAGTGCTACTTATTAGCCACAGCGAGAAAGAAGAAGAGCCACAGAGAGAGAGATAAAACCGGCTAAAAGAAATAATTGAATGTGGGTCTCGTTTCGGTTTCGTTTTGCTTTCGGAATTTGGATTTGGATTTGGATTCCCAAGGCTGGGGTACTAGCTTCTGTTATATGCTTGTTGGGACCCCTCATCCATTTCGGCCGTGAGAACCTAGCAGCTATATGATATCTCTCTCTTTCTCTCTCTTTCTGTTGTAAACTTGCAAAGCTTCAGTTTTGTTTCCACCGCCAGCTTTCCAGAGAGCAGCTTCTTGTCACGGTACTTGAACTCTGTGAATTTGGCTAACAGGTAATCATTATAAATATCTTTTGGTTGTCCATTCAAAGTTGTATAAAGTTTTTCTTGAAATCAAAATTCTGGTTTGAACTTGGAACCTTGAGATAGAAATATAATTGAGGGCTTTTTTTGTAATCAAGTTTTCTGACGAGCTTGAACTTCTTTGATTTACGTAGTTTGTAAAATCATGTTCGGTTGATTGTTCTGGTCTCATCAATATTCCGTTGCATAGCTTCTTCCATGTCACCAAGTTATTAGTGTTGATTTATTCTGTTCAATCGGATTCGTTTTGCCTCTTTTTTTTGTTGTTGGGTCTCTAGACTTAATTTGTAATGTTCTAATATATATTTCTGAGGATCCTTGTCTAGCTTGTAAACTGCAATATAATTTTCAAGTCACCACAAGATATAATTTCAATCTTAGACAAACGCAGAGGTCTGCTGATCATCTCCTTCTAGCAGAAAGACGCTATCTCTTAGACTTTTACTGAAATATGTGCCTAGCCGCCATAAAGGAGTCCTACTTGTAGCCTGCAACTCTTCGATAGGAATTTTGTCCTCAGCAACCAGCGAATCTCTGCTGGGTCTCTTATCCCCTCCGCGATATTCTCCTCTCTTTACCCGGTTTCTTTTCCCATGTGTTTTGAATGCATTTTAAAAACATGAATTGGAAATTCATACAGGTTGGTTATATGCTCTCTTTGAAGCTGTTTCACTACAAAGATGGATATCATTTACCAGCCCTACATCGATCCGGAATTTGAATCGCTTATCGAAAGAATCCATCCACCCAGGTATTATTATTAACATGGACGAAACAAAACATTCATCCTTTGTTTGATAGGCTTCTGTTTTCACTTCTTTGATTGTCCAATTTTACATAAACCATCATTTGGCGTTGCAGAGTTTGTATAGACAATGACGCATGCGAAGACTGCACACTTGTTAAGGTTCGGATTAGCATCTTTTTGGCTGGTGATGGACATATTGTATTGTTTCGTGGGAACTTCTCTTCCCTTTTGTGTTTTCTTTGATTTCCTTTTCTGTTACATAAGAAAGTGGGAAGTGGATGCCCTTTTTTTCTTCTTCAAAAACCTCATATCATTGATAAGAAACTAAGAACTAAACATTAAGCAGGAAAGCATTAGAGTTGCAAAGCAAAATAGAGAGCAGAATACAAGATAATCCCAGCTGTTAGAATTAATTCAGCTATGGATGGGATAAGCAGCTGCGAGAATCCCACTTAATAAAAAAACATCTCTAGTTTCGGAAGAATAGAAACAGAGATCATGGATCTTGCGAGTCGTTTCGGCATCCATGATGATCAATGACCACCTACTATTCCTTAACATGATGATCTATTTGTTTAATTAGATGATGACTCAAGCACTTATCTTTCCACGCAATAAAGGACCCTTTACATTTTCCTTTTCCTTTTACAGGTGGATAGTGCAAACAAGCACGGGATTCTACTAGAGATGGTCCAAGTCTTGACAGATCTTGACCTCGTCATATCCAAATCATACATTTCCTCAGACGGAGGATGGTTCATGGACGGTAAGTGCCCTGTGCCCACCCCACTACCAAATCTTACTTAAAAAATGTCATTTCTTAATTGAAAATGTTAAAGTAGATGTTATGTATGAGTCAGCGACGTACGTACTAGTGTCTAGAACTGCGCCTGATTCGTGTGGGTGTCTTTTGATTGCATGTTAGTACAGTGTTCCACGTCACAGATCGGCTCGGCAACAAACTCGCCGACGAAAACCTCATACTTTACATTCAGAAGGTCTCTCTTTCACTTTGTATATGTTATAGCTTCCGACTTTTCTTATTTTGGCGTATTTTTGTTGTTCTAATAATAGCGACTAACCTGCAGGCACTGTGTCCGAGCATGAGAGAGGTGAGACGTGGCCATGTGGCCACTGAGCAGACGGTCTTAGAGATGACAGGGACTGACCGCCCTGGTATAATGTCTGAGATGTCAGCGGTTCTGCTCGAGCTTGGATGCAACGTCACCTCCGCCGTGGCGTGGACTCACAACACTCGTGCGGCCTGCATAATCTACTTGGAAGATGGGATCAAAGGCGGGCCCATTTTGAACCCGATTAGGCTGGCCCATGTGGAGGAGCAGCTAGAGAACGTGGTGGAGGCCCATCATGGGAAGGGGGAGAGGAGGAGCGTAAGATTGGCGGCCCCGGTGGCGGGCCAGACCCATACGGAAAGGCGGCTCCACCAGTTGATGTTTGCGGATAGGGATTACGAACGGTGTCGTGGCTGTGATGGGACCCACGTATCAATAGAGAGTTGTAAAGAGAGAGGATACTCGGTGGTGAACGTGAGGAGCCGAGATCGCCCCAAGCTGTTGTTTGACACGGTGTGTGTGCTGACTGACATGCAGTACGTGGTGTTTCACGCGGCGGTTGCCTCCAAGGCTTCAATGGCTGATCAGGTACGTATTACCAATATTCTCCGGTGGCATCTTCCGTATATGGTTTGAAGACTCGTGGATTGGTAAATAAGTGGGGATATCATATCACAGGAGTATTTTATACGGCACAAGGACGGCTGCACATTGGATACGGAGAGCGAGAGGCGGAAGCTATCACAATGTTTGATTGCTGCCATAGAGAGGAGAGTCTCGCATGTATGTACCGTAAGGCCCCGCTTTGTACTCTGCAACTTTTCTGGCCTTTAGGGGTTAATAATAACATAACAATAACTAACACGAGGGTTGATGGACTTGAAATACTTCTCGTGCAGGGGCTGAGGTTAGAGCTTTGCACTCAGAACCGTATGGGGCTGCTCTCGGACGTCACGCGGGTACTCCGCGAGAATGGGCTATCGATATCAGGGGTTGAGGTCACGACACAAGGTGACAGAGCAGTCGGATCATTCTATATTACAGATGCCTCGGGGCATGATGTAAATCCAAACATCGTAGAAGTGGTGAAAAAGGAGACTGGTGGATCCATGCTTACAGATCACAAGTCCTCAAAATGGGCTTCTCAGGCTTCGTCATCAAGGACAGGCCGAAGGCTCCACAGTGGCGTAGAGGATAGGCCGAGATTCTCACTTGGAGGCTTGCTGTGGTCTCAGCTTGAGCGCCTTTCGGGCAGCTTCGGTCCCATAAGATCATGATTTAACAACCAGGGAGTCAGCCAGTCAGGGACTGACTTCACACTCTGTAAATAAGGTCGTGTCAGAAGTCGAGTAGTTTCTCTTAGCAAATGTCATCTGTAATTAAAATTACATGGCTCTTCTTGATAGCACTTTACACAGAGCCACGCAAATAGGATTCGCCCGACGCAAAAGTAATTTCAATAAAAAAAAAAGTATTCCCTGAAAATGATCTGTCATATATGCCAGTTTCTTCGTTGCGCGGCGCTGAACTCAACGGTATTTGTTCAATGACCAACACTTCGGAGTTAAAAGATTGCAAGATTAGAGGACGGGAAGCAAATAATTGAACATGCAAATACAGTAAGAAGTCTTAGTATTAGATTTTACATGCGAACTGTGAAATTAACGCATATCATAAAAATTTAAGTCAATAGAAAGAGATAAATTTATTATTTTCATTATGTTATGAATTCTCTTTTTAATTAAAAGTTCAATACTTATAATATTTAATTAAATAGTTAATGACAATTTTCTCTCTCAAAATATCACTCGACTCTTATATCCCACAAACTATAACTTGTCGCAACTCGCCCCACAAATTATACTTCTCGTTGCGATTTCATCCTCCAACCTATTAAAGTTGTTATATCGAATGATTTTTGTTTCACTTAAACGATACACGACCTTCTCCTTACTTGAAAAAATAAATTTGATCAATTCGATTCTACGAGTCAACCCTTTTTTAATAAAAGAAAAAAAAATCGACAAAATACATAATATTTTTTAACTCTACAAATTGCTATAAGCATTATAGAAGATTATGGATGACTCAAACTAGGGTAAAATTGTATTTTCAAATAAAATAAAAAGGTCACTGCCGTTTAAGTGAGACAAAAGTGAGACAAAACCGTCTGTATAGTTTGTAAGAACGAATTACAACGAGTTAAAATTTATGGGATATTTGAAAATAAGGTGATTGAGAAGGAAAATTTTAATTAACCCTTAATTAAAATTGAGGTAAAGTGAAACAAGAAAATAATGTTATCTCAAATTCGCGCAAGTGGATCATATACATAGTTCGAAAACTGTGCAATCCATTTATATGAGATAGATCAAAGCAAAGTCACCCAAAAAATCAAAATACATAGATCAAAGCAACATAGCTGTGGGTTCAGCTAAAAATCTAACCATAAACAAAAACGTGTGTAGGTGGTACATTGGAGGAAACATTCCTGACTACATCCCCTGTTGGTTCTTGAATTATCTGAAAATCTACCTTCCGATGAATAACAATAATTATTGCTCCCATCAATAGTTCCATCAGAAGTTATTTTACCTCAATAACAAGCATTGAATTCAAATAATTAACATAATTTATGGGAGGGCAACAGTTTAAGACAAAATAAAATTACATCTAGAAGACAACCTTCCAGTTTAGATTGGGCTTTATGTACAGACTTACAGTATCCAAAGCCTGATTCAGACTTAAAGGCCATAGACGAACTATTCACAATAAATTGGGAAATTAAAGAGCATATACTGTGCAATGCTTTCTTTCATGGCAATGTCAAATGCCATCAATGTCATCGACGTTAAGCCAGTCATTAGATTCCTTTCTCTCTGTGTTATGACCTGTTACCTGCTCAGGTCCAACATGTTTTAAGTTGACCGAGTTGATATCCCTAACTGAGTCATCAGAGCTTCTGCTCAACTGAACCCAGTCCCGTGAGTCTTTTGCTGAAGAATCAGAACCAGATGTGCCTTTCTTGTAATCTATGGGCACATCTACATCATCCTCCTCAAGATCACTGAACGATACATCCTCATCATTGCCTAGAGGAAAGTTAGTTCCACTTACAACAACCATTTCTGAACTTTCCTCTTTCAACCAATCATCAGCATCATCCTCAAAGTTCTCATCTAAGACCCTAGAGAAGGAACCAGGTAGTGCAGGTGGATTTCCTGTTTGATCCACGGATCCTTCCACTATAACAGGCTTGTCAACAATTGGGAGTTCAGTACTTTGGATTGGATGCTTCTCAATCTCAATGTCTGGTGCCACGAAGGAAGGTGGAGCATCAACAGCTGATATTGCGAGAGGAACTGATTTCGTTGCACTAAGAGGCACGGAGAGATTCTCTTCATGTGCTAAGTCAGCAGAGTCCATGCCTCTTCCAGAATATTCTGGTTCTTGCTTTGCCTTATGTCGGGTTTGCAACTCTTGTGTCAGCAGCATTCTTGCTTCCACTATCTGCAAAAGTAACATCAATTGCTAGTAAGGCAGTTTAGCAACGCAATTACTCAAAACGAAAGTAATAAAACATTTCAAAATGTACAAATAGCAAAAACAAGATGAAGGCCAAACTTGCCAACCTTAGAGCTAAAACCACTTCCTACATCCCATAGTCCAACAGAACGTTAACCAATTCAAAAACCTATTGTGTACGAAAGCAAGTAACCCCCAAATTACTAATTTATCTAACATCAAAGGAAAGCAACCATTCTTTCACACAAGCTTTGAGAACAAATTTTTAAATGTAGCATCTAAGTGATTGGAAAACCAGCAAGATTTGGACTAAACAAGAAGGAAAAGAGGAAAAAAGTCATTCCTAAAATAAAGCAAATGAAACTTTCTAATTTCTAAATAAGGAAAGAAAACAAAAAAGGAACAATGCTCTAGATCCTGTTGTAAGCTAATCAGACGGTCACTTAAATAAATAACTAGCTCAGAAAAGCTAACAACCTCCAAATGCTTTTTCCCTTACACAACTAGCAATATTGCAGGCACTTTCCCCTTTCTTGTGAGTTTCATCCATACCTAATTAAGTTTGGCACCTTGACTCACTCACCATTAATGGTAAAGTTACATAAGCCCCCCTAACATAGTCACAATGTCTTGGTCCATTGTTATATCTTCTACAACCTCGGGTAAGAGTCATTGAACTCTTCACGTGCAAATTTTCTCATATATAGCATACCACTACTAGTATTTTGTCACGTTGCATTAGAAAATCTCAAATGCTCCTTGTGCTACCAATTGAGGCCTTACTTTGGGTGTTGATAAAAGTTCCGCATCATGTTTACTGAGTCTTGGATGCAACAGTACGAAGTAAATCTTCCAGAAGCAAGCCTCACTCATATATCCTGGGCAAAGTTCAATCCTGAGAGCAGCTAAGCTTGGCGCAAGATGTTCAATAGCCAGAGCGTGTTCTTGTTGGGCCTCAGACATCTCAAATTCTGGACAAATGAAATCATCACAATTTCATAAATTTCCAGATAACACATTATCCTAATTGTATGCCATCAAAATATCTAGAATGTGGAATTTTTGGTATCAAAGGCCAAATTTGGGAAGTCGAATCAGATCCTTTCATGACTTTCAAAATCTAATTTTAGAACTCATACACTAAAATCACAAGCGTTACCGAGCTTTACACACTTGAACTCAAGCTCAAAACCCAATTCGCATAATTACCGGAAATTAGGGTTTATACTAATACTCAGAAAACGTAACAAAAAAGCGAAAATTGTAGGCCGAAACTCAATGTAATGTTTGACTTAGTTAGCTTAATTTATTAATCAGACCCAAGTGCATTAACCCGTCGCCTGTAATCTAGATAAATAAAAAAAGTAGACACTTCAAAAATTTACCATCAGAGTCCTCCTCTTCGGGGAGTGGGAAATCCAACCAAGTTTCTGGATGCAACGCGATGTTCCTCGCAAAGGCCAGCGCTTCTTCGGTCACACTGACAGCATCGGCGACATCCTCCGATCCAAGCTGGAGAAAATTCGAAGCGATTTTGGTGATCTCAGAAACCGTTTTGTTGCTGGACAGCTTGGAGATCCCGGTCTTGAACCTCCCGCTGATCTCCGCGAAATCGCTGCGCATTCCCGAAATTATGTCCTCTTCGGCTTTGTCATCGGATTGCTGCCTGTTATCCGGGAGATCTGAAAGCTGGGGAGAAGAAGAAGGAGGGGCGAGGAAGGAGGCGACGCCCCAGAGTTGGCGGGTTACGGTTTTGGTGAGCTCCGAGAGATCATCTTTGACGCCATGCGGCGATGGAGTTGGGGATGATGATGGCGAATCTGAATTCGGCTTCGGGGGTGATTTTGGATCTGTGGCATCGGCACTGGGATTGCTGCCTTCGTCGTCTTCGAGTTTGAGCGAGTTCGCGATTGACCTGACCAGCCACGACATTGTTTGGTACACACTGCTCCGCATCGAGACGATTCGAGGGATAAAGGGTTGCCGACACGACACCGTTTACTGAACTGCCGGTACAACTTCATTGGCTTGCATTATACACAAGAATACAGTAAGTAATTACCATAAGTCTTTAGAATTTTCCATCTTATTTGTTTTCGAAACTTTTTTTTGAAAGTACAAAGTGCAAACTGATTGACAACGTTACCAAAACATCCTCTTAAAACGACATGTCTCCTTAAGAAAAATGAAAAAGGTTAAGAACCAGCAAAGACCCGTCAAATTTAGGGCATGTTTGTTTGTCCAAAAATTTGAGGTCTCAAAATTTCAACTAAATAAATATATTTTAAAATTTTTAACTTTTACACGTACGTTTCAAACTTTTTACAAATATCAATAAATTACAACATTCAAAATATTTCCAAAATTTGGATAAAAAACTACTCTTATTTCTTCGAGCTAATTACCAGGTACCTAAAAAAAAATCTTTTAAGCATTAGTTTGCGTTACCAGATCGCCCTGTCATAACAACATTGTCGCTTTCGCAGTTGGTCACGCGCTGCCATATCTGTTTCCCCAACTCTTGATACGTCGAAAGATCCGAAGTAAAAACCTGAAAGAGTGGCGACGTAAAAACCTATGACCACTGAAATCCATCAAATCTGCAAAAACCCTGGAACCAGTTTCGGCAATTTTTTTCTGGTGCTGTGTCGAGGTACTCGGAGTGGATGTTGGAACTTTGCAGCATTAAGATCCAAAGCCGAACAGAAAATGTTAGTACTGAGAAACCGCGTGTTGGCCTCTCTTTCGTCATCTCCTCAGCTACCTCTTCTGCCTAAACCCACACCTTTCACCCGCACTTTTCCGACCCGCCTCTCCTACTCTACCCGCCGCCGGAGCCCGACCCAACAGGCGACCTCAGCTTCATCAAAGACCTCGCAAAGACCTCCCATGTCTGATGCCTCCCGGTTCGTTCGGACCGTCCTGTTTGTGCCGCCTGGAGTCGACCCGGACGAAGTCACCGAGGACATGGTCCTGCCCGGCTCCAACATCGTGGTTGGCCCCTACGCGGGTGACTCCCGGATTAAGGAAGTGGAGTTCGTGAAGAGCAGTGGGAGGGCAAAGGATTGCCCCAAAGACGACCGGCCCGAGTTCGCGATTCTTGGGCGCTCTAACGTGGGCAAATCTTCGCTTATCAATGCCCTCGTTCGCAAGAAGGAAGTTGCTCTTACATCTAAGAAGCCAGGTTTTGATGTTTTTCTTAGTATAATAAGAGCGATAGTTTACAGTTGCATCCATTTTCGGTGTCTGACTGTTTATAATTGGTTGTCGGATTTCTGCAGGGAAGACCCAGCTTATCAATCATTTCTTGGTGAATAAGAGCTGGTATATGGTGGATTTGCCTGGTTATGGGTAAGCCCGGCTATCCGCTTCAGAGCAAGTTCAAAGTTCCAACTTTTAGCTCACATATTGAGACCAAGCCATTTACTTTGCCCAAGTTCAGTAGACCAATGTGTAGGATATTAGCATAATAGATAGGTCAAACATCAAACTATAACATTTCATTTTTCTCATGGCATATCAGACTTGACAAGTTTGGACTCATCTGCAAAAGGTTATGATCCTTCTATTAGAGTGTGTCTGCAGGCTTGTGTTCCCTACAGAGAGTTGGTTCATATTTCGTATGCATCCTTGGATTCTTGACTGCTGGTCTGCTTCTGTGATGCTGAGTATACATAGTTCTCTGTGACTGTAGTCTGCTTGATAGTTGTCTTTTAATAGATGATAATTTGATCTTCAAAATCTTGCCTTTTTGAATATTGCTATGGTTTTTCGTTCAATATCTCTATGTTCAAGTTTGTGAGTGAGGATAAATGTGTCATGTTATAAACTCACATTATTTTGTTCTTTCCTGGTTAGTCGTTGTCTTGACTCGTGCATGTATTGGAAGCTGCGTTAGTATATCTGAAAGTGATATAGAAATGAAACACCAAACCTCATTCATGCAGTTAGTGATATCTCGTTATTGGGTGGATGAGTTTCCACAGAATTAAGTGTCACGACTGTGATTGGATGGCCAATGCCAGCTAGTTATAGTGTGATCTTTAGGACTCTATGAACTCTAGTGAGCAATAAATTGCTATCATTGAAGGTTATATTTCTCTTGCAGCATTGAGCGCTCTTTCAGCTTCCTATAATTCATTTTATTGTTGAAAGCTACTATGAAGAGAGCTTATTGTGGTCATACTTGTAGTTAGCTTGTGTTTCCTCTCTGATTACATATTTGGTGTCAATACTGTCATACCTCAGACTATTTGCAGGATAATTGATGCTGCGTGGTTGACTTGTTTGCAGGTTTGCGAAAGCCCCAGACGCTGCTCAAATGGATTGGTCTTCATTCACAAAAGGCTACTTTTTAAACAGAGATACTCTTGTTGCTGTCCTACTTCTCGTTGATGCAAGTGTTCCACCTCAGAAGATTGACCTGGACTGTGCCAATTGGCTTGGACGGAACAATGTATGCTGTTATTTGATCTTGAACATTTATGATGTTGTTCACTTAATCACTTCGTTATTCCATGATAACTAATCCAGCTCTTAACATCCTATTTCTGCCATTTTCTGTGCGTTTCAGATACCAATGACTTTTGCTTTCACAAAGTGTGACAAAATGAAGGCAAGCAAGGGAAAAAGGCCAGATGAGAACATCAGAGACTTTCAACAGCTGATCAGACAAAACTACCGGGAACATCCCCCATGGATCATGACTAGCAGCGTCACTGGTTTGGGCAGAGATGAGCTTCTCCTACATATGTCGCAGCTGAGGAACTACTGGGACCAATAGGAACAGATTCAAAATTCTGCCACGTGCAATCCATCTCAAGAGAAGGTTCGTCTTTTAATTGAAAGAAAACGCACAAAGCCTAAAGAAGATACGTCTATATTATAACAGTGAAGTCCACGAAAGTGCAAAAGCCTAAGGAGATGAGCTG
The DNA here is from genome assembly GCA_963930655.1 of Myrica gale. Lineage (NCBI taxonomy): Eukaryota > Viridiplantae > Streptophyta > Magnoliopsida > Fagales > Myricaceae > Myrica > Myrica gale. Next base: position 23,070,578 of record OZ005619.1, on the reverse strand, counting down.
AGTTTCCTACAGTGTCCCTTGGCTTCATGTCCTGATCAATTCTTTTCGACGTATAAAAGAGTTTTGTACATCTGCTCTCTGGTGGGATATAATCATCTGAGTGTATATAAATGAATGACTTCGTATGCTTTCCTTGAGAGTTTTTTATCCAATGTGGCCTGCTTTTTCTCCCCTCCTTAAAATCACTTCTGCAAGTGGTACTTGGCCCAGTACATAAGAGAATTCAGGGTGCGTGAAGTCTTTTGGGGGTTCCCACTTTTAGCAATGTGATGTGCATATGTATGCTTTTGTTATCAAGCGAAAGCCACGTGTACTGCAGTTCCTTACGTCCACCATTTATCGTAGCATTCTCGTCGCCAGCTCTTCCTGTTTTTTTTTCCTAGGCCAAAGTGCATAAGGTGGTATAAACCCACACTATTTTAAGGGGCTTAAAATATCAATCAAAGTCTAGCCAGATCTTCCTGCATGCGTGTTCCTGGATCTTGACTGAGAGTCCAGTGTTGGAATCGAGGTATCTACAGAGCAACGTCATATTTTCTACCAATGGGCTTAGCTCAGGTTCCTTCCCTTCTTTCTCTTCACTTGTATTGTTGCGAGAGTTGAATGCTATTCCGAAATTTCCAGACTTCGGAATCCGAAGTCTGGAAATTTCAATTATCCAATATATGACATCTTCCACCGTTGGTACACCTAATTACCTAGGGAGGAGTCCAACAGGTCAGGGAGAATGGGTGGAAGTTTGGAATTCGAGTTAGATCCTGTTCTTTTATTCTTCCCAAGATCATCAAAAGGTTCCCAAAAGTGAGGGATTTTCTGTTACATCACATTGGGTATTTCGACTGGTAGTAATTTTACTTTAAGCAAACCACAAACAAGTGTCGTAGAAGCTCATTGAGCAATGAGATGTCATCTTGTACTGGGATCAGGGTGCCCAGTTAGAGCTCCAGGGAGGGATGTTCATACATAAGCTCCCATTCGAGTTTAGGATTTATAGACCCTACCTCTACATGGGCTGTGCTTTGTCTTTTACGTGGCGGACTTCTATGATTGACTTCTCAGGAATGTCCCAGTCAGTTGAATATACACGTGTGAGATGGTAAAAGATTGTCAAACATTAAAAAGAAGTCTCAAGTATGTATGGATAATATAGCATAGTTAGACCTAAGCGGTGTTCCTTTATGCTATATTACAAACCAACTAGAAGACCTCAAAGGTGTTTATACAAGTGTCATGGGCTTTCCGGAAAGTATTTCTTCTAAAGAAATTATTAGAGATACCAATATATTTGGTCGCGAAAGTGTGACCATGTCATTACAAAAAGTCTCGTTCTTGAAGTCTTCGGTCTCGTGGTACTACGCCGTTTGCAATGGTATTTCTGTTTACACTACGAGTCTACGAAGTAACAGATAGAATCCGTTATCCTTCTCTAATTCTCGACTGGTCTTAATTCATGATTTTAATTTGCAAATTTCTGACTTAGGCATTAACAACCCAGTTTTCTATTTTCAGGACTTGCTGATCACCTGCTATATATGGTCAATCCAAGTTATAGGCCAAAGGAAGAAAATTCTCCCAAGCTTCCGAATTGGACGTTCATCTCTGACTTGGGCATTAACAACCCAGTTTTCTATTTTCAGGACTTGCTGATCACCTGCTATATATGGTCAAATCCAAGTTATAGGCCAAAGGAAGAAAATTCTCCCAAGCTTCCGAATTGGACGTTCACCCCCCCCCCCCCAACGATGATTATCATTATATTGCTCCCAAAGAAGCAACAAATTAATCAAAATGCAGCTCTAGTTTAACGTTTCTGAGGTTGAAACCTGTTTAATAAATGTCATAAAACTAAGGTGAAAGATTACGAGATCAAACATACACATGATAACAGAAGAGTGTACTCAGTTGTACTTCAAACATACTGAGTTCAAGCGGAAAGGAAAGGGAAAGGAGTAATGAAACCAGACCATGCTTTGTTGTTAAGCAGAGGATATAATAGTAGACACTACGCGGTCTACGAGATCAAAAAGCTAAAGAAACGCTTAGCAAGATTATTTTTTTCTTGGGTATGGTGGTCTGAGTTAGAGAACCGTGCTCTGTTCCATACTGGCAAGACTTCCTGGACTGAGAAGAGGGAAAGAATACCAACTATGCGAAGACGGCGACAGATTCAACCCAAGAAAAAAGGGCGACTCTTTACTCTCAGATGCTTTCTCCGGTTTCATTTCCAATACTGCTGCAGATGTCAAGTCCTGATGGTACAGAGCGGACAACGGTGTTTTTGCTGTCGAGTGAGGGTGGAGCTCCGCGGCGACATTGAGTGGGGGAGGAGCAGCGCTTTGAAGACGCCGAGATTGGCCTAACTCGGTCGCACCCGTGAGCTTCTGGACAAGATCCCGGAAGTTGACGGGGTCCACCTTGTATACTCTAGACGGTGTTGGTGGCAGCAGGGCCACGGGCTTCTTCCACGGTTTTGCTGCAGACTTTCGAACTGTATGGAGTAGTGAGGAATTGGGTGGGTGGTGGAGTTGTGGATTCTTATTGGTGTTCGAGGAGGATGAAGAAGAAGAATAAGCTTCCATAGTCATGGAAATTGGGTGTGCTGACAAATATTGAAGGTTTCGGGACGGTGAGGAATGAGATCAATACATCAAAGTCTGCTTTATGTGTATATATGTATGTAGATCATTAGCAGAGACTAGAGAGATGAGAGATGAAAGATGAGTAAAGAAAATGCAACTACCTAGAAGTGAAGCCGTTGGAGGCCAAGCAAAAATTCAAATGTAGTTCTGTCATCAGACTTAGGCGGCGTGATATGTGGTTGGCCGTACCGGCAATGCAGTCAAATCCTTGAAATTTGACAAATACTTGTTCTTATCCAATGGGCTCCACAATTCTCCCTCTCTCGTCCCCGTCCTCGTTGGATCGTTAACGTCCTTTAAAGAGAGAGAGAGAGGGCGGTGTTATTCAGAGGAGGTGTTATTCAGAGAAGGTGTTATTTGGCGCAGGTGACGATGAATAGCCGCCTCTAAGTTCGACGCCGCTCCAAGAGTCCTATTCAGAGGGCGTAGAAATCTCGCACGTAGCCGCCTCTTACAGCAGGATTGAATGATTATGACAGAAATATACTGTTTTTAAGGTAATCTTCTCTTTTATAGGAGTAAATTGGTGAACAGCTGGATACCTTTATTGTCTCTTGCTCAATCTATAACGCATATATACCTAATCAAACAGGAAGTCGTACTTTGTAGTGTGTCTGTGGTCTTTTTTTGTGGTTGTTGTACTTGCAAGTAGGTTTTCAATGAAGCATGGTTTCTTTCAAACCCATCTGAACCCCACGACGACTTCTAGAACTTCCCCCTTGGCCCCTGTAGGTATCAAGCTTTTAAAGTTGATTGAGGTAACCTTAATTGAGGGATTGTGATCAGTGGCCACACTGGAACTGAATGTGCCCGCGATTAAACATCTGACAGCAAGTCATGCTATGCCCATGGTTTCCTCTGCGTATCATGGGGCAGCAGTCATGTTGAGAAGAAATCAAAGCAAAAGAAATGAAGCGTTTCCGTCTTCCCGAGCTGTTCGAATATCTCCTTAATTTGGTTGAAACGATATGGGATTGCGGTAATAAATAAATAAAGGCAAAAAGAAATTCACGCATAGGATCCGGAAAGTGGGCGTATAATGTATTCTTTTCGGAATGTGTCGCATAGAGGGAAGGAACGCACTCGCAATTTTAGAACCTTCATCCTTTTGCTAGTTTTCCAATAATTATCATGTTTTCCACATGGGGACGGCTGCCAAATTTTCCACCCTTTTATCCATTTGTTTGTCTTGATTCAGGTGAACATACTTTGTCTGTGTCCAACTTTCAAGTTGCAAGCAAGCAAAGCCCCAATCACGGGAGCACGTGATTCACGTTGGCTGGCCACAAAATCCCGTGACTGAATCACGCACTGGCCCTATATACCATGGTTTTTGCCTTTTTGAATAGGAAGGGAATGATCAAACAATTCCAAAACCTACATTTTTCCTCGTTTTTGTTATATGACTTCCTTTTGATGTTCCGAATGATCTGAACTGCCAATTGTGCGAGTCACGGAGGGAGCGGCTGCTTTCAAAATATGTGATCAAAGAACAGTAAGAAATTTGCATAGCATTCTTCAGATTCAGAAGGTTAAGTAATGGGCTCCACGGGCAAAAATGCAGTCAGAGTATTCGGTGCCGTGGACCAAAAAGCAGTATAATGGGCCTAATGTACTTTCAGTCGGATTGACCAAGCCCATATGAGTGTTCATTCCATAAGGGTAATGATACTTTCCCACGACACCAACGGTTTGGCACACTTAAATTTTAACACAATAAAAAATTATAATATAATTTTTCTCTGTCCATCACATCATTATTTTTCACTATAATAAATATTAAACATCATCTTTCTCTTTACTTTTTCATCAAATATAATACCTTAAAATTTAAACCTTCTCAAAATTTTAACACACATACACAAAGCACAGCCTTATTTGACCGCCTAACTTAGCACATAATAGTAAGCTCGCAGACAGATTCTATTATTGAAGATTTGATTACCTGAGGAAGAAATCTGCAAAAGTTGGCCTAAAGAGCCCACCTCCAGCGAAGAATGGACTATATCTCATCTCAGTGTGTTGGAAGTCCCACATTGCTAGAGAAACTAGTCAATGTGCTCCTTATAAGGTTGTGGCATTCCTCACTCCTCAAGGCGTCTTTTGGAGTTGAGTTAGGCCTACCTTTCACATATTGTGTAAATTCTAATATGTTATCAGAGCCCAGGTTTACCAACAAGTCTCGAACCCAACAGTCCATGGGAGAAACGGGTTGTCTTCACCCAACCCAAGGCCCGATGTGTGAGGGGGAGATTGTTGGGGTTGTCCCACATCAGTTGTGGAAGGGGTTGGTGGTCAGTTTATTAGTGTGAGGGAAAACCTCACCTCTTGAGCTAGCTTTTGGGGTTGAGAAGGCCCAAGACCACCTAACACTGTGAAATTGTGAATTGGAAAGCGAAAAGCAGAAATTATTGGTGGCTTCAAAAATAAGAAAAGAGCTTCCCCATTGGCCATTACCATGGGCCTTGACGACCATTCAAAGATTCGAATGCCAAGGAATTTTTTATTTTTGAGACAAACAACCAATACAGCATTAGGGGGCAAGCTCGTCCGAGCCGCATGATCATAGTTTCGAATGCCAAGGATTTATGTGCATCAAGGTGAGGCAGGTGTTTATGTTGGTTTTATTTCTTCTATGTGAATGAAAGCCGGAGTTTTTAATAAGACCCAAAGTCTATTAGAGTTTTAACTTATAACCCTGAGGAAGAATTTTTTAAGTTGAACAGATTAAAAGAAGAAAAAGAAAATAAAGAGACAGTTTTTCTCTTTCACGCTCAGGTTTTATCAAAGGCTAGATCCTGCTTTGTCTGTGGTCCGATTGAGCTGAGGTGCATCCGTACAGATAATGGGGGAGAATATTCGGGTCTTTTTTTATGAGTATTGCAGACAACAAAGTATTCGACATCAAAAGACTACCCCGAAAACTCCTCAGTTGAATGTCATAGCTGAAAGAATGAACAGAACACTGGTTGAAAAGAGTGAGATGTTTGCTTTCACAAACAAATTTGCCAAGATCCTTTTGGGGTGAGGCATTGAGCACAGTTGTTCATGTGTTGAATCTTACACCTTGCGTTCCTCTACAGATTGATGTACCAGACCGAGTTTGGACAGGTAAGGATGTTTCCTACAATCATGTACGTGTATTTGAGTGTATAACATTTGTGCATATTCCAAAAGATGAAATGTCCAAACTTGATGTGAAGACGCGACAATATATATTCCTTGATTACGGTCAAGATGAGTTTGGATATAGATTTTATGATCCAATTGAGAAAAAAGTTTTGAGAAGCAGAGATGTCGTGTTTGTCGAAGATCATACTATTCAGGATATTTAGAAAGCAAATAAATCTCTGTTCAGAAAGGTGATAGTTTGATTGACATGAATTTAGTTCCATTGAATAATTTGCCAACTCAGGTTGATAATGATGTTCAGGATGACCACCAGAGTACAGGTGAGGTGGATGTTCCCTTACAGGTTTAAGCAGATGTTCAGACTGATGAGCAGTTGACAGTGTCAGAGATTCCACCAGAGGTTTCATCCAGTAGGTCTACCAGAGACCGACATCCTTCCACTAAGTATTCAGCAGAACAATATGTGTTATTGACTGACGGGGGAGAGCCTGAGTGTTTTGCAGAAGTTATGGAAGATGAACATAAGACAGACTGGGTTGAGGCCATCCAAGATGAGATGCAGTCGTTGCACGATAATCACACCTTTGAATTAGTGAAACTACATAAAAGTAAAAGAGCCTTGAAGAACAATTGGATTTACAGGGTGAAACAAAGTGGGTTCACTTCACGACCACGGTACAAGGCTAGATTGGTTGTCAAAGGTTTCGGTAAGAGAAAATGTATTTGATTTTGATGAAATCTTCTCTCCAGTTGTAAAGATGTCATCAATTCGTACTGTTCTAGGCCTAGCAGCTACTCTTGACTTAGAAGTTAAGCAGATGGATGTGAAAACTGTCTTCCTTCATGGTGATTTGGAGGAAGAGATTTATATGGAGCAGCCAGAGGATTTCAGAGTGAACGGTAAAGAGGATTACGTGTGCAAGCTGAAAAAAGTCTATATGGGCTGAAGCAAGCACCGAGACAGTGGTATAAGAAGTTTGAGTCTGTTATGGTAGAGCAAGGCTACAAGAAGACAACCTCTAATCACTGTTTATTTGTTCAAAAATTATCTGATGATGATTTTATCATTTTACTGCTTTATGTGGATGACATGTTGATTATTGGCAGGAATGCTTTAAGGATTGACAAACTGAAGAAGCAGTTGAGTAAGTCCTTTGCCATGAAGGACTTGATATCAGTGAAAAAAATTCTTGGCATAAGAATCAATCGTGACATGAAAGATAAGAAGTTGTATTTGTCACAAGAGGAGTACATTGAGAAAGTGCTTCAGAGGTTTAATATAGACAACGTTAAAGTGGTTAGTTCTCCTATTGCTACCCACTTCAAACTGAGCACAGAGCAATGTCCTTCTACAGATGAAGAAATGAAAGACTTGACAAGAGTTCCTTACGCCTCAGCAGTAGGAAGTTTGATGTATGCGATGGATTGCACAAGACCAGATATAGCCCATGCAGTGGGTGTAGTTAGCCGATTCATGTCAAATCTGGTAAAGGAGCATTGAAATGCGGTTAAGTGGATCATGAGGTATCTTCGAGGCACTTCCAGTGTGATACTTGCCTTACTAGTTGGCTACACAGATGCAGACATGGCAGAAGATGTGGATACTCGGAAGTCTACTTCGGGTTATCTGATCACTTTTGCAAGTGAGGCTGTTGCTTGACAATCAAGACTTCAAAAGTGTATTCCCCTTTATACGACAAAGGCAGAACTTATTGCAGCAACAGAAGTTGCTAAAGAGTTGATATGGACAAAGAAGTTTATGAGAGAACTTGGTTTCAAGCAGGAAAGGTATTTGTTGTTTTGTGATAGCCAGAGTGTTATTCATCTTGCTAAGAATTCCAGTTTTCATGCAAGATCGAAGCATATTGATATTTGATACCATTGAATCAGAGATGTGTTGAATGATAAATTACTGGAACTTGAGAAAGTTCACACTGACGATAATGGTTCTTATATGTTGACAAAAGCACTACCAAGACAAAAGCTTGAAAATTGTTATTCGATCGCCGGGATGACGATTTCCTCCACATAGTTGGAATGTGGAGATTTGTTGGGTTTATTCATTCTATGTGAAGGAAAGCCCAATGAGGGTCGTTAATAAGGCTCAAAGCTCATTAGAGTTTTAACTTATAACCCTAAAAAAGGTACAAGACCACCAACACTGGTACCGGAGCCCAGGTTTACCAACAAGTCTCAGACCCAATAGTCCATGAGAGAAACGAGTTGTCTGCAATCAACCCAGGGCCCGATGTGTGAGGGGGAGAGATTGTTTGAGTTTGTCAAAACATCGGTTGTGGAAGAGACTGATGATTAGTTTACAAGTGTGAGGAAAAATCTCACCTCTTGAACTAGCTTTTAGAGTTGAGAAAGTCCAAAACCACCTATCAATTCATAGTTTCATGCTGTTCCTAGTTAGACCAGTTCACAATTGAAGGAAGCGACGCAAATGTTCTAGAATTGAGTAACACCTCGAGCCAAAAAGTGTCAAACTGCAACTATTTTCATGTTCAAAAAAATATCTAGATCTATATCGTTTGAATTCCCTATTTATTTACATCTATATCCTTTTAAATTCCGACAAAATATCTCACATGCTTCTGCAAAAGCATTAGTTGGACTGATAGGACAACCCTCACAATTTGGAGTCAAGACTGAAGCCATATTACCAGTCCAACCAAAACTGTTCAGTGAATCTCTCAGCTTTCTTTTCTTCTTTTCCCATTCACCAGTGACAGAGAGAAAGAGAGTGATAATAATGGGTCCTGTCCTCGACTTTTACTGCAAAAGGATAGAAAGCAAGTACAACATGCCTCTGTGTCTAGTCATCCACAAAAATAGTAAATTCCAGCACATGTGAAACCAAGAGCAGATCTAGAAAAAAAAAAAAAAAGCCACGAGCAGCAACATCCATCCATCTCTCGGCCTCACGAGAGGGGCAATATAATAGGGCCAATACTCTTTTTTTGTGGGCAAGAAGGCGGATATATTTGCAAGCAAAAGAGCAAGAGTAACCAGCTGAAATAAAAGAAGTACAATAAACAACAACATCCAACTCTAAATGAAATGGTTGATATCATTATACACTGGATAAAGTTTGAAGGCCAAAGGCACTTCAGTCTCTACACGCGTGGGGTCAGAAGCAAAACTCCCACTTAATTGCAAGGAAAATTGGAGGTTACTGAGACCTAAAGGGAGATACAACCCACGGAGCAAAAAGCAGAAACATAACAATTACAATGACGGTTGCAAGCTCCAAAGTTGTGCCAGCAATTTCTCTTCCCTAAGAAGTGGCTTTATCCAACAACAGCATTTACTTCTTCTCGCATTAATGTACCCCAACATTTCGAAGTTATATAATCGTCTTGATGGGGTTTATTTCAAAATCATTGGCAAGAGCTCTTGCTAACAAGGAGAACCCTTGACAGCAAGGTGTGTTGCTGTCTACACTCCGATTCTTCTTCTCTTTATGTTGAATCGTAAGCCTAGATGGCGCAGGCCATTTACCTCCTGCCCCCAAAAGGTTCAACGGCTGGTGTATGATACAAAGTGATATTATCCATTCATTGGATAGTTCTTGTAAGCTTGCACTTGGAAATGAAGATTGTATCGGAATAGTTTAGACTACACAACTTCAGAAGCTCTGAAGACCGCTGCTTCAAGACAGGATTGCAACCACTTTGAATCACAAGGAGGAGCTTTGCCGCCAGACCCGCATCCACAGCAATTGATGAACATTCTTCAGGGGCAATTTTGCATACAGACCATAAAATTGACAAAGCATATTGAGTACAGGTCTCCGAGATCCTCATTAATAGCCTCACCATATTTGGAATGGTGTTGGAACTCTCCTTCAAAGCTAATTTTCCCTCCTGAAGAGCAGACAATGCGTCCAAGATGAAAAGGGCTAATTCCAATGAATCTGGATCCAAAGCAGGTAACAATTCAACCAATTGAGGAACAGCTCCTAGGCTCACAATCAAGCCCCTTACTTCCTCATGCAAGCATATCGTTCTAAGGAGGCTAAGGCCGGGCAAGACTCCAGTTAGATGCTTCTTGTCCTTCACCAGCCTCATCAAACCAACCAGGAGGCTATGGCTTGAAACAATCTCTGACCGAAAACCCTTCTCTTCCATCAAGGTTTCGATCAATCGGATACAGTTGAGTTTCGTCTCAATGCAACCCTCATTCAAAATATCCACCATTAATGAAATCTTCGCAGGTTGCGTCAAGTTCGTTTTCGACTCTGAATCCAGGGTCAAATTTACAAGAATCCCAATGGCTTCGGAACCAACAGCATGGGATGTAAATGGACCCAGCAATGATGAAATTAGTGCAACTCCGCCTTCATCAATCACTCTCTTCCTAGCAGTGGCATGAGCTGCGACGACTTGTTTGAGCTCCTTGAGGGCTTGAACTCTAGCTTGACCCTTCACCTTCTTAAGCATCTCGAGAAGCTCCGAAGCCCTTCCCTGTACATCTTCCGATCTCTTCTTCATCAGCAAATACTTCTGAGTAAACCACGTGTGGATTAGATGGTAAAGAGTCCTATTCGGCGTGACTGAATCGTCCCAAAGCTCTTGCATCGTGGTTGGGCAGGTGAAGTGCCCCAGACTGAGCCATTTGAGAATGTTGGACTTCTCATAGGTTTGACCGGTGCAAAGGGTCACAGGGTCTTGCATTGGTTCAAGCGAGATAGGGCAAATAAACACCGAGGGAACCTCAGATAAGTCGAGCTCTTCAATCATCTTCTTCAGATCCAATTTATCCCCACCAGCAGCTCCCACAACGCCACCACCAACGCCACCCAAAACCCCATCTTTGACAGCAGTTTCCAGATCTAGAATAAGCCCTTCTCCACCGCCTTCGTACCCGACAACCCCATCCCCCTTTGAAGGCTGAAACATAGGCATTTCTGAAGCCCTCTCTACTAAGAAATCCAAACCAGAAATACAAAACACCCACCCAAACCCAAAATCACTGAACTGACAAGTACCCTTCAAGGCAGATTACATCTAGCTTGCACATGAGATGTGTCAACAAGGGAATAAAAACGGAGATTTAAAACTCCCATAAGTTTTCTCTCACTGACCATCCCTAGCAAAAACACTCTACGGTACACTCACAGTAACCTTTGCACTTTGCTTTATCCGATCTCTTTTTATACGGTCAAAATAATCACTACCATCATAACACACACACACACAACTCACTCACTGAGACGCATCATAAACGCACAATTAAAAGTAACTTCACTAAATATTCAAGCTCCAAAAGGGTAAATCAGGAACCCTTTAGCTAAGCAAAACGGATGTGAAAGAGAAGAAAAAGAATTCAGACCACCCCAAAAACCAGCAGTGGGCACCACATCTAACGGATTAGGAGGAGCACTAACAAATACCACAAAAAAGTAAGAAAATGAAGTGAGACCCAGATCACAAACACGAAGAAATGTGGAAATTGAAGAGCTTTGAAGGGAAAATCAGAGAGGCGTACCGCCATGGTGAAAAGGATAGATAGAGAGGGAAAGGTGCAGAGAAAAGCCATCCATTCCCTGGCAAAAAGGCTCCCTTCCGCCTCTACAGCTCTTCTTCTGGGGCAGTCGCTGAAAACCATTCGAGACAAATAATAGTAGAAAATATTAAATTATATATCTTAACATACAATTAGAAATGGGAAAAGTGCAATATAATTAAAAAAAATCGTAAAAATAGCAGTAAATTTGTTTATTATCAGGATGACCGGGAACCAGGGGTTGCGGTCGGTTAATAAGCGCCTCGTCCCGCGCACCACACGTGCAGTCGTATTTCGTCTGTCGCCGTATCCTCCCCCATCGCTGTTCCTCGCTTACTTCTAATTTACACAGGACACTCAAAAATGACATTTGCATCCCTGCTTTTACTCTTAAAATGTTTTGTGCTCGCTCGTCTCCACCTTCCTCTTTTGTTCTCTTTTTTTATCGGTAAAGGTTTCGTCAGTAATCTGCATTAAAATTACCTATTAGAGACTAACCTCTTCTATAACTCTGTAGAAAGGACGGAAGTCAATTTTGGGCAGGTATTTTGGTGGAAGGTAAGTAACCTACAAAAGGCTCGTGCGAGCGTTGGCTCGGTTGGCATCTCCTCGTTTGTGGAGAGTCTTGATCTTGAGATCAAATCCCCCCATTTGCCAGGAAAAAAAAAACCTACAAAAGGACAAAGTGATCTTTTGACAAAAAGAGTGAACCCGCACGAAGGCAAAGAGGCCAAAGGCTGGTTGAGGGTTTTCAGTAAAAGCAAAACGAAACCCCACGGGGAGGGGGAGGAGGAGGAGACCGGGTACGGGCCACGAATCGCTACCGCGCAAGGGTAATGGGGGACCACATCTCGTTTTACCAAATCGAATATTTCAGACACTTTTTTTCTAAAATAAACTCTTGACTCAAAAAAAAAAAGTAATAAAAAAAAAACCGAAGTGGGCCCCCTACCCCTCCCTCCTAATCTCTTTTTCTCTTTTTTTAGTTTCATTAGTTTTAAGAAAAGCGACCAGCTAAGAGTTTGACCGTGACAGTTTTTGCTTTGACTGTACGCCTCGGTTGGCTTATCCATACTTTGCCTTTGACTGCTTTGAAAATGCCGAGTCCCAGACGGTGCCCTTGCCCCCCAATCTCCTCTCCTTGCGTCCTCCCCAATCACACACTGCCACGTGACTCTCACATCTCTGTTTTTAGCTTCTTAATTTTTTTTAGCATTAATATATTCTCTCTACTTCTTAAAAATCAAATTAAATCGGGTCTGATTGGGTACGGGCCTGGACTTTGGACCAGAAACGTGCATATTAATATAAAATATTCTTTTGGAAGTGGAGGAGTGGTTGGATTGTAATTACGTTATGTTTGGTGGACACGGGACAGAGGTAAACACGCATCACTTGGAATTCTTATTCAATTCGAGCGAGTTGGGACTTGGGAACATTGAAGATTTTAAGAGAAGTTTCCAGTCTGGATCTTCAGGTCTCCGCGACGGACTCACCAACTTTTAAATGCGTCACCCGTCAACTCTACTCTTCTTTTCCATAAAATAATGTCGAAATAGAAGCTAATTTGTATGCAAAAACCAAGGATTTTTTTTTGTTGTACAAAAAACCAAGGGGTTGGAATCTTAGGAGCATATGCTAAAATATCATAGGATCTGGAGGAAAAGAAACGGTAGGATATCATAGGTTGTCACATGAAGCAGCTAGGGACTGCTCGTGAATTAGCGTTATGGGGAGTTGTAATTTATTATTAGGACGACGGAACCCCAACTTAAACATTAGATTAACATTATTTCAACAACATCGAGAGTAAGACCCACTTTATTTATTATTATCGTCTTTGAAACAAATAGGACCTTGGCCTTAAAGAAGATGGTGTTTAATAAGATCACAAGTGAGAGAAAAGCCCAATTTACGGGAAGGACATGCGTCCTAATGGGCTTGGAAGCTCCAATCGACTCTTCGGAACGGCAGTGATGATTTTCTTTGGGCTTAACTAAAGTCATGACGGTGAAACTCCGACACGATATCGTGTTGTTGGGCTGCCACCCAATTCTGTTTGCCTCTCCGTCCTCGGTCCTCCTGATTAAATTTTTGTCCGCAAACTTATGTTTATGACATAAGGAATGTTGTCTACACGATATCCACTAGAATCTTCAAATTCGGTACATAATAATCTATAAACTACCAAACACTCCGTTACTAGTCTAACACAGCTTGTATCTTACCTGGAATACAACTTTTAGCTCTGCACCATGCAGAGAACGAAGAATTCTTCTTCTATTTGAACTTCTTGATTCCAATAGGCTGAACTCTACAACCAAGTTGATCCTTTCCACACATTCATGTGCAATCAGCTATTTCACAATAGGAACAAACAGTCTTGATATTATCTTAACGATCAAAATCGAATCTGAGATAATGGGGAAAAAAAATCTTGCTGGGTTCAATCTCAGTTCACACGTAACAAACTACAAAAACATTAACAGAAAATTTGTAGAAGAACGCTCTGGAAGCAAGGTCTCTCAAGGTATATCAATTCAACATCCAACCGAGAATGTGAGAAGATAATGGTTTTTTTTTCTAGAGGGTCGGGAAGGAAGGTTCTCACGAATATTTCATAAATCTTGCTTCTTACGCACTTATGTTAAAACCGTTGTAACTGTCTTACGCAAGTCTTGATCAAACTATGAGTGAACTCTGGTCGAACTTCGAGTGCTTTAAAAACATCAAGACGCCAACTCCGCGTTATCAGACTGTACGCATACTTCAATCAATCCTTCACGAACTTGAGGCGATCACCAAATGTGTTGAGGCACTGGTCTTTAAGCAGGACTTGACAAATGCAAATCGCAGGAATTAATACAGATTTGTTATGAAGTCTTATCGCCAACTAAAATACGTTAATAATCTTCCCATTTGACAAACTTCATGACAACATAATCCCAAATCCTAAAGATATAAGTTATGCTGATTACCACCACATAGCTTATTTACAAAATGACACACAACCTATACTAAACATAGGCTGGACACAATTCCTGAGATTTATTATCCTGCAAATAAAAATCTCAAAGACTAAGTAACTCACAAATAAATATTAGTCCATTGTTTGATAGTAAAAATAAGTATCAAATAGACAAATGACTTATCATAAGCATCATAGAATATGAATCTCCCCCTGAGTTGAGCATTACCAACAAAATTCAGCTCCTCCTGACTAACATCAAGGTTTATTGATATGTCATATTGATTTTCATAACTTAAGAATAGACACTAACAGATTGTCAGAACATGAAAACATAATCTAATTCAAGTCAGCATAAGCATAAGTTTTCAAGAGATATCCAAAACAACAATTAGAAATAGATATTCAAAACATACACGAAAACATCAATGACAACTAAGTGCATCATCCATCAACATCCAAAATACAACTAAAATTAAGTGTGTCATACATCAACATCAGCCAACTACTACTACTCCCCCTTTTGTCAATAAGGAGCCAAAAGGACTACTCACCAGCAGACGTAGCTGATGCAGCTTTCAAACATCTATCATCAACTTTCATTCTTCATGTCATAATAAAAATTACTTTAGATTAGTTTATAGTATTACTCCCCCTCAACGAGATCAGCTTGGCTGTAGAGTTTGACTTTTTGGAATCAAAAACTTCAAATGGAAGAAGAGTTCTCTGTTCCCTTCATGGTGCAGAGCTGAATGTTGTAATCCAGGTAAGATTGTGTAACAGTAAAATTAAAAATAAAACTGAGGTAAGATTGTGTAACAGTAAAATTAAAAATAAAACTGAAAATTTTCAGAACCTATTCAACCCCTTCTAAATTCGATCACTGTATATTGAGTCTTGAACTTCCTTGTTCAATATTAATGCGGCTGACGGTTTGTTTACTGCTCATTTAATATTTGGAAAGAATTTGTGGGCCATCTAGTCGTATTTGAGAGAAGTTCGTGGGTCCTCAAAATTGAAATTCGGGGCCAAAGTTGTGTAAAGTGGGGTGAGGAATAATGGAATCACATACTCAATCTCAAGTCTTTTTTCCAAAACCAACAGCCTACAAACTACTTTTTTTATTGGCATATCCTACAGAGCACTTTAATGGGCCATTTTTTTCCTTCTCTTTTTTTTTGTTCTTTTCTTTTCTAATATGCATTAATATTTTATTTCCTACTTTCTTTTTCTTTGATGCACGAAATATAAGAGAGTAATGCATTCATTCTGTAATTTTGAGTCTCTGACTTCATTTAAGTTGCCTTATTCTGGACGATATTCGTTATCATAACATTGATATGGTTTTTAATCCATTTCCGGGTAGCTCAAGTGGTAGTGGTATCAGAGGTCTGAGAGTGTGGGTTAAGCGCAACTTCAAGAGTTCAAACTATTATTTTGGGTATTATTGTTTATCAAAATTTTAGAGAATATTTTTGAAATTTTATGAATCTTTATTTTATTGAGATTTATTGTAATTTGTGAAAAGTAAAGTGTGTATGTATAAACGTTAAAAATGTTGGAGTGTGTTTGTTTTGCTGAAAATTTTCATTCCCCGAAATGTTGGAAAAACAAACACACCTTTGTACAAAAAAAACTTGCAACTTAAATATGAGGTTTGTCGGTGGTCAGTCAGTCTCAAGAATTTATCGTGACGTTGAACTCAATTCATGTTGATACGAGATCAAATTTATCCGAAGTTGTTATATTATAATAAGTATCTAGATATCTGTTATCATTATTGCAATTTGCTAACTATTGACCTCATCTTCCGAGTGCTTAGGAGAAAAATGAACAAGACCTCCTATTCCGAGGACAACTTATTTGAAATCAATTGACGTTTGACTCGAGGAAGAGGTCCACGTGACGCCATTTTGTTTGTTATTCAAAAGAAGCCCTTACCAGTTCCCACTACTGACATTTTTTTTCTTGCTCATACTAAATAAAAGAACAGCTAAGCAATTGAGTAATGCGATTCATCGAGTGTAAAAGTATTAAATTCTCATTTTTTTTTAAAAAAAAGTCAAAAACTTTTAAGAGAATTCAAATTCGTACTGAAATCTTCATCCCAACTCTCCTAGTAACAGCGTTGCGCTACTTTCTGCGCCTAGTGATGGCAATCTACATTGCACCCCTTCTTTTAAGGCCAGTCGTGCGTTGTGCGAGTTGGCGCTGAGCCTCCGCCGCCGCTTCCACAACAAAGTTTGGCCCATGAGCGCTGTAACTCTGTGGCATGCAATTGGGTTCGGTTTGTGGCGCCTCGCTGCTAATCATTGCTATTTGCAAGGCCATGGTGGGAGCTTCAGGCTGAAGCTTACTACCAACCTCGCATTGTCACTGGGTCAGACTATTTGTGCCTCAAATACAAATAGAGTGAACCGTACGATATCGATTAATTATAAAAATTGAAATCGTAGATTATTATTGAAGAATAATATTCAAATAAACTTCTCAAGTAATGCCGGTGTATATATATAACTCGAGGGTGACCCGTAAACGAATCGATTTAAGTTCATCGTTTGGAGTATATTTATCAGATACTGGGGGTGTTTGTTTGTGGAAATTTTGGAGAATATTCCTGAAATTTTGGGAATCTTTACTTTATTGAGATTTATTGGGGTTTGTGAAAAGTAGAGTGTGTGTGTGTGTAAAAGTTAAAAATTTTGGAGTGTGTTTGTTTTGTTGGAAATTTCCAACCCCAAAATTTTGGGGAAACAAACACCCCAACTGTTTCCATCCACCGAAATGGTTGACTTACCCACCCGTTTTAAAAAAAAGGTTGACTTTGCCTTTTGTAAAGATTACAGCGAAGTCACAGTAAAATGTGCGTGAGTGTTCTCCTTTTTTATAAATTTAGAACAAAGAAAAAAGAAAAGAAAGAGAGGCACGATGCATTTGAGTGTATATATGTTTGTTTGTCAAAATATTGAGGAATATTCTCAAAATTTTGGGAATCTTTATTTTATTGAGATTTATTGGGGTTTGTGAAAAATGAAGTGTGTAGGTGTAAAAGTTAAAAATTTTGAAGTTTGTTTGGTTTGTCCGATTTGTTAAGACCCCAAATATTTGGGGTCTCAAACTAGACAAATAGTCAAATAGATTTGCTCTCTTTTTTTTTACCGAAAATTGGTAAAAGACAGCCCAATCCTTTTATACTAATTTATAAATTCTGGATCATTGAAAGCTCCATACTTTTAATGATAGATTGACATATCACACAGTCTATTCTGTATATTGATATTATATATCCTGGAAATTCATAATTTTCTCAGCTATTGTCTGCCCCTTCACCATGCAAGCCACATACTTTTAATGATAGATTGACATATCACACAGTCTATTATGTGGGGTAGGTTCATGTGTGATTTAATTAGCATATATAATTATAATTTGAAGGTTTAAATCTCAAGTACGAGTCATACATGCATATAGGGCTTTAAGGAAAATATATGCTTATAGTCTGTTCGGCCACAAAATTTTTTTAAGATTTTTTTGAATACAAAATATTCACAACCAAACATCATTTTAACCCTACATAAAAATAATTACAACACGCATACCAATAAAGTTAACATCACATAAAAATTCTCAAAACATAATTGTCAGGACAACAATCATGGTTTGGTGGCGTTCCTTTCTCTTTCATTCCCTTCCCTTTCACTCTTGCTGACTGCAGCCTAGTTTTTTTTTCCCACCGAAACGTGTAGACATATTGCCGAAGAATTACAATTGAAAATTCGGCCACGCCACGCCATGCTATATATATTCATAATTAACAAAACTAATTTCCAAGGTATATATTTTGGAGGTTCAAAACCAGCGATGAACGACCGGATCAAGTTAATATATTCGGACGGCCATTTGAAGCTTAATCTATATATTCGATCTATTTCTTCTTCCAATGATTTGTGTAACGACATTAATGTGGATATTTTCTAACGTCTCTTGTTCTTATCCCTGTTCGTACATAATTGCATACGCATGCTTTAATTTGACGAAGTCTCGTCGTTTACTTTTTTATTTTTTAGGCAGTCTTGTCATTTACTCGTAAATAAAGTAAATCACCAGATTCACCACGACCACGTCCCTCCAATAGTCTGAAACCATGTACTACGTACAAAGCCTCCTCTAATATTCCCATCCATCTCTCTCTCTCTCTCCAGCCATCACATTCATCTTGCCCCATCAATTTATCCCCTCGCCACTAATAGCTAGCCGACATTACTTAAGCACATACAAACTATCGGCACGAACCCTATCTAGCTAATTACCTTCGCTTATTACAACTTCCACTCACCTCCATTATAAACACCTTTTCTCCTGCATTGTTTCCAGTCGTTTCCTTGCTTTCCTGTATATTGGATCTTTCACATATATATCTCTCCTCGTTTCCTTGCTTTCCTGTATATTTGTCTTTCACATCTCTCTCTCTCCTTGTGGGTGGATCACAAGGCCAAAATTCACAAAGGATCTGAGTGTTTAACTTGGCACCCTGCAACATGGTGATAAACATGGAGGCTAGAAAAGAAAGATCAAAACTGTGCCGGTACATGAAGGCGCCCATTAGAATCCTGATCAAGGTCAGAGATTTCTACATCCGAAGCATAACCGAATGCTCTACTCACCTTGACTATTGCACTGCCATTGGCTGCCCCACGCCCCAAATATCCACTCTGCCCAGGAGCTTCAGCACAAACTCCACCAAATCCAGCAACAATGAAGATTTCCGGGAGCTTATGAGGGCTGCTTCTACTAGGAGCCTACAAAATAAAGCTAAATCGGACCTTCTTCTGAAAAAGCAGGTTGCAAACTCTCCAATGACCGCAGCTAATAATATGCCACGGAGCCGCAGTGTTGCTATTGGGAGGATAGACGAAGACAGTCCGTGTGAATTTGAAGAAGATATCAAGGTCAACACAGATGTATATCCAAGAAGCAGAAGCTACGCCGTCTCTAGGAGACGTACTAGGGTGTTTTAAGTAAATAGTACAAGGAAAGAAGATTAAATAAAGGGTATCTTTTTCATGGTTTGTTTCTTAGTTTTTGTTATTGCCGGAACGTATTTACAGTGCTAGTGTGTGAGGCTTTGGGGGTTTGTTGTGTGATATTGTCAAGGTGGTTGTTTTTTCAGAATACTCGTTATAAACTTTCTCACGAGTACAATCCCCTACTTCAATATGTTGCTATTTGAATTTTCAATAAATATACAGGTTTTGGATTTTCTAGCCTTGCTCGAATTGGCCGGGAAGCGCGATTCTGGGAGCCACTAGTTAAAGAGAAAGTGTGCTCCCACTCCCGTTGACGCACAAATAGCAGGAGTTCTATTGGAACCAGCTTACTTCGTCCTTGGGAAATAACTAAATGTAAAAATTAAGGGCCTGGCACACGAATTTTCTCCAGAGAAGGAAGTCTCAAGTCATTACATATACGTTGTGTCAAACTTACTGGGACGTTAGCTTATGGCCAAATTCAGCAGCTGGAATTGTGTTTATTTTTTATTTTAAATTTGGTTAAGCTAGCTAAAACCTATGTCCTTTAATTGAAGAGTTTATTGATACGAATCTGGCCCTATTCAATTAGCACAGCCATTCCGCTATATGATAATTGATTATCTTGAGCCAGCAAGTCATCTTCCTTCGTTAATTATCAGAAAAATATTGAAAATTTAGTCGGCCGGCCGCTGCATTTACAGTTTGCTTGCTCCACCGACACCATTGTCTGAATGACAAGCGAATGGGTGTTCATACGTACACGTTTCATAGAATATATTAAGTTCGACCGTAAGTTATAGTGTTGGACTTTTCTAAACCCATATATCCTTCAGTGCTACTTCTTCGATTCTAAATGATATTGACCTTTAAGTTGCAGCACAAAAAGCCTTTCGATCGAACACTAATGATGCATGACATGTGTCGCCTTCAGCAATTGCTTTCTACTTAATTTGTTTCACCTATTCACGAATATCTTGTGATTGTTCCAATCAACTTCATGTTTAGGGCATATATATATATAATGAATGCCGGGCAACCCGAAAAACTTGCCACAATATGTTTATAGCCGCGCGCTGTCATGTCCCACCGTATTTTTTCCTATTGGCCATGGTCGTCCTTAACCATTTCCCTAATTGTAAGGAAAGTTGTTGAGAAAAATGTACAGACAATTATGCAGCTCTCGCAGCATCTACAAGTTCCACCCACACTTTTGTTGGCAAATTGAGCGGATCATTCTTTTTTTTTTCCTTCATTAATTGAAAGGCTTTTCCTACTTTTAAGTGTGATGAATTTCTTCTGGTGATATATACTGCTATGTAAGCAAATTGAATAAGCTAGATTAAGGCCCCTGGAAAAGACTTGAGTCGGAGTTTTTTTTTGTAGACAACTCCGAAGGGATCTAATGAATCAAGAGGATACAGCTAGCCTGCGGTAGCTTAATTCCTCTCAGCCTAGTTGATTTGACGTTGATCAATTCATGACATTAATGTCCAATGTTATTATCCACTGGTAGAAAGTGGCCGGAAGCTTTTATGGCGTGTGGGGGTTTTCGTGGGTTGATATAATGCCAACAAATAAGACGGTATAAGATTGAGATATTTGGCCCTCCACTCACTCTCTCTCTCTCTCTCGTGGAAGGTAGTGATAGATATAATTAGCATTTCTCTTTTTCATTTCTAATAGAGGGAGGTAGTCAGCTTATAGCAACAGTACTTCCCCTAGCTTGGATTAATCTAGCTCACAGATGCGCCTAGCTTCTTTATGACAAGGATGATCGATCCCATGGGGACAATTTCACTCTTATGTATATGTATATAGAATTAATGTATAGGAACCAAAAAATAAAACCGAAAATATACTGAGGACTGACTACTAATTAAGTAATTGCTTCTTATGGCTAATTTATTCTGCTGGGTTAGATTTGGTTAAAATAAAACTGCTGAAATTAGGCGACTCCAAAGAAGAACAATCAGCATGAAGAATCAATATTTACTCATATTCCTCTTAAGGAACAAAATGAACAAAGGAAAAGCAGCGCACTATATAGTTATTAATTAACTGTTATAGATGCTCTGCTTATCTTTAGAATCTCCTCTTTGTGTAACGTCCTTTAACTTATTATTATTATTGTTGTTATTATTTATCTGTTCGCTGTATAATTAACATCCAGTGGGGAAGGAATCGGCTAGATTCTGAAATCCAAAAGAAAGTTTGCAAGGTATTCGCCCATATTTTCTCATCCTATTCTTTTATCATGGACAATGTTATGTTGAGCACAAAAAGAAAACACCAATCACACATAGACAAATTTTAAAGTGGTTTGACAATTTGTCACATCCAGAAAAAGAACTTTAATTTTAACTAACCAAATTTACAACACTCAAATCTCACAACCACTCTAGAACACCTCTAGCTTTCTCACTCTCATTCTATTAGTTTCACTCACTACACTTCTCACATTTGTACTCATGCACGTATAGGCTTATATAGGAGAAATGAGAGAGTTGCTGCAATTAATGAGGTGTATGCCTGACTCCAACATTTAATAAAGATGCATGTTGAGAGAGAGTGAGAGGGAGAGGTGTGGGTGGTCCAAATTATAGAGGATACCTGTAACGCTCCGGGCCCAAACTACAAAGGGATAGATTTCCGTATAAAATAAGGATTTTTCACCATGGATAATCATTTATCTAGACCCCAATATTTCAAAACTAATTTTGTACAACCTCAGCAAAATATTCATAAATCGTAAAAAACCCAAAAATATCAATACAATCCCTAAAATTTACATTAGCATATCCGATATTTCCAATATCTATGAAAATCTCCAAACATAATACAATATCGAATTCTCCAACATTAATCTCCAAAATTACTATTACAAAACACGCCTTCGAACAACAAATCTATCTGAAGCTCCTCGAACTTCTCTAATTCTGCCAACTCTGAAAAATATGAGAATACAGTAAGTAGTAAGGCAATGAGGGTTGGGGAAAAGACAATTTTATCACAATAACCGAAATCCAGAATCAAACACTGTGAGTCATACCGAATCCAAAAATATAAGTTTATAACAAAAATATCCAAGGCCACGCAATATAGGGAAATCACCAATGGTCACACAGACCTCCTAATACCAGGCCACACAGACCTCTAGGCCACAAAACCCTCCATGCCACAAAGACCTCCAAATACCACGAGAGGTATCAAATTGGCCACACAGACCACAAGGATAAATTGGCCACAAAGACCATAAAGATATATCACCAGCGCAAGGATAATTTTCACAGTATGCTCAAGTTATAAATATTTCAATTGAGTTTCACGAAAATTTAACAATCTCATTTTACCCAAAATTTGTTCAGTTCCCCAAATAATACATCAAAACCATATAAAAATACGGTACACGTTTAAAATCTTATTGAAGAACCACTTACCTCGAACACTTAACCAATCCATAAAGCTTCTCCAATAAATGCCGAACAATCTCTCAGAAACTAATAGCATCACCTCAATCCAAATTTTGGTCTCTAATAAACATTCTCTGCAACTATTTATTAAGCTCAATCTCTGCAATTTTAAAATTCAAACATACTTCTATCCATCACTTTTAAATTCAAATATAAGATCTTTATCCATATATTTCAAATTCAAATATAAGAATAATTTTTATTCATATCTTAACCTTTAAATTCAAACTCAAGATCAAATCTTTATTCAAACCTTTAAATTCAAATATAGATCACATCTCCATATCAGCACCTTTAAATTCAAAAATATAATTCAACCTCTATCCAAAAATCAAACACAAGATTAAGCACTATCTCTTCATTTAAAATTCAAATTAATCATTTACACCTTTTTCGGGACAGAGTATTACAATACCAGTTCACCTTGCTATAAGATTTGTAGGTGACAAATCTTGGTGGGACCCACACCTCTCTCTGACTCTCTCTCCGAATTACAGAGGATATTGGTTCACCTTGTTACCAAGATTTGTAGGTAACAAATCTTGACTTGGGTATGGAACCTACCGAACCTACAGGATACACAAATTCACAACAAAGAAAAGTTTCGTCTCTGATGAAAAAATATATAAGGGGAAAAATCACTTTGAGACCTTAAACTATCAAACAAATTACAAATAGGGTCTGAAACTACCAATCTTAACACATTGAGCCCACGAATTACTAAATTTTATCAATTTGCACCATGAACTAAAATATGACGGTCAAAATCATCATATTTGACCCACGTGGCACGATTTTGACTGTCGAATTTTAGATTAGGCCGCGATTTGATAAAGTTTGGTAGTTCGTGAACTCAATATGTAAAGATTGATAGTTTAAGATCCTATTTATAATTTGCTTGATCGTTTAAAGGCTCCAAGCGAACTTACCAAAATATAAAGTAAAGGGTTTGACGTGGCAACACTAGTCGACATAGCAGCTGATGTTTAACCACATATGGTAACGAAGTTTAAAATGGCGTCACGTAAGTGGTTACCATGTCGGATCATTTTTAATAGGACGACATTTGCCTCCAAACCTCCTGCGATGACGCTGCTGATATGAACCTTTTCAGTTCCTTACTTGGGAACCCTATGGTGGATCAAGTCTCTGAATTTGTCAATTGTTCTTGGGTGGAGGCCGTGGCTGGTAGATCTTCAAGTTGCTGGGTATGCCTATGATTATACAGATTTGTCTACAATGAAGAATTCTATTACAACTTGTAATTTTTGAAAGTTTTTTGTGCAGATTCACAAGGGGATACTCAAACCACCTAACGTATGCAACTGTAAAGGCAAGATTTATTTTCTGCAATAGGTGTTTTGAAGTGAGAGTGGATTGTGATTAGTATGGCTTGAACAGGGTGGGGGTCACACAGCCCCGGATTACAGGCCTAAGGAATACTATGCCATGTTCAAAAGGTGGATATCTCAAGAACCATTGTAATCACTCTTTTTGGAACGAGCACCAAATAGCAGACGTGCTAGAATTTCCTAATACATGGTGGACATCTGGAGTAAAGTCCGTGTCTCTATGTTGACACATTGTAGATATCGCTGGGTTAGGTTCAGTTATAAGTTATCTGTTACGTTTTCTATAATTCCAACAAAGAACAACGATATGACTTATCCAGTAACTTTTATCTTGATCCATATCCTGATATTTGCTGGTTTAGCAGCATAAAAAAGTTGATGCTTAGGAACAAAATGAATTATAATAGATGCTCTGTTTATCATCGGAGTCTCCTGTAGTACTGACAAATTTAAAGCAATCGAAACATAAAAAGAGTTCGCCTTAGATAGACAAGAATGTTAAATTATGGTTTGCTAAAGGTTGGAGCTCATACAATTACGGCGGACTTAATACGGCAGAACCAATCGGCTCCACAGCTAATCGAATGTTGAATGCTACATATCTCCAGTCTCCTTACGTATCATGAGGTGCTGAAATTCCAAATGAACCATTTGAGGCAAACGTTAAAATGACAAGCTTCTTCGAATTCTTTTGGAAGATGCAATCCACATTCCAGTCGTTTTGTACATGGTCTGAATAGTGATGTTTCCCAATCAAATAAAGAGGATTTACGTTTTACCTTTAAGCTAAGCAGTAAACAAGAAAAGCCGTTTTTATTTTTCACTTGTTACTTCTCTTTTCTTTTCTGTTCTTGTGTTTTTTTCTTCTTTTCATTTTTCCTGTACCTCAATTATATCAATTCGTCTAGAAGAAAAGAAAGAACAACGAGATATATCGAGCAATTCCCCTTCTTTTGATCTCTTTCACAAGTTCTTTTTTTGGTTTTCAATGGTATAAACCCTCACATCAATTTTAATCCAATTATGGTACCAGGCATACTAACCCAGCAAGAGAAGACAAAACCAAAAAAAGCATACACATTGAGAGAGCCCGCTTCTCTAGGTAATTAATTAACATGAGTTGTCTTCTACTGGCGGAAAAAGGAGAAGAAATTGGGCTTCATATTCAAAACGTAGAAAACCCCCTAAACCCTAACGCTCTCCCTCCTCTTCCCTCACTCTCTTATCATTGTTTCCCTCCAGCACTGCTACCACCCACCATACTGTCGTCATGGCGGAGGTGAAACTGTTGGAGAGCCGAGACCTAACTCGGATAGAGCGCATAGGCGCACACTCCCACATCCGTGGTCTTGGTCTCGATTCTTCCCTCGAACCCCGCCAAGTTTCTGAGGGCATGGTGGGTCAGACCGCGGCACGCAAGGCTGCCGGCGTCATCCTCCAGATGATCAAAGAGGGCAAGATCGCGGGCCGGGCCGTCCTCCTAGCGGGCCAGCCGGGCACGGGAAAGACCGCTATCGCCATGGGCATGGCCAAGTCCCTCGGCCTCGAGACCCCATTCGCCATGCTCGCCGGGAGCGAGCTCTTCTCGCTTGAGATGTCCAAGACCGAAGCCCTTATGCAGGCCTTCCGTAAGGCCATCGGCGTGCGCATCAAAGAAGAGACCGAAGTCATCGAGGGCGAGGTAATCGAGATCCAAATCGACCGCCCCGCCGTAGTTGGGGCAGCCTCCAAGACCGGCAAACTCACGCTGAAGACCACGGAGATGGAGACGGTGTACGATTTGGGCGCCAAGATGATCGAGGCCCTGGGGAAGGAGAAGGTCCAGAGCGGAGACGTGATTGCCATCGACAAGGCCTCCGGGAAGATCACGAAGCTCGGGAGGTCGTTCTCTCGGTCCAGGGACTACGACGCTATGGGGCCCACCACCAAGTTCGTGCAGTGTCCCGATGGAGAGCTCCAGAAGCGTAAGGAAGTCGTGCATTGCGTAACTCTTCATGAGATCGATGTGATTAATAGCAGGTAAGTGGCGCTCCCTGAAAAGCAGCAGAAGATTCTTGTGCAAAGTTTAATGCTTTTTGGTCTAGTAGAAGTATGAACGTGATGTTGGGGCCTTTGGCTGTTTGAATTTTCTGTACACTATCTCAAGTATCAACGTGAAATGCAAAAGAAGATAATTTGTGCGGAGGTAGATTGTGTGAGTCAGGTCATATCAATTGCTCTTCTGAATGTGAAAGTTCCTGTTTTTGAGACTGCTTTGCTAGATGTTGGTGGTGATCACTGAGTACTGGACCTGTTGGTTGTTTTTGTTATTGTTACCATTGACTCAGTTGAGTACTCTGTTGCACTATTTTGTTTACTTTACTCGTGCTAGATAGAGAAGCTGAAAGCCTCCCTTTGTTTCTCTTGATGAGGTAAAAGAAGAGTACCCTGTTTCTGTAACTGGGTCCACTTAAAAGAATTCTCAGTGGAGCGAAGCTAGATAGTTTAGCAGATATACTCTCTTTAGCTAAGTTGGACAAGGGACTTAGTTCTATCTCTAGTTTATAAATAAGATATTGGCTGTAATTTGCTCACAGTTGGACAATGGTTGTTTTATCTTTATTTTGTGAATACGATATTCGCTGTAGTCTTGCTTACCTTTATTGTGAATAATGAGGATCCATTAGGTAAGATATTATGTCTTTAATTGGGCTTTGATCTGCTCACATTATAAGGGTTCAGAGTAAAGGGCGTCCTTGGAGAAAGAAGAGGATGTTAAACTCTGTTGGAAATAGGGCAGTTAATTTGAGGAGTAAATAGGCTTATTGTATTCATAGGACAACGTTAAACTACTCTGATGATGTTATGGCCTTTTGGCCTGCACATGTGTAACGCCCCGGGCCCAAACTGTATACAGAAAGATTTTTGTATAAAATAAGGCTTTTTCACCATGGCTAATCATTTATCTAGGCCCCAATATTTCAAAATTAATTTTGTACAACCTCAGCAAAATATTCATAAACCGTAAAAAGACCCAAAAATATCAATCCGAGTCCTAAAATTTACAGTAGCATATTCGATATTTTCAATATCGATGAAGATCTCCCAAAAGTATTCTCCAAAAGTACTCTTGCAAAACACAAATCTATCTGAAGCTCTTCGAACTTCTTTAATTCTGTCAACTCTGAAAAATATGAGAATAAGGGGTGAGCTACGACTAGCTCAGTAAGTAGTAAGTCAATGAGGGTTGGGGAAAAGACAATTTTATCACAATAATCGAAATCCAAAATAAAAACACCGTGAGCCATACCAAATCCAAAAAATATAAGTTTGTAACAAAAATATCCAAGGCCGCGCAATATAGGGAAATCACCAATGGTCACACAGACCTCCAGGCCACAAAAACTTCCAAATATCAGGCCACACAAACCTCTAGGCCACAAAGACCTCCAAATACCACGATGGTATCAAATTGGCCACACAGACCACAGAGATATATCACCAGTGCAAGGACAATTTTTCACAGTATGCTCAAGTTATAAATATTTCAATTGAGTTTCACGAAAATCTCAACAATCTATTTTTACCCAAAATTTGTTCAGTTCCCCCAAATAATACATCAAAACTATATAAAATACGGTGCAGGTTCAAAATCACATTGAAGAACCACTTACCTCGAACACTTAACCAATCCTTAAAGCTTCTACAATAATTGCCGAACAATCTCTCAAAAACTAGTAGCACCACTTCAATCGAAATTTTGGTCTCTAATAAACATTCTCTGCAACTATTTATTAAACTCAATCTCTGCAACTTTAAAATTCAAACATACCTCTATCCATCACTTTTAAATTCAAACATAAGATCTTTATCCATATATTTCAAATTGAAATATAAGAATAATCTTTATCCATATCTTAACCTTTAAATTCAAACTCAAGATCAAATCTTTATTCAAACATTTAAATTCAAATATAGATTAAGCACTATCTCTTAATTTAAAATTCAAATTAATCACTTACACCTTTTTCGGGACGGGGTATTACAACATGCCTATCCTTTTTCGGGGACTTTACATTGTGGATTTACCATGGAAATATTGGGCAAAACGCACAATAAGCTGTGTTTTTCTTGGTGCCCGATTGTTTCCTTTCCTGTATCTTGACCATATGGAATCATGGATGATGAAAATTACTACTGAAATTTTACCAAGTGCAAACGTTACAACCATATAGTGTTATTGGTATGATGTCAGATGTGCTTAATCTAAGCTTACTAAGCAAAGTAGGAGATACACAGTACTCACCGACTTGAGATTCGTAGAATTCAATTCTTGGTGGAAAGCAATGTAATGGGAGAACTTCAAAATTTCTTTCTTCTCTGATATCCTGTTTGGGATTGAGATATATTCCACCTCATTAACACTTCCTTGTGAAGTCTTTCATGGTAACCACGTTTACTGAAGAGATTCTTTTTTCTGCCTTCAGAACGAGCCAAGCTTTTGGCCTTTTTAGCCTGCAGATTACAATTCTTGTTTTTAACTCTTATTTTCTTACTTGACAATCTTAGGACACAAGGATTTCTAGCTCTCTTCACTGGTGATACCGGTGAAATCCGTGCAGAAGTGAGGGAACAAATTGACACAAAGGTGGCAGAATGGAGAGAGGAAGGAAAGGCAGAGATTATACCTGGTGTTCTCTTCATTGATGAGGTGCACATGCTTGACATCGAATGCTTTTCTTTCCTGAATCGTGCTTTGGAGAATGAGATGGCTCCAATATTGGTTGTCGCTACTAACAGAGGGATAACTACAATCCGGGGCACAAACTACAAATCACCGCATGGGATTCCGATCGATCTCCTTGATCGCCTACTTATCATCTCAACTCAACCTTACACAGAGGATGATATCCGCAAGATTTTAGATATCAGGTGCCAAGAGGAAGATGTGGAAATGTCCGAGGAGGCCAGGTGTTTGTTGACAAAAATAGGTGTAGAAACGTCATTGAGATATGCCATCCATCTCATCACAGCTGCCGCATTGGCTTGTCAAAAGCGGAAGGGAAAGATAGTGGAGATGGAAGACATTAACCGAGTTTATCATCTGTTTTTGGATGTGAAGAGATCAACTCAGTACCTGATAGAGTTTCAGAACCAGTACATCAATGAAACTGGAGATGGTGACGAAGATGATGCAAGTGCCATGGTTCCTTGAAAGTTCATTGCACTTGAAATTTGTCGTGGTTTTTGTACAACCTAGTTTGGATTAACGGTAGTTTGGTAGCCTTCAATGTGCAGTGCGAATATGTTATCTTTTGCGTCACAGCATGTTTGTAGGACAGGCTATGTCAATTATATGGATGAATGTTTTAGATATCTGCACCTATTTAGACTCGTTTGCATTGCTCAAAAGCAGGGACGAAGGACGCTCTCAGATGCATAATTCCTAAAAACTCAACAAACTTTGCATTGATGGGCATAGCGAGATGTGTTCTTAGGGCCCAATTGCCTTGATGGGCATCAAGGGCTAGCCTCTCAGGGTGTCGAGTGCATACTACGACTGCGTTTGCGTTCTAAAATTTTACACACTTTAAAATTTTAACACAATAAAAAATTACAATATAATCTCTCTCCCCCCATCAAATCACTACTATTCACTACAAAAAATATAAAAAATTACATCTCTCTTCACTTTTTCACTAAACCCAATACCTAAAATTTTAACAACACTAAAATTTTACAACACAAACACACCCTACATTTCACAAATTGACCTACTCAGCTTTTTCCGTTAGTGCCAGCCTAACAAGGGGAGCGGGGAGCCGAAGGAGGAAGTAAAATGTCAGTTCAATACCACATGACTGGTATAATTAAGCTTGTATTTTATACATGCGGCGAAAGGGCGGAAATGAACAGAATAGGCTACATTTATTAAAGAAAGAAAAAAAAAAAAAGAAGACAGAGATAAGCCAATGAGCTACATTTCGTACCCCCTAATTCCCCATCACAAAACCATTCGCATGTATTCTACCCTTGCGATTGATATAATGCATCTCTATAACTTATGGACTCACACTTTATATCTCAGACCGGGTCATCAAACGGCACGGCCCAGACCAAGGAATCCAGTAAATCCGGGTGCATGAAGCCGAAATTGCGAAGCACTTGATTGTCCGCGAAGTTTAAAGCCCTTCGCATCCCATCCCAGCACGACTTGCCAGCGTACATCTGGTTGTGGTCCCCGCTGCACGGCTGACAACCCGTGAAGTGCGTGATAAACGGCCTTCTACTGCTCCCTTTCCCGTTCGCAACGTCCTTCAGATGACACCGTTCCCTATACGCACCGTATCGCTCGCTATCTTTCTCGGCGTGCCTCTTCCTCAACGTGGGATCCTTCCTCTCCATCTCCGTGTACCCGTCGGTGATGTTATCCAGCGTCCCCACGATCTCGTGCCAGTAACCCTCGAAGTAGTACTCCCCCTCCAAATAGATCTTGTCCGCCCATTTTTCCTTCTCCTTGTATATAAGGTAAATCAGGCCCGTCTGATCGTCGGACTCCGGGAACAACTTGTCCTTGAACGTTGCTCTTTGGATTCGACCCCAATTCTGGTAGTCCGGAGACTGTGGGCCCATGCTGGCCCAGACGTCCATGAAGTCCATGGACCACTGGCAGTTCCTGATGAGGAACACCCCCGCGTTCAGGCCCGTCCAGCTCTTATCATTGTATATTGCATGGGCCCACCCGTGGACAATAAGGTTGTGATCGTTGTATCGCTCCAGGGGAAGCTCGAACTCCATGTCGGTGAACAACGCGTCCGAGTCCACCCAATAGATCCACTCGGCCTCCGGATGGGCCAACATCGCGGCCCGGACTACTGGTAGCTTGGCCCAATAGGAGCCCATCTTCCGGTGCAGCAACGCGTTGTTGTAGAAGATATCGTAGCCGTGGATCCGACAGTAATCGACCTTGTTCTTGAAAAGCCTCAGGAGTAAATGATCACCGATGGGATTCTTACAAGGTGAGGGTTGTGATCCACTCACTAAGAGAACACGATCGCGTCCTCCGGCGGCCAACGATGGATGATGCTTCAGCCACTCCCTTCGCTTCTCGTCCCAGCCCTTCACGGGTTTCTCAATCGAGTAACTCAGATCCGGCTCATCGTAGAAGGTCTTGTCGGCAGTGCCCGTACCGCAATTGAGCCAATCTGCGCTACGACTCGAGGACATGGATTGAGAGGCGTCCAGGGACCCAAGGTTAGAGGAAGGGTTAGGGGTACTGAAGGACCAGAAGGTCCAAACCAGTAAAAAAGCAACCAACGCTCCACCTAAAAACAGGATACCGTCGGTAAGCCAAGGAGAGGCTTTGTTTCGAATGGTTGCGTGTTTAGCCATGGGAGAAGTAGTGTGGAGCTGAGCCAGCTCAGGCGACACCATTGTGAGTGGTGTGACGTTGAAAGACTTTAATCCTTAATTTTGCGCTCGCGTCGCTCTCTATCTGCAACACTCGGTATCACAGTTTCGTACGAACCTGTGAAGTTTTGTAGCGACGTTGCTTGCTAAGTTTAGCGGAGAGGTTTTACACTTTTACCATCGGGAGCGAGCGAGCGAGTAAATGTAATATGGTTCCAAAGAAAGTGCGCCTGAATTAGTGGGGCAACTGCGGTGGGGGGTTTTTGGTTTGAGAGAGTGAAAGCAGCGGGTCGTGTGGGCTTAGGGAGAGTGCGCCGGTTTGGCAACCCCAAGATGAGGTAAATGGCGATAAGGGCGCGAAGCACGGTAGGTCCCGCTCGAAAATTTATGTCTGTGTGGCCTTGACAGGTGGGAATGGATTGCACCGACACTTATGGTTAAACTTCCCTGCAAAGTGCAAACTTGCCCTTCTTGTCGTATGTGTCTGTTTTACTTTCAAGCTACAACGAGTTACGAGTACCACATCCACATGAACGCTATTAATTTTGTGGGTATTTATTATCGCCATTAATTGCCATACCCCAATATGTATTTCAGCAGCTAAGCTAAGCTAATCTTACAAAATAGGACTTTTGCAAAATATCCGCAAGCTCGATCCATACGTTTCGGTCTACTTGCAAAGTTTCAATTGCGATACGACCAAGTACTTCATTTTTTTTTCTTTTTAAGTCGTGATTGCGGGGTTTAC
The DNA here is from genome assembly GCA_963930655.1 of Myrica gale. NCBI lineage: Eukaryota > Viridiplantae > Streptophyta > Magnoliopsida > Fagales > Myricaceae > Myrica > Myrica gale. The sequence continues at coordinate 23,038,339 of OZ005619.1, read as the reverse complement.
TGGGGAATTTGTGGAAGTGGGTTGGGGAGAGAAGTATTATCGTACTTGGAGGATAGATACTATTCTTAATTAGACAGATGGCAGATGATTAATTTAGCGTATATTCTATTAATTTCACTCGCGATGAAGGTGGCAATTTTGTCTTGTATTGGCATCAAGTGGATTTGAGTGAGATTTTGGTCTCTGTATTATTTAAACGGAATGACAAAAAACATAGGCGCTACACATTTGCTGCCTGCGTTGAAAATACCGAGCCAACGCAACAATCTTCTTAAGCTAATGCATTGTCATGGTTTCTGGCAATGCGACGTACAGAATTATGTCGTCCAAAATCGCTTTTCTACTGCCTTTACGGTGTCGACAAGAGGCCACACTGCTTTAATAAAGAACATTGAAAGGAGAGCAGCCAGTACTTTTGAATAATAAACTATAATCGCGGCAAGTGTTTGCTCCACAATATTTTAATATTTAATCTACTTTATACGATATCCAAAGTTCTCTCTTCGGGAGGAATTGATAACATAATCAGGCTTTGAGGGTCCACCAGAAAAGGTTAAAAAACTATAAGGCGAATCCATGGAAAAGATAACACACAAGATATGGAAATTATCACAAGGTAGAACGCCGTATATAGTTTAGAGGTCCAATTTTGCCATTCTAGGAACGTGAGGGTTGAAGGTCCTTTCGTGCGTTCAAAAAGCAGCATAATTTAGTCGGTCAAAGTAGGTCCATTCTTTAGAGTTACACGAGATACCCAGCCAACAAAATGATGCCTCCATCACGCAAAGTTATTGAAAGTGTGGAAATTATCCTACAATCATGCATTATTTTAAGCCGCTAAAAGCAAAAGATGCTATACGTAAAGGAACAAGGAAAGTGAAAGGCAAAACCACAAGTGATCCCTTCATTGTTGCTGTGGCTTTAGCAGATGCTTACGAACACAAAAACCGCATAAATTTAAGGACTAATAAGGAAGGATGGGCAAAATCTTTGACAATCCAACACTATTTGGCCTATATATAGTATACGAACAAATAGACGCTTCAAAAGAACAGGAATGTAAAATGGTGCATATCACGATGGTAAATCAAACGGTAGAGGAGCCACCAAGAAGGAATCAACTAGATCCGGATGCACAAAACCATACTTATAGGAAGCACCAGATTGTCCGCAAAATTAACCAGGCCTCCCTCCGCATCTTGTGTCCAGCAATAGAGCTTGGTTTATGTTCCCCGTTACAGGGCTGACATACCGTGAAGTGGGCGTCCTAACATTCCCCGCTCTTGTACCCTGCGTAGTGCGTAATTCTCGCTCACTATCTCCGCGTGTTTCTTCCTCAACTCTGGCGACCCTATCTCTACGCCTATGAATCTATGACGTTGTCTTATTTTATTTTTTGTTGAATCGCCTATGATTTTGTCATTTGTTTTTACTATCTCTATTCAATATCTTTGGTCTTTGGAAGTAGCACTTGCCTCCTCCAAATAAAGGTCTTGTCGCCCAAGTATTAAAGCAAACAAGTCAGTGACGACTGGTCGTCCGGAAGGAGAAAGGGCTTGTCGGAGTCGACCCATTAGATCCACTCGACCTCAGGGTGGGCTATCGCCATGGCCCCAATAAGGGTTCCTATTATTGCAGAGTGGTGGGCATCACTTGTAGTGTAATCAATGCTTTGGGGCCGGCCAGATTGGTAAGAGCCTTTAGTTGGACAGATGAAAGATTCTCCTAATTTTTTTTTGTTGCATTTGTTGATGATTTATTTATTAATAAAGGTATGACTGATGCGTGTAAACAAGCAGCTTTCATAGCTCAGTTGGTTAGAGCACCCGTTTAGTAAGCGGGAGGTCTTTAGTACTCTCAAAGAAAGCACACTCGTTCTAACATTTCACGTCCTGGTTCCCCCTGCCCGCTTTTTTATGGACCTGGCTGTGTGGCAATCTGTCCCTAGAACCAAATATCAATAGAAGAATACACACCGAGTTGGACGTCTCTCTCCCGCTTTTTAATGGACCTGGCTGTGTGGCAATCTGTCCCTAAATATCAATAGAAGAATACACGCCGAGTTGGACGTCTCTCTCCCGAGGCAGCATCAAATGACTAGTAAACATGCACTTTCTTTTCGCTCAATTCTCTCGTAGTCGTACTATGGTGGTGATAGGAGTCTCAGAAGGTACAATAAGACGACCAAACTGAGAATAAAAGAATCCGCTACAAATCGTAACACACATCTCTGCGTAGATCACCCCGGATCGATTTTACCCCAACTTTTGCTCGGATTATCCAATCCCACAACTACCCATCTGTTATGGATTCATGAACATTGTAAACCTAACAGACCACACTTGGGACGTAAGATAGAACCACTGGGGTTCCCGTCATTTTGCACACAAAATTAGCACAAACCGTCCCATTACAGCCTTACAGGGTTACTGTTCTGATTACGAGCATTGGTAGAAATACAGAACCAACTTTAATTGGTGCACATCAATCTGTCAAGTTTTATTCCAAAATCAATTGGCAATGGGAAGAGGTGACACAAGATTAAATGGTCTCTAATGGGAGTCTAACACACTCAATTTCATTTCTCTTATTTTGCTTTATGTCAACTATCAAATCTGACAGTTGATTCAATGTGCAACTCTACAAAGATAATTGGAGAGCACCTCAACCCCCACTGCGAGTTTTATGTTAACCCATTTCGCCTAAAAAGTAAACAACAAACACCACCAGGCCACTATCCAATCTCCTAGTGATTACTTACTAACAACCTTGAATATCTCTCCACCTGAGATAAACCAACCCTGCACGATAGTGAGTGTATGCTCCGGCCACTACTAATACATGAAATAGTTGATGGCTGTGCCCTGCAATGTCAAATTTCCCGGGCATCCATCGTTCAGGGATCCTAGTGGCATAAACCAGCGCTCCAAGCCCATAGAAAGTCCCCATCAGCATCTCGTACCCAAATGTGTGGAGAGTCTCAGGTTGTCCCCAGAACCAGACAACCTTGTGCAGGATCGGTGCTAGCCCACAGACGCCCATGCCACAGAAGAGGCATGCACAAACAGTACGGAACTCGGGCGTTTGAAAAACTGGCACGAGAGAAACCAAAACTGTGGTAACTCCCAAGATGGTTATAAACCCCATGTAGAGGTTGCAGAAGAAGGGGTTGCACATGAAGGAGTAGTAGACAGTAGGTAGATATAAGGGCAGCAATTCCGGCATAATCAACCCTGAGCATGATATACGACAGGCGCTCGGAGGTGCAAGACAGGAGGTGACAAATGCTGCTGGCTAGCAAGCAAAACATAGCCCCACCCAAAAATGCAAAAAATGACCACCGTGTGATTGGTCTCATCACCAAGGGGGCTATAATGTTTGCCAAATCTTCCTTCATGCTACGCTGCAGTTTATCAGGACAAAGAATACATTAGCTGCATGCAGCTTCAGGAAGCAAGTCAATCACCCATAATGAAAACAAAAAAAGGTATATTACTGAGGATGAATTGCTTATTGCAATGATTGCACCAGAAATCAGTACTGTCGAGTATAACTTTGGTTCCAGAAGGAAATTATACAAAACTACAGTCTAAACATTTGTGCAAGCTAGAATTGGGAAGATTCTGTTGTATCAGGTAAAGGAAAAAAAAAGTTATGTAGTAGGAAGAAATAAACAAAAGAAAGCAGATTGAATGAAGACTTATATGAAGGTAGTGACAGCATTGCGCGAATCAACCTCCTAAAAATCATGAACTACCAGCATCAAACAGGTTCTAGATTAAATCTAAAGGTAGAGAACCTGATTCTGTGTTACATGGATAACGCACCCTACTATAAGCATGATAGACTCCAATATTGCAGGGAACAAGGCAGGTAGTTTTAATTGTGCTGTTTATAAATATATATATATATATATATATATATATATATATATATATACGATAACAGTTTCTTTACTCACGAAAACCTTAGAGATGCCTTTGCTGGCATGTACAAGCTTTTACCCTCATGCCCCATACTGATGACATAGGCCAAGATAAAGAAAATCAGGCACAATATTACCAATGGGTACTTATAATGTTGTCTATGATTCTCATAATATTGTCTTTGGTGGAGAAGCAGTGGTGCTGCAACTCTTGGGAGGAGAATTTTACTACTGTCTTTCTCTTAGAAATGTAGTGCCTAGGGGAGATTAAGATAGTAAATATTGATGATCAAAGTTCAGTTCATCCTAAAAGTTTCACCTCTGAAACAGAAAGGATATGTAGTGTGAAGGAAAATTGAGAAAGATAAAGCCAACCAGTCATTAAGTCTGATTCGGCTACAAGAATTTGAGGGACAAACATAAACAACCACCTACATTAATCAAGTCAACCATGCAAACGAGTGTTAATCTTATTGAGGATACCATCAGTGTTCGAGTGCTTAAGAAAAAAGCATTACCAAAACACAAACATCAGTATAGTTGCCACTGGAAAATCGCTCAGGCAAACAGTTATTTAGAAGTTCCATCACATGCCAACCCGAGAGTGACGGAAGTAAATCCATAGATGGTAATGTAGTCTTTAACTCCTCCCTAAGTCTTTGCAGATCGGCATGTGGGGCAAGGATGGGAGGCATGTCATGAATTCTGCACGCAGTTTGTGCAGGTCTGCCTTTTTCAGCACATCAGGAAGTTGTAGACAGTGAAGATCTACGACCTTTGGTACCTTCATTGCAGTGTATATGGTCAGGGAAAGGAAGAGGAAGAACCCGATCAGATGCCTGTACAAAATACATAAGCTTAATAAAAGGAGAGCTTAGGGACATGCTAGGGAAGTGGGGGGGGGGGCATCTTTACATATTTCTGAACCCCGAATCAAGCGGCAACCATTCACCAACCAATACAACATGGAACAAGTAGCAAGTGTATGTTGTGGGAAACATAATAACTCATCTACAACCTTTGGCATCTTCATTGTAGTGTATATGGTCAGGGAAAGGAAGAGGAAGAACCCGATCAGATGCCTGTACAAAATGCATAAGCTTAATAACAGGAGAGCTTAGGGACATGCTGGGGAAGTGGGGGGTATCTTTAAATATTTCTGAACCTCGAATCAAGCGGCAACCATTCACCAACCAATACAACATGGAACAAGTAGCAAGTGTATGTTCTGGGAAACATAATAACTCAACTACTATATTTAAGCCTAACCAAATTAGTACCACGGTCAATTCCGGGTGTATGATCCAATAGGCAATATTTCACACAAATTTAGCAATATTCATTTTTCTTAGTAAAATTACTCACACACCCGATTGAATAAATTGAAAATTTTTAACTAGATGAGTACAACTTTACCGCCCACATGAGATTGGTACATGGTCTCACCTGACATGCTTGTTTGTGGAATGAAGAAATGAGATTAAGACCCAAGGGCGATTGGCAACTTAGCCTTTTTTATCCCTACTCCGCTTTTATTGTCTTACATGTCCTTGTATTTACCTTTTTATACCCATAAACTTATCTACTTATTATACCCATAAACTTATCTACTTATTGGGGAAAAAACTCAACTACACAATACAAATAAGACTAGAATATCATGCTGTGCGGCACAAAGAAGTTTGGATTTAGTTGACTATTTTGACGCATCCCCAATGGAAGTGAAATAAACTATAACAGTTTATAGGTTCCGGCAGATCAGTCAATGTTGCCCTAAGTGTTTATAATTTCGGGGACAACGGCTATAATTTTTTTTCCCCTTGTTTACGTTTCAAGAAAGTAATCGAAGAAAGGAAACGGAATTAACTACATTTCTCACAGAAATCCTCTTCTCAGAATTTCTAAATTCTAGACAGCAAGATCGCGCACACAACTTGAACACTTCTTTCCTTAGTAATGTCCGAATTAAAATATTTCCATTAGAATCACAATATGAATGAACTCTTTTGAAAATGAAGGAACGTAAAACTTACGTCCACACATTTAGGGTCTCATTGTGAATGCTAAACAAGGCCTCCTTCAATGGCCATTCGCACCGGTAATGGCCGACAATGAACTCATTTGTCCTTCAAATACCCAGGCAAAGCGTGGTACTCAACCAGCTGGCACTTCACCCTTTTCCAAAATCTCTTCCCTTTCCCTTCCTTTGAAGAAAGCTTCTGATGGTTCTCCATTGCTTCAGAAGATACTTTTGTATCTTTAACAGTTTGATGAGCTCCACTTAGAAAAAAAAAAAACAGTTTCATGAGCTCCACCCATCTTCTGATCAAACAGACACACAAAACTAAATCAATCAACAATTCCCAGTTCTGCTGCCGAGAAAAATGAAATGTAGGCACCAAAAAACAAACGGGAAACCCAACATTCTACAGCATTAACTTCCATCATTTATGACCAAAAAACTCCAGCTCAGCAGTCAGCGTACTACACCAATCCAGGCCAGCTTTAATTAGATTTTTTTTTCGAAATAAAAGATTTTGCTTTTCGATTCTGGTCCTTTCATTTCGTTCATTTTCTATCTTGTTAAAAATGGACGTGCAAAGGACCCAATTTTATAATCAAGGTAAAAGAACCCCAGATAAGAACAAGAACAGAGAGGATACCCGAAATTGGACAACCACCAGCTGAGAAAGAAGCGTCAGAAGGAGATCCTTCAGGCGCTTCTATATCTTCTATATATGACAAATCTTGGCGGTTGGAAATAGGCAGAAGGTTTTCGAGAGATTCTTCGATGAGATGCGAAGATGCCAAAGAATGATGGGATGGGGCCAGGCACGACGTTGGGGATTGGGAATATGATCGAGATTTGCGAATAGATGTCGGTAATACTTTTTACGTAAAACTATTCCGAGTGTTTTTTTAAGACTTTTTTCTGTGGACCCCATCGACTGTGCGCTATTTTTTTGTACGGACTAACAAGCAGGCAACCCGGAACGTGCTGGGAATCGGGAATTTTGGTTCTGTTGTCGTCCATCAATCTTGGAACCGACCGTTTGGATCCATGACCAAAGTGAAACATGCAGGGATTATTGTGTCGGTACTACTTTTTATTTAGATCCTTTTGGATCCATGACCAAAGTGAAACATGCAGGGATCAACGTTTTCCTTGACCCCAAAAATAAAAAAATTCTATCAAACATGATTTAATATGAACAATAAACAATTTAGAAGTATCTTTAAAAGACGCATATGACAACATCATGTCTTCATACAAAACTAAAGATTATCTTATATAAAAAAAACTAAAGATTATTTAAATTGCTCGACCATGAGATTGAATTGTATTTTCCCCCAAGATCAAATTTTGTTTACAGAAATGTCTTAAATGTTGAATACTGTTTGTTGTAAGTATAGGATAATAAATTTTACATTATATTATAACTTTGAATCAAAATCAGATGTGATGCCATAATAACGTTTTGAGGTTCAAACTTTCAAAGCTTTACATCGTTGAGGCGGACATTCTCCAAATATGATCACCTTATTTGACAAAGTCCAGGTGCCCCTCGTAATTACTTATTTAAGATTAGAGTGATGTTTGGTAAATTCTATATCACATTTAATTGGGCAAACAAGTAGGTAGGTATGTCTAACAGTGTAGCATCTAGTGGATTATTTGAACCTTTTTGTCATAAGTGGTCTTTTATGTGGGATTGGATTCAATGCAAAGTTGATAGGTGAAAGTTGTGTAAAGAGAGGCTGAGATTTTAAATCTCATATTTGATGATCAAGAAATGGATACTTCATTTAATTAGGTGTGACTGAAAATAAAGACGAAAAACTCGGTTTGGCTAAATAGTCGGCTTGTTTTTTTTCTTTTTTTTCCCTGTCTATCTACTGCAACACGCAAGAGGGAACGCCAGTGCAACCTTCTGCAAGCCCGACTCTTTTCCCTTCCATTTTCCCTGCACATTTTTTGCAACCTTAAGCTGACTCTTTGTAGCCATTTGCTGCACATCTTCTGCAATCTTCTGCAACCTTCTGCAATCCGTTGTTCATTGTGGCATTGATACCAGTTCTGATAATATTTCTAGTTACCGTCGTAGGTTTACTTCTTGGAACGGAACACATAGATCTCCTAGGCTGGGGCAAGTGCAAGGCAGTCCTTGAGCAATGTAAAGTTTAATACATAGCATTACTCTTTTTTCTTCTTTTGTAGTTCTTTTGCCTATTTGTCTAGCTTTGTTTGCATGCTATTTTATCTTTTGTTGTTTTTTCTTTTCAAATAATAGACGGCTCCAGTCAACTGAGCCAAAATAGTTACATCGAGCATTTGTTTCAGTTTCTATGGTTTTTTTTAGGTCTATAGTGGGAAAGGTAAACAACAAAAAGACAAATCCAATTTAAAAATAGTGCTCAATATATAGGTATATCCATGTTTGTTTTTCCTATGAAAAGTATACCTTAATGCAAAATTATTTCAAGATGATACTCGTGACAATGTTTGCGCAACTTTCACTATATGTTAGATACGACTAGTACATTTGCAGACAAGAATCAGCTCAGTGGACTTAGAAAATATCAATTAATGTGTAGGAATTGACCCTCTTCAGACTGAATGTCTAACTTTTACCCGCATTTGACCAAATGCTAATGCCTTAGGTTAGGGGTATGTTCATGCCCAATTAAATATTGTTTTGTATTGGCACTCAATACCTTCTCACCCCATGAATGGCGTTAGGACTCCTAGATTTTAAATATTTTTCTTATGCTATAAGATTCATACGATTATCTTTTATCAATTTCTATAGCTTTTATCTTTTATGAGATAACTCTCTCAAAGGAATCTCTTCAATTCTGATCTTACACAGCTACTTGTATACTTTTCTAATTTTCTAATATTGCAGAAGAACGTATTTGCAGTTTTTTTACATGCTTTTCGTAGATTATGACCTTCAAGACAATGAGTGGTTGCAAATGATCTATGAGAAGCGTGAGAAGTGAGCCGAAGTGGGCCCCAACAAATGTACAAAATATTTTTTGCACAGGTAAGAGGACTACACAGTCGAATGAAAAGTTTTAACTCGACTTTGCGCAGGTACTTGAAGACGGTAATGAATATGACCCGGTTTCTTCAACACCTTCAGCAGACAATCGATGACATGCGGTACAAGGAGCTTAAATCAAATTTTCATATGAAGAATAAATTGCCTCTTCTAAGGACTAATGACCCACTTTGTATTCACGCGTCAAAATTCTACACTCCAAATGTTCTTGATCTTTTTGTGGAACAGACAGATAAGGTTTATTGTATTACATTTGATTGTCGGAGGGAGACTAATGGATCGGAAGAGGTAGAAGTACATTTTTGCAGTCTCGACCCAACCCATAATTGTGCGACAATGAAACGCCAAGTGATTACCACTATTGATGAGTTTCATCAATGTAGCTGCAAATACTTCAACTTTGTTCGTGTCATTTGCTGCCACACCATACGGCTGCTGAAACAGGGAGAGTTTGCTGGAGAATATCAGATGAGTATATTCTAAGTAAGTGGACAAAGAATGCAAGGCTGACAGTTGCGCCAGAGTTTGTATCAAAGACAATGATTGATCTAGAATTGGAAAGGGTAATCAACCGCAGGACGTATATAAACCTCTATACTTCCACTATTTGAAAATATGAGATCATCCAGAATCATGGAAGGTCCTCCAACGTCACCACACTACACTAGCTGATGATCTTGCTCAGTTGCCGCTCACTGTGGAGTCAGGTGAGATTGTCCAAGCGACAGATGTTACAATAACAGTTGAAGCTCTAGTCATTGCTGCAAATGGGTTCAAGACACGGGAGCCAAAGCATCGAGGCAACAAGCGATTGAAGAGCGCTATTGAACTCAAGAAAAAAGTCAAGGGCTGGTCACAAGAGTAGCGCTGCTACAGTGTCCTAACCAGTTGCTCGCCACTTGCAGTTAGAGGATGATTCAGAGATACATTCTCATACCTTTTTATTTTGATTTCATCTTACATATCCATAGTCAGAAAATGTTTTTTTATTCATTTCCAGGTATCAAGCGATGATGAGGAGCATTTCCAATGTGGACGATATAGAAGCCTAGAAGACTTCTAGGATCATCAGTTGTATTGGGTTTACTTTTTAAAAAATATTTGATTTTTTGTACACAGTAGTGTTGGATTGCATAGTATATAGTAGAACCATCTTTAATTCATTTTTTGTACACAGTAGATTATTGGTTAATGAGATTTTCTAGTTATTATATATCTTTTGCATATTCATTACAAGTAGAACCATCTGCAGAATTATGAAAGCTATGATCTTCATCTTCTTAGAGGACCTCATAGACAGGTCTTATATTTCCAGAGCCCTAGCCCGGGCAGGGCTTTGCAGGCATCCGGGCCTGGAATTTCCAGAGCCGCCCGCGCGCGCTATGCTTTGCGGGGCTTAATTCGAAAGTTAATAAATTTCAAGATTTTCTCCCTTAAAAAAAATTAGAAATTAAGTTAAGGAATGATAAATATGAAAATAAGGGCTTTTGTTAGTAAAATTTGTAAAAATTGTTGACTTTTTTGCAAACAAGAACAAATAAGTAATTTAGTCCAAACCAAGACACAAAGAAAGAGAATCTCTAAGAGAACATATATAAAAAACAAAAAAAATGTTTTGACATAAAATGGATATGTCCATTATATCTCTGACTTATATTTATTAGATGACATAAAATATTTTTACAAGGCCATGCTCCATGCTACTGATCGCTAACAAAATGATTTTTACAATATATATGCATCCAGGTTGACTCTGGCACTCCAGCACCCAGATCTTGGGGGTCCTTGGACATCTTGAGAGTGTTGGACATCTTCCGGTTCATCCGAATCAAAAGTCTTTCCACTATGAACCTAAAAATAAGATGATATTTAGATTACACAGAAAGAAGTTTAAAAATCAACAATTTGGCAAAGGAAATATACAAATTGCTGAGTAATTTTTACCTCATCCCACTTGATTAAGTGGGCATATTCAATGCGATGGGTAACAATTCTAGGAGTTTCAGCGAGGGTGCATCAATATAGATTTAATGGTTTCTTCTCAAGCGTTATCATCAGAATCATACTCTAAATTTCCAAACAACAATGAGAGAAAATATTTGCGAAAAAGAAATTGAAAATCCAAAATGTCACATATAGAACACACATGAACTAAAGGAATTGTTGGAAGTCATTAGGGGACAGTAATAGACATGGTAATATATTAAATTAACTGATTTTATAAAAAAGACATCGGAGACATTGCAGATTGCTCATGCTTATAATCGTAGACAAGTACAAAAAAAATGCGAGCTACAATGCATCTTTTCTTAAACGATATACTACCAGACTCACCTCTAGATGTTTTCAATATACAATTTTGATTTTAAGAAAAACTATTGGTGAATGGTGACCTAAGTACCCCAAAAGCTTTGATCACCAGAAATTGAAGCAAATTTAGCAAATATGATGCTTTACCCATTCTATGAGGTCATCTAAGAATGCATGATAATTTCAACATCCAAAGCGACCCAAAATTATGATATAAGCAAAATTTATGTATTTCGAAAGAGTTCCATCATTTTTCTAAATACCCATGACATGGGTTTCATTCATATATTCAAACTTTAGAGTGAAAACCAAAACTTCTGGGAAACAAATAAACTTTGATTCAGATAAAGCCAAAACAAAAGAGAGAAAAAAGAAAGCTAGAAAAACTAACAAAGTACTTGAAGAGGAATTGACGATTGAGATTAGAGACCTCGATTTTGTCCACATCGTTTGGGGGAGAGGATGAAGACAAATGCGCGGCAGATTTTGGGGAAAAAAAATTTGGACAAAATTTGTGAGAGAGATAGTGTATAGCGTTTTTGCAAGCAATTTTTATTTTTTTAAACTTGGTCCCACATTTCAAGAAAAAAAACTAACGTTCCCTCTTGCATGTTGCGGAAGATAGACAAGGAAAAAAAGAAAGAAAAAAAACAAGTTGACTGTTTAGCCAAGACGAGCTTTTCTGCTTTATTTTCTCTCTCACCTCATTAAATTGAGGTGTCCATTTCTTGACCATCAGATATGAGATTTAAAATCTCAGCCATGTCTTTACACACTCCGCACCCATCAACTTAGCAATGAATCCAATCCCCTTTTATATGCCCCGCAATTAAAAGGCTAGCCCATTAGACATGGACCTGCTCCTCTAGCCCGAGACTCGAGTAACGGGTCTTTAGCGCGGCCCAGTGTAGCGGGTTCAAACCAGGACCAAGTGCTGCAAGGCGAGCATAATTTCACAATTGTGTTATTCGAAGTTCGCGAAGAATCAGGATACTATTTATTATAAAGCAAAAGAATGGCCTACATGGGTACTAATTGGAGAGAATAATGCGGGAGAAAATTCCGTGCTGTCGCATTGCCTTGGCTGTTTGAACTCGCTACTTTTCGTTTAAATTATTGGCTAAAGGAAACAACATTGTTATGCAACTTTTAAGTAGGAAGTAACGGAGCAATTGCCTTGTATTATTCTTTTGTAATAATTATGCTTATTTCTCAATTGGCTTCTTTGAAGATGCAATTTAAATTTTGGATGTAAAGGGCAGAGCTCAGAAACATCTTGGCGCAACTATTCGGCATAGACAAAATCCATCTGTTTGGTACTTCGCTATTTTGTCATGGAAGTTGACACATCACACAAGTACGTACGATGTCCAACAGCAACTAAACCAGGTAGTTTTGACTTGTCGGGCACTCGATCTAACCAAAGAGAAACATCCTTTTTCACATCATTCATTCTTTGCAGCAACGTAAAATGTTCCTGTGATGCAAATGTGATCCAAGCATGGAGAAGGAGCTTGTGATCTCTTCTTGGTTGATTGCTTAATGCTTGTCCTGGCCTGCAGCAAGCTCCTAGGATCCTTCCTTGTTTCTGTCTTTAGCGCACATGTTTGATCTTTCACCGGATACTTCTAATAACATTCTGTACTAGCTGTAAGCTAATCGCAAATCCGTTCGACTCCATAGGCCATAAACTGCATCCGTCGGATATTCATGCCTAAATTACCCAAACAGAATCAATTAAGCTGGGTCGGGAGGGCGAGCTTTGATTTGCGAATGAGACAAATATTGGGAGTGTCGTCTTCTCTTTGGGTGGAAATTATAATGGAAGCCCCTTCAGTAATTGTTTGCGGTCACCTAACTGTGGCATGCATACAATAATCTCATCTTCTTAGGAATAAGTTCCTGAAGATAATTCTTCATGAATAAGTTAGCTGACGTCTTCTGTGGGCATCGTCATCGTCGTCCATGGGTGTTTGAGGGATCGGAACCCCCTTAGGTTGTTGTTCCAGTGTATTTCTTTTGTTGTAGCTTTTGTTTTCTTTGTAGCTTTATTTGGGTCTTCTGCTGTTATGTTCTGACGCTGTTCGTTTTAGGCTGCGTTTGTTTCGACTGAATATGTTTTCATGCAGAATATGTTTTCAAAAACAAATGTGTTTGGTAGGGGCTGAAAAAAAAAGTCAAAGGAAAATGGGATAAGCAGTTAAAGGAAAATAACCTCTATCAGGCTGAAAACAACTTACCTTTTGAAGAAGCGTAAGTTATTTTCCAGATGACTATATTTTCTCTATTTTTTTTAACCGACGCTATCTATTATTTTTTCTCATCTATATTCTCTCTACTAACAAAATAAACTTAAATTATTTTTCAGATGACTATTTTTTATCTATTCTATAGCAAAATATGCTATCTACTATTTTTTTCTCTAACAAAAATACTTAAATTATTTTTCAGTTAACTATTTTTTCTCTATTCCCTACCAAAATGCTGAATATTAATTTATCATTATGAAAGTGGCTAGTTTTGGGAATTTTATGTTAGACATTATTTTTATTGTTATTCAATATTTTTAATATCTTTATCGATAATAAAAATTTATTTTAGCGTTTCAGGCTGTAATTCGTATTTTATTGGACCTCCTTTTATTATTTTTAATATCTCGCTATCATTTGAACTTTGATTCTACATTTTCGCAATTAATTTGCTGAGATAAAGTTACAAGAAGGCTCTGATCAGTCGAAGCTTTATAGATAACTCTTCATTTGCTGACTGACAAATTTGTAAGAAAGACACAACTTTCCCGATTGGAGCTTTTGATAATTCAAATAGATAATTAGAGGAAGTATCTCTCTAGATCCTTCTAATATAATTGTTATTCTGAATCTAGAGGTACATCAAACTAAACAAGCTCACAAAATATTTTTTAAATTTTCATATGAACCAAACACTATATGTCTATTTTCAAAGAATTAGCCAAACACTAAAGCTTGTTTTGTTTTCCCTGTAAATGTTTTCAGCTGCAAATATTTTCTTATTTTCCTCCTTTTACGCCAAAACAAACACAGTCTTAATGTAAGTTTGGTTTGAGGCTTTATGCCTCGAGCCGTTTGTTAAAAAAAAAAAAAGTTAGCTGACGTCTTGTTGTCATACTGTTTCTAAAACAGCTTCCTGCACTCGGGGCATGTTGCCAAAATGCTAAAACAGCGGACGAAGGGCATATAAAGAGGGATGCACAGCTTCGGTGTAGGTGTCGGTTTTGGCCAAAATCGGCACCTACACCGTTAAAGGTAAAAATCGGCCCTTAATGGTAGTAATTTCCGGTTATCGTACATTCATATTGAGCCATTTTTTTAGCATTTTACGCATTTGGCCCAATGTATTTTTTCTTTTTTCTTTTGGTCCATTAATCATATATCAATAAAATCTAAACTAATGAAATCCAAATTCCAAAATCAATAAAATTAAAGATCATCTTAAAAGATAAGATGAGAATGTAAAGTCCAAAGTAATAGAGACGTCACTGTAAGTAGAAACTATTATCTTTTGAAAAATCCAGTTTAGACCCTAACAACACTTAGGAGAATATGTGTTTTCCCTATAATTAACAAATCAATAACAATTTTAAAACATGTTCAAAACCTAGTAGGGTTTCCCTTGGTTTTACAAGGAAAATCCAAAAATTTAGCAATTTTTGAAGGCGCTCGAGCGCTTGTCAAACGCTTATGTTTCTGTCTGAAATTTTAACTGAGCGCTCGAGCGTTTTTCAAATGCTAGTCAAACGTGATGACTCTGTCTGAATTTTTTCAAAGGTCGCTCGAGCGCTTGTCAAACACTGGTCAAATGTGATGTTTCTGTCTGAATTTTTGAACTAAAATGTATTAGAAATTTGAACTAAAATGTAATTGAGTGACTGATTTTGCAAGCATGATATAAATTTAATAGTGATTTGTCAATTTTATAAATTATAAATTTAGAAAATTAGTTAAAATTTCATAAAAACTCTTAAACTCATACAATGATTTTTAAATTTTTCGTGGTAGAATATCGACCTTTTGACTTATATTATGCGATGTATTTACCAAAGTTTGACATTAAACTCTTTAATTATGATTCCAATGCTTCATATATACCTTTCTAAATACAATAAATTTGTAATTTTTTCTACCAAAATTCTAAATAACTAGTCCATTCACCTAGCAAGCTTCTTGGTAACTTGAATGTAAGTATTTGATTAGAAAAAATCAACAACAAATCTCAAATATTTAGGTGAAACTAAACTATTGAGTAGACCTTGTCATGCTTCTAGAATACTACGTCTTGAGGTGAAATTAAAGTTTAAACTATTGAGTAGAAACTAAACTAAAAAAACTACAAAATTTAAAAAAAAATCCCGGTTTATTCCTGGTGTCGGGTAAACCGGGAACCGCCGGTTTTTTCAAAAAACTAAACCTACACCGGCACCGATTAGGCCGGGTGTCAGTGCCACCAGAATTTTCCGGTGGCATTGTGCAGCCCTACATATAAATGTCTTTTCAATCAAAATGAAATCGGTTAGTTTGAATGCCTGAAAAAAGACTGTACAAGAGGTCATATATAAGAAAAAAGAAAAGGTAGACTCAATATCATAGAAATCGAATACATCGGAATCAACACCGTCTTGTTCGTTTGCAAAATAGGACTCAAAAGAATCATGATTCGGTAAATAGGTCAATGATCGGCATCCAAGCTTTACTAACTCGTAGGGGTGAAGGGCCGACAAGTGTGTACCAAACCATTCGAGGGTAGCTAAGCAAGGAAATAATCAAAGACAGCTTACGGTCGTGTGCTGGAAAAAGGGGTATCATCAAAGTTTCCAGTGTCGAGTTGTCACAAGTAGGTTTTTTAGTCATAGCTAGACAACCAAGATAGATGTACTTCTCCTCGGTCAAACTCAGGTTATGTTTGAGTGTTAAAATTAGGGTATTGGATTTGGTGAAAAAGTGAAGAGAGAGATGATTTTTAATATTTATTATAGTAAAAAATAATGATGTGATGGGGGAAGATCCAAAAATTTAGCAATTTTTGAAGGCGCTCGAGCGCTTGTCAAACGCTTATGTTTCTGTCTGAAATTTTAACTGAGCGCTCGAGCGTTTTTCAAATGTTAGTCAAACGTGATGACTCTGTCTGAATTTTTTCAAAGGTCGCTCGAGCGCTTGTCTGAATTTTGTAATGACTAGCCAAAATGAGACAACCCCGTAATTTCTTCTTCTTCTTTTTTTCTCTTTGAGGGGACGGGGAGAGGTTTGGGAGGAGCGGGCTTGCGAATTTTGTAATCTCGGTGCTGGTCATACGAGTAGTGGTCGCTTCATTCCCAAAATGTTTGATTAAATTCTTCAAGAAGGTGCTTAGAAAAAGAAGAAAAAAAAGCTACTCACATTGGTGTCATATCCCGGGAGAAACGATGCAAAGTCATAAATCCATTATGTATAAAAAAAGCTAGCGTGATGACCTTGGGTAATCTTAAACAACATCACTGGTTGCATTTGCTAAAAAACTTCCTTCACAGTAATCTTGCAGTTCTCACACACATGAAAAACTTCCTTCACAGTAATCTCGTTCATTGGTTGTTGGCTTGATTTCAAGTCCTTTGTTACCCCAGTTTTGTGACCATTGCAGCTTCTGCCAAGAACTGCATCAAGCTGATCTCCAACAGGACTTGGTGGCACTGGCTGCTACTTTTGTTTAACGTTTGCCAATAGACACTTTTTCTGCTTCATAAGGCTGCAACACTTTTTCACCAATTCCTGTATCCAGAAGTTGGGAGCAATGATAACAAAATGTGTGCTTCTGTTACTTCATACTATAGGAGATAAATGTACCAATATACTGAAAATAAAAAATCAATAAACCATTTTCCCCTGGGATGCTATAGCTCTCAACCCTTTCTATCTTTTTCCACAGGACCACTTACAAGAGGGAACGAGATCCATTGTCTGGTCTTCGTAAAAAGAAAAGCAGGTCAGAGTGAAAATGCAGCTTTTCGTGTAGCATAAATCTGCATTCTCTGATATGGATCAGGGGGCATCGGATACGATGGGGATCTACCATTTCCTCTACAATAATGGTTAAAGAACTGTGGATTCTACCACCAGCAAGGGCCAGTTTTTCACTTATTTCGCTTCTCACTTCATAAGACGAATCTGGAAACCCCCAAATTCTAAAAATCAAACGAGAGTTTTGCAACCCACGCCACAGCTTTTGATGTGCCACGGAATAACTAGCTTTTGAATGGATTTTACAAAGACCATGCTTAGCCATATGGGAAGCAGCATATTGGTAATTTGAAATTGCAAAGGGAGGCTTACTTTGCTTACTCTCTTGAGAAAGCAGCCTAACTCCTGGTCGCCCGCGTACTGGTCTGTGGCGCACAGCACGGCAGCTGCTTCTATTGCAGATGGAGGATAATCCATGAACTCGATCACTGTAAATACAAAAAATCTTTATAAGCGATTACTTGTGTGCGTGTACGTGTGAGTGAGTGAGTGAGTGAGTGAGACAGTTTCAATAGGGGAATCGCCTTGACATGTGTTGATAATAAGATCTGAGACACGCGACAAAACTCGACTGCAATCATTTAGTGGAGAGCCAAGACATGAAAGCTTAGCAATGAAATAGTGGGCAAAATCAAAGGGCGTACTCCTGCTCAGTCGCCACTTAAGATTGGCCATGACCAGTAGCTCCATCCGTTGAACCGTGTTGGGCTTGAACAAGAATCTTGGTTTCTTCACCTGCAGGTCTAATAGTAGTGGCACGCTTGTTTCTTCCATTTTTTCCGCCAGGGCCAGACAAGCAACTGATAGTAGCTGCAGAGGCCACATTTTGCCTTCCTGCACATAAGCGTAACAAGTCGAGATTTCACCAAAATAAGGTACCCGTTTTCAATTGCTCTGTCAAACATTGTGATTTCTCCGTAAAGAAATTAATATAGGTACGTATCAAGTGTGATGATCCTAATTTGAAGCCTATAGGAGAAGTTCTAATTAAGCGGCATTTCCTCATACTTGTGGAATCGTTTTTCGTTTATATAGAGCATCGGTGAGCCTCAGGATAAGATAAATTACCGGCAACGTGTGAGAGGAAAGAAAACGATCCAGATAGTTTACAGAAAGATATGCAGTTTCGGGCCTGAACTGGTAGTGATCATGCACCTGTACGATTCAACTCATTAATCCTCATTAAAGGATATCATACAAGAACAAAATGAATACGAGAAACTTCATAGCAGTGTACCTTAAACATCCAGTTGACAGCGTTTTTGCGAGCGCGGAGAAGACCAGGATTCCTACGTAACCGATTTAGTGCTCAAGTTCCAGCATTTGATTGGTCTCAGAATCAAAGACAATGATAATAGAGCTCTCGTCATCCGACGGGCAATCCAGAGTTTCGTAAAGATCGTGGTCACAAATGTCAGCTTTTGGGGAAACGGCTACTTCGTTGCACAAGTTAGGGGTGGAGTAGTCTGAGAACATGAACATTCTGGGTGATTGTGAATTCCATGGGACGGTTCAGGAATTTATATTGTGCTTTTAGGGTGGCTAAGAAAAATCTGAACAGATATTCACACCTTGGCAAAGCGATATGACATGGGTCGATGAAAGTGACTCCACAGAATTTTGCATGAAGCTTCGTTTAAGAGTAAGCGAAATTTGAGTAGGGTCAGTCTTGGGCTCTTCGAAGGATCATGACTTTTCAAGTTTTTGTAAATGCTTCTCTGCAACGCCTCCCTGGCATCTGCAATCCCCGAGGTTCTGTAATTGTAAGCAGGAAAAACGTCCCTTAGCTTAGGGATGAAGACAGCAAACCGCACTGGAGTACAAAATTGGACCGAATTTAAAGCTCGGTCCGGTCTTGATTATTTAAATCCGGTTTATACCTTTTGACAATCCGATTCGGACCGGATTTATTAATATAAAATAAAAAAATATTTTTTAATATAAATTACAAACTTAAAAAGTTTAGTTTTAACCTAAACTAAAACTTTACATTTTTATATGTCCTTTCTCCTTTTAAAAAATTTAAAAATAAGAAAAATATGAAGAAAAAAAAAAGAAACCGATCCGAACCATTTAAGTGGTCCGAATCAGACCGCATTAGAGTAGACCAGACCGAACCGGATCACTTACTAGTAGTCTAATCCGGTCCTCCATATAAAGACAATTAAAAGTTCGATCGGACCGAATTTCCAATTGTGAATTCCTACCTTAGCTATAGCATTCGTTTGCAACTTGCTCACATAATCGTTGTTAAGGAAGAATAATAAACCAAAAACATTATAGGGCCATTGGGCATGCTTCTAGCCCAACTCCCTGACAGGCTTCAACCTCAGTGGCTGCTGCGGATGTCCATATGTCGGCCTAACCAGGGTATGGACATGGTCATGCCAAAGCCCATAGAACTCCATCTTGATTTTTGGAAGTTTTAAGGCCCTAACAAAAGTTTAGCGAATAAAACATCTCTTCAGCCCAAATAAGGAAAAAAAAGGTTGGTGGTTCTTTTTTACCCCGTGTGATTAAGATGATTATAAAAATAAAAATAAGTCTTTGACAAATTTGGTTCAAATAAAATAGGTACTGACATGTCCTCGGCCAACAATGACATTAAAACTGACTGGTCGTCGTTAGTGGAGAGTGGATGGTTTTGAAAACAATGGCTTAATAATTCGGCCGTCGCAATGTTGGGGGAACAATCATGCAAAGCACAACCAGTAATTTGGTGCAGATCCATTAAGATACATGAGGGTGGCCTTTTACCATCCAAAAGGGCCACGCGAATATACAATATAGCCGCTAATTCTCGTGGTCAGCGGAAAACAGAGAGGATAACACAAGGAAGAGAGAATTTCATACCAAGAAAAGTTGAATGAGTATTTGCCTAACACTTCTTTTTCGTAATTGAAGTCTTCCATTGTAAGGTATTGGAGAAAACGAAATACGGCAAATCAGTTAGAATCGCACTATCACCACTGGGATGTGTTTTTGAACGTGATGGATCGCAATCGCCCCGCAACTGTTTGGGCGGGCTATAAAATCTCTTTCAACCTAACATGGGTAGTTGTCGAGATTGTGTCACCCCTGCCTATGATGTGGAAACCCATTACCTATGCTTAGGATTTAATTAAGGGTTAATGTCCTTTTTAGTCCCTAGGTTTTGGGGCGGTGTTCGTTTTAATCCCTAGGTTTTATTTTTGTTCAAAACAGTCCCTAAGTTATTTACGTTTATCTTTTTAGTCCTTCCGTCCAATTTCGTCACTCCCGAGCCCAGTCAGCTAACGGCGGGACACGTCACACCCAATAGAATATTGCCACGTGTACTATTTTTTTTTTTTTAAAAAAAAATTTCCACATTGTTAAAAAAAAAAAAAAAAAAACAAGGGAGATACCCCCGTGGCCACCACCGAACGGGGAGCCCAGATTTGGGCTCCCCGTCGACGGGGGTGGCCGGGGGCACTCACCCCGGCGACGGGGAGCCCAAATCTGGGCTCCCTCGCGCGAAGGGTGGCCTCCCTGGCCACCACCGAGCGACGGGGAGCCCAGATCTGGGCTCCCCGTCGACGGTGGTGGGCGGGGGCTCCCCGTCTGGCCATCACCCTTCGCGCGAGGGAGCCCAGTCTGGCCACCCTTCGCCGGCGACGGGGAGGTGGCCACGGGAACATCCTTTGGTTTTTTTTTTTTAACCATGTGAATTTTTTTTTTAAAAAAAAAATAGTACACGTGGCAATATTCTATTGGGTGTGATGTGTCCCGCCGTTAGCTGACTGGGCTCGGGAGTGACGGAATTGGACGGAAGGACTAAAAAGACAAACGTAAATAACCTAGGGACTGTTTTGAACAAAAATAAAACCTAGGGATTAAAAAAAACACCGTCCCAAAACCTAGGGATTAAAAAAAACACCGTCCCAAAACCTAGGGACTAAAAAGGACATTAAATCTTTAATTAATTACTGTACCATTTAATTGTCCCTCTTCCACAACTAACGTGTTAGCTTTTCGTTCCGATTAGACTTAGGACCAAGCATGTGAACCATCTTCTGTTGTGACGTTGTCGATCGAATAAACTTGCTCAAAGAAGAAATTTGAACAACGGGCTACTGAAAATCACAGTTCACCAAGTTGTAGTACGTGATAAGTCCTAACCACTGCTCTGTGCACAGAACAGTAACGCTAATCTATTTGAAAGTTCTGTTTTAAGGGGGAAAAAACAATGCTAACACACAAATATATCCTCGATAAGATCAAAATGGTTGAGGGATCCGAATTTTAACAGGGTAAAGAATATAAAAGATGGGCCTAGAACGACCTGCTTCAAAGTTCAAAGAAACGACAGGATTACAAATGTGAAAGGGAGAAGAAAGTGGCAGAGACAAAAGCTGGAATCTTACGTCTTTCAGTCTCTCAATCACGTCCCAAAATTTGAAGCGTCCACGTTTAATTTAAACAAATCCACCACTAGATCCAACGGTTTGAGGGGGTAATTTGGGGCCAAAATCGCGACCCTCGAAAACCCCGGGTATGGCCGTCCTAGTAGGATTATGGTTTTGGTTCTGATCGTATATAAATAGCTACCACGCACCTTTTCGCGAATAGATACTCGAATTGAATTCAGATACAGAACGGCCCCACTCGCTCTCTTCGTCTCTCTCTTAGAAGTCAGACCTGTAAACGCAAGCGGCAGGTGTTATTGCAGATCTGACGCATCACTACTTACGCTTCCTCTTCTATCTATAGCTTCGTCTTTTTTTTTTTCTTGGCCTCTTTTATCTATAGCTTATATGATATGATTTAAGCACTCACGGCCAGCTCCGCCATTACTCCAAGCTCTCTCTCTCTCTCTCAGTCACTCGCACACGCATGATGTCTCGGTTGCTTATTCATATCGGAGGCCCCTAAGTTTAATCATCTTGTTCCGTTTCTACCCGTTCAAAGAACAAGGTTCGTCCTTTTGTTGGGACTCTCCCTGAACTTCGAGAACTCGTACTCGTCGAGTTTAAGTTGTTTTCTTATCTATCTCTGTCTCCTCAATCATCATAGCCAAGCCCGAGGAACCCAGTTAATCCATCCGCTCGTTTTGGCGGTAGTACACCAAAAAGATCGCGTCCTTTTTCACCTGCACAAATTTAGGCTTATCATTTAACGCACCCAAAACAAAACGTTTCCCTCTTCACGAAAGCGTTTATAAGTGAGTTCTTCTTTGTTCATATTTTCTTATTTTAGAGGATAATAGCACCTTGTTCTGTTAGATCATTGGCGCTCACGGAGTTTGGCGAGATGGGGAATTGTCAGGCGGCTGAGGCGGCGACGGTGCTGATTCAACACCCGGGGAACAAGATCGAGAGGGTTTACTGGTCGGTGAGCGCACAGGAGGTCATGAGCTCGAACCCAGGTCACTACGTGGCACTTGTGGTGACCTGTCCGACGAAGTCCGACAACGGGATGCCACTGAAGCAGCACAAGCTTCTCCGACCAGACGACACGTTGCTCATTGGACACGTCTACCGTTTGATCAGCTTCGAAGGTAACACTCTAATATTGTCACTGCATGGTGAGATTGGAGACGGCATGTTTGGATTTACATCTGTGAATCATTGTCAACTTATATATTACACTTCGGCCCAACAACTCAACACTTGAAATTATCATGTTTTACAAAAATTGGTAAGTTTATTAACGTAATTATTTGATAATCATTCTGACATTTCATTACAGATGTGTTGAAAGAGTTTGCTGCCAAAAAGTGCGTGAAGCTGGGCAAGTTGCTTGAGAGAGGAGGCCTTGGGGTTGAGACAAGGAAGAAGAGCTCCGGCGGTTCGAATCCGAACTCGAAAATCGAGAACTGCCCGGTTAAGGTTAGAATTTTCAACGTTTTACAGTGAATTGATACTGAGCCCTGTTAGTTATTCCGTAATATTGTTCTTGGGCTTGGATTTGGAGGGCTGAAAGGACAGGGGAATCTTCCTTTTCAGGCTCTAGTCATTTCAATAAGAGTGAGAAAAAAATCATCTTTCTTTATATTCCCCTCAAAGTTTAATGACCATAAATCCATAGCAGGGAAAATAAATAAAAGGCTGACAGAGAAGGGTGACTTTTAGCTTGAAGCAATGCTTCCTCTCTTTTTTCCTTGCTGAAGCCTGAAGCAATGTTTCCCTCGTTTATTTACGATATCTTTGTGGATTAGCCGATACTAAACACTATCTCCTAATTTGGTAAATAATTGGAACTTTTTTTTACCGGGAATGCTTTCGGTAATAAATGTTTATTCTGTCAGAAATTTCCTCTGATTTTATGACTGTAATGAAGGATATCATAAAATGGATGAGACTATAGAGCGAACTTGTATTTTCACTTTTGTGTAGATGTTGATATTTAATTATGTCAGCCTCTAACTATATATTAACTGAAAATACTTTAATAAGTGAATTTTAAAGCGAAGAAAAGACAATTTCTTTTTTATTTCTAAAGAAAAGACAATTTCTTATTAGAAGTAAATTGGAGAAAAAGGTCCTCGTCAATCTATTTTTCTTCTTAAAAGCATGCCATAGATACTTGTACGCACGTCAGTGCATGCCACCTGTGTCTATTATAAAATGCATGTATTTAAGTAATAATTGGTTCAGTAGTTGTTGCCTTCATAGGTTCCCTAACAGCTACGTTTATGTGTTCTTGTTGTATGGTTAATTTTCGGTTAGCTTTAACGTGAAGTCAAGGAAACACTAGTGGTTATGGGTACTGTTTCATGCTACATCTTTTGGTGGAAATCATTAGCTATCACATCAACTTAGCGCACGATTTATATATAACAACAATGGCTCAAAGTACGTGAATATTTTTCATTAATTCTCGCTGTTCATTTCGATCCTACGTACAGTCGTACACTACCACCTTTGCTGAAAAGAAAATCACGCGGTAATATTTCTAACAGTTCGTCAGCTCTTCCTTTGGAATTAGTGATCAGTGGACTGTGGGCCATGGAACCGAAAAGTAGATATAGAAGTAATGCTATACATTACACCACATGCAACTTCCGCAGAACTGATTGTTACACATAAGCACGCTTTTCTTTTAGATGGTATCTTTCGCAGTCTTCAGTATAAAGATTTCACTTTTATAGTGCCGGAATTATACCGCGGTTGTCTGGTTAGAAAGAGTTGCAGAATCTTCTACATGGACTTACTGTTGCTTTTCTGAATTGTCGGTTTCGTATTTGCGTGTACTGTTTATAATCCGTGCCTGTGTTTCTATCTTTTCTCCAGGCGGAGCAGGAGGTTCACCGTCTGGGAAGCAACGGTGGCAGTACCAGTAACAGCATCAGAGGGGTGGGAAGGCATCTTGGAAGTGGGGGGCAATGGAAGCCAGCCTTGCAGAGCATTGCAGAGGTTGGAACTTGAACGCACTGCCGAACCGGGCCCCTCACTTTCATTCTCACTCACGAATAAAACAGCCAACCCATCCTTTCTCTTTTCGAAAAGTTTGCATATGTAAATTCGCTCTTTCTTTTCGGACATATATATGTTATCGTTACCTTTCGACCGTGCATTAAGGGTTTGTGTTAGAGATATAGTACCTCCATAATCTAGACACTGTAATAGTACTGCTCGGGAGATTAGATTAACACCTCTGCTAATTAATTGCAATTAGCCACGGGGTATTTGTTGATTAGTTGTTGACGCATACCTACTAGTTTCGCTTTTTCTTTGTAGAACATTGACATAATTGGGGGGCCTGTAAACTGGGAGTCGTATGCCAGAGAAATTGCTTATAAGGTGCAGTACTTATAATTTTAATGATTCGGAGTGCAGAGGAAGAGTGTTTATTAAGTTTAGCTTTGAAGACTTGCTTCAATACCTTTCACTGGTATTTACTCCAGCCTACTGAGACCGAAATAGATGTTTATAGCTAAAAGAAGTGGACAGAAGGAACTGTCTTTGTCTGCCACTGAAAATCTAGGAGCTCTGCCTTGTGGCATTCAATTCAGCTTTCCACTGTTTTCTTTTTCTTTCCACTGGATCAAAATCTACATAATTGGATTTTTCAGAGCAAGAAACTCCCAATTAATTTCCTAATTTGATAACATGTAGGTAGTAATAATAGGCGTTTGTACACCAGAACATTAAGAACGTAGCTTCTCTTTTTTCTTTTTTTTTTTTGTCGCCAGTGGCAGCAGGCATAGCCCGGATAAGGGACGTCGAACTCCAAAAGTATACTCCCTAAGGAGAGGAGGTAAAGCTCCGTGGTTACATCAAAAGCGTGGCTTAAAACAAAAGGAAAACATCAACGTCGTTTCTCCTTAAAGCAATCATAAAACTATTTAGAAGTTTGGAATTGCGAATGGTGCCAATTAGGCGCATGGATTTCACGGTCCCCGATAAATCAAAGTGCCCACGCCAAAAGCACAAAATTTAATATGGTGCCAATTAGGCGCATGGACTTCCGAGTGCTTGCACCGTTGGACTCCTCCTTTCAAATTTTAAACTGTACGATGTTTTTGTCCTCTTGACTGAATTATTGGTCAACAGCACAATCACTTCAATTTTCCACTTCTGATGCATAACCCCTCGCCTTTAATCAGGCACCCAAGAGATTTTCTATGCCATGTTTTGTCTACATCTTAAATTGGATCCACAGAATCAATCCGGCAAACATGTCGAGAAAGCGTGCAGCTGATGTCGCATCTTTTTGTTTCAGTTTGTTGTCTAAAAGCAGACAAGACAAGAGTAGAGACGTTTGGCAGCACACTAGCAAGTTTTACAGGTAATTGAGTTTTCACGACAGATAATAAGTTCATTGATAAAATGCTTGTGGAAAATAGAAAAAAAAAAGTGTTTATTTTGTCTTCTTAACGTTAATCGTAACTTCCGGTTCGAGCCCAAAGATGAGGCTGATTGTCATGGGAAGGTTACGTCCTCGTTTGTGTTTTGGGCCTCTTTTATATTCTCCGCCGTTAATTGTTCTGAAAACAAAAAACAAATAACCCAATACTAATCGAAAACCGACTCAGTTGGATTTCGTAATTGGGCCCAGAATAACGTCGGTGAGGCCCAGCCGAAGTTATTGCGGTTCTGCGAAATAGCATAATCATTGCCCCCCGCCATTTACCGTATTCTCAACCCGCGACATTCTCTCTCGAAATTCAGGAGAAACCATGGGTTCTGCAGAACCGGTTCGGATCTTCGCCCGCATCCTCTTGCTTCTCCTTCTCGTGATTCCGGTTCTGTCTTCCAACGCCTCCGCCGGTGAACATTCTTTAGGTACGTTTCTCTATTCGATTACACCTTCAATTGGCTGCGCCTCTTGGGCTTCTGAACCCTACAGAACAATTTAAAGCATTACAATGTACAAGTTTCTTGCTTTGGGAACATAGGACACGAGAAACGAAACTCCACCTAACTCCGTTAACTGGATGTAATAAACTTACTCTTGCATCTTTGTGGAACATATGAAATCAATATATGGTCTTTCTGATTTCAACTGCTTTTTTGTCCCAAAATATGCGGCCAGTTGAATAGCAACATGTATTTAACTCTTTTTTGATAGCTAAAAGCTTGTTCTGAATCTTCTTATCTTGTTGTTATGCACAAATATACTGGGACGAGGGAACTAATATTTTTATCCCCCCTTCCCTGTGGCATTCGATATTAGGTGTTCAATTTTGGGTTATACGTGATGCAAACTATAACCAAGTTTTTGGTTTTATGCCTGCTGTCCGGTTTGGAAGGAATGGGGAAATGGAATAAAAATTTCTTTAGTAGGTTCAAGAAAGGAAGAAGTTCATAAGTATTCTCCTTTCACTCTCTCTCTCTCTCGGATGGCAATTAAAGTGATCTGGGAAATGAGTTTCATTTGGAACATTTGGGATAGAAATTTGGTTTTATGCTTTTGGAACTTTTAGATAGATAATGATCCTCTGTTTTTTAATCTTGATGGATTCACAGATGTTGCTCAATCTACAAGGCTGCAGCTATCAAGTGGCGTCCCAGTGAAAAAATCTCCAGGCTTGAAGCCCGGTGCTTCAATGGTCAGTGAAAGAGTTCATATCCATGGATTGTCAAGGCTTAAAAATTTGGAAAAGTTTGCCCACTTACTGAAGGTGAATGTATCGCAAAAAGATCCAAGCATCCGTCTACCAAACATTGAGGTCTGTTTCCATAGGTGAGCCATCGTATCTTGCGGTTTGACTTGCCAATGTTGAGGTCGGTTCAATAGGCAAGTCTGGTATCATGTGAATTAACGCCTAACATTCTAAACCTAAACACTGGTTTAACCAAATGGGCCAAATAGTGTAGTTTCGTAGAATTCAATATTTCTGATGTTATAAATCATCAGAAGTGAGGATATGTTGGTTGTTTCTTTGAAGAAGTTAGCATTGATGCAGTTCTTCCAAGAGAAAGTATTCCACAATGAATTTATATCCACGACTCTTGCGTGGGAATAACAGTGCCAAATAATATACGTTTTGTATTTGGTCAGGTATAATAACTCAGTTGATTGATATCCTAAGGATCACAATGTTGATCAAGTTATTTGTATGAGGTGCTTATCTATCTTAATTCTGACTTAAGAATTAAGTGGTTTTTCTGCTCTTTGTGTTGTGTTCTTAAGTGGTTTGGAGTAAGATAGTTGAGTCCAAAATGACTGAAGAATATTGTGCCTAGTTAGGCATTGTATCTATCAAATAACAGTAGTATATTTCTTTTGCCGGAATATCAAATGACAGTAGTATATTTCCTTTGCAGGAATATGTCCCTAGGTATAGGGATGTGCCCTCAAGGTCAATGGGAGAAAGTTGCCAAGGGTTCTTGGGTGCGGTCCATGTCACCTTTTGACTACAGGCTCTTAGATATACGGACTACTGGTTCTTCCTTGGAAAACTTTGAGGTGTCCATTGAAGAAGGTACCTTTGAAGTCTAAGTTGCAGATACGTTTCCTTCATACCATAGTTTTAACGGTTGTAGCCTGCTCATTGCTTTCTTATTTTGTTTTGCAGAATTTTTCTTATATCGCATAATATGTTTAATCCTTGGTGTAATTTTGATGAGCCTGGCGTCGACACTAAGCAAGTCTTTAGTATTTTATTATGGAAGTGCAATCTCAGTTGGGGTGATCCTTGTAATATTAATGATCCTTTTTCAGGTAATATAGTTTTCCATTCCTTCACAATAAGTAACCTGGCTTTTTTCTTTTATTTTTGGGAGCAAGTACTTTCTTATGCCAAGTAATCACTTAAAGGCTAGCATAGGAAAAAAAAATCACTTACAGGCTAACATTAGCATACTGTGTTAAGCGTTAACTAAGATTTTTTTTTTGAATTTTTGCTAGTAGCCCGAAATGTGGTTGCACATATGAACCTTGACTCTTATGAGGCTTCCCCACTATTGGACTTGTCACTTTTTTTTGCGGTGTGTCAATCTGATACTCATTGACAGCATCTTTGTTTTGGTTCAAAGTGTAATCTCGGTAGCCAAAGTAGGATTGTTGACTCATATATTGGACTTATATTTTATTTGAAGTGCCATTACATATTTACAACCATATTTTTGGGTATCGATCGTCATTCTGATGCCATTCATCCATCTTCTTGTGTGTTGCATTCTTTCTTTTGGTTGCAACTAGTTATTGCAGCTTTGTTACCATCTTGTTCCATGGTTAGGGTTGCCTAACTGGCCAAAAGAATAATCTGTATTCCAGTTTAAGTTGGAAATTTGGACTTGTATATGCTTTGCATTCAGTTTTGTCAGGAAACATCTCTATTAAGTTCGGTTCAATATATTTCTGGTTCTGTCACTTTTTTTATTTGTTTTGAGCTTAATTGAAGTTTCAGTTCTATCAGTATCCTTTTTGCTGGCTTGAGGCTTTGAATGATCTGTGTCTCTAACTTTTGTTTGGAGATAAATTATTGTTGTTCCTTTGGCATTTAACACGTAATATCCGTGCTGGTTACTGACAGGGGATGAAGCTTCTGCCAACTGGTCGGAAGAACTCGCTCGCAATTTTTATATACTCATCTGCTGTGGGTATCATGCTCTTAAGTTAACTCACCCCCCCCCCCCCTTCCCTTTCTCTTCTCCTCTTCCTTTCCTTTCAAATGGAAGAGATTATTAAGTATAACCATATTTTGTCAGGTTGGTTTGGGTTCTTTTCTCCTCCGTTACTTACCTGGATTGTTTCGTGCTATACTTTCGGAGATAGGAATCAGTGAAGACATGTACAATCCTGTATGTATGTAAATCTGCTATGAAGAGAGTAACTTTCACGATCTTTCATCAGATTCTTTTTTCTACATGTTATTTTTGTCTTTACTGGGCAGACGTGTTTTAGCTGTACATGTGGATGAGTAATTAATGAACAAGAATTTTTTATCTTCCATGCATTTTCCAAGTATCTATGAGCTACTTCTTTGTCGACCTCTTCAATTTCTTTTTTGTGTTTTATTCACTGAAGTATTTTTTTATTTGGATACATAAATTGTTGGTTTATCCTTACTGCCTTGGTTTCGGTGGAAAAGGTCGGAATGGGATAAATCTTCTCAAAATTGAGATTCAAATAGTAATGGTCTACCTTTCGTCACAAGTTACAGCACAGACTCAAATCATGTCCATTATCTAGTTTCAGTTGAGGGCCTGACATTTTATTTTTATTTTTTGTGGCTTATTGTAAATGATTTAGCCAGCTCAACCTTTGGAATATGTGGATAAGCAGCTGGTTCTTTGCCTTTTCTCCCCCAATGTAAAGGCGTAGAATTTTGTATTTTCCTGTTGAAGGTGGAATGACACCTTGAAGTTGTTGCACAGAAATTTCCTTAAATTCAACAAGATGGTGCAGTGAGGGTTGTATGCATAATAAACATTTACATTTATGCTTATAAAAAAAACATTTACATTTATAACCAAAAAAAGCCATCTTATAAACCTTTTCGGACCCGCTCCTCCTTTCTTAGTTGTCACTTTCCGCCATTTCAATTTATAAAGCTTTATCTGTTGAAACCAATAAATGTCATCTTTCGGTCTGCATCTAATACTCAGTGTCAAAATGAAAACTCAAATTCTGGATTTCATAGAAGTACAGCACTCTTCGTTTTGTTGATGATTTTGGTGTTATCTTTGTTGATGCTTTTGTAGGTCTTTCTTGTTTGTGTAGTGAAATTTCCTATCTGTTGCACTTGGCTTTTATATTAAAGTAGGCATTGGCTGTTATATTGACTGCTTCATTTAAACTAGTAAAGAAATCCCTGCACTTTAGAATGATGTAGTTTTGATAAAATGTAATGCCTGTTGGCAATAACTGATGAGAATCCTTAGTGAATTAAGAAATTGAAATGTTTATCAAAATTGCGAATTGCAGTTGGGAATATTTCTGCTGGCTTTTGTTGTGTTGACCGGGGCATGGATGGGCTTCTGGGCAGTGCGCAAGCTTGTCCTGACAGAAGATGGATCAATTGATATAAGCACATCACACTTTGTTGCATGGTCCATCCGCATTTTGGCTGGCATTATGATACTTCAGGTTTGTTTTCATTGATCTCAGAAATATCCAATTCTTCATCTCCATCAGAATACATTGATATCTCTAAAGCATGAGCTGATCTGTTGCAGATCAGTTCTCCCATTCTTTACAATGGTTTCAACTTTGAATAGTACGTTTCTTTCAGAGTTCTGCAGATCCTCTTTTGGCAGCAGAAGCTTTTATATCTGGAATAATGGTCTCTTCATTATTGAAGAGAATCTGTAGCTTGAGATTCCTTCGCCGACTGTACAAGTATGATTCTACAATTCTGGAGCTTATCGATTACCTTCCATCATCAGGATTTCAAGATCTGCTTCCATTTCATCCAATAAGGTCTTCAACACTGATATGTTTAATAGGCGTCTTCAAATTTTGATGATACGGAAAATGCAATTACGAAGAAAAATTGTTGATTTCCGCGGGGGGGAGGGGGTAGACAAGCTGATTTTCTGCTTCCTAGTAACCTGGAGTAGGATTTCTTAATGCGGCCTTGAAAAAAAAATGCAACATAATTGGGCAGTGTTTTTGAACCTTTTGAGCACTAAGAACGAACAGCTTGTCTTAAACTATCTGGAATTATCTTCCATATATATATTTTTTATTTCTAAAACTATCATGTATTACTTTTGTGGAATATTCCTACAGGAATATGGTGAAATCTCCAAAAAAGAACCGCAAAAGATCTCAGATTCCTGGTTCTTCACCTTTGGGAGATTCAAGTGATGAGTACATGTACAAGGTCCAGGGTGATGATGCCTCCAAGTTGATAAAGCCTCGAACAAAAAGTTTCAGCCTGGCTCCATGCGATTCTGCCGATAGAGGTTTGTTTCATATCTTGTTTGCTGAATCTAACAAGTACATAGGAAATATTAGGATGATTGCCTTTACGCACTCTACATGTTCTCCGCACCTCGATCTTTCAGGTTTTTCTAGGCTATCACCTTGCCAGCTGTCAGATTCAGAGTTATACCCCTCGACATTCCATGCTACCCCTGAAAGAAGAAAATTCTCAAGGGCTGAGTGGGAAATGTTTACCAGAGACTCCACAGAACAATCCTTGGAAGAACTTGTTTCTTCACCTGATTTCAGCAAATGGCTTATTGATAATGCAGAAAGAATC
This sequence comes from Myrica gale, assembly GCA_963930655.1. Taxonomy (NCBI): domain Eukaryota; kingdom Viridiplantae; phylum Streptophyta; class Magnoliopsida; order Fagales; family Myricaceae; genus Myrica; species Myrica gale. The sequence continues at coordinate 23,006,389 of OZ005619.1, read as the reverse complement.
ACTGTAAATCCCAGCAAAGGTAGAGCTGAGCAGCATCGTAAATGGCTCCTTTGGTCCTAAGAAGCTGTCAGGTTCTTTGCAAAGGCAACTCATCGCATCTTAGATACCATGAACTGTAGAGAGAAAAGCCTAGCTTATTTTTTAGTTAATCCAACTCTGAGTTTTGGAATGACACGAGGTCCGTACACCTCCCTTCCCCTTGCCACCCAACCAAAAAATCAAAAGTAGAAAAGGAGAAAAACGGAAAAGTAGAAAAAAGGGAAGGAAAGATCCATAACAATGTTGTAACTTTAGCCGGAAACATAACTATGTAGTCTTTCATTATTTCTGGCCGCTTCGTGGAAGAGGATTAATTAACCATCATGATTTTTTCTCGAGTTGGCTTGATGTTTAAAGAGCAAGGTACGAAATAGTGTCTAGAAAAAGCTTTAGTTTAATGCATGGTAATTTCACCCATTTCGTTTTCTGTTTCAATATTTGTAAAATAAAGAGGTTTGGATGGGATTAGAAGAGAAAATACAATACTGATCACCAAAAACACAAAAGCAGGATATGTTTAGGAATGTTTTTTACACGGACTATTACATTTACAACGTATATCGATATGACGGTCCCGCCCATTTTAGAGTTCCGGCTGGATGGGCTATCCTGCAGTAACAGTTATACAACATTAGTGACAAGCCTACTGGTGCTGAGAATGCCAATCATGGTTCTCTTCCGGAAGGTGCAGGTGCTGGCCTGTACCTGTCTGTGATGAGATGTGCGTATGTGCCGTCACGTAACTGTGGTTTTTTGCCTGCATCACAGATTCACAGCAAACCTTGAGCTCTAACACAGTTCTCCGACTCCTTGGTCATGGAAAAACTATTTGACCATAATCTGTGTATGAGTTAACGCTTCAGTGGACATCGAGTGACCTTCTGACTACCCATTTTGGCATAGCCTGTTTCTACTTTTGTACATCCAATTATGTTTCAAGTACAATTTAGGGTGGGTTTGTGTGGTAAAATTTTTGGTATTGGGTTTAGTGTTGGTATTGGGTTTAGTGAAAAAGTGAAGAGAGAGGTAATATTTTATAGTTTTTATAATTTTTTATATTTTTTGATGGAAGAGAGAGAGATTATATTGGAGTATTTTATTAGGAGAGAGATAAAATTTTGGGTAAAATTTTAGTAACAAACGCAGCCTTAAAACGACACGAACAGTGTACGCTCAATTATTTCACCTGTAACAAATCTGATTCGTAGCCCTTTGCTAATGAAAGGAACTCATAATCAATCTAAAGACTTTCGGGTCGGTAGTTGTCAAGCTAGAGCCTAGACATCAGTTGAATAGGTTTGACAGTGAACAGCCTGCGAGTAAAATCTCCCCAAACTTTGACCTTCCAATACGTGCCCTTTGTTTATCCGCTGTTCTTTTTCTTTTTCTTTTTCTTTTTCTTCTCTCTCACTCTCTCTTTCGGCTTGGTTTTTGCCTTTTTCGTAAAGTATGACATGAACGCTTAATCACAGCGAAACACGTTAAGAAATTGTCATGAAAACAGGGTTGAAGAAGTTGAAAGTTGAAACTTTCAGCTACTTTGCTTCGATATTGCTTAACGGGTGGGGCTTGGAAACACTTTATTCTTTCTTGCTAAAGCAGAAGATCAGCACCGCATTCCTCGCCATGAAGGGCGAGTCGGTTTGGGCAATGAGAGAAAACTTTTGTTTTTAGGTTCCCAACCCTGCCTTCACCGCTCTCTCTCCACTTTTATAAAAGCATCCTCAAACTCTCTCAGTTCTCCTCTGTTTGAAAACTTTTGTTGGGGACGAGAATTCTTCTCAAATATACAGTGATGAGTTACTACAACCAGCAACAGACACCAATTGTGTTCCACCTCCTCAAGGTAAGTTTTTTGACTCTTGGAGTTTTTACTACTAGTGGTTATTGTTAAACTTGGTTGTGGAGACTGGAGTAGTGATGTTTTTCTTTCTTTTTGAAGGGTATCCGAAGGATTCTTATCCTCCGCCAGGGTACCCTGTCCAAGGTTATCCTCCTCCAGGATACCCGCCGCAACAGTATGCTCCACAGTACGCCCCGCCTCCTAGGCAAGAAACCGGTTTCCTGGAAGGATGGTATGTCTCCCCCCTCTCTCTCTCAGAAGTGGAAATAGTTTTGCTGTTGTATAGGCTATAGCTCCTGCTTTATGGTTTTTTAAATTAGGGAAATATATAAAATACCATAATTTTTATAAAAAAATGATAAATTTAGTTAACAAACTTTTTAAAATCTGGAGAGCTTTCGCGAGTTAAAATTACTAGAAATTTCCAAGCAAAAGATTGGTTTCTAGTTTTAACCGCGTTTTGAGTTCTGTTTTGAAGAGAGAGAGAGCGCTCTGTCTGACACGGCCTTATTGAGAAGACATCGTCGACGTTTATAACAATTTAAAATTTGAAGATTCCTGACCCCTTTCATCTTTGCAGTTGTTTAGCATTTGAAGTTGTATTAATTCTCTACTCAGTTGCAATTTAGATGTCGGTAAAAAAGCTTGGGTCATAGAGTTAGTGGTTAACTCCAGTATTATGTATTCGGTGCATGATTGTTCGACATCTAACATTCTGCAGCTGCTACATTTTTTCTGCTGTTGTGTAGACTGTAGCTCCTTTCGTAATACCCCTTAAAGGGTGTAGACGTAACACTTGTTCCTAGTTATAGGAGGCTTCACTTCGACTGTATCCTCCGGCGGGGGACATTTGGAAGCGAAAAATATGGAAGTTTGCACGTACTGAAGATGGTTCTTTTCTTCTTTTGTGTGTTAACTTTAGAATTCCTAATTTCGGCACCCTATGGCCGCATACATTGCACTCTAAAATGGAAACAATTGTGTGGTTCTGATGCGTGGTTCACTTTAATTACACTGAACCATTTGAAAGGATGCGCTTTGATTGGAAAAGATGAAAAGAAAGTGTGGTGATTTGAGAAAATTGACATGGTTTTGGCTTTTTTCAGTTTAGCGGCACTCTGCTGTTGTTGCCTTCTGGATGCTTGCTTCTAACAAGGACCTTCAGCGAATCAGCCATGGTGGATTATGACTTTTCTATTTCAAGGGATTATAATATCGTTTCGTGTGTGTAGAGAGTAGATTAATGTTCAGGAATATAACTTCCTCTTCTGTACGAGTTGATTTTTTATTGAAATAATAAACAATAAGCATTACTACATGAATTTTTTGAATCTTTTTGTTAATGTTTTTGGAAACGTTGCTTCTGAAGTAGACATTGGTAGCTCTTTTATTTGCCGTTCAGTGTGATTTTATGCAGCAAAACGATAAGCTGATTGAACCAATCTAAATGGCATTGCCGATCCATCGAGCCATAAATTTGCATTTCTCTGTTTGGACGGAGACCATTAGAAATTTAGAAGTACTTGCACGTGTTGTTTGCCCTTTTCCTCTCATTATCTGCTCAGTTTTTTTTTCTTTTTCTAAGCAAAAACTTCATTCACTTGAAAAAGTACATACATGCTTAATACAGGGAGGCCTCCTCCAAGGCCGGTTATAAAGCAGAGAGACTTTAAGTCTATAACAATAATATTAAGGGCTCAAAGTGTCATACAATTACGGGCCTCAAGGGTCGGAAACCAACTGGCAATAAATGCCTCATATAGATGGACCAAAAGGCCCATAAGTTTAAAGCGGGTTCAAAGACTCAAAGTAAGCTCTGTCACAAACGGAGAAGTCGAACGGCGGAGAAGAGTGCTACCGCATCCCTGGAAGCTCGTCCATACCAGCACAACCAAAGAAAAGGAAAAATCAACCATATCCGGCCAAGCTTAAGAGAACCAACTGCTTTTACTTGCTAAAAACAAGCATAATGCTGAAACATGGTGCTTCAGAAAAAAAAAACAAATAGGGAGAAAAACCTGTGGAGATATGCCAGAATGATTCTCAGAGGAAAAATCTCGTAGCTATAAAATATATACTCTCCAAAATAGAGGATGGACATTTTGTTGGAAGGAAGAGGATAAATCATAAAGGGATTAGAAAGAGAAGAGGGAGGAGGGAGGGAGGGGCACAAATCTATACTGTTTAGGCAGCTTCTCTGCCCAATATATATATTTAAGCACAAGTGAAATTCCGACAGATAAGCCAAGAAAGAAAAAAAAAATCCGACAGATAAGCTCCTCAAGTTTGCTTTACTTGTAAGGTGGCAGTATAGGTAGGTAGAGTGTCAGAATCACGGATGAATTTGGAGGGGGCAAAGAATTGAATTTTTTTAAAAAAAATTATGTAATGTAAAAAATATCTTAAATTTAAAATATTGAAAATTAAGGACTAAAAATATTAAAATATTATACTATTTGATGAGATTGAGAGGTGACAATTGAATCCTACGAATATGTATTCCGACAATGATGTAGAAGAAACCAAGCCAAATCATCGAGTAATTAAAGACCACATAATATATCATAGTTTGAAGACTTGCAATTCCTTTACGGGTCTGCGATGAAGTTTATCAAGGCTTCTTTCTCAATAATTTCAAAATTTTCTCTCAATGTATACTATTATACTATAATTCATCAAGTCATCTATCATCTTATTACGCAATTCAGTCTTGATAAATTTCATCACAGACCCGTAAAAGAATTGCAAGTCTTCAAACTAGGATACATTATGTAGTCTTTAATTACCTGACTATTTGGCTTGGTTCCTTCTACGTCATTGTCAGATTACACAGGGTTAATGCTAATTTTGATTTTTGTTCTATTATTAGGAAATCAATATGTTCATTTGAAGCAGATTCTTCTATTTTATAGGATTGTTAATAGCCCATTAAAAAAATAAAAATAATGAAATCATAATAAGAGATTCTTATAGATTTTTTGTTTCTTCTCAATTGGTCTTGTTCTTGCATGTACACGATGTTCAGAAATAAATATAGTGTTTGTCTACCCTACAATTTTAACAAAATTTTACTAAAATTTTAACATATTTACTTTTTCATTCTCTCCTTACTTTTTCTCTTACTTTTTTCACTTTTTTACTTACTTTTTCATTCTCTCTCCTTACTTTTTCTCTAACTTTTTCATTTTTTCATTCTCTCTCTTCAACCTTTCTACCAACTCCTAAAATTTTACTAAAATTTTAACATCACAATTTAATTTTGCAATTTTTGACTTTAAAAAAGAAAAAGACTTTAAAAAAGAAAAAGAAAACATATATAAAAAAAATTGAACCATTTGAGGAGGTCAACCAGGGCGGAGGGTCCACTGGTTCCGCCTGTGGGTAGGAAATGAAGGCATTTGGTTATGGTTAGTAGAGAAAATTCAAACTAGGTGAATGGAACACGGTCCTTCAAATGGATGTTGTATGGCAGAAGCCATTTTGTAAGTAATATCTGATATTTTGACTGAAGTGGCTCCGAAGCCTCAAATTAATATCTGATATTTACTTGGCTCAATTTTAACTACATGTAAGTAAGCCTAAAAACTGCTTCAGTTTTCTGCTTCTGGCTACTGAGACCCATAAAATGAGCCGTGAACATTGTCAAGTCCTTGCAGTGGTGCCCCATCATTTCATGAGGCTCTTATTAAAGAATAAAGAGGAAGAAAAGGAACGCAGAAGACAAAAAAAGACAACGGGGGACGTATCAGCATCATTGCAGATTGATGGCTTTGTGGACCAATATTGACCCTACTATGTAGTCTGCGGGCACTCCGCGTTTTCTTTTCTAAAACTAGCCGTGCCAAGTAAATTTTAAAGAAAATAAGTGGGTGAAAGGAATCGACAGAGGACATCATTTCCAACTATAATAATGCAAAAAGAGGCCCGCATTTCTTGTCAGAATTGAACATAAAGACCTAATAATTCTGAAAGATGCATATCTTATCTTAATTATTGAAGGAAAACGTACATGAAAATATAGCAAGAGAATTTATTTGACATGGAAAGCCATCGAAACAGTGGAGTATTTCACGATTTGTCCAAACACATGACAGATGCCATTTGGACAAGAACCACATGCCTATATGCCATTGAAATCTTGTAATCTAACTGAGCATAATTCTTTCTACCTCAATTATGGTGAATAATTCCACTTAATATTCATCGCATATCAGATTTTTTAGGGGGTTCGGAAAAGTGGCGGAACCAGGATTAAAATATTTATGGGTGTCGAACTTTAAAGGCAAAATGACAAAAAAAAAAATTCATTCGTAATGCAAAACATTGTCTTAGAGTTTTTTTTCTACGTCATTGTCTTAGAGTTATAATGCCGAAAATTAAAAAATAAAAAATAAAAAATATTGAAATACATGTACCGTAATATATACTGCGACTGAGAGGTGACAATTACGAGTTTGCATCTTCTGAAAAATGTTGCAAAATGACTTCGTTCTCAATAGTTTTAAAAACTTCTTACTCGATGTACACTAACATGCAACCATTCATTCAGTAATCTCTCATCCTATTACGCAAATCACTTTTGATTATCTGATTTAAGTTAATTCTCTACTTAATTCTAAAACTTTAGAACAAATTACAGATGATTTTGATGGTTGAGGTCTTGATGTCATTAGGAGTTGTCTTTCTTACATTTTTTTGTTACTACCACAACTGGGATCTGTCTTTTTTTTCTCTTTTTTCTTTTGACAAAAGGTTACTTGAGATGCATTTGTAATTTACTTTCTCTAGGTTCTATGGATTTGAAATTGAAAGATATTCACATTCTTCAAAGCAACTTACACACACAAAGCAACAATTGATGGCAAACCATGCTCTGAATAATAAAAATAAAATTTACAGGATAAGCAAGATTTAGGTTATGTTTGTGTTGTAAAATTTTTGGTATTGGGTTTAGTGAAAAAATGAAGAGAGGTAATTTTTTATAGTGAAAAGTTATGATTTGATGTGAGAGAGAGATTATATTGTAGTATTTTATTGTGAGTTGATGAAAAATTTTGTAAAATTTTTCATACAAACACAACCTTAGTAAAAGAGTTCCTTAGATAAACATATCCCAAAAGTAATCAGAACTTTGGTTTGGCCTATACAAGAATCCTAAACAAACACAACATTTTTCAAGGTCTCTAATAGAAATGAAGAAAAAAATCAACATAGGGAGAAAAAAAATGAAGGGATCTTGATTGTGAAAAAATAGGAGCAAAGAGTAAATAATTTTTTACTAACATAAATTTAGCAAGATGTCAAGAAGTTACCCCTCGGTTGAAGAACTTGTAATCGATGCAAAACAAAAAATTATAATAACTGTATATTTAACTTAATCATTATGTAGCACTAGGAGCAAAATCAATGTATAGAAAAAAATGTTTTACATCCAATACCCATTAATTTTATTTGGTCTGGATTTAATGGCTATCAGACCTGAACTAATTAGTATCGGAACTAGTTAATTTATAAAGAAAAGGAAAAAAAACAAAAAAAAACCAAATGTAAATTTTTTTTTGGGCCGATAGCCATCGCACACCTTGCTTAATGGGGAACGCACAATCTCGTCACTTTTAAACTTTTGCTTCAGCTAAGGAAAAAAAAAAACTTTTGCTTCTGTTGGCTGTAGGCTTTACCAATCCCATCTGCAAGTGGTCCAATGGAAGAATTGATTTGACCTTAGCCTTCAAGTCGACGCCCTTCTGGATGAAATCAGTTGTCTCCACTGTTCTTGAGACTACTGTACTATATTTACCATTGCATACCTACCTTGCAACATGAATTTTCCCATAATGGAGGGCCAATACACAGCACTAGGAATGTAAATCATGCAGATATCCCACATCTCACATTATCAGACATGTCGGACAAGATAGTAACAATAAATATGTACGTTTGTTTATACTCTGTTGCTACATGGACCATGGGTCCTTGGCCACACTCTCAAATGTGTATACATACAGATAGGTCAGTGTATATAGACACCGACACACACACATATATATGCGCGCGCGCACGAATGCATGTACATATATGTAAGATTTTGTCAGCGTGATTTGCTTTTATGCTCAAGAAAACTCAAGGGATAAAGGAAATGAGAACAGGGGCAGAGAATCTGGGTTAGTATCTGTTTGACCAGATTGTTCTATTCTAGTCTCTCATTAACCTCTGATTTTGTAGGCATTTATTTACACATCCATAAACAATTACAAAAGCTACAAAAAAGTACTTGGATGCCACGAATAATGCTACGCACTGTACCAATGGGGCATGGTACTTGTGAGGTGAGGTGCTGGATGGCTTCAACAACTGCACTTTGAAAGATAAGATCGCTCAATAGTGAGTAATTACTATAGTATTTGGGGCCTCTAGGATGCAAGAAAGGCTGTTTATATCTCTGCCGGTACTTCTATAGATTGATTGGGTCCGGACTGGGACTGAAATCTACCTTATTCCTTGTCAGCCAAGAAGGATAAAAGTAAAAAACAAAGACAGAGGAGGACACTGATGACTGTAACTCGTACCTTATCTCACTATCTACCGTTCATCATCAGCAGGCTCGTGATATTCCTTAACAAATGCTCCAGATTCCCCAAGTCGTTTGTTTTTTTCCGTCTTTAGCCTACTTTCCCTTATCGTCTCTTTACTCCATCGTTTTGCCGCGTTTCATCCTCAGCTGTAACTATATAAATACCACACTTCTTTCAAGAGGCTTCCTAAACTAGCTATTAGCTTCCATATACATACAAAGCATGGCTACTAATTCAAAGTCAAGGCCATGGACTTGCCTACAAGACCACGGACCAACCTTGCTTTCGCACAGCGTGAGAACTGAAAGGCTTTCTACAGCTTCTCTGAGGTTGGGAATGGGAAATAGGAAATTGAGAAGTCTGAAGGTAAAAGGGTACGGGTGTGAGGGTGAATTGAAACATGGTGGTGAAGCATGTTACATGTCGGAGAAGGACAAGAGGTTTGTGGAGGCCCTCCGTGAAGCTCAGCCATATATTCATTTGCATGGAGGCAGTACCTTTGTTGTGGTCATATCCGGGGAGCTTATCGCCACTCCTTCCTTGGACACCGTACTCAAGGTACTTTCTTTCTCTTTTCTGACTCTATTTTCCAAGTTTTAGATCTCCGCTTGACTCTACTAGTTCTCTGTTTGCGGCGGCGTTGATCCCTAAAACCAGACCAATTCGATAATTTCTAAGCAGATTTTACTTAGCCAGATGGACACAAATTGTTTTGTTGGATATGGACAAAAAATGTTTTGTTGAACAGGGTAAAAGTGGTTCAAATTTCTAAAAAAAAAGTTGGTAAAGTATGTAAAATGATATTGAAATTAGTAAAACAGTAATTGAGAAAAAAATTTAAAACAAATTTCTGCCATCCGGGAGCTAATTAAACCTGTTGCATGCGCAAGTGGGCATGGTTTTATTGATTGATTTATTATCTAATCGAAATTGGAGTGATTAATATGTTCTATCTTCACCTTCAATGTACTGAATTGAAGAAGTTTGAAAGGAACATGACATTGGGAGTCTTTTTAGTGGGTTAGGATGTTTTTTCAGGTAGAGGGGTAGAAAAGGTGTACGAATTTGCAAGAAATATTTTCCTTTTTGTATATATATTAAAATAGGTGCCAGGAAAATCTTTAGAGCCTCTGACATTTAGTTGTCTACCATATCAGCCGGATTTCCCTTGATATGCATCAGATCCTAGTCGGAATTTTATTGTTCTTTTAAGTTGAATCGCGCAGTAAATTGTATTCAACAATATATTAATGACTTAATTTTTTAACTGCGTAATTAATGTATTAATTAATTATATCTGAATGGTATCAGAACACTGTTTGAACACTGTTGGATCTGAGCCGTGTTTTAGTTGTCGCCGGAGACTCGGAGTAGAGGCTTCTTTTAAGTGGTAGATGAACCAGAGCCTTTAACACAGGAGAAACTGATCTGGGCCGTATTTTGGTTGTTGTCGTCCCTCCTTTAAACCAAAACTTATTTGGGCCGTTTCTTCGCTGTTGCTGCCCTGAACTGGACCATTTCCACCATCGTCACCAGTCACCGTTAAGGAACCCCGATGCAGAACAGAGCACTCGATGCTCAGCTCACCAGTGTTTACGACGGAACTCTTTAACAATTAGAACATCTCGCCAAGAGTTGTCACGCCTCGCGTAAAGAAAAAATCAGAAATGAGTGTACTCTGCTTTTTGTTCATCAGTAATTCAGCGTTTGATGGACTCATGAGACTCCTAATCTGTAAACAATGAAAAGTTGAGATAAGGCTAAAGAACGAAATTAAACGTTGCCTGAGGCAGTTGGAGGCCAAAAAGAGAGGGTTTTGTCTTTCCTTTCTTTGATTTTCTTCCATAAAACTTTCGGGTCCTAGCACAGTCATGGTAATTTCGCTGGAGGTTGAGGCTGAAAGTGTGGAAGAGAGCAACAAGTCACTCGAGCCCCAGAAGAGGACACTCTGTTTTTCCGAGGAATGGTCATACCTGTGCGTCCAAAGGGCTGTACCTTCGTCGTGGTTATTTCCTGTCGTATGTTGTTAGACCTCTCTTGGAGTACATTCCCAAGGCACGCCTTCTGTTTCTTCAGTAAATGAGTTCAAAGTTTTTGAGTCTTTTGAGAATTGCAATTAGATAAGACTACGGCAATTGGATTTTACAGCAGCATCTATGTGATTAGGTTCTAAAACTAAAAAGAGAGCGGATGTTTGTGTGCAATAGGTGCCTAAATATCTTACACTTTCCAGTTTTCCACTAAGACGGTCGGCTGCATTTTTGTTCACATTCTTATGGCATAAATATATCCGTATACAGGATATTGCTTTTCTTCATCATCTGGGCATAAGATTTGTGATCGTTCCAGAGACCAATATGCAGATTAACAAGCTTTTGGAGCAGAGAGGTCAGTGAAGATCTTGTAGCTTTTTGTTTGTATTTTTTCCCCAAGTGAAGACCTTGTAGCTTTTGCTTAGAGACAAAAGTTTCACCTAAAATAATTTAACCTTGTATTGCAGCTTCTGATGTTTGTTTGTATATGTTTTTCTTTGCCAGTTATGTGAAATGCTTAGATAACGGTTGACCAGGTGTGCACTTCTTGCAGGAAGCAAGCCTAGGTTTGTCGGTGAATACAGGATAACCGACTCTGAAGCTCTAATAGCAGCAATGGAAGCTGCAGGGGGAATTCGTATGATGCTAGAGGCAAAACTTTCTCCTGGCCCCTGCATCTGCAATGCTCGTCGACATGGTGATGGCAGCCGTCGGCATGAAGTCAGTGTTAGTGTTGACGGTGGTAACTATCTTGGAGCTAGGGTAAGAGTTATTAAATCTTTCCATAGAATTCCTCCCAATTCCGATCTGTGTTAAAAGAATTGGTGGACTTCTGAGCTTCTTTATTTGGTTTGTGAGTTTGCTGTCGTTGTTACTTTAGTCTTTCGAATCTGAGGCCTGTCATTATAATTTTGCAGAGAAAAGGAGTCGTCGAAGGTGTCGATTATGGGGCAACGGGTGAAGTTAAGAAAGTCGACGTTTCTCGTATGCGCGAAAGGCTTGATGATGGTTGTATAGTTATATTAACCAACTTGGGGCATTCCAGCTCTGGAGAAGTATTAAATTGCAAGTATGCTATAGCCCTTTTGATGGTTATCATTGGTTATCGATTGGTCTTTCTGATTGTTTGCTGAATATGTAATATCGTCACTCTAGTGCAACCCCCCTCCACTCCAACACAAGAAAGATATAAACTTTGAACTTCGTAAAATGCTTAAAACCTGATCTATGCTTTTATAATTTTTCAGCACATATGAAGTTGCAACAGCTTGCGCAGTAGCTCTTAAAGCAGACAAGCTTATTTGCATAATAGACGGTCAAATTCGGGATGAAAATGGACAACTTATTCGCTTCTTGTCTCTTCAAGAAGCAGACATGTTGGTAACTAAACGGGCGAAACCAAATGAGATAGGCTCCGACAGTGTGAAGGACGTTGGTGCAGACTATCTCACTTCTCCTGGACATAATGGCCCTAATGGGGCTGTACATTTTCCCCAGAACGTGAAGATTGCAGGAAAAAGGCATAATGTAACCTTTCAGAATGGTGTTGGTTTTGCCAATGGGAATGGACTTGGGACTGGTGAGCAAAGTTTTGCTATTGGGGGCCACGACAGGAGAGGCCGATCCAATGGTTACCTCTCAGAATTGGCTGCTGCAGCTTTCGTTTGCAGGGTAAGTCCGTGATAGATCCATTTAGCGCTGGAGTGAATCAAAATTCTCTGGTCCTGAAAAGCCTCTTCACATGATGTGTCCCAATACTTAAGTTTCTTCTTTATACTCGGGTATCAAGCACCCTGATAAAAGGATTTTCTGCAATGTTATCAGGCAGGTGTTAAGAGAGTTCATTTGGTAGATGGCACTATAGATGCGGTTTTATTATTGGAATTGTTTACAAGAGATGGAACGGGGACCATGGTGGCTAGGTATGGCTCTCAGCTTCTGGAAAACTTGATATCGTACATCTTATGCTCCTTACTGGTACCCATTATGCTCCTTATTGGTAGGCAACACAACTACTTAAAAACACTCACTCACACACACGTGCTTGCATGCGTGCACAGACACCCTGAACCTTTTTTCTGTTCTGAAGATTTTCTGAATTGGTTGGCATGCTTGTGGACTTCTGAATTGTGTTTTAAAGGTCACCAGTGTGGTTTTGACATTGCCTATGTTGCTTCATGAGCATTACTAGCTTCCATTCCCTTGTCTGAGAAATATTTAGGATCGTGTCTGAGGCCCATGTGGGTTTCATTTCTTGCAGACATTACTGCTCGTCTTCTATTCCTTTTTCCTTTGTGCCAAGTTCACATCTTAAAGGTAGTTAATTTCGTTTTAACAATCAAGGATCCTGGCTAGCATATTTTTACCAGTTTTGGTTTAAAAAAAGAAAACTTGTTGTAGAGAAAGTCCCTTAAATGTAGAACTGTGAGGTAGAGGTTTGCTGGGTAGAGCTTGTGAAGCAGTTTTAGTGTCGTCTTCAGTATTGCTATTTAAGTCCCAATGAGTGGAACAAGTTTGAGAGATTGCGAAGATGTGGTCAATACAGGACACAATTTACAACTACTTGGAATAGTATTGATGGGTCGTTTTAAAGCTGTATTTATCTGGAAATGATGCCGTTTTCCAGACATTATTGTACTCCGGAGGATATGATTCCGCTGCTAAATATATGCAACTGACTTCGCAGTTAGAATGAAGCAATCATAATGTTGACTTATTCTTCATTAAGCTGTTATTCATTCCATTCCACTACCTTGTGCATGGAACTCTAATAGTGACCTTTATGAGGGAACCCGGATGGCTAGCGACAAAGATCTCTCAGGTATAAGACAAATCATGAAACCTTTGGAAGAATCTGGCAGACTCATTCGCCGGACAGATCAAGAGGTTTGCAATCTTGCCCTTTTTGTTTTTAGCAACAGGTCTCAATAGCTTTTTGCCCCCTTGTTTGGAACAACATTCGCTTGAGCTGGTAATGTCATTCACTTCTTCCACATATTTTGTGTTAATAGCTTCTTGAAGCATTGGATTCGTTTGTTGTTGTGGAAAGAGAAGGTCAGATAATTGCTTGTGCTGCTCTTTTTCCTTTCTTTGAGGAGAAATGTGGAGAGGTTGCTGCTTTTGCAGTTTCTCCTGATTGCCGTGGACAAGGACAGGGGGACAAATTACTTGGTATGAGTCAAAATCTCCCTCAAGTAGAGAATATAGTATCTATTACGGTCTTTGGTTCTGCACTTGATCATGCCATTGCAAGAAGGAACGTGAGAATATGAACTTATCAGTTATCACATTTCTCCGTGGTATTATTAACTACAGCAAGTATCTACAGATTACATTGAGAAGAAGGCATCCTCCCTTGGACTGGAGACGCTTTTCCTGCTAACGACGCGAACTACAGATTGGTATGTCTCCAATGTCTTACTGCTTAAAATAAACTCCACAAACGTTTGGCAAATATACCAACTCACAATATCTTGCTGGTTTTTTTTTTGATCAACAGAAACCATAGTGATTATCAATTAGACTGTTAGAACTTCCTTAGACTTGTTCCTATGAGATGATGTAGGACCCAATTCTAGGAAAAGCTCTGTCCTTCGTTTTCTGCTGCTCCATTTTCTATTTTATGCAACAACTATGGGTTTCGACAGGAAGTTACCTCCTATCTTTGCTATGTTCTTTTTAGGATTCATTATTGGGGAAACTCTGGATAGGGACTGTGTCAATGCCATTCTTTACAGCATAGAATTGTGCATTTCATTCATATCACAGATGTCCTAACTACCACCCAGACATAATTGTGTTTAGTACTCATTTTATCGTCATTATTTTTATATGATGGCATGGTGAGTAGGGTAAAATGCTAACTTTTGAAACAAAAAAATCAATATCGACATCTTGTTTGACAGGTTTGTAAGGCGTGGATTCTCAGAATGTTCAATTGTATCAATACCGGAGAAGAAGAGAAAAAAGATCAATCTGTCCCGCAAATCCAAGTACTATAGTAAGAAGCTGGTACCAGATACGAGTAGAATCACTGTTGCTGGGGGAGTCAATTAAGCTCGCGGTGTTGCAGTCGGGATAATATTTTAGTAATTCAGGAAGAGAAAGAACATTGCATATATCCCTGCCTTGACATATTGGTGCATCAAGTGTTTGTAGTAGTCAACTTTATTAAATTAGTCTGCCATCCTGTGGAGGCTTAGTCCGAAATTTTGCTAGATTTCTAATAATATTTACGATTTTGTTGAGTAGAAATTTTGGGGTTCCGAGTTGTGTTGTTTTTCAAGTATTGCAAGTTACCACCGTGTTGTTGCATATTAGAAAGTTAGCTGCTATCAGATTCCATTACAGAAAAAAAGATGGTTGCAGTTGTCTTAATCCATCATTTTCCGAAAGATCCTTTTACAAGTTCGCTCGCTTTTGGATTGCATTTTATTACAGGAGGTGAGTCGTTTAGATGCTTAGTTGAGACTTGAGATCCCTCACCCAAGCAGTTTACACAGAATCCAACTTAAAATGTTCTGATTTGGTTCAATTTGGGAGGGCCAAACACCCGAAAACCAAGGGCCGATTCGAATCATTCAGTTTCTAAAATTTTGGGGCCGATGGCTACTCGAAAACTGTCCAACTCCAGTCGGCGTTGAGTAATTTGAGTCGAACCAGTGATCTCATCCCAAATCTGAACAACCATACTTCAAACCCCACTTATTAAGAACTAATTTGGGGCAAATGACTTTTCATGGATGCTACATATTTTGAGGCTTTGAGCCTCACCCACAACTCCTAATCCTGAGGTACGTGCCATCGTTGCAGCATAGTACAGCACAAAATTACAAAAGAAAACTACTCGAGGCCCAAATGGGATGAAGCCAGGCCACGTGTAATGACTGGTAATGACGAGCCCTAAAACTGATCTGTGCCACGTGTTATTTGTCGCTGGCCCAGAATGCCAGACCGGTCAAACTGAAACCCGTACAAGACCCTTCAGACACGAGAAGAATGCTAGACCGGTCAAACTAAAACCCGCAAAAGGTGTGGCGGTCGGCGGTCGCGACCAATCCTTTGACTGGGACCTCTCTGGGTCCCAGCACCACCATCGTCTCCAGTTCCCTCCGACGTGCCCGGGCATTCTCTCTCACAATCTCTTTCTCAACATTTTCTCTTTGGGTATCAAATTAGAATCTCCGTACCCATGGCAGCTTCGATTCGGAGCTTCTACTGCAGTCCTATCCAAAACCTCATATGGGATTTACCCAACCTAAAAAGCAGGCTTTACTGGCCTAACCACTGTTTCCAGTTTGGGCCTGAAAGAACCAAACTTTCGTGGCCGCTGTCGACGGTGCTTAAGGGCAAGAATGGAATTTCGGCGAGTTTTAGCTTCCCGGAAGGTGAGGGCGGGAATGTGCTGGAGAACACTATTTCAATGGAGGACCAGCGGAGGGTGAGGTGGTTTCGTGAAACGTGTTCGTACCTCTGCCCCAATAAGGGCTGTACTTTTGTTGTGATAATTTCCGGCAAAATTCTCAGCAGCCCTTTCTTGGGTTCCATTCTTATGGCACGTCCTTTGTTTTCTCTATGTAAATATGATTGTTTTTAGAATCTGTTTGGTTTGTGAGCTCGTTCTGTTTAGTATCTGTTCACATTTTTGCGGTATAAATGCAGGATATTGCTTATCTTCATCATCTGGGGATAAAGTTTGTGATTGTTTTAGAGACCTATTTGCGGATTAACCAGCTTTTGGAGCAGAGAGGTCAGGAAAGACCTTGTTGCCTTTGAGCCTTTATGCATCTTAGTATGTATGTCAAAATTTTGAGCCTTAGGAGTCAATTTTTTCACAATGACTGATATCGTTCTGTCTTCCAATTTGTTATTTTTCCGGCAATGCTATAATAAGGTATACATTACCTGCTTCTTTTTGTTTGTTCACTCCCAACTACTCATGTGAAATGTTTAGAGAGCGGTTGACCAGGTGTGTATTTCTTGCAGGAAGCAAGCCTACGTTTGTTGGTGAGTACAGGATAACTGACGCTGAAGCTCTAACGGCAGCAATTCATGCGGCAGAGGAGGTTCGTTCCATGTTAGCGGCAAAACTTTCTGCTGGCCCCTCCATAAGCAATGTCCATCGACATGGCGATGGCAGTCGTTGGCATGCAGTCAATGTCACTGTTGACTGTAATTGCTATATTGGAGCTAGGGTAAGAATGGTTTTTTTATTCAAGCTCTTCAGAGAACCACTATTTACCCGTTGGTAGAGAATATGGTTCTGAATTTTCTTTCGCTGCTACTGTATTCTCGTTAGTCCGACCCTTGCTATCTTCATTTTCAGAGGAAAGGAGTCATCAAGGGCATTGATTATGGGGCAACAGGTGAAGTTAAGAGAGTCGATGCTTTGAGCATGTGTAAAAGGCTTGATTCTGGTTGTATAGTTATACAAAACAACATAGGGCATTCCAGCTCTGGAGAACTTCTAAACTGCAAGTATGCTATTTTTGGTAGTTATCTTTGGCTGTTCTTGGTCTTATCCGATTATCCGTATCTTTGTTTCTTTTGGTAGTGAGAGTTGTAGAATATGCCTGAGCCTCATTTTAATGAGCATCGTCTTATGTATCCAACCCAAATCCCCCATCCCCCACCGTGGCGGAAAAACATAGTAAAACTTTGCCCGGTATTGCTTAAAGCTTGTTTTGTGGTTTCCAATGCCTTTTGGTTTTTATAAATTCCAGCACATATGAAGTTGCAACAGCCTGTGCACTAGCTATTGGAGCAGACAAGCTTATTTGTATCATAGATGGTCAAATTCTGGATGAGAATGGGCGTCTGATTAGCTTCCTGACGCTTCAAGAAGCAGACATGCTGATTCATGAGAGGGCTAAACAAAATGAGATAGCATTCAACTGTGTCAAAGCTGTTGGTGAAGAGGATCTCACTTCTCCTAGACATGATGGTCCGAATGGGGCTTTCCATTCACCCCAAAATGGGAAGTTTTCTGGTAGAAGGCGTAATATAACGTTTCGGAATGGTGTTGGTTTTGACAATGGGAATGGACTGGGGACTGGCGAACAGTGTTTTGCAATAGGAAGTCACAATCAGCGAGGTCGATTGAGCGGTTACCTCTCAGAATTGGCTGCTGCAGCTTTTGTTTGTGGGGTAAGCCAATGGTAAAAACTCGTTTTCTTGCATTAACATCACTGGAGATGGCTTATCAAAATAGTGATGCCCTTTTATTTCATCTTTCCCCCCCCCCCCCATGGAATTTGATGGACAACAGGTAAACTCTATTTTTAATTGAAAGCTACCAGTTTTATCCAACTTCATTGTCAACTTGTAGTTGATTTTCTGTGGCGATACTTATTTAAATTTATTTTTTTGCTGTACACCGCTGATACATGGAGACTATGTGTAACTTCTTGAACATCTCTACTATGAGGTTTTACTTATTTGCTTAAAGCGTGTTTGTTCATGTCACTGAGATTTTCAGAAAGACCAAATCATTGTGGTCAGAAAATAATAACAGAATTCACTTATAGAACCTGATATTGGAGTCCCTGCATTATAATTTACTAAAGGATCTAAATATGGAGAATTTGCCTTGCCTCCAAATTTACTTGAGGCTCCTTTCTTGTTGAGAACTTTCTTATCTAACTCATTCTCAGATCAATGGATCAGTGTTAACCCTGGTTGGCTATGAGCTTCTTGCGGCTGAGTATTGATGATGTAGTAGGAGTGATTATAAATCTACAACATTCCTTTTTGGAATGTTGCTTTCTGAGTGTACATGTCTTAGTAATAAATAATTTGTTTGAGAAAGCACCTTCACTATCATGGATATAAGCAGGTGGTACATTTCTTACCATATATAAATCAGAACAGGTGGTATTTTTTGTTTTTATTATTATTATGGCACCTATTTCTGTTACTAATACTTGTACCACTATCTGGATAGTTGACTCATACTAAAAGGTTGCGTTCATAACATTTTAATGCTTATGTTTGCATGATGTCCAGTTTCTCTGGAAAATGGTTCATGAAATTCTTAGGTCTTGGAAAGCCTCTTCACCTGACATGTGTCTCAATACGTAAAAGTTCCAACTGCTTTATATGTTGGTCTCAAGCCCTGCCAACACGATTTTCTGCTTTATTGTCAGGCAGGTGTGAAAAGAGTTCATTTGTTAGATGGCACTATAGATGGAGTTTTATCCTTAGAATTGACTACAAGAGATGGGAAGGGGACTATGGTGGCTAGGTATTGACTCAATCTTCTGTAAAATTTAATTTTGATCTGTGTCTCAATGTCCCTTGTGGATTATTTATGTGGCAATCTTCAGCTACAAAATGGGTGCTCCTTATTATAGGCTTCATGGCTGGATGTATATCCATATGTATTCCAAGGTGCTCTGTTTATTTCTCAAGATGTTTTGAATCATTTGGGTTGCATCTTGGTGGACTTTTGATGGCATTATTATGAGTCACCACGTCATATTGTTATGGTTTTAATTCCTATCTCGTTTTATAACCATTGGTCTTATGACCGGCCTTCTCGTTAAACCCTTGTTCTGTACTTATTCAGTTGACTTTCCTTTATGTTCAGAGCTTATCTTGAAAATGACCTCTTGTCCCCTTTCTGTAACTTTTTGGTAGCTTATCCTTATCTGGCATGTCAGTCCGTGAAGCTTTATAACAACATTTTTTTTCCACTGACAGCTCATGGGGACATTAATCACAAAGCAGTTTTAGTATCATTGACATTATTCCCATTCAAATGCCAATGTGCAAAATGAATTTGAAAAGTAAGGAGATTGTAGCCTAGTTGCAACACAATTTACACTACTAATTGGAGTAGCTCTGGGAGATAGGTTTTTTTTTTTAATCTGCTGCTAAATATATGCAGCTGACTTTTCTAGTTACATGCTTGTAATTTCGTATTTCATTAGGCTGTTCTTGCCCCCACTCACTAACATGGTTCATTTGATTCGTTAGTGACCTTTATGAAGGAACTCGCATGGCTAGGCTTGAAGATCTCAATAGTATAAGACAAATCATGCAACCTTTGGAAGAATCTGGCATACTTGTTTGCCGGACTGATCAAGAGGTTTGCACCTTTGCTCTTTCATAGTTTCAATCAACAAGTCTGAGTAGCTTTTCGACATTGGGGTCATCCACGGTAAAGCTGGAAAACAGGCCCATATTTGGCAGAAGTTTCACTTAATCTGAAGATATTATTCATGTGGTCCAATTGTTTTGTGCTAATAGCTTCTTGAAGAATTGGAGTCATTCATCGTTATGGAAAGAGATGGTGAAATAATTGCTTGTGCTGCTCTTTTTCCTTTCTTCGAGGAGAGGTGTGGAGAGGTGGCAGCTATTGCTGTTTCTCCTGATTGCCGTGGGCTAGGACAGGGATACAAATTACTCGGTATGATTTATGTACCTCTAGTTACAGCACATCTGCAACATCTGGGATGTATGCTGTATTGTAATACACGAGTCCCTTATTCTGGTAGAAATTGATTTAGGGGTAACAAAATAGCTTAATGTCATTATTTTGAGAAACTTTTTGGAAGTTCTACGTATTATGAACATGAGGTGCGTCAAAGTCCAAATCAGTGTGGTTGTTGATGGACCTATATAAGGGGAGAAAAAGGAAATAAAATTTTTACATCAAGTGCTTCTGCTCATTTTCATGTCATGGGTGCACTAGTTAACTTCTTTTAGAAGCTGAAATCAGATCTCACAATAGAGAATATACTGTAAATTCCATACTTTGTTTCTTATTTGCACTTCAGTTAATATGATGGTCTGGGCACAATACTGTCATTACATCAAGTTGAACGAAAATTAGAAAAAATCAAGTTAGATCTATGTGAACAATATTTTAAGCTGGGGAAAATGATAACATGATATCCGCTGACTCAAGGTTGATGGTGGTTGGGGTAGTTGTTCTTGGTTCTTTTTTTTTCTCTCTTGTCCCTATAATTACCAATTACTGCTCGTGAAGCCTTTTATCTGCAACTTCACAACTGGAGCAAATTCCTGCAGATTACATTGAGAAGAAGGCGTCCTCCCTAGGACTGGATATGCTTTTCCTGCTTACAACACAGACTGCTGATTGGTAAGTTTGCAACCTTCCTAGTGCCTGAAATAAATCCATGGACGGATGCTGATTTTGTCAAGTTGCAATGGATTGGATAAAATGTGTATCTTATACTGAAAGTTATTTGCTGGTTGTCTTCTACCATATAGATTCCTTTTTTTTTTCTTCCTTTTCAAACTGAAAAGGATATTACAGAAACTATTAGAACTTCCTAAATTTGTTGCTATGCTATGATCCTAATTCTGGGGAAAGCTGTCTTTCTTTTCTAATGCTGGGCTTTCATTTAAGGCAATTGATAGGATGTCCGAAGGAAGGGTTACTTCCTGTCTTTGCTATAATCTGTTAAGTATTAATTTGATGAGAGAGCTTTGGTTCTGGAATGTCACAACTCCATTGTTTTGTATAGAATTGAGCTTCTCATTGCGAAGAAAAATATAATAGGAAGAGGTCATGTGAACCTGCTATGAACAGAAAATGCTTACTTATTTGGAAATGAAATATCCACTTTTTGTTTCACAGGTTTGTGAGGCGTGGTTTCTTTGAATGCTCAATTGAATCAATACCTGAGAAGAAGAGAAAAAAGATCAATCTATCCCGCAATTCCAAGTATTATATGAAGAAGCTGCTACCTGATACGAGTGGAATTGCTGTTGATAGCCAAGTCATTTGAAGTTGTAATTCTACAGCTTGGAAAATTATTTTTTGTAGATCAGAAACAGAGAGTATACTGCAGACGTTTTTTTTGTTCCCACATTAGCTGCCTCGGATTTTGAGTTGTCTATATTGTATTTTCTGCATTCTGTGAAGGCTTCTTTAAAAAATTGTAGCTTTGGACAGGATATTAGGATTAGTGCATTGGAAATTTGAAGTTCTGAGTGCTATGGAATTGCAATTATTGCTTTCACCATTTTTTTTAATGTTTTGTTGAAAAGTGGAGTATTTCATGTAATATTCTAATACTTTCGTGCTTCTTTAAGGCTAATAAAACCGTCAAAAAATATGCAAATCTAAGAATGCTTGAATTATGATTAATCACGATCTGCACTGTTTTGGACCTCAATTCCAATATTTTGGTTAGGTTCATCACAACCGGCAGGAGTTGGTATCAGGTTCGCGGCTGTTGCTTCTCGAATAGAAGTTGCGACTCCAACTCAGAAAAGCTGCCGCTGTTCTAGTGAAGTACATGGTTCCATACAGTTATCCTTTTCCGATGAATTAGACCATTCTGAGTGAATGTATCGGTCTCAGAGACTGAATGATATATGGTTTGTGCGCAATAAGATCATCACAGGTGAGCCAATTTTAAAATATTAAGACATAAGCTTCTCCAATCCGGAGAGAGCGTCATAAAGCAGAGCATGGGCCAATTTCTCCTGGGGACGGCTGTGAATAACTGCGATGCTCAGGGCAATAGGCAATAATCGGTGCATGACTCCCTTTCGGGATAAAGAAATGAGGCAGAGTACAGGATTCATCAATGAATCAATTGTACGGGGAATGCAAGTTATGCTGTTATTTTCCACGAGTACACCCCTTAACTCCCATTTATTAGATCTCAGGAATCCACTGGGACAAGTGACTTTAACAGGAAAATGCGCTAGAAAGAAAAGTGCAAGTCTTGTTGACTCTTATGACCTCGCAAAAAGTCGTGCGAAATAAATCAATCTTCAGTTTTGGGAGGGCCTTTCCACCTGAAATTGTCTGCATATGCCTTAACCTGCAACCAGAACAGAAAAATGTTCTGCATTACTAGAGTTTAAATGGATACTTTGTGCTATGCTTCTACATAACAATGCACACATCACTCAGAAACATCTAAATCCATGAACTTATATGGCCTGTGTTATCTTTTAAGTCTTGACATCAACCAACGGAAGTGCCAAGTTCTGACCTCAACTAACATTGGACAACTATTAAAAAACATATCACAAGGATATCTCTAATAGAAAAAAGGAAAAAGGATGTTGGAAAGCGGGAGTCCGGTTTCCACATCAAAGACACATACAGGGTATGCAAAGCTTGATAAAAGCAACAATACCCCAGAAACTGAGAAAAAGAGACGAGCTCAAAAAGCTAAGGAACCATAAGGAAACAAATGAAGTTAGAAAGAGGCATTCTCTTTAGACTAGATAAACATCTTTGGACTATAACACAGGTAACACAATTCAAGCCATCAGAAGATCGTTTCTAAGCTAGGAAAACATACAGTACCAAACCCATGAACTGGAAGAAAGAATTGGAATGCTAGTTCATCTCTTTCAGTGAAGTCTTAGTTGAGAATAAAAGGCCAAATATTTTGAAGAAGTATGCCAGTTACTGATCTGTAATACTCTTGAACAGCAACTCCAAGCTTTGTAACCAGTGATGAAGCAATAACCTAATCATCAGAATTTCACAAGCTCTGTTCTTAAAGCCAGCCAAAACCATTCTTGAATGTGAAATCAAGCAACATCAACTGTGAAAACCCAGTCAAACCCTAACCCTGAAGATACAGATTCTGCTATAGTCCATGGGAATAGCTATAAGTGTAAAGAAAGGTGAAAGACTCTCGAACCTTCAATAATGGCGTGTGGTGCTTCTTAACCTGCAGATGAAAGAACCACTGTCAATAGGATAAATGGGATCTAAAAGTCAAGGTACAAAAAAAACCTCATTCCTTAGTGAAGTATAAACGGGATTTCTCACCAAATCAATTAAACATTATCAAAGAAAGTAACAACAGCAGACAACAAGCCTACTACGACCTAGAAAATTAAACTGAAAAACAAACAATTCAAGGGTGCAACAAAAGGCAGAAGTGTAATGGAACATAGGTCCCACAATATATGCATAGGAAGAAGACAAGAAAATTGCATTGTACAACATATGCAGATGGATAGGTTTCACAGCTCAACAATTCAAGGGTGCAACAAAAGGCAGAAGTGTAACTTGTGTTTCATGTCCATCTCCCATTAGTTTACCATGACTCACAAGCTCACAGATGTTAACTTGTGTGTACTCAAAACACATGGTGAAACAAGACAGGACAAGACCAATAAGCATATACTTGCAACAAAAGTATGAGAGTGAACCTATAAATAATACGCTTTGAAAACATCTCAAGTCAAAGACGAAGAAACAACTTGCGGTAGCAACTTTTTAATGAAACAACACGCACCACATAGTCCCAACCATGCCTTTCGGCAAATGCCTTTGCAGCTTCTTCACTGTCAAAACCCAGCCCAGCATCACCAACATTGGCATATGGGTCCCCTGTGGAAGTCCAGCCCATCAATGGATTTTCCCACCTACAAACATTTTAGTTCGTGAGGAGAAAAAATTAAATATGTAATAAGGATGATAAATTGTTGCTCAAGTCATTGAATAAGAGATTCTGCATTAAGAACTTGATTGCATTCTCCTGGTAGTCCATTTGGGGGAGGGAAGCTCATAACAGGTGTTGCCATTAACATTTTGACAGCCAGTTGCTCAAGTGGGTAAATGAATGTGCACTCCTCTTTGCCCCACAATCAAGAAAGAAATTTGCAAGTAAAAGTAAGGCATTTTAGTTTACATGGTTCTACTAATAGTCTCTCAGTAATTCATGAATCGAGAATAAGTTGAGAAGCATTTGCAGAATTCAAGAAGTATTTGCAGGATTCATAATAATCATTGATACTAACTCACAGGAGTAGACTTAGCATTTTTATACAGCAAAAAGGTAAGATTTAGAACATCTCGTGTCTAAGAGATCATCAGGTTGCCCAGATGAAAACCTAGTGCAGAAGATGGCATTCATTAAATAGCCATATTGAAAAAAATTCCTACCTCATAGAATCCTTGAAGCATAAGAGACTTCATATTTCATGAGTAAAATGGTAACAAGTAAAAGCCTCTCCTAAGAACAATTAAACAGAACAAAGAACTTACTTCTGTGTTGACACAAAATTGATCTTCCAACCCCCAACTTTTCCCGATCCTTGTTGAGTTGCAGTTCTAGAAGGCGAATAAATGAGAACCTACAATGCACGTCAAAAACTGAAGCGAGAAGAAGTGCTTATGACAGAAAATTGTAAAGAGAATACATTATCAGACAAAGCAAAAAAGTTTTAAAACCAAAATGAATGTGCAAATCCAGCAATAGAAAGCACAAGATTTGGGCCTCAACTTGCCTTGAGTTCCCTTCGACAAACAGCTAGACATACGTCCTCAATATGTCAAAGGGTGGCTCATGATACCGACTTACATGATAGGAAAGATGAATAACATACTAGATATTCCTCAACATGTCAAAGGGTGGCTCATATTTGGCCAGGTAATTAGAACTCATTCTGAAGACCCAGAAATTGGTACTTACCAATCTACTGCTAGCACAAATTTGGTCAGGCAATAACAGACAATTTTCGGTTCTTGCTGGGGAAGAAAGTGTGCCTATCAGTGTTGAACTACGTTTCTACGTGTGAGCACGAATGCTCTTGCCCAGACCTACATATATATAATTTTTTCGAGTTCCCTTAATTCCAAAAGAACTAGCAAACAGAACGCCAAGCTCAAACCTTCGGAAGTTTAGAGCTACAGAAAATGGGTAGCTTGAAAAATTCATAAAACTCCAACTGTTATCACGAAGCAGTAATCCATGTCGAAATGGGAAAAAAAACTGAAAGAAGGTGCCCCATTTGGAAAATCGGTTAAAATAACTGAAAGAATAATTTTATGGAAAAGAAGGCAAGGGCAGTTTGTACCCGACGGCGAAGGTGCTCTTCGGGGATTCCGGATACGATCCCGATCTCACCGGGCTGGACCTCGACCAATGCATCGGCCGAGGATGTTCTGGTCCACGGGACTAAATTGGCTCTCAGAGCACGAGCGTGGCCCGCGATGCGTTGAACAGAGCGCGCCATCAAATATCCAAATGTCTTCCGATGGGACTCACACCGTCTTAGCTCCGTATGCGTATTGGGGTAAATTTTCTGGCTTCACGCCCTTTTAGTTCTTGATATATGAAACTTTGCCTCGACCTTCATTTTTCAAAAATATCGGTTCGGGACTGGGAATGTAATTATATTACCAATGGAAATAAAAGAGCAAACATGAATTAGAATAATTGTATTCAACATAATGATTTTGTTGCTAAGAAAAAAAAACATCATGATTTTGTGTTGTTTTAATTTTAAAATGCAAGTAAATGTTTGACCAACTTTATAATTTTTTAAATTTTATTTGAGAATTAAGTTTGTTAAAATTGGAGATGTAATAATTTAGGGATAAATGATATTTTGGTCCATGTGGTTTGGGTGAAAATCAAATTAGTCTCTTAACAATTTTTTCATCAATCGGGTCCCTGTAGTTTGCATGAACATCAAATTAGTCTCTTATCAATTTTTTTCCTCAATCGGGTCTCTGATCTTTACATGCTTTTATATTAAGTCCTTCCATCCAAATTCGTCCACTGACTTAACGGTAAGTGCTAACCTGATCTGTTCGGGATGAAGAGTTAAGAGGATCGAGAGGCCCGAGCAGGTCGGACTGCTTGTGCTCGGGATGCTCGGACTACTTTTATATAGCCTTTGCACGAGCGGCCTTGCTACTCGGGCCTCTCGATCTGCTTATGCTCGGGATGCTCGGACTGATTGTGCTCGGGATACCGAGCTACTTGTCTTCGGGATGCTCAGGCTGCTTTTATAATAGCCTTTGCGCGAGCGGCCTTGTTGCTCGGGCCTCTCGATCTACTTATGCTCGGGATGCTCGGGCTGATTGTGCTCGGGATGTCGGGTTGCTTTTACACGGGATGCTCAAACTGCTTTTATATAGCATTTGTGCGCGCGGCCGGCCTACTCGAGCCTCTCGATCCTCTCAGCTCTCCATCCCGAGCAGATCAGATTGACACTTACCGTTAAGTGAGTGAACAGATTAGGACGGAAAGACATAATATAAAAGCATGTACAGATCAGAGACCCGATTGATGAAAAAAAATTGATAACAGACTAATTTGATAGCAGCTCGACCTGCTCGGGCCTCTCGATCCTCTTAGCTCTCCATCCCGAGCAGATCAGGTTGACACTTACTGTTAAGTCAGTGGACGGAAGGACTTAATATAAAAGCATGTAAAGATCAGAGACTCGATTGATGAAAAAAATTGATAAAGGACTAATTTGATTTTCATGCAAACCATAAAGATTCGATTAATGAAAAAAATTGTTAAGCGACTAATTTGATTTTCACCCAAACCACAGGGACCAAAATATCATTTATCCCAATAATTTATTCTGTACGTCCTTAAACTTATGGGACAATAAACATATGTACAAACAAACAAAACTGTTCCATAATTAAATTAAGTGGCACTGATGTAAATCATTCTAGACAAGTGGAATAAAGTTTAATTTTGAAAACCTTCTACACCCCTTTTCTAATTTGGGAGAATAGAGGGTAGTAGGTTTCTAAAGAGCACCATAACTAGTTGTATTTCTCGGACAAGTTAAAAGGAAACAAAGTCCATAATTTTCACTCCATTGTCAATAGTGTGTCTTCCAGGTCTCATTCCTCATTTCTCTCTCTCGTCAGTGTTAAATAACAAAAAAATCTCGAACAAAATTCGGCACATAGTCCAGAATGATTACCACGTGAACCCACCTCACTCAGTAGTAATTTCTTTGATCCTCTACACCTCCGCCTGCGCGTCGTCTTCTCCGTTTCTCCTCGTCCATTTGTTCTAAAGCTGAAACTCAGAGGTAAAATTGGATTACATTGTTTGTATTTTTCGCTGCTTTTGAGGTTTATTTCTTACGATAATCAAGTCAGGCTTATATTCGTTTTCATCAAATGAATGAATCTTTGTGCTTTGTTTTGTTGTTTCCGTTTTTATGCAGCGGGATCTGTATTTCATTGTTGTTTAAATATGAGCACAATTGAGTCACAATCTTAGCTGATTAGCGGTAAAAACTGATAGTTGCAGTTGGAATAAGTTTATATTTGCGGGCTATAATTCCTCAACTGAAAAAAGAATGCATCAGTTTTTCTGTAGGAGCACGTACGTATATGGTGGCTTTTTGGATTTAATTGCGACTTGTTGTATATGATTCTTTAACGGTTTTGTAAATTGGCTCTGTATTCGCGCTGGGCTTGACATATCTCAAGCAATACAACAAACTTCTTGGTCATGGAATATTTCCGTACTGATGATATTAGCCCCACCACACGGTATGTATAGGAGAAGAGGATGAGGATGAGATGAAGGTGCTAATTTTTGGGCTTCTATTGGATGTTTCAAAGCACGTGCAACATCATTAATTTCTGTGTGATTGTGCTTTTTGAAGTTTGACATCTAGAACTCAAAAACTGAATGTTCTGTTCAAGTTTTCTTTGTTGGGTATGTATAAATCTCCATTGTACGTTCAGTTAATTTGAGTTATGTTTCTTCTTTTCTAAAATCAGTATAAGGGTCCTGATAGGCGGCAGGATCAACTGCATCGATTTCCAAGAGGGGCTTTGGTGTTTGTTGATGGGTGCTCCTAAGCAAAAGTGGACGGCAGAAGAAGAAGCAGCCCTTAAAGCGGGAGTCATTAAACACGGGGCAGGCAAATGGCGCACGATACTAACAGACCCAGAGTTCAGTGGCATCTTACATCTACGTTCGAATGTGGATCTCAAGGTATGTGTTTTAGACCTTCGGAATGTATCCACGAGTGTTATTGAAAAAAGTTTAATTACTCTTTCAGCTTTGAAGGTCTAGAATTTGATCTGATTGACAGTGCTTCTATTTGTTGTATCTGTCAAACTAGGTTAATATTTCCTAACTCTGTTGTTGATCTCATGTTATCTGTTAAATAGTGTTTAGTTTTGAGTATCATATATTCTGTGCAGGATAAATGGAGAAATATAAATGTGACGGCAATATGGGGGTCCAGGCAGAAGGCCAAACTTGCCCTTAAAAGGGATCTACCAACCCCCAAACACGATGACAACCCAATGGCTTTGGCCACTGCACCCCAGAGTGATGCAGAAGTTGTTGATGCTAAGCCTCTTGGAACTTCTAGAGGAACATTGCAGACTTCTGATTCAAAGGAACCGTTTGCAAGGTTATTTCTCTTGTAATTAAATGATACTGGACCTGTTATCTATGTGAAAGTTGTATGCTTCTGATGGTGACATTTACTTATCACTCTTAAATTATCTGACCTAGAGTTCATCTGGTAGTTTATTCTCACTCAGAGGATTATGATGTTACCATCACTAAGAATAATCCATATATCATATTGCTTTACATCATGCCAATCTGTATGTTTTTGGCATAGGTTCTTCCTATAGTGTAACCCAGGGATGATAGAATGTGGTATTTCAATAATACATCCAGTTAGTAGGAATAAAGTATTGGATAGTATGTTTTTTACCCATGCATATACGTCACAGCGTATGTGCTGGGAGATGGATTAGAACCTCCACTTGGTGGGTCTTAGGCTTGGAAAATTCATAGGTTCGATTCTGTCAGCTATTTCTCTTCAAACTCAGCTTCAGAACAATACTATGTATTTATGATGTCTAAAGACGGTGGCTTTTTTTGTAACTTGCAAACCTTCCGTCCATATTTGGGAAAAGAAAGGGGGGAGCAAAACAGAGGGGATTAAAAAAAGAAAAAGCCTCCAGAGACGAGGTGGAGTTCTCCAGTTGTTGTGCCTCATAAGAATCTTGTAATGGGAACCATGTTATCCTGTTTTTCTTAACATCATTGATTTCTTCTGTTGGAAACTCCTTTGCATGGTTGTAGGTTGGATAAGCTTATATTAGAGGCTATCACCAATTTGAAAGAGCCAAGGGGTTCTGACAGGGCTGCAATTGCTTTGTACATAGAGGTATTTCCACTTGTTTGTCTATTGGCTGTTAGTTCATGAAATTGCTGCAGAAACCAACACTTAGGCATCACTGCTGCTGCTATTTCCATAGCAATTTCCTAATTTCTTGTATGATATCAGCGAACTATAACTGTATGCTCAACTTACATAAGATCAAAGGCTTCAGTTATATAAAATGTTTTCTTCTCAATCACTACTAGCCGGTATCCTTTCAAGTTGGTTATACCACTAATTTTCAGGACATGTATAAAGGGTCTGCCACTATTCAAAAATCTGAAATCAACTTTCATGTGATTTTTTCACACTTATCTCAGAAAGCATCAGAGAATGTCACCTAACTTTTGGTGACCCAGTTTATGCTACAACTCAGGAAGTCTAGAAACACTGGCAGAGGTTGTGTTTGGAAGTACTCTGTATGTTACTATGATTATTGTTATTATTATCCTGTAGGAGCGATTCTGGGCACCACCAAACCTCAAAAAATTATTGTCCACGAAGTTGAAGCATATGGCTGCAAATGGAAGATTGATTAAGGTACACAATCTGTCAAGTATTGATGTAACAATGATAATTACACTTTATGAGCCAAAGAAGCTAGTGGAGTGAAACATTCATTCTTGCAATGGTCAAATTGTTTAAGCCTGATACTTATCCTGTTAGAAGGCCATACTAAGATAAATCTCATATGACACAGTGCTATAGTTATAACACATTTTTCTTCTTAGCTAATGACTTGGAAGTTAGTTAGTGTGACGTGAGCACATAGGTAGATTCTGTGATGGGTGTCAACTGCTATCTGAGTAATAAGTTTGGAAAGTATGGATATTTTTTTTATAAGAGGAAAGTATGGAGATTTATCTGACTGTATATGATTTATTGTGGTTGAAACACAGATAAAACATAAGTACAAGGTAGCATCAAATTTGGCATCTTCCGAAAAAAGAAGAAGCTCTTCCTTGGAAAGACAGAAGGATTCTTCAATGGCAGAAAATAGAGAGATCAACATTCTTACCAAGGCCCAAGTTGAAGCAGAGCTGTCAAAGATGAAAGGCATGACTGCACAAGAGGCTGCTGCAGCTGCTGCACGAGCAGTTGCAGAGGCAGAAGCTGCTATTGCTGAGGCTGAAAAGGCAGCAAGGGAGGCAGAGGCAGCAGAAGCTGAAGCTGAAGCTGCACAAGTTTTTGCCAAAGCAGCAATGAAAGCGTTAAAATGTGGGACGCTTCGTGCATGGTAAAGTGTTCTCTCTGCCAAATTTTTAAAATATGTTTTCCCTTTAAGAAACTGTCCTGAATCTGGAGTCAAGGGATACTATGTTTATGGTGCTGCATTGCGTCTTGTCAAAAAGCGAAGCTTGGGAAATTTAGAATTTTTGTCTGTACCTAATCTTGGATTCTGATAAAACTCAAAATCAAGTTAACCTCTGTAAGAATGTGAAAGAAATTGAGAGAGAAACGAGAGCTGGGACTGAATGCTTAATTCTCATTCAAGTTAAGAAAAAGAAACACCATTCGGTTGCATGAGGCAAGTCTTCGGTATTGTGGAATGCAGAGGAGTTGGTTGTGAGCTCGGTGGATGAGCTGGGGAATCGCAGCTGCCTGGAGCATCGCAGCTGTCTTGTAATTCTTGTAATTGTGGTGCTGACTCACGTGCTGAGTCTAATAACCTCACATAAACAACTCAGAAATCCCTGTTACTTGGATGTTGTCCTTATATCGTAGAGGGGTTCTTGTTGATTAGAAGCTTATTGCTGTAATCGTGTATCTGCTGCAATACTCTTATTTCTTAATACGATTAAGTGCTGTTAGCTTCCTTTATGGCTGTTAATCCTTGTTTGCAAATTTTGCAGATAATGTGGCTTCACATGTACCCATTCATTTCATTGATCGTGAACTATGCATTCAGCTCAGCATCACAGTGGTCAAGCTCTGTGTTCAGCCAATATGTCTATAACTGTACATATGCCTAGGCTTGTAAATCTGGGAAATTGGAGTTGCTTTGAGAGTTTTTTTTTTTTTGGAGGGGGGGGGGTGTGGGGGATCATTTTGTTAGGAACGAGCTTATAGATTTTTCCATTTTTGGAACTAAACGATGAAGAGTAAAAGACTACTGAAAGAAACACATATAGGGACTTCAGATCCAGTTAGATATGTAATTCAGCTGATCGTGTGACGGTCATTCAGCCAATGGAAGAGTAAATGAAAAAACACTTTCAATGCACGCTCATACTGTGTTCATTTATGGCTTATCAGATGAGGCCTTTTGTTTATGAACTAGTGTGTCTATGCAGCTCATACTTGCATTCAGGTTTTGTGCATTCACCTACTGGGGATTGTGGACAATATGGTCCAATAAACTGTAGCCCAACAAGAAGACCTCGCAACGTTTTATCACGTGAGCAACGTATTGTTCAGATAAATTCAGTCTTTGAAAGTCGCAATTGCCATTTAGGCATTTCCGCTTCACTCTCTCTTCCCTCCGATTTCTTTTGATAATTTGGCCGCGCTATTGCATGCCATCTAATATTAAGGTCAGTTCCTTACACATAAGAGGGTATTGGGTTACACATGCTTGCAGAATGCATCTTCTAAGATTTAAGTTGAAATATTCCCTTTTCATTTTGGTTGAAAATTAAGTTCAACGATCCTTATTTGACTGTAAGTTAGACGTCTGGATCAACGAGGCTGTGGATTGATGCTTTGCTGTTAATGACCCTGGTGGTGGAGTCCGAGATGCCACTCTGGCCTCCACCTCGTAAACAACCTAAGCTTGTATTGCTTTCCTATTTCTTCCACCACCGAACCGGAGCCAGGGACTAGGGGGATAGAAGAAAACTTCAATTCCCCCTTCTTTTTTCAGTCTTCAGTTTCTTCTCTTGACGAATAACAAATGCCATTCAACCAGCAGAAATAGCAGGAAATGTTTAATCAGGCATTGCAAACAGAACAAACTCGAGACAGTTGGTACCTTCTTCACTGCAGCAAGTTGGACTCTTGCAGCAGCTACGATGGATCGAACCAAATATTCTTCACCTTTTCCACTGCCTTACGAACTCGAGCATTTATTTTTCACTGACAGGAGGATATTGAGGCAGCCCAGGCCTATCTGCAGGGACTTACCTTGAAGCTCTTATCCTCCATACAATCTATTCCCGGTTGAGCTCATTCCTCTCCATCTCCTCTGATCAAACACTTTCAGAAACTAATCTTCATACTTAGCTTAGAAACTGAGCATTCAATACAAATGTGGTTTTTCTCTCAAGCTTGACTCTGCAAAAGTTGCCTAACGGTCCATCTCGCGTAGATTCTATTTCTAACAACGAGCCAACTGAAAGAATATTTAGGATAAGTTTTGTTACACCCTATTATCTTTAACCTGTAAACAGAAGACAATTTTCTTCTGATCTCTTCCCAGCTCTATGAACAGGGAAATTTAAAAGTTTTGAAATAAACCAAATAGCTGAATCTGCATTATTCATGCAGCTAGCACAGTGCTGTGATATAATCACTGGTCCACATGAGCTTAAAAGTTAGTCAGTATCGTTCATCTTGAAACAAAAACAGACATACTGCATAACCAAGCTGTAGCATGTATTTATGTACAGTGGAAGAATCACTCTTTTTGAGGAAGCAAAAATATTTTTCTTACCGTTATCTGTATTTCTTCACCATATTGTCTGTTAATCTTCTTTCAATAACCAAAAAAAAAAGTAATGCAAGGAAAGAAAAACCGTATTTGCGGTTAATATATCGAATGGAGGGAAAAGAAGTAACCTTTATCCAAGTTCTGCCTTGATAATATGTTGGTGAAGCACCAAAATCCATTCTCATTGAGCTCTGAAGAAGGTAGCAGACTAGCAGTAAATTTACAAACACAAAAAGCAGCTAAAGATTTCCTGTGACAAAGAACTAACTGCCTCAACACCACCATCTCCTACCCTAGCAACAGCGTAGACAAACCATTGTGAACATAAATTACGGCAATGATTACGCATGAAAATTTAAATCTCTAAAGGTCACCAATACAACCTCGTAATATACCAGAGCAGATCGTATATGTGCTATGCTTAGGCTAATGAACACAAGTTTGTGCAGCCATCGTTTCATCAAAACTAAGATCACACTAACTCATCCGTCGGCCTTTCCAGCCCCAATAACATACAAATTTTCAAACAAACAAAACTTTCAATAACAGAACAAGGCTGTGTTTGCAAAACTCAACATTTCCAACATTTTATCTCTCTCCTAATAAAATACTCCAATATAATCTCTCTCTCTCCCATAAAAAAATATAAAAAATTACAAAAACTATAAAAAATTATCTCTCTTCACCTTTTCACTAAACCCAATACCAACACATATTACCATACCTGGAAGAAAATCATTCTCATTCAACCTGGGATCATACAATTATACAAAAAAACCTGGAATTAGGCTTTGCCAGCCCCAGTAGCAGGAACCCATTGTCAATAAACAAATTTCTCATTTCCTGTTGATCTAAACAACTGTTATTCTACATTTAAAAAAAAACCCCAAAAGTGAAAAAAAAAATGTTATTCCAATACCACAGTAGCACCCAAATCCTTGAACTTGGCAACAAGGGAATCAGCCTCCTCCTTGGTGAGTCCCTTCTTCAACACCACGGGCGCTTTCTCCACCAACTCCTTGGCCTCCTTCAGACCCAAATCAGTGAACGACCTCACCTCCTTTATTATCTTAATCTTAGAGGCCGCATCGAACTTCTCGAGCTTGATGTCGAACGCCGTCTTCTCCGCGGCTTTGGCCTCGCCGGCCATGGATCCGGCGGATGCAGATGATTGCCCGAGACCGGATAGTGCCGCTCCGTACTTGTTGAGGCCCATTCTGAGCCTCGAGAGGATCGCGTAGTCGTAGCGTTCGAGCTTATTGAAGTCCAAGAGCTCGTCGGCGATTCGCTCGAGCTTCTGCTCCCGAGTCTCGGTGGCCGAGCAGAGAGTGCGGGATAGTGGCTTCGGAGTGAGGGTGAAGAGCCTGCTTAAGGACCTGTAAGGGATTTTCGTCATCGTAGAGGCCCTTTTTGGGTGAACAAGGATTTAGCTCGCTTTGGAGATTGGGGTTTACGCAGGGTTCTTGTCGAGCTCTAAAGGAGCATATGAAGCTAATGAGGAGTTGAGGGCAATTTAGGAATTGAAAAGTCATTGTTAAGATAAACTTACCAACGACGTCGTCCGGGTGAAGATGTTTCACGTATTTTGTATTTCTTCCTCATTATTTATGGAAAGAGCTTGGTACATTTCTAACCCTCAATACTTCTTAATAATTCTCCCAGTTTTACGGAATAACTTGCCCGTTCTACAAAATTCTCATAGGTTTGAAGCACTCACAAAACACAAAAGCATGAAACTTGCACCTTCTACTCTTTTATTAATTTTGGGTTATAGACACTGCTTCCATTAGAATGATAGCTACAAGTACATGAATTATTTCTTTCTGGAAATTCAGGAGTAAATTAAAGATATCAGGTTTCCACTATTTTTACAGGCCACAAAAACTGGCAAGCAGCCATCACCATAATCGATGGCTTCAAAATTGTCCTCCAAGAAGGTATACAAACCCATGAACATAAAATCAACTGAATGTCGCCTCTGTACAACGTTACAGAAGCTCCCATAAAGAGCTGTGCTACAATAAAACTTGCAGTCATTTCCTGCCAAGTTGAAAGGGGAATAATATCCCATCCTTCTTCCTACTTTCCTTCCACGATTCCAGAATTTCATCTGCTGTTGGCAGATCAGAGCTGCAAGAATCAACCCT
The DNA here is from genome assembly GCA_963930655.1 of Myrica gale. Lineage (NCBI taxonomy): Eukaryota > Viridiplantae > Streptophyta > Magnoliopsida > Fagales > Myricaceae > Myrica > Myrica gale. The sequence goes on along the minus strand of OZ005619.1, from coordinate 22,971,197 downwards.
GTTCATCAGGGTTTCAAGTCCCGCCTCATCCAGATCATTTGTGTTTCCGTTTAACATTAAAGTTGCGAGCTTGTCAGCAGAAGAATCAATGGCAGATGCTACATCATCAGAAAAAACCTTGCCAATGGCGAGATCGCATGTTTCTTGATCCATGCCACAACCTTTATTCCGTAGACGCAATATCGTCTCTGAATCATCATCAACCTCTCTTCTGGTGTTAGCATTATTCATAGCTAGTATATCTGGCGTGAAATAACCATCCTTAACAAGGGAGCGATCACCAGCTTTGAGATTTTCATCCATGATGATTCCAGAATAGCTTGGCATCTTTCCTCCAATATAACGATTAAAACCCTTGTCACAACCTTCCACGGAGGATTTCTCTGAGGTCCCATTTGCCAATGCACTGGAAGTTGAGATGGTTCTCAATGTGCCAGAACTACAGAGAGAGTGCAAACATCTTAACAAGTTTAAGACAGAGGCCTCTGATGCTACCTCACAATTACCAAGAGCGTCCAACAGTTTCACTAAAGTATCCTTACTGATCCTGTCTCCATTATTTTTGAAAAGGTCTATCCACTGTCTCTCACCTACTTGAAATGGGGCATAAGCAATGGTGTTGACCAATGTCACAGCTCTCTCAAAGCTGTGTCGAGCTGTAGCTTGAACTACCATCTCCATGAAGAACGAAGGATGAGGAATTTCTCCAGCTTCCAAAATAGTGTCAAATGCATGCTCAAGTAGGTACCACTGCATTTAAAAAGATAGATCCTAAGTTAGATAAATACCCACCCATATACGAGCTCATATGGCAAAATCCAGTCTCTTAGTTTTTGTAGTATGACATTGTCTAGGTTATTTGAGTTTCAATTCGAAAAACTAAAAGGTCCAACAAATTTATCAAGGTCAAATGGATAAACATCATCTACAAATATAAGCAGGATGAAAGAAAATAAGAATGCCAATATTAGAGACAGATGACATGCCTTCCCAGCTCTTGATGCTTCCACAAGTAGTAATGCTTGTTTACTTTGATCCAGCTGGTATCCAGAGAGAGCCATCTCCCGATACACATGCTCAAAGTATTCCCATTGCAGTGCCCTAGCAGATGCCTCAAGCATTGAGCTATAAGTGTATGCATCTGGGATCAGTGAAGTACCACCACCATTTTGCGAAGTGCAAGAATCAGGTTTACCTCTCTTGACATTTTCAAACAACTCTTTGGCTTTAGAAAACATATCATTCCGAGCATAAACTTTCAGCATGGTGTTTATGGTCCCTATATTAGGCATACAATGGGATTTCATGTATTCAAAGATAGATATGCAATCAGCAATATGCCCGCCATCCATGGAAGACATTATCAAGCCAGTAACAGTAACCTCCAAAGGTTTAGTACGAGATAATTTCTTCATCTTATCAACCTGCAGGCATTTTTTGCAAAAAAGTGAACTCCCTGCTGCATTGCAATACGAGGAAAATACCCTTTGACGGTACTAAGAGATGAAAAGAATTCTGGCATTTGAAAAGTACGAAACATTTTATTCTCATTTCCTACAGATTCTGCATAAATGAGAAATCACAATCCATCACCTATCAGACACAAGTGCTTTCATGTGATTTCAATGATCTTTAAAGAAGAAGAATCATTTCAAAAATATTTTACATGCATCGGTCTATACAGTTCCATATCCCACGCCACCAACAAAGAAAGTAGTTAAGAACGTTCAAATATCATTGTCTACTCCCCTGTAGAATGTGAAAAATTATCCTACTGACTAGCGAAAATTCTGAAGCTTTCACGTAGTTTGAAAAAGGATTACCATGAAAAATTATCGTTTTTCCTGATTTCACCAGAAGTTCAAAAGGAAATAAGAAAATTATTTCAATTCGCGCATCCAGTGAATATAAGAGGGTAGTGTCCCCTGCTCATTTGTTAAAACTACCCCATGGTGTTGGGCTTTTGATGTTATAGGATAAGGGGCAAAAACCTGATGAAAGGCAGTAACAACATAAGTTCCACAACTTCACAAGTACAAAGGAACATGCGAGGATCAGAATTGCTAAACAATTAACAGCAGCTGCAAATGAAGTAAGCATATGGCTTAGTAGGAGTTACTGACATATATGGGTCAGGCGAGACAACCAGAAAACTAAGAATCAAATGGCTTAATACATACATAACACAATACTAGGAAAACATTATTGCAATAAACCAACTTTAACAAAGTATATAAACACGGCAAAAGTAGAAGAACACAGCCTGAATAAATACACTTTCTCCCTTATCTTACAAAAATGTAACCTGCCAATTCATGGTTGAAGAAATCAAATACGAAAATGGAATGCTAGCAAAGAATATGCAAAATTATCGCCAAATGAATTATGTCTATAGACAAATAAGACGTGATTAGAACAGAGCAGATTAAGTCCTGTCAAACAACATACACAGCCTACTGATACTAATAATTACCTCTAAAATAGCATCTTGCCACCTCCCATTGTTGCAAAGGCAGCAAGCCAGCTCATAATATACACTAGCTGCTCCAACCACTCCCCTTTGTTCCATCTCCCTGACTGCTTTGACAGCTTCATCAACTCTACCTTCCTCCCAAAAAGCTCTAACAAGAACTGGAAGTCAGATAGCAAAGACGTGAGACACCAAACACTAAAACCAATTGAAGGAAAGGGACAGCTAAAACCACCTTTGTAAGTAAGAGCTTTTGGAGCTTCCCCACTTCTCTTCATCTTCCTGAAGTAGTCATGGACGAAGTCATACTTTCCAGATCGCAACATTACCTTTCAATAAGCACCTTGTAAGACTTGAATTCATACATAATTTGAGGACAAACATCTGGCATGTGGAAGTACTTTTCCAAATTCAGATGACTCAGAAGACTGACCAACATTCGACTACAAAGTAAAAGCAGCATCTAACGGGTTCAAATGAAATTTCGGACCAACTTTTTTGCATTTATGTAATAAAGAAAACACAAAATCCTCCTATATCGATATATTTTTGCATCCCTCTGAAGTTGTGTGCAATAGCATTTTTATATTGCAATTCAATTTTTATACCTAGCCGATCAATCATGACAACACTTATTGAAGCAATAAGTAAGGGGTGCAATACTGATTTGCTCACTCCTGATCTGCCAAAATATGATAGGACAAAAAATTTCAAACATAAGACAAAATTCTTATGCTACTTATGCTTTCTGCCTCTAGAACCAAAATGTACTCCTCTAGTAACTTCAGTTCCAAACCAACAAAGACCATTCTTGAAATATTCCACACCAATTGATGACATGGTTCTTAATTACCTCCATTGCAAGTCCATAGGTAGCTCCGTTAGGTTTCAGACCATTCATTCTCAACTGCTCAAATACCCAAGATACACCCTTCCATTGTCGCGATGAAACACAAGCATTCAACACCTAGCAACCAATTCAAAAGACATCAAGTTATGCAATCATTATGTATATCAATGCTTACCAGGAATTCTAAGTCAGCTTCATAGTTATGCCCTCTTACCGCATTATATACAACAAGATCAGGTTCAAGGATCGGGTCCCAGTTCCTACGTGCATTTTTTATTCTTTTAGAAGGTTTCTGCCTCATGCACTCAATAATGCTTATCAGTTCTTTCACAAGACCAGCTTGACCGAGTGTAACAGCAATGCTGTGATACGCAGCCATATCAGGATATAAATGGCAATCTCCCTGGAGAACCAAAATGGTAAGAATCCATCCAATCACATCAAAAGAAACCTCAATGTCTAAAACCATCAAAGTTGGTTGATTATTACACGCATCAGATTGAAAATGCGAAGAGCTTCCTGGGGCCTCCGTGCCTTCCCAAGAACTGCCAAGAGTTTCGTGTAAACAAACCTAGAAAGAGAATCAAATTTCTTATAGGTCGAAATCTTGTTACCTCAACCAAATTTTCCTCCAAAAATTGAGAAAACTAAAAATTCTAAAAATCCCAGTTCTTCATACACGAATGCCTTCGAACCCAACAACAAAAATACCTGCTCTTACAATGTCTGTGTTCCTTATCGGTGAACGCCCATTCCACAACTGATAACGCTTGCTTCCACTGCGCGTTATCCCCAAGCCCTCCAACAATCTTAAGCAACTGAGACTCAGTGAACTGCAATCCTGACTGTTTCATCATTCTTGAAAACTTCCAGTCCTTTGTGGTAATCTCCCTAGCACTTAGCCTACATCACAAATTACTCATTAGCAATGAAATAAATAAAATCCGCTCCAACAAAAAGCCCAAATGACATAATGTGACGACCGGGAACGTGCCACGCCAGGGCAATTCCAAAACAGAAGTAAAAGAACTTTAATATTCATATACCCCAGTTCAACCATGCCAAGAGACAAACCTATCAACGAGAAAGCGAACCACCTCGGCCTCGCTTCGCCGCCGTCTCGAAGGTTCCCACACGTTCTTTTCACCATCCAACCATTCTTCTTTTACGAGCACATCCTCATCCAAAACCCACTGCAAAGCATCTCGCTTTCGCTGCTCAAACAAGTCCCTCAGCTCCCTAAGCTTCTCCCTCTTGAGCTTCTCTCCGCTATACTCCCCACTTTCACTCGCAATCTCTCTAAAACCAGTCCTCTCCAGCCTCTCCCATGGCTTCCCCACCATCAAAGCCCGAGCCTTCTCACCCGTCCCTGCATTTACCGCCTTGTTGAACTCCTTGTACTCGAGCTTGAGGATTTCGTACTGGGACTCCTCGGCGAGGGCTTGTTTCTCCGACTCGGAGAGAGAAGGGGTCTGAGACTGTTGGGCAAGGCGATTCAGTTTGCGGTTGTGTTTCTGGATATGTTTCTTGCGGAGGACGTGGATAACTTTGGGGGTTGGGTGGACGCCCTTCCGTATAAGCTTCCGTTTGATTTTCTCGGTGTCTGGTTCGAACACGGGAGGGGAAAGTGGAGGGGCACCTTGCACCGCTTCCATGGTGGAAGTGGCCGTAGGGACTGAGAAGATAACGTATTAACGAGCAGTATCTTTTCTAAATTATTAACGAGCAGTATCGAAATGGTAGTATCGTAGATATTTGTTGACTTCTCAGTTCATCAGAAGGCAAAGTTGTCTGTTGAACTGCGAACTTCACTAGCTTTTTTTTTTTTTTTTGAATAACTTCGCTAGCTTTTCGATAAGCAAACTGCAAATATGAGCGATTTTATTAAGCCAAGGCCAAGGGGGGCATTACTATTTCCAAGTAATGGGCCTTATCTAATTGATTTATGGTAGAATGGGCCGAGTGAGCTCCAGCCACGCAAAGGAGATCCGTTCATTAACAAAACGAAAATCTACTCGGGAGGAAGTAGGAACTCGACCATGCAGACAGCACTAAAGCTACTTGTTGGACCTCATTCTTTCAAAACACTTCCCACCCGATATAACGAGAGTTGACACTTGGATAAAGAGATCAAACAACCCCAAACTCCTCAATTATATAGTACCTTAGGCTTAGCGTCTGGAAGAAAAGAACGCAACAAAACAATCACCAACCAAGTTAGACAACCCCACCACCAAAGAGAAATTACAACACACAAACCCAAACTATAACAGGGGAAACAAAAACTGCTCAGTTTTTTGATTTGGAATGCTTTACAAGCCAATCAATAACTGAATCAATGTTTGTTGAGTTCTTGCATGAGATCATGAAGCAGCAAACTTCTCTGTCTCTGCTTGTAAGTGACTTCAGATCCCTGCAAACCAAAACGACATTCTCGGTATCAAAACAACAGCTCCTTTTTGTTCCTTAACCCCCAAAAGAAAAACGTCTTGGATATTCACCAAACTGGGTGTATTTTGGAATGTGGCTTGAGAAAGTTCCAGTCACAAAAGTAAAAATGTCTTACATTTGATCAGTCAAAGCCTGTTTAGACAGAGCTCCTGGCTTGTCGATCTTGTTCCCTAGCACTAGCAATGGAATACCACTCAGTGAGGGTTTGCTCAGCAAATCATGAAGCTCGCTTCTTGAGATACTCACGTTGTCAGGATCAGCCGCATCAACAACATAACTGCAAAAAGGATCAGGTCGCACCTATTGTTAAATCATAATCGAGTATTGATGCCACTGAACTATTATTTACTAAGTCAACACAGCATCCAAATATACATATTTGACCATGGATTTATTAAGAAACAAGGTTTGTCACGGATTGAATTTAAATTTCACCAGTACAGTCCCGGATACCATTGTACTCTTCAAGAAACATTGTGGCCTACAAGTGTCAGCAAAGCATAGATGGCAGAAAGACCAGAAACTCTTCCTTGTAATGCACTTGTTCCATCTCAACCTCTTAATCTTGAACTCAGACTGGGAAAGACACTTATCTCCTAGACAACAATTTTGAGACGCAAAGGTGATTCATGGAAATTTTTGCATCCAAAAAAGTAAGAACTCAACTTGAGGAATTTGTGTGACAACTGTCTATCATCCTGGTCATTGATTATTATATGAGTACTAAATTTTTCATCAGGTCAATAGCCATAGCTTTCTGCATAGATATACATACAGCAATGCACAGACGATGTGGATACAGGAGTTGACAAGGATAGCCTAATATATCGAAATTAGAAGTAAAGAAGACACTATCACTCAGGACCATTTCAATCAGATGTAGCAATTTACTCCAAGCCCAAAGAGAAAAACAGAAGCTTATAACTAGGCAAATCAGATCCATCATCCATACAGTACGAGCATCGAAATGCACATACTATGTGCATGTTCACTAAACTTTGAGAACCTTCAAATCAGGGATGAAGCTAGGATTCTATATAAGGGGGGGGGGGCAGTTTCATAAAAATACACCTTGGGGGAGCCAAAATGCAGAAGATACAAAGGAATCTTTGAAAAAGAATACCTTTTTGACCTAAAGGGATAAGTGAGTGTGTGCTGAATTTGAGGGGGTTTGGGTGGCCATGGCCCCCCTTAGCTCCATCCCTGCTTCAAATGATCACTAATAACAAAGAAGAGATCATCTATGAACTTTAAATAGTTATAATTTCCCCTTCACTCTAACTTTTGGAATCTCCAGACTCTTTAATCTACACTGCTAGATAAAAATGGATGCACGCATTTATTCTTGTAAATCATGGAAACACACACGGTTGTATGTAATAAATAATACCCATTAATGAAGTTTCGGCCATATTATGTAGTTCCAATTCATATACCTTGCCAGATTCTAGCAACAAGGTATTATAACTTTAGAGGGTTTGGTTCAATATCCATTTCAGTACTAGTAAAGCATAGAGGATAGACTACCTCCGACTCTTTAATATAGTACTTTCTCCACTATGAATAAAGCAAAACTCTTAAGATGAATGTGAATAAAACCTTATCACCGTAGCATGATTTACTAATATACATGATCTAGCAAATGTTTTTACATGAGATGTGATAGACAACAGTACAAGAAACCATGCATAAATATCCAATCCAAACATAAATCATAGTAAGAGGAAGCTCCACTAACAAGGTATCCCTTTGAAACCTCAAAAACAATTAACAAACATCCACCATTCTATTCAAACTGAGTTAATTATAATGGGAATTAGTCCATACACAATAGCAGAAACTGCACGACAGTATCGCTCCCACATACTGCGGAACCTAGGTTGACCTCCAAGATCCCACAACTTTATGGTCACATTCCCTTTTGTTACCTTCCTCATATTGAAACCTACCTGGAAATAAACCATATACATAAATTCTACTTGAGCAAGAAAATAAAGTAAATTATCTACTAAAATTTAAATTGGGTAACCCTGTCCAAAAGATTACTCACCGTAGGGATCATGTCTTCACTATACCCACCAGTCTAGGATCAAGATCAAGAAGCCAGATTTAAGTGCGTCAACCCAAAGAGGCAAAAAAAGAAAACAAAACTAATATGTGGGCAATATGATAATTTACTTACTGCAACAACATTTACAAGTGAAGTCTTTCCGGCATTCTGAAGTCCTATCAAAGATAGCTCCATTTCCTGCTTGAAAAAGAGGCTACAAACACACTTGCAAGTAAGCCATTCATTCAGAACAAGTTTTATCAAGGACAGGCAGAAAAATCTAATTGCAAACTTAAAAGCTTCTAATTTTCTTGACATTAGCCGTGACCAGCTTAAAGATGTAACTAACATTCTGCAAGTAAGAGATTTCTATTTAACGTTACTGTACAAGATTTACCGACTTGGAAGGAGTTTGGATGCGTTTAAGTTTCGTGTACCTAAGTGCAGGAAGGAGTGTGCATATATTTAAAGCAGTGACAACTTGCGGCTTTAATCGGGGCATGTTGGATATGTGCCTAGAAAAAAAAGTGGTAAGGAATAGCCTATTGTGCACAGTATATACATGTAGTTGGATAGGGCAGTTAATGAAGCTTGGAGGAAATGGATTAGTATCCATATGAGAGGAACAGGTTAGATCCACGTCCTTAATATAGGTTGACCAACTTCATCACCATCAAATGATCTTCATGTCGTGGGAACCAGAAAACCACCATCTTGCTCCATTTCTTTGGTGCTACATTGTTCTTTCCAAGGGAAGAAGGGCTTGGATGTATTCCAAAAGGGTACTCGTGCTCCTACTGAGGTGGCCTTTATTGATTGGAAACCAAGCTAAACAGAAGATTTTCCCCGTTGATAATCTTATCAATCATATTCGAGTGTGATTCATTTGGCCTAACATTGCTAAACATATATCTTCTTCATTTACACTTCTCTAAGGCACCGAAATTCCATTCTATCCTTCATCAAACCTAATTTTCTGAACACCTAACAATGGAAGTTTTTTCAACATGCCCAGGCTCAACAAGTTTAAGTTTAATAATGCTTTTACTCATCAGCAAATAAAGCATGAAAATTTATGGGGGACAAAATCGAAATAGATAAAATGAAATGCATGATCTATGCAGAATAAGTCAATATGCATCCTAAATCTCCACCTTGATTCTGGGAGAGCAAAAATAATTAACGAAGAAGCCCAAAAAGCCATTCACAAGATTTTGCTTTCTTTTCGCAAAAGGTGAAATCTTGCAGTAATACGCCGTTCGACAACACAAACCATCGCAATTCAACGAAATATTGATACCGCAAACTGAAAACGTAATTTTGCTTAAAAACGAAATCCAAATATTCCGATATATGTACAGAGAGAGAGGAGCTAACCTTCGCAGCCAATTGAGAAAGGCTTCCCATAAACCCATTGATGATCAGAGAAAGAGATCTATGCGTCTCTGTTTCCGCCGAAAGTGAGCGAGAGATAGATCTCTGCCTCCGAATCCCAATTGACGTTTAGGAAAACGATTTTAGTCTATACGAAGAAGCAGGAATTACCATGAGCGAGTGAGTTTGCGGTGGGCGATGACTGGAATCAGTAGAAACGACATCGTCTATTAACTCCGAACCTAAAGTAGTAGCAATTAATCTGGGCCGTGCTTAGAAAACAAAAATTAATCTGGGCCGTACAATCGAGTGTAACCGAATTTCGTAAGTGCAAGGGATAAAATAAACGGTGTAGCTTTAGTTGAATGATACAGTTACAGCCACAGGAGCTGATTGGTCGCTAAAAGGAAGGACCGCAGGTTTCGTCAGCACGAACCAATAAGTGAGGGCAGATTCCATAGGGAGTGAGAGAAGTTCGGAGAGCTCCCAAAAAAAAAAACACGCTGATAGACAGAGATTCGGAGACGGAAATAGCATGGCACCATTAGCTACTTGAGAAAACGTACCAATAGAAGAAGAGGAGATTTGTAAAATATTAGCGAATATAGATAGAACATCGTTGTACGTCGGCTGTCATTGGTCCCTGCGCTGCGCCTCGTAAGTCGTGAAGACAAGCCAAGAAGAAAAGTAAATAAAAAATCGTGAAGCCAAACAAGGAAAGCTCCGACTGACAGATTTAAGGCTGTATTTTGTTTGGATTTTAAAATATTTTTTGTATTTATTTTTTGAGTTAGTGTATATTTTTTTAACATCGGTAAAAAATTTGTTAAAAACTATAATAAAAAAGTATTAAAATTGATGGAAAAAAATTGTCAAAATTTTTTCTCAAAACAAACCAAATATAGCCTACATAAGTCGCGTATCGCTTAGCTCGGGTCCAAGCCAGAAGCTTGAACTGAAACTCGTGGCCTCCTAACCCATCTTGTTCGCTACTCGCTTAGTTTCATGCCTTTTCGGCTTATGCTGTTAGAAAATCCTCTTTGACGCCTTAATAGAGCTTGAATATACCTATTATGGACGAAAATAATATCTATTAGTGGGGAAAAAAAGGTTCTCGCAAAGCAAGCATGCATGCATGGGTGATAGTGATCCATGCATCCACTTACAATTCAGGAAACCCATGGGACCGTGCTTTCACGCTTCCTAAATCTTTGCATTGAAGACCAATCATATATAATCAATGAGCCAGAGAGATTGGCGTGGGAATACACACTTGCAAGGAGGGGGAAAAAAAAACATAAAGCCACTTGTTCAGCTAGCGGATGATCAGGATCCCTATAAATATTGCAAAAGCATGCAAAAAGTAGAAGAAAAATTATAGAAGCCAGAAGAAGTAAAAAGAGAGGTTTATGTAGAAAAGACGTGGTGCAAATAAAGATGGTCAATTCCTCGAATTTGGGGACCAGAAACTCCGCCCAAATCCAATGATTCTTTGCCTCATTCTCTAATGCATTTTCGTTTCTTGAACATAACAAAAATCTTTGACAAACCATAGCCACAAGCTATTCTTACCTTAGTGAGTAAGTCAGAACAATAACCCGAACCTCTCTCCCTGCCTCTTTATCTGCCTCTCAAGTCAAATGATCTCTGGGCAACATTCAGTGCGCCTTTCTTTTTGACAGGAAATTCAAGGGTACAGCTCCTCCATATGCCATGTCCAACAAAAATGGGATGCTTCTTCCTTTTTTCCTCGTCTTGGTATCGACCTCGCTGTCTTCGCCCAAATGGATAGCGTCCGGTTTGCCTGCTGATCAGAAACCCCACTTCAAGAGGCCTGATCCTCTAAACCACTTCCACCACTACAATGGAGTCTACGACATCAGGAACAAGCATTACTGGGCAGTAAGTTCCTTTGCATCCTTCCTCGTTACACATCATACAGAAGACATAAACCACATCATCTCTAAACAACATATATTAACATGATCATCACTACAAGTTCTTTGAGAATGTAGGACCCACTTTTTCATGAGTGGGTCCCCCTACTTCGCAGACGGAACAGGCAAACGGCAACAGGGACAATAGTACCCGTTCATGTCCAATTTTTGTGATGAGCCAACCGGACTGTCCCTAAAATCAACGATTAATTTGCGGTGGTGGTAAAGAAAGGGGATTGATTCTTGCTGTGTTTTTCTCATTTTTTTCCAGTCTGCGGCCTTTACAGGAGTCCATGGTTACGCAATTGCGGGAGTTTGGTTGCTATGTGGGCTGGGATTTGGGATTTACGTGACCGTTAAGAATCCAAGCAGTAGCTCTGGGCCTTTTATAAAGCATTTGGATCATCATTATTTCCTGATGTTCTTGCTGCTCCTGCTCTTTACCTTGCTAGCCATGTAAGTGCCCTACGCAATCCATAACCTATACTTCTTTGGTCTTAAATTTCTTTGGTGTGATTGGGCGAGGCGCGCACAAAGCTTGGTCACTGGCGGGCTTGGCTTTTAAGATAAATGGGCTGGATCTACTGGGTGGTTTTGGGTAGTTTTGGTCCAGACCTCGATTTGATGCTCTTAGGAATTATAATGCAAAATCAGACCAAGGGAAAAAAATAAGACTAAGAAAGGAGAGAAAAGAAATGGTAATATGAATACTAAACTTAATAAACCTAATATTTTTTAGCAAATAACATGTGTGGCCTGGAAGATATTGGCTGTATATAGCAGTGGTACTGACCTAGTCTCTGTATGTGCATCTTCATGGTTTTCAAGAGTTGCATCCAGTTTTGTCCTGGCATCAAATCAGAGCACCTTGTGGAGAACGGAGAAACTGAAAAGAACAATTCTCAAAATGGGAGGAAATGCCCGTCAGGCCATCCAGAAAGTAATGCAGGCAATGACTGAGATGCAGCCCCTTTTACTTCCATACGATCCAAACACATCTCTGACCTTGAACACGACATCCCATCGACTTGGAAGAGAATCACACATCATCCGAAGCTTTGTTGACAAGACCGGTCATTCATTTGATCTGGCGATTCATACTTCGTAAGCATCTAAGTCTCGTAACTAGTTTATCATGCTCGAATATATATATATATATATATATATAGGCATGAATGGTCCATAGGTCGATATAAACTATTCTCGTGCGTTGCAGGTACACAGTTCATCTCGTGATTGTGACTGTCAACCTGGCAATGTTGGTTGCTGCGCTAGGTAGGTTTTCTTCACCAGGAGGCCTTTGATGTATAAATTAGGCACCAAAACTAACTTGGTCATTAGACTAATGGATTGCTGCTTTGGCTCAGTTCTGCTCCTGTTGCATTGGCACCCTGGTTTTACAACGTGAGTAAAGTTTATAAGTTCATGAATATAACTGCTTTAACTTGCTCTTTCCCTCACATGTTCTGCTCTCATTTCAGTATAATTTTCTGCTGCTGGTTCTTATCAACTCTATGCTGGTTTTTGACTGGCATTGATTTCTTCCTTCACACGTGAGTAAAACTTTTCCACTCTCCTCCTTTATAAAATGACACAGTAACGGTACCACGTTTATGGACAGAATATAAGTTCAATCTACTATAGATATCAAAATTCGTTCTCTCATTCATAGTTTTCATTGAATGGCATGTTGGAAAGCAGTTTTGCGGACGACACATGTTCAGCTTTTGCAGAGTTTGAACAAAACCCACAAAACAATAGTCTGAGCTCATTGCTACCATGCATGGATCCGCCATCCGCAGAGAGGATAATGGTTGGAACTGGCTACACGATCCACACTTTTATAGCTCAGGTACTAACTTGCTTATTAACTTGCATATAGGCAAATTAATTAGATCGAGTTATCTTGTTTTGTGTAACGTATGGGATGTATTTTCTGTCTTGCAGTTGAATTCTAAAATAACAGAGTATTATGGGGTTCTTGGACTAGATGAACAAAGCGGGGATTTGTTTGGAGTGAAAAAGATCTGTCAACTTTTCTCGGGAGCACCTTCCTATAGCTACATGCCGGAAAGCTGCCCAAAAGGCGTTATTCAAGTTGGAGACCTACCAAATGTAAGGAAGTCATGACTTAGAAAACACGACAAAAATGATAAAGACAACCTTAAGCCTGCTTATATCTGTCTGTTTTTTTGTGTGCAACTAGTTGAAGTTTACCCGAAGTTTTAGATTACCAAGAAATCTCAATTTTGGCTGCAAAAAACCACGTGCAGGTTCTTGCGAGGTTCACATGTCACCAAAACCACTCCAGCGAAGACTGTGAAAGCGGTGGAAAATTTCTTCCTGAGGCCTCCTACGACATAGTATCGGCTTACAGTCGATCAGTCCAATATTTGCTAGACGTATATCCAGATTTGCAGAGCTTGACAGAATGCAGCTTTGTGAAGAACATATTTTCTGACATTGTTTCGCATCAATGCAGGCCATTTAAGGTTTCTATCCGATTGTTATGGTCATCAATGCTGTCTCTTTCCATTGTCATGGTGCTTTTAATAATAGTTTGGGTAGCAAAAGCTTATCAGGATAGAGGAAGATGCTTCTCTGTATGTTCCATCACCCCCCAAATCCAATCCTAGATAGAAAAAGATGACTTACAGCAAAATGTACAGAAATAAGCTGAGTAGAGAACAGACTAGTTTACCTAATCATAATGATTAGCCTGTTTCCCTGGAGTTTTTTTCTTTTTCCTTTTTTTTAGGTAAGTAATAGTAAAGATTTCCTGGAGCTGTTGACACAAAATCATGTAGTTCGTTTGCTAGTCTGAACTATTTATTTCTGTGAAATATTAGAGAATTTGTATCGTACGTGCTACATAGAAAACTTTGTCACTTTGTTGCGTTGTATTAAAAATTTCGTGATAGACCAATTCTACCTACCCAGTTCTTAATTATTCCGACAGTAGAGAAGCAGAAAATTAGTAGCCCAAAAAAATTAAATTAAAATAAAATAGAGGTAGGTAGGTAGGTTATCATGATCATCACCCGCCAGATCGATCGATGCTTAGCTTGGATAATTAGGAATATTTAGAGTTGCTTAATTTTCCTGTGTGTTTAGGGAAGGACGGGAAAAACATATATATGGAAAGCCAGTTTGGCATGTTTCTTAAACAATGAACCTCCAGTTTGTTCCTCAAAAAAGACCGTATCCTATGATTAATTGCATCTGCGACACAAAAGATGTTGCTGACAAACAACGGGGGGGGGAAGAAAAGGCAAACGGTGTTGGCATGATCATGGTCGTCGCCAGCTGAAGGCAGCTAGTACGATGTTACTTTCCGGATAAGGCAATATTCTTGTAGTTGGACTTCGGAGCAGGCAATTTTCATATGATGCTTGCCGCCAGAACAGCAAGAGAAGTAAAAATTGGACACATGGTCAGACGCTAATAATTGGTCGACCAACAATAATCAAATTAGGTACGACGCTACCTGTTGATCTATTACTAAACAAAACGACTCATCCAGTAATTATCTTGAGATATGCCAAAACAATTTTTTATTTATTTGGTCACGATCGTGCATACAATTATATGTGAGGGAGGGCATAATATCATAAATGAGTCACTTTTAAAAAAAAATTCATAACCAAAATTATAAAATCTCTAAATTTTAACACAGATCCAACTTCAATATTTTTTTATTAAAAAATTTCACAAAATCTCTATTTTCCTTAATTTTTAACAAATTGTATTACTTTTTCATTAATTTTTTATATCAAATCTTTTCTTTCTTTCACTCTTAACAAATTCTAATAAATATAATATTCTTAAATTTTTCAGGACCAAAACTCCATAAAAGTGAAAAACTCTTAAAATTTGTTCTTATAAACTCAAAATTCTTGAAACTTATACTTGTCAAATATGACATATTGAGCATTGACTTATAATATTCTGACAGTAGAGAAAGAATTATGTGTAAGGACAATTTGTGCCAAATTATATAAAGCAACGGTTATGCTTTAAAAATACATATCCAATGTTTCTAAGTTGGCGGCGTCATTTAATAAAATTATGAGACAGAATGACTTGACTCAATTTTAACTTGGCTCATTAAATGACATGTTTAATTTTAAAAAGTTATATTTGTATCTTTAAATCAGAGTAGTCCGCATGGCTTTGCATAGATTGGCTTTGCACAGAATCCATTCTAGTAGCCCATGCTTGTTAGATAAATTATAAAAGTCAACTGAATCATCTTAGGGATATGCAATTATGATGGCAATCTCATTCTAATCAAACTCTATTATGACATACCAAAAATTATGTTTATTTTTAATGATATAAAAACAACGAGATGGTTTACAGAAATTCAGTTTATAAGGAAAGAGATTTTAGTTTTGAGATTAGATAAATAAATGAGCCGAATCCAATAAAATAGGAAAACTCTTCACCGTTGTATTTGGAATTTTTTTTCATATTTCCATTGCCATAAATAAAAAGATAAGATTGTAATTTTTTCATATCTATCAACGTTAACGTTGTGGTTGGTTATCTTCTTCCATGGTCAACCGTCAAAAAAAATCTATTGGATCCTTGGAAGGGAAAATCTCTAATAGACATGGAATCAGCTGGTGGAGGAAATTACTATATATCATTCAGTACAAGCTTCTAGATATCTCGATCTAAGATACCCTTCCAAGACCCAAGCAAAAAAAGACGTAGACAGGAACTTCGGTCACAGGTCATCCATCATCATCGACCTCAGACTTAGATCCAATTCAACCCAGAAAGCTAAGCTTAAACAGCCTTAACCTTTCCTGTGAACCCTGTGAAGAAACAGGTTTCCGGGACCTGACAGAATTGGTCAATCCATCTGATGAGGTTGTCGGATTTGATTCGCCGAAGTAAATCGTCGGTTGCTGTTGTTAGCTGACTTAAGGTCTGTTTGGGGGCTCTGGAGTCTAAACCCATGTCTGGCAATCTACCTGCAGTCGTGCTTCGCGTGCTCGTAGGTAAGTTGTTCGATAGACATACTGTTTCCAAACGTTTGACATTTTATATGTGAAACAGGGAGTTTAATTTGCTGATAATGAACTTCTTTAGGATTTCTGCTTTGCTATTTGCATTTGGATGTGCCAACTTGTTTGTGATATTTGGCGTTTGCTGGTTTATGTTTCGATTGTGAAGTGATGGGTCCTTTGGTTCCATTTGCTGCTGCAACAATCAATATAATGTTGCTTGATTTGCTGTCAGAGAGTTGAACACTTTCCTATTAGTTAGCCTTCATACAACCAGGAACATTTCAGCGACGGAAAATTGGTTCACCCTTTCACATCAGTTCGTCAAGTGTACAAAGAGAATAACATTAAAAAAAAAAAGGAGTCGGGGTTTGATATTTGGGACTAATATGAATCAGAATTGAATTTTGTTCAGTTCTATGTACTGGACCAGTGAATTTAATATTGGGAGTATACAGCTCTCAGCTTGCATGTGGGTTGTTTCCAAACGCTTTTACTGTGATTTTATTGACTCCTTCATAATCTATTTACGTATCTGATTTTTTTTTTTCTTTTTCCTTTTAACTTTCCTCAAGTAAATAGAAGTTGCATTCTGGCAGACGAGCGCAATTGTGACTCATAGTTTGTCGGATTTATTTTATCTCCGTAGGTTGCATTTTCTTAATTGCAGCATCATCTTGGAGATTAAAAAAAAAAAGATAAAAAAAAAAGAAAGAGAAAATGAGGATCCGGAACAAATACAGGAAATCAACCACTTTCCATTGCAATGCAGGGAGCAGATGTTCAACGTCTGCTGTAGCATGGAGCTTGGTGGGATGTCTTCTTATGCTTCATTTCTATTTCCTTGCTCGCCACAAAGATGGGGTGGGTGGGGAAATCCAGTTGCACATGAGCCAGGACCCACAATTCCGCGAACTTGTAGCAGTTGAAGAAGAGAATATTCAGATCCCCCATCCAAGGGGAAAGAGATCTCCACGTGCCGCAAAAAGAAGACCCAAACGTCCAACTACAATTATGGACGAATTTCTTGATGAGAATTCACCACTTCGAAATATGTTCTTTCCTGATAAGAGAACTGCTATAGATCCAATGAAGGATGCTGGGAATGATAGCTTTTACTATCATCCTGGGAGGATCTGGTTGGACACTGAAGGAAATCCCATCCAAGCCCATGGAGGAGGTATTCTGTATGATCAAAGATCAAGGACATACTATTGGTACGGAGAGTATAAAGATGGGCCTACCTACCATACTCACAAAAGAGCGCCGGCACGGGTAAGTGATTCAATTTTGAAAGCATAAAATTATAGCTTGGTGTAGGTTGATTTTATAACTCTGGGCTTTGAGGCTTGGGGGAATGCCATCATCTGTAGTTACGTATTCCCTTCTAGCTTTGTGCATATGATTCATTGTGATTACATAGCTGCTGTGGGATGCCTTTCTATATGTGATTTACTCTCTTACTTTATATCAGAGTCCTGTAGTCATGCATGCCAATCAAGACTAAATGTGGTAGATTACCTTCAAGTTGCTTAATATGAACTCTCAACCTTTTCCTTTTGGTTCCAATATGAGGCCTCAACTTTTGTAATGGTGTGTGGTTAGGTTTTGTTTCCTCTGTCTTTGATTTGATTTCCCATTACCTAGTGGGAAATCTTACTCCAATTGCTATTTGTATCTTTAGAGGTGGTAGTAGTATCATTATATAGAACTTCTGGGTGCCTTTTGTTTGGGCCGGGCTGTTAAATAGGAGAATTGTGCCTTTTTGGTAGGTCTTACATGTACCAAGAGCCAAAGGTTATAGAGATGCAGTGGTCCAATTAGTTCTTGGGTGGAAACCTGCTCTGAGGATGGTTCAAGATATTGACATGTTCGCATATGAATCTTGAGAGTTTTGTGGAAACAAAAATTCACAAACAAAAGTTATCTTTAATCATGTGCATCATTGGTTAGCAAGGTGGTGTATTTGGTTGAAAAGAAAGGTTTTACATGCGTGGATGCTCCTGTCAGCTTTTGTAACTACCTTGATCTTCTTCTAGTGGGTTGCGCTGTTATATTAGTCTAAGGACACTTAAGCTTACTTCTCTAAATCATACGCTGTTTGAGTTCTATAAACACGGAAAGTAACTAGTAAAGAATATCTGTTCTGTTGTTTATTGTTAGAGGGAAGTTAAAACTTGTGTTTGCAGAGAAGGAGTTTCATGCCGGCATATATGACAAGCTAGAACAAGTTCTTGAGATGAATCGATATACTTGGCAAATGATCTAAATTGGAATATGTTCTACAATTAGGTCTCTGCTGGCTCTGGATATCCCAGTTGAACATCTTTGAGCTTCTCTAATGACGTGCATTATTAGTCCCGGGGGTTTTGTTATGTTAAATTAAGTAGGAAGAAAAAAAATGTCTCTATAGGAATGTCCCATGCAAAAATGGAAGTCTTTCTAATTTTCAGTCTGTGATAGTGCCGATTCAGATTTGTGTGCCACCAATGATGCCAAAAGGTTGGATCGGTGGATGGAAATATCTCAGGTCTCGTATTAGCATCCAGGTGTTCAGAAGAGGAAAGGTGGGTTAAATCTGTCAAAATAACCTAGTTTGTCTGACAGCTGCCATGGAACAGGTGTTCCTGCCCTACTTCTTTATTGGTTATTCTGGCACCTTTGATTTCTTTAACAAAGGAGAGAACAAATGATCATTGAATACTGGAAGTGTGACCTATGAGACTCTCAAGTCTAACCTAGTCCACTTGGACATTTTTGCATCAGATGGCAGCAGAAGATTTTAGCCAAGTCCCTTTTATTTAACACAGCCCTCAGTTTTGGTTATCTTTGGTGAAGGGGGGGCTTGTGTATTAGATGTTGACTGAATATTATAGTCCAGTTGCTTTTTTAACACAAGTTCATTAGCGTTGGCTACTAGGTGATGGACATTGTTTGCCATGCAAAAGATGGCAGTTTGACGGTTACGGCTTGTGATGAAATTGTCTATGGAAGACGGACACATACTGTCTTGTAGAAAAGGAGGATCTGAAAACACTGTATTGTTTCAGTAGCAATGGAACTTTGTGGACAAATTAGCTTTTGATGTTGTTTGAACTGAAAGTGGGATCTGGTATGTGAATTGCTATGGATCATATCATTTATAAGAAAGTGGCACCAGTTTTGGAGAATGCAAACGCTGCTTAAACAGGAGCCATTGAACTAACATGATTGCAAATATTATATTGTAAAACTAGAAACGATATTTAAATATGTTTTGGGACTCAGCAAAAATCACAGTGATTGTCAGCACCATATATCACTTATTTCTTTGATAGTATGTGTTTGAGCAATATGTCAATCATTTCAGTGAGAGGATGTGTTTGAGCTTTCGATAACCAAATTGGGACCTGAAGATTGTATTTTACTTAAGTGGTCCCACTCCAATTTTCTGCAAGGTAGAGTTGAGAGAACAATAATTCAAGATGACATTTTTTTTAAGAATTTCGCAATTCCTTTGAGAATATTGTGGCTGGATAAGAGAAAACCAAGAAAAATACTCTCCAATTTTGTTGACTGATTTGGGTGAAATGACAGATAGAAAATTGCCTTTGTAAAGAGGGAAAGTCATCTACCATTTTAGGCCATTCTGGTTGCAAACAATGATTGCTGTACATCAATTATCTTTGAGTCTGCTTAATTATGTGAGGCATTGGTGCTGTTATTACGTAGCCATTAACCCAAGCAATGCTACTGTCTTCACCGTCTTCAGTGCTTACATCAGATACATAGTCTGAGTGTTTCAGGACAAGTGCGTGTGTAATTTGTTAATTACAATTCCTTTTAATGGCTCAGGTTGACTTCATAGGAGTTGGTTGCTATTCTTCCAAGGACTTGTGGACATGGAAGAATGAGGGCATTGTGCTGGCAGCAGAAGAAACAAATCAAACCCATGATCTCCACAAATCTAATGTTCTTGAGAGGCCTAAAGTGATCTACAATGAGAGGGCAGGGAAGTATGTAATGTGGATGCATATTGATGATGCTAATTACACCAAAGCTTCTGTTGGTGTTGCTGTTAGTGATTACCCTACTGGCCCTTTCGATTATCTTCATAGCAAAAGGCCTCATGGGTTTGATAGCCGGGACATGACGGTCTTCAAAGATGACGATCGTGTAGCATATCTGGTCTACTCGTCTGATGACAATAGTGAACTTCATATCGGACCTCTTACTGAAGATTATCTTGATGTGTCACATGTGATGAGGAGAATTCTTGTG
The DNA here is from genome assembly GCA_963930655.1 of Myrica gale. Taxonomy (NCBI): domain Eukaryota; kingdom Viridiplantae; phylum Streptophyta; class Magnoliopsida; order Fagales; family Myricaceae; genus Myrica; species Myrica gale. The sequence continues at coordinate 22,950,790 of OZ005619.1, read as the reverse complement.
GGGCAACACCGAGAAGCCCCAGCTTTATTCAAGCTCCAGGGCACATATTACATGATCACATCAGGGTGCTCTGGATGGGCCCCAAATGAGGCGCTGGCCCATGCAGCAGAGTCAATCATGGGACCTTGGGAGACGATGGGAAACCCATGCGTTGGAGGGAGCAAAATTTTTAGACATACGACTTTCTTTGCTCAGAGCACATTTGTGATCCCTATCCCGGGGTTTCCAGGTTCATATATTTTTATGGCAGATAGGTGGAATCCAGTTGACTTGAGGGACTCAAGATACGTGTGGTTGCCTTTGATAGTTGGGGGACCTGCTGATCGCCCTCTTGACTATAACTTTGGATTCCCATTGTGGTCAAGAGTGTCAATATATTGGCATAGAAAGTGGAGACTTCCCTAATGGGTGGAGTGGGTTTAAGTGATGTAGGTTCATGTAATGCAGTTTGTATACCACATCTGATGGTTTTGGTCATTCTTTCACTAGCTTTCATACAGGATTGTTCAGTTCCAAACACACCCAGTAAAGTTACACATTTCTTTGTTTAGGTAATGTTCATATTTAGGTGTGAGAAGGTTGTTATATTTTGTCCCAGGTGGATTATCATTTTATTGACACTTTCGCCAAAAAATGAAACTTTTTTCTTCCTTTTTGCTTAAGTAGAAAGCGGTCGCGTGCCATAATGTTAAAATTGCATTCGTTAATTTCTCTTCTTCTTCCTACTCTGCTGGTAAAGAATCAGCTTATCAAAACAAATAACAAAAAAAGAAAAAGAAAAAAGGTATTGAATCATATGAAGAATTTGGCCATAAAGGTTTGCAGTTGACAGCTGAATCCAAATGGGTTTTGACAGACTTATGAAGAGACCTCGTCCTGTTCGCTCATTACCAATCACGGCCCATTGGCTTTTACGCAGAAAACCCATCAAAGCATCAACCCAGAGTAAAAAAAATTAGATTATCTACAGTACTCGCACTCTACAGCCTCATCCAAACTATCCAAGCATACGCTACCTAGGTAGGTGGCCAATACGTACCATCACCACCATTCTATAATTTCTATTGTACAGTATAACACATGAAATGGAATTTTTTTACTTTTCAAATGTGTTGCCACTTTGATTTGAGATGTGAACTGTGCTTTTATTAAACCAACAAAAAGACTTCAGTGAGGCAGACTAAAAGCTAGCAATGCTTGCCAAGAAAAAAAAAAGCTAGCAATGCTGTGGGAAGAAATTTGCATTATATACCGACCTGTGACGAGGTCCATATAAGAATATCTGATTTACATGTCTCACCAAATTTGGTCCCCCACTATGCCCAGGGATGTTTAGGAGTACTGTTTTGCTATGTGACAGACTCCAATGGACCACCAGTCGATCGCGACCCAGATGGAGTGGTTTGGAAATATTGGTTGAGTGTTAATTAAGGTACCCTAATGGAACATGATTACTATATATATATATACACACGTATATCTACAGATCTCTGAAATGGAAAGTTTCATCCAATGGCATCCCCGAGAGTAGTAGCAAATTTGGGCCCCCAGTCCCCCACCATGCACTGCTTGCTCAGAAATAAATTATGTTGAACGTGTGAATGCATCAGTAAAACCCCGGTCCCATGAAACTCTAAAAAAGTAAAGAGCCAGCCGGTCCTGTCAATTTGACAAAAGCAAAACTAAAGCTTAAAGCTAAAGAAGTTAATGGCCAGCAAGCAGACATCTCCCTTTAGAAATAACCCATATGAAAACACACATGTAAGCAACCTAAGAGTTTTAACTAATCAACTACAGAAAGATCAACGCAGGTGGAGAGGTTGGAAAGAGCGTAAGCATATATGTTAACGTGGAGTGGGCAAGTCTCCTCCAAATGATTTAAGATGCGAAATCCCTTAAAAGCAGTTCCCACTATGCCTCTCTCTCTTTTTTTAAATCTTATTCCCTCCTTTCCGTGGGCCAAAAACGTACCTCCATCACCATGAAAGAGTTTCTGGTGCTGGTGGGAGCCATGGATAGGCAAAAAGCTTGTTGTCGATGCCGATGGAAAGATCATCACGATTGGCTTTAAAAAAAGAAGAAAAGAGAGAGAGAGAGAGGAAAAGATCATATCGACAGCATGTATATTGTAAGTATAGCGTGCTCGCTACTAAAACCATCTTTGAGACACTGTTGACTAAACACCTTTTTATGAGATTCTCCAAACACAACCCAACTCAACTCAGTGGCCGTCCAAAGATTCTTTGGCCCCAAATTTAGATAACTACCTTTTTGTAAGAGTTGAAATTTAAAACTATATATTTTCTAGCTCATTGAGCTGATATCACCTTAAATGCACTAAATACGTACCAAACTTCATTGGAACTGCTGACCCCACCTTAAAACCTTAACTTTAATTTGCTTATAAGACCATCTGAATTAAGAACATAATTTTTTAAAAAAATATGCTTTTTAAGCCATTAAGTAGGATGAGGTGCTTCAGTGTGGACTGTACGTCAATGAATGATAGAGACAAAGTTGGATCATATCCATCTTAAATGTTGCAAATGAATGCATGTTTTAATTAGATTATGCAAATATTATATATGTTACAAATGATCAAGTAATAATTATATCAGAAATACTTGACTGCACGTGTTAATTTGGAGATTAACTGGGACGAAATCTCTATGGAATTCCCTCATTTGAAAAAAAAAAGTCTAGAGATACCATAATCAAACCAATACTAAATTACGTACGTACAGATCACAATATTATGCCAGCAATTAATGAAAATTAATTTACTTCATTTCTATTTCAAATCATGCAAATCCCTGGCCTACTCGATCTCTTCTGTCTTCTAAACACACCCACAATTAAGCTCCACCCATGCACGCCCAAAGGGAAAAAAAAAAGGAACTATTACACGTGTGGATTACTTCCAAGCGTGTAAAACCCCGCCGCCGCCATGGTCAAGGCCTCCACGCACTGGCCCACACCACCGGCTGATCCTTCCACGACAAGAATATTCCAGCAACATCCGAGCACTGTGTCATCGACCAACCCTCCCTGTACCTCCTCAACAAGGCGCGTACATCATCACACACCTCGTCGCTGAACGACAACGGGCTGAAACCGCCCCCATGCAAGCGCCGGGACCAGCGCACCGCCGACTCGCGCCTCTCGACCGAGTCGGACGGCGCACAGGCCACCAGGTCCACGACAGCGCGCCCAGCCGCGCGCTCGAGCATCAACCGCTCGTTGCTCGTCTTCGGAAAGCTCTCGTCCAAAGCTTCAAAGTAAACCTTAAACCATCTCAAGCATTCTTCAAAGCCTTTCACAAACTCGAGCCCATCAACCCCAACGTCAAGATCGGCTTCTTCTTCAACAACAGTAACTATCCTCGGCTGCAATCTTCGGAAAGCCGATATCATATAATCCCGGCGGTTACCGAGGGCTGTGATTGAATGTAACGAGCCGACACAGTTGATAGCTAGGGCTTCATCGTCTTTGAGGTCTAACTCCTCTAGGTTTAAGTCCGAAAGATCACCACCATGCTGGATGACATTGAACTTGAAAGGCACGCCCATAAGCCTAGCGAACTTTTCCATTCTGCTTCCAATCTCTTTCATTACTTTTTGCACTGCAGCCACACCACCGAATTTTGTGGCCACCACGGTGGTGAGCCGGAGATGCGGGGTTTCGTCGCTCCGCGTTGCTAGGGCTTCAAGCAAAGTAGGCCACTGGGTACAGTATGTGTTGCTGAAATCAACTATATGCAACTTTGGCTCACCTTCAAATACTTCCATGATTGCGCCATTACATGCTACATGTCCGAACGTAGTCCACGGGCTCACCTCTTGAAACTTCAAGACCGTTTTCCTAGTTGATTCGAAGGAGCAGGTTTTCTCTGATGCGGACGCTAGAGTGCGGTAACATCGGTCACCGGAGTCCATCATGCGGCTAAACAAGGCTTGGAGGAAGTGGGCAGCTAGCTTTTGATCAGTATCTCCGTAAGGAGAGCTGAGCTCATTGAGCATCCACATGAGATGTTGGACACGATTGCTGTTCTTATCCGCGATGGCTCGTGCGGTTTCGAGCAGTATTTCGGGTGCCCACTTTCCAGAGAAATCGAAGTTGAAATCACGGACTGGTGAGAAAGAGAATTCAGTCGGGGTGCTTATGTTTGTGGTGGTGGTAGTTGGGGTTGGGATAGGGGTGGTGGTGGTGGTGGAAGGGTGGGGGTGATAGGGATAGTAGTGCTTAGAAGAAGACGAGGAGAAGTCTTCTTCATCCATGAAAAAGTTGAAGCATTCTTCGTCTTCTTGTTGGTAGTGATGGTTTTGTCTGGAGGATCGAGAGCTGCTTGAGGTTCTGCTGGAGTTGAACGATTGATCAGATTGAAGACTTACTAGCCTAAACAAGGTATCCATTTAACCAACTCACAGAGACCCACATCAATAAACTGTGAGCCTGTTTGGTCTTTAGATGGAGTAGAGATGGGCGTTTTGAGTTTTTAACAGCTATGGGAATTGGGATAGAGAATGATTAAAAGAGGGATCTTAAAGTTGGAATTTAGCCAAGGTTTAACTTCAAAACATAATTGGGGGAATCTAAGTGGGTTAGATTTTACTTTCTTTTGGCATAATCGATGAGGAATAAGAGTTGGGTTGGTTTCCTTCTAGCTTAGGTTGGTCTTTATGAGTTATATTGTGTTTTAGAGGGGACTGACCGCAATAGGGCCTTAATCTGTAAAACCTGGAAAGTGGCATCGACTGGCTGGTGTTATAGTATTAGAATTGTCTGACAAAAAGATGAAAAGTATGAGGAAAAGTAAACTGGTCGTGATCACTAAATGGGTTAGTGGATTAGCTTTTCATTCTTTTAGAGAGAGAGAGAGTTACAAGCTTTTGAGTGCGAGCAGGCGTGCCAACTATGTTTTGGGGAGAGAGAGAGAGAGGCATGAGTAAAGCTGCCGGCGTGCATCATCATCATCAAACCCACCATCACCCCAAGCTCAACGCCACAACCCACTCGCATTCTTTGCCCCCTAATCCCTCTTCAAATTCTGCCAAAATTCCCCCCAATTTTCCCATTTTTTATACTACTATAATATGCCCATACTTGAAAATGTCAATATAATAATGTTGTATCCAAATACCAAAATGTGCTTTCCCCAGAATCTAGGGCATGCCTTTCACCCTTTTTCCCTACTCCCCTATGATAGTTTATAAAACCACTGTAATCTCACTCCCAACACCACCAAGGTCAGGCCATTTCTCTACAAAGCCCAACCATACTGCTCTTCGATCCTCCATGTCACAATCCCAATATCTTATCTTCCTATGCCAAGTTGGCTCTCCATGATTCTGCCCCAAGGCCAACTTGAACTTCCAGTACTGCCCAGGCCTATCATCAATCTCACGAGTCTTTGTTCCTTTAGAAAGAAATTCTAAACCTTCCCAGCTTAGAAAGAGGTTGTTCGTAAAACCGCATATCGTGAATTTTTTTGGGGCGTCGACGTTAGCGAAGATGTGAGGATTTAAGGAGAGGGCTTAGTGGGTTTTAGGAGACATGTCTTCATTAATTGACATGTCATCCTCAGGAGCGTTGAATTAATTGCAACTCATCCAGGCCTTTCATCTACACATATCTAGAAATTAGCTATCTGAATAGAATCTAAATCCATGTTTACTTTCTAAAAGCTGTAGAATTAACTTATCCTTCGGAACTCTGAATTATTATATATATTATCGTGTCAAGTGGAATATGAACCAAACCTGTTTGCCGAATTATTTGGATTTTCTTCTTGTTTCTTGGTTTTCTTCCATCAATCATTAGGAAAAATATTCCATGTTTGTGCTCTTTGTCTTCTCTAGAGAAGTTGGTTCGAGGTAGTTTTCTCGGAAAGCCATAACATGGAGACACGAACATGGAGGGGTATTGCCCATCTTCCCATCCAAGTACGTACACCCAACAGTCGTGAATTTCCCTGTGAAGAATGGCAGTCTGGTGACTCAATTCCCGATAATTATCTGAAGAATTTATTCCCCAGAAGAATCCCTACTTGCAAGGCCTACATGGCGCCGTTTCGTTGTCATGCATACATGTTAATTCATTAAATTAATTAAACCCCTTGTCGTGAGGCTAATTGTATTCTAAACAAAGACATCACACAAAATCAATCAAGGACTACATTAAGGATGCTTATATATATATATATATATATATATAGATAGATAAAATGTCACTATCGATCTTAACTATAGTTGAAGGTTTCTTTCTATTTCTTGCTTACGATAATTAACATATATATATATATATATATGTGTGTGTGTGTGTGTGTGTGTGTGTTATATTAGATCGGTTTGTTGGATCTGCCCTGGTGGGTTGATTTCTTGAGACATTTTTTTTGTTATTTTTCCTATTTTGGTTGGCATCGAATATATAACAAGATCAATATTAGTAATTTTGATTCAAAGATAAAACAGAAACCTCCAATCTGAACTTATTAATGTACGAATTCTTGAAGCTGGTCTGTTATAACATGTTTGACGCAATTATGACAACCTTCTAATTCTATATATATATATATATATATCATCGAACACTAACCCATTAAATTAAGTAGTACTTCCACCATCGACCAATTAGTATGAGGGGTTTAGTTTAACAGTTTTGGATTGGGTCGGCAATGGCAACTTAATTAAACAAATACTGCTTGTAATTAATAAGGGATATTTTAGATTTTAGAAGAGATTGCGGGTTCAGTCAGCTGGAGATGATAATATAGTATATATTAGTACGCAAGCACATATATCAGAACACATTTCAGCTTGGGGCCATTAGATTAGACCGGCCAGGGATTGAAAACAGTGTTGGCCCTATGCCTTTCCTCCTCAGGACCTTTCTTTCTTATATATATATATAGATTAATTATAAACTCTCTGGCGATTATACATATTTTATATAATTATTAGCAAGGAGCACCTACTCCATGTAGTATTAAGAAAGAGTTTATTGACTTTGACGACGAATTGTTGTGAATTAAGTTGTAGGCGGGACAAAATAGAGTTCGCTAGCTGGACCATAAGCTTAGGCAGAAAACCTCAGAGCTAGATGGTTCCTGAATTGGTTGTTTAACGGAGAGAGACCAGTTGGTTTCAGCTATTTCCCTTGACAATAATGTCAGGCTTATCAGAACACCATGTCATTGTTACAATTGCCACCTGGAGTGAGTAATTGCTCATCCAAATAAAACCCTCAAAAAAGAATGTCAATTTCTAGTAATTCCTTTTTGATTAATTTTATTTTTCTAATTGAGTGTTTTAATCATCTTACACATACCTTGACTAATAGCGAAATCAATGCAATTCATAATCTTACACAGACCGAGCAATTACCAAAGATCTACGTGAATCTTAAATAAAATCCCACTCAAAATACTGAAACTTTTAGAAATTTGCTCATATATACTATATTTATATATTGTGATGTTTCAATTAAAAAGAATGGAGATGACGATCTAAGAACTAATTTTGACCGCAGACTGAGAATGCTTTAACATCAATCATGCTCTCTGATATGTATTGGGAGATAAGAGAGTTTTTGGACAAAATTCTGCTTCTTATGTTACTAGAAACGAACTGAGTCTCTGATAAAATACATCCTATTGTTACATAGAGCCAAAAGAATCGAAATGCGGTGTATTGTCCCCTTCCTGTCTGTCTTTCTCTCTCTCATTTCACCACCTCAAAAGAACCTGTCATAAAGCTGGCCAACACGACTCCGTCACCTTTTTTTCCTCCCCGTTTTTAACACATGGTACCATATTGTGAATTCTCACCAACCAGAAAAATCTTTGAATCCTCCTGTTGAGACTCCCAATTTCCTCTTCTTTGCTACAGCAATCGCCGTTAGATTAGTGTCAATCGCAGCAGATTCAGCTTGAGCATTTCTTGCTTTCAAGTACTTTCCAACACCACCACCGACAGTTCCAGAATCTGTTGTTCCTGAATCAGGATTGCTATACCAGGACCCAATTTTATCCTGAACGAAAGGGGAAAACATTACCGACTTGATTATAATAAAATGACAATGTGAGAGAGAAAGAGAAAGAGCAAAAAGCAAGTACTCTGCCCCATAGTAGAAAGAGTCCAGAAAAACTCACATTTTCCTCATCCTCAGCATTCTTCTCATCTTTGGCCTTCTCTTCCTCTTCTTCATCGGATTCCAGATACGGATTCACGAATATTGTTATACTAGTTATTTTAATCTCCTCCTGCAAAATTTATAGAACAAATTAGAAAAAATGAGGTGTTTGAATAGTTGTTAAATCTCATGATCCAGCTGGGCAACTTTCTAAATCAGAACAAGTTTTGCTATCAATTCTGTAAGATGAAAAGAACACAAAAAGCAATTCCGCTTACTTGAAAAATTATCAGTACAACCAGATTATGACTCCAGCATTTTCTATGAGTACAGCTTCCAAGATCGCTACCAATTGAAAATTAACTAATGCCACCATACAGTATATTAACAAATCATTTTGTATAAATAACAGTGCTCAACCCACACCATTCTAGGCGCAAAAAAAAACAAAAAACAAAACGAACATAAGAAAATTCATCATTAGCTTAAGTAAGACAATAACTCACCAGTGGTCTGTCATCATCATCAACAGGAACCTTTTCCATCACTGCCAATGTAGTCAAGCCACCAACAACTCCACCAAAGACCGTATGTTTGAAGTTTAAGTGATTTGCAGACTTGTAAAGGATGAAAAACTGGGAACCATTTGTGTGGGGACCACTATTTGCCATACTAACTACACCTCTACCAGTGTGAAGCAACTTGGAGTTCGGTTCATCTTTGAAAGGCTTTCCCCATATAGATTCACCTCCTTTCCCTGTACCAGTTGGATCACCACCTTGAATCATGAAATTCCTAAAATAAAATGGACAATACACCTCTGCAGAACAGTCATACTAAATAAACTAGAGATGAAAAATAGATATATCGCATCACTAGTAGACAAGTTGGACTATACCGGATGTTTCTATGGAAAGAAAATCCATTATAATAGCCACGTTCACAGAGGGTGATGAAGTTCTCACATGTCCTGGGAGTAATATCACAATGCAGCTCAATGTTCAAATCACCATGTGTTGTATGCAGCTGTACAAATCCTTTCTTCTTCGGAATTTTCTCAACTTTGACATATTCAAATTCATTTTGGTGATAGGGTCAAATGAGGTAGAAGTGAAGGATCGTGAGGCAGCGCCAGTAGTAAAATGGCTCTTTACCTGATATAACAACTTACGTTAAAACAGACCAGCACACCTGCCAAATAAAACGCCTGGGCAGCGAATAGAAGTCCAACCAACTAATATACATAAAAAAACTAGTAAATTCTACGCAACAGGATTCATTCCTCAAACAAAATTTCAAATTGCTCATTGGAAAAGAGCTCCTCAATCTCAAACCTTTTTTTAATTGAGGTTTTAACGAAGGAAAACTCACCATCTTCGCATTCACAGGTACCCTCTCACCAGCCATGTGCATAGCTATCTTAGCAGCCGTTTTATCACTTGATGCAGCTTTAGCAGCAGCTGCGCTTCTTCCATGTACTGAAGCAGACGCAGCATCTACAATACTGAAAGCCTGAGCTCTAACCTCTCCATCCAAATTTGATTTAGGATCTTCTTTAATGCGTGACCTTGCAGCTAGAATTACAGCAAGTGCAGCAGCCCTTTCCTTTTGTGCCTTGCTGCCACCTCCCCCAAGTAATGCAGCTTGCTTTCCTTTTTCAGTTCCGAGCTCCTCCAGCATCTGCTTAATATCCCCAGAGACATTTATATTATAACTTGGATCTGAGCACATTTTCTTTAGCTCTAAAAGGAAACAAAAAGGTCAGAATCGCAAAAGAGAAAGGGGGAAGGGAAGCCGGAGGTGGGAGAAGAAGAAAGGCTCCACAGCTGACCATGCAAGGAGGTTTAACTGACCTTCATCATCAAGTTTCAAACTATTTTTAACATGATCAAAATCCAGGAGAGCCTTGCTGTCTAGTGCACTAGGATTCTGTAACACATGCCAACAAAGAGAAGAACGTTTATGAAAAACTCAATGCATAAAAACCGCTAACAAGCTTTCAGAAAACAAACATTGTTTATCTCAAAGCAATTCGTATCTGAATTGTTATAAGGTCATCTTTTGTAAATGGTTCATCAGTTAGAAGCTCCTTCCAGTTCTTGTTCTTGATGTTCAATTCTTTAATTGCCTGTGTAACAAAGAGAAAAACAAGAAGTGGAATGAACATAGATGTACCTTCGGAGGAAAGTCAATCTACTGGCACAGTCCATCAGCAGAAAAACAAACCTCATAAGAGAACACATTTCCTGTAGTCTTCACAGCGGCTATGTGCGTAAATTCAGTAAAAACCTTGTTTAACACATGGCAATGAAACTCTCCTGCAAAAAGTTCGAAACTGTATTAATTAGTTTTTAGAACAGCATGAAGAAGAGACAACATAGGATTTGTACAAATCAATAACATAAACCAGAATAAAGAAGCCATCATAACATTTCAACTAGATATCTTTGAACTTGCGTAGTTAGAATCCTTCGTAATCTGTATTAACTGGATTAGTGTCAACAAGCAGGCTCTGCTAGATAGAAACAGTTCCAAGATGTAGTTTCACATAGTTCCAATACTGGTTAGACTCATGACTTTATGGTTGTAATAAAAAATAACATACACTTCTATCTTGGCCAGTAGCTTTTCTTCCCTTTCCTTTTGTCTTGTTTAGTACGCTCATATGCTTTGATGAGGCCTCTAGCTGTCTCTTCAAACCAGGTGAAACAGTTGCTGAGGGATCCCATTAACTACGTCAACTGGTTCCCATTATCCAAAGTCCAAACTGCAAATTGTGCTCTAGTTCTGTCGGACATGTTCTTATCATGTCCAGAAATCATTAGCTCATATCAAGCTAATGAAAGAGCGAGCATGACTACTTTTAAAAGCTAGTTGACCACAAGATAAGTTATTCCCACCAACTTGTTGACCAATTTTCTATCCTGAACAAGATGCATTCATAGAAGAAATAAATAAAATCTCCTCAAGATCATACCGAAATGCTTCTCCAAAATGGGGGTAAATAACCGAACTATACTGCAATATAACCAACAGCACAAAGAACACACATTCAAAGACAGGGGCAGAGCATCCCCTTCTGTCATGCTAATTGCCTATGCTCTCATACACAGCCTGGAGCAGCAAGCAAGAAAACTTCACATAGAACTACAGGGCTTATTTTTTTGGTTTCCCTAGGTATTTGAATTTTCATCCTGCATCTACAATGCAGTTAAAACAACCAAACCAAGATCCCCGATAGCACCACAATCCCGCAACTTTAGCTGACATACCCAAACCAACTGACTCACGCCTCAAAAATACTTCTCTGGTAATATAACTAACATTCATACATGCAAAAAAAATGTTGAATCCAGATGCAAATAACTGGCTCCTTTCACAGACTCAAATACGAGCTTTTAGCCACCACATGACATTTGAATAAAGGTTTAGAGATGGGCCTGCTCAAATTAACAAAATTTGCATAACATGAAATAAAACCTTCAACTGAAGCTCATAAAAAAGTCAATAAAGAAACAACAGAGAAAGAATGTGTTCTGAAGAATAAATACAAACCATCAGAGTTCTTGTGGAATGTTAGCGGGATGAGATCCTCTTGCTTCAGCGGAGCTCCGGTTACAGGATTTTTCCCGTACTTTCGAATGTAAGGGATTATACTCCTGCCCAAATTTTGCAAAATCAAATCCAAAACCACTTGGGGCTCTCAATTTTTTTCAGAAAAAGAACACCAAGTAATAAGTTTTACATAATATCAAAGACGCTGCCATCGGCGGTGCACACCAGGTCCTCGAACGGCGTAAACGTAAGCTTGCCACGAAAAATTAAAATCCCAAAATTAGAAATTGAATAACAGAGAGAAAGCGAGAGAGAGTTTCTGGGTACTTACGCGCAGCAATAGAAGGGGAGACATTTGAAGGGGGTGCGGGTCTCTTTGGATTTTGCGCCCCCTCAGTCCGTGGCCCACTCCGTCTTTGTTATGTACATCCGGTCTTTACTGTGCTGCTTCTTCCCCATCGCTCCCTGCGCACTAATCTACTTCTCTGTCGTTCCCGCAAATCAACTCAGTGGAGCTAACGTTAAGATTCTGTTTCTCTGCTCGTAATTACTGTGCTCACGCTGTGTCAGAGAGAGAGAGGAGGAGGAAATTTCTTCGGCTTCAGTATTCTGCCTTTCTAGAACCCGTCGGCCGTCGCGGACAGCGCCACCGTCGAAACAATGGGGCCTCTCAAGGCCTACAACATATTTGGGCTGGAAATCGTTTGGACTTCTAAACTGGTATTGCTAAAAAGAAGGGTTCGCAATTAACCTAAACTTGTATAGAAAGGCCCATCGCTCGCCTAACCGTTTGGGCGAAAAATTATTTGGACTATTGAACGCTTAACCCACAAAAAAATCAAACGGGCTGGTTCTTTTGTTTAAAAGGCCCAAGAATAGTCCACTTGCTTTTCCATCTACAGCTTCGGAACTCGGGCACGATGTTCTGGGCAGCGGAAGTCCAGGAACAGAAAGTGGGGAGAATGGGAGGTCCGAACACTGACTGCAGCGACAGCAGCAGCGGAGAGGAAGACGGTGAGGCCGAGTGGAAAGCGGCAATCAATTCTGTCGCCGCCTCCTCCTCCGCCGCTCTTCTCTCTTCCTTTGTGAATGGATTTTCCGCTGCTTCCAACAATTCAAGGACACCAAACACTACCCAAAATGACGACGACGATGATGGTAGAGACCAAAAACGGAACACAATGCAGCTTAAGAACTACCAACTCAAGGTCAGTGAGTTCAGTGCCAAAGTCTTAGTCTTGTACAGTTTTTGTTATTTGATTCATGTTATGTGGTAGACGAATTCTGTGGGATGTGGATTTGGTTCCAAAAAAAAAGCAGCTTTGCAAGTAAAGGATGAATATTTTATTCTACAAGCCTACAGAGGGACAGAGGGACCTGGCTCGTTTTCTATACGCTTGAAAGATTCACGCTTTGCATATTTTAGAGTTAGGACTTGTTGGCTGTGAATACGGTATTTATGGCCTCAATTTGGTTTGTAGTTTACTTCTATGTAAGTAGACGTGGTTGAACCACTACTAGGATAATCGAACGCTTTTTAATCTTTTCCTTGTTCTTCGCGAACGTTTTTTAATCTTATTTGCCCATAATACGTACAAAATTATGTGTAACAATACCAAATATAAGTAACCATCTAAAGCCACCCCAGTTGTCAAGCCGGGTTGCTTTTAACTAAATATATTTGTTTCAGAAGCAAAATACTACTAAAACTGAGCTGCTTTACTTGACAGGTATCTGTTAGCTTCGATTTGAATCAATGTTTGGGATTCGGTGTTCGAGCAGCATCTCTGCATTTTCATGAGCAGTATTGCAATCCATCTTAATCTAGAGGAGTACTCCTCGTCTCTACTCAAAGATAAGTACTATTGCGCTGTAAATGTCTTATTACCAAAACATCATACACAATAGGGCTTTCCCCTTTGATTTGATCTTATTTATTGCTATCTAAATTATGGAAGCCCTAGAGCACAAAGTGGCTTCCATGACACAATGACCAGTGATCAATTAATCGAGCGATTAATTAATCTTAATTATGTTTCTAGTTGGATAACAGACTGGAAACGAGCTGTTTCCTGATCGAGGGAAAGAAGCACATTACTTTTTGCAGGAAACTACATGAATATGTAGAAAGAGGCCTATCAGCATCCAGGAAATGAATGGGGTTTACCACATATCAGGCCTGCAGATAGCCTTTCTCCTCCAAGTACGATATCACTGTTTCAGCCATTACACATGGGGAGACACAGTCCCCTACCTTCTGCTGTAATACTATCTGCAACAATAAACATTGAGAGAGGAAGTCTTTTTGTCAAGAAACAGGGAAAAAAATCCCACAACATGCCTGATTTGTAGTGTCAGGAAACCGCAGAGTCCAAGAATAACAACCCAAAAGTCCCACCAAAAAAATTGCTTAACCTTTGCATGTTTTTGTGAGTAGAACTAAATGTCCAGTGCATGTGTATTTGCATATAGGTGCACATTCACGTCTGTCAAACATGCATGATCTTCTTTATGAGCATACGTACCTCACAATTTACTGGTGGTTCATAGGGAGCACTTATGCCTGTAAAACCTGTAGAATGCCAAATAAGTATTAGACAGAAGAAATTAGCGCGACCAGGATAAATCCTTTAATTTCACAAAACAAGCTAGATTATAGCCCGAGTTAGAGTTCTGTTAAGAATATAGGTTGCGTATACCCAGAATAGAGAGAGAAAAAAAAGTATGACAAGGTGATGTTCACATCATTAATCTAGAAAAAAAACAGAGCTTTTTTGTGCGTAAAGAGAAATGTTTCCCCAGACGTAAGTTAGTGACAGCAATATAATGGGATGGCATAGCAGAAAAATAGACAAAGAGTTAATCCGTAAATCTCTGAGACGGAGAGCTTCAAAATGATGAAGTGTCTCACTACTCACTAGTACATTGAGAAACACAGAAAGGAAACAGCCAATATTCTGATGCCATGCTTATATGCAACCTCCACTAAGATACCTTTTATCTTTCCAGATCGTGCAAGCTTGTACAGTCCCTTTGGGTCCCTTGCCTCGCACAGTTCCAGTGGCACATCCAGAAACACCTATAAAGTGTCGTCATTTTCAGTTAATTGCTGGCGACCAAGAATGTTCTGCTTGGTTCAGAACTTGAATGAAAAAATTCCAACCTAAGCCCTCATAATCCAAATTTCCCAAAGAGAACCGCATACCTCAATGAAATCTCCTTCTGGCATTAGCGCTCGGCAGGCATCTCTGTCTTTCCTGTAGGGAGATATCAAACTAGCAATGCAAATGATACCGGCATCTGCAAAAAGCTTTGCTACCTCGCCTGAAATTATGGATTTCAAAATCATTATAATGGATACGATTAACTAGAGAAAAAACTAGTAAACTGAACCCAATGAAGACTCACCAATCCTTCGTATGTTTTCTGCACGATCTTCTGCTTTGAAACTAAGATCACTGTTTAGACCATGCCGCACATTGTCACCATCAAGAATGTAGGTCAGCTTTCCTCTCGCGTGCAAGCCTCGACTCAAAGCACATGCCAAAGTGCTTTTCCCTGAATGTGACTGAAACATATGAGAGAGAGAGACTGGGACAGAGAATATGGACTACAGAGCTAGCATAAGAGAGTAGTATCATTAGTTGTAAGCTATGCTAGAACTCATATAAGATCCAAAGACACTCCAAGTTCTATAGATTGCGTCATAGTGGTCAATACAATTGAACTGAAGCATTGTTGCTCAGAAGAAAAGGTCTCAAGGGACTTAATTACTGAAGTTGTAAAGATATCAAATAAAGATCAATAATATTATTTTGTTCTTACTTTTCATGTTCGATCGTAAAAAACTGTTTCTCAAAATCAACACATGTTAGGAAATTACACACGTAATTCAGGTGCAAGGACCAGCTTTTGAAACACTAAGCGCTGTCGGGCAAGGCTAACCTCATGTTGCAGCGGAATTAAAACAATGTCTTAAGAAACTTACGAAATCAATGCGTCAAAAGAAAAAAGTATCCTTTGAAGACATTCTTCCTAGTGTGAATTCCACGTGAGCCAAGTAGCAATATAGGATTTCAACACAGAACCGAACATTGGATTAGAAAACTAACAACCTCAGTTTAGAATCCGAACAAGCAGGAATTCGGCCTTAACACAACAAGTAAGTCAAGTAAACCTGAATTGAGTGAGGTCAAGCTAGAGCCTAATAGAGAAAAAACAAAACCTATGTAACTGATTTCAACATGAACAAGCTCTCCAAGTACACACTTTAAAACTTCAAAAGCTCAGAGAAATTATAATTGTAGCATACAAAGGAAGCAAAAAAAAATTATCTTGTGTATATGAAATACACAGCGTATCCCTCCAAAAGTTGCAGCACAGACACCATCCAACGACTACTGAAGGCAAAAGGAATCAAATATCACAAACCTGAACCACTAAGACCAGTTACCCATATGACACATCCTTTTTGCTTAAGCAGCTCTTGCCTATCAAATTTCTCCACTGAACTTTTGTGCCATACGATGTTCTTCGCCACGGTTGCCTCCATCTGGAGGATATTTTCACCTGTTAGATAATCAGTTCAGATCAGAGCCAGGAAATTGATCCATGGACGAAAAAGAAAGATTGCTTTTGCGAACATGAAGAACAACCGCTTAGGAAAAAAAACGTGAAGAAGAACCCGTAAAAAGACTATATGCTCCCGGCATGATAATCCAACAAAGTCAACATTAAGATGCGTACGTTTCTTTGAAGATGGTAATAAAAAGAAACGACCTCGTTTTGGTGCCATCTTCTTCAACCAGAAAAGCGCAACAACCATTCAAAAAGAACACGTGGAGCAACGTCGGTCCGCGACCAAACTTTTTCATGTACGAATAAATTAAACTTGAAAATAAAAAAATAAGAAGAAACAGAAAATGAAATGTGGACAGAAGCAAAGACGTTAACTTCAGTCAATCTTTGATGTTTTTGGGCAACAACTTCAACTCGCACTACGCCCGAAGAACCTGAAAACGAGGAGTACCAGAAATGGCAGCACAACCAGTCGTCAATGACGCGATTGAGAACACCAGCTTCTTTGCTTTAGCCGGCTCAATAAAGCTCGATCTAACATCGATGCCACAGAGTCCTATCCTGTTTCTCCTATAGCCCAGTCCAACCGCATCTAACCGGGAAAACGAAAACGCTCCCGCTTCTTTTATCGCCGCCATTTCCCTACTGTTTGCTGAACAATAATCCCGGCGCTAATACTACGGACAGAGTAATGGAACTCTCTCTGGGTGATGAAACTTCCTTCTGAACTAGCGGAGGGTGAGGTGGTGGAGTTTTTGTCACCAGAGAGAGAGAGAGTGGAGGCCTTGCTGTCATTTGTTGTTTGTACTGAATCTTTTCCCCGAGCTGCCCTCCCAATTAATTGATCAGACCTTTGTGTTTTTAATTAATGCCGATTAATTGCATAAACAGTTGGTGGGCCGCTCACAAATCTCCAAGAGAATGAAAACGATAGAAGTCTTAGGCCCGTCCAAGATCCGGTTTGGACCGATTTTGAGGTTGGATCTTGACATTTTGGGTCAATTTCGATATGGATCAGTTTGGAGAGGTATACTCTGGTCCGGTCCCGAGTTTTCATGAGGGTAACTTGGAACCAAATCAGAATACATTGGTTTACCGGTCCGGTCAATTCGGTTTCAAAAAAGTCAACCGCTTTTTGTCAAAACCTGTCCGGTCCAGCCGGTTTTTTGGACCGCCCCCGTCTTGACCTACATATGTATGATGTGTCTAGTTAATTAACATCCAGCCCCAGGGAGTTTAGGGGAGACAAAAATGACCGAAGAAACCTTAGCTACGCTACAGAGTCACGCAAATACTCTCGGTGTACAATGATATCCTCGTAGTCATCTTCCTCTCCGAGTACTCCCTTTTGATCCATCATGCAACTTGACTTTCTACTCTGCAATCCTTTCTTGGATGCTGATTTCGATACCCGAAATGCGCTCTTTAACCCATTTATCAACCTCTGTCGAATATTATTCTTTGTTCTTCTTGGAGGCTCTGTAGCATTGCACGAATCCTCGCGGGACAAAGATCCTGCTAGAGCTCTTTCTCGTTCCAATTGAAACCGAGAAGAAGCAGATCCTCTTTCACCTAATCTGTCTATCTTATTCTCTGACCCATAATGGAAACTCGCAGATCTCGCTGACCCCATTATGCTTCTCTGCGACTCAGATTCATTCAAGAGCTTCCTCATGACACTGAGCTCCTTCTCGAGGCTCTGGATACGAGAGCTCGTGGCATTCATTGCTGCCCTGAGATGGGCCGCCTGGGGAAGCACGGAAATGGATTGCCTCCAAAGGCAATCCCATTCAAAGAGTCAAAGGGACGGTCGGGATTGCCCAACCAAGAGAGTTGTGTGGGTCCCGGGCGGGACCCACACCTGACCCGGACAAGATTGGTTGGGCAATCCCAACCCTTGGATGGGCCCGACCGTCCCTTTGACTCTTTGAATGGGATTGCCTTTGGAGGCAATCCCTTCCCGGGAAGCACTGCGTCCCGCTCAAGGAGAGCTCCCAGGGTTGTGGGGTCGTCGTCTTTAGTACTGTCAATCCGTTGCCTGAAAGGTTGGCTGTCAGCTGCGGTGGAGAAAATGGAGCGCCGGGTGTTGAGCTGCTCAACCAAAATGGCTCGGACTATAAATTTTAGTGGCATTATAGGGTTCTCAACTGCCTCTAAGACCAGTTGAGGTGAGAGCTTGTTGCAGTCAATGGAGTTGCATATTTGGGCTTTCTGGTCTTCCGTTATCTTGCCATTGTATCTCTGGTAACAAATCAAGGAAGAAACAAAATCAACCAAAGGGAAAGAACAAGAGCTAGAGACTAAACAAATTAATGTGCAACGGCATCGATCAAAATTTGAAATATAGGTACACATTAAATCTCCGGAAGAACTAATTGTGTGCAATGTGATTTTAGAACTCATGATCATGAATGCTTGATACCAGGTGTTCTTCCGGGTCAGACATGCGGCATGCCCAAAGATCGGAGCTTTTCTCTCGTTACCCAAACATTAATATATAGATATATATACTATACGAGACAGTAAATGAAGAGTTGTCAGTAACGAAATATTTACATGTTCCGATTTCAATGTAATGCCTAAATTAAGCTACTAAAGACCTAATGTACAGTAAAACTAGAGAAAAATAGAGAGATGCATATGGCTGACCTTGAAATAAAGATTAACCGTCCTATAAAGGACGTCATGGCTCGTTAACCGACGGCGCATGGACTCGGCGACTATTCGGAAGTCCTCAGGGGACATCGGTATAACGTCGTCAAAACAAGGGACTTTGCCGGCTTCACCGTTATCCTCCACGGAACTTAACGCTTCGACACACCTGCTGACGAGAGACGACATTGTTTCCGCCTCCGGAAGCAGTGACAGGCAAGAGTGGAAAACTATGGACGCGTACTCTCGGTTAACGGCGATAATTCGACGGAAGTGGGTCTCAGTTACCTGCAGCAGGTTCTCCTCCTCGCCTTCACTTTTATTCCCCGTCATTTCCAGCAGCTCGGCAGCCGTTCTGAGAGCAGCTACGTTGAACGGCGTAATGACGATGTGGCTACCGTAACAGAAGTCCGCTACAAGAGAGAACGTTTCGGCCGTTATGTTCAACGGTGGGGAGAGTCTGAACTCCGAGATTTTCGTTATTTCCCGTCTTAAATATGCGCTTCTTGATGTCAGAGCATCCTAAGAACAAGAGGAGAGACATACAATAAATGACTCCTGTTTTTGCATTAATTGCTTACCTGCAAAAATGGCTCAGGAAAATTTATATTATATATATATATATATATATATATATATATATATATATATTGTCCAACCTAAGGCTCCCGCTCCTTACTTTTTCCCAACTGTAGAAAAGAATTCCAGCTGATAGACTTGCTGTTCTATCAATTTCGACCTCAATTATGCAAACAAACAAAAATCAGCAACATATGATCATTATCTTTCTCTTACTCCATTAACAGCCATGTTCAGCAGTTTCCCCAACTCGCTCGTGGTCTTATTTATGTTTTAAATGAGATATATTAATATAGACATATAGTGGTAACCCAGATGGCACCCTTCCGTAAAACATAACAGAAAATTAGAAGAAAACATCTAATTTGTAAGGCTGCAACAACAAGCTGTTTGGAGCAATTAGTAAGACAAAAAAAAAGACGCTGAATCGACTAACCTTGTGTAGATGGAAGCACCTTCCATGAACGCGTACCAAGATGTCTGTCTTCTGCCCCCTCGCCAAAGACCTGATAAATTAATCGTCTAAAATATTGCTGAGAAATATTTCTTGAAATGTGAAAGTTAAAAAGAGGAAATCAAGGAGAGGAATAAAAGAATTACCATGTCTGTACTCTTGTGTGGAGAGGTGTGGGCGGAGAAGAGAGAGTCAGGGACAGAGACGGGGAGGCGGAGGAGGATTCATATTCTCTTTCCTCATGTATAGTCTCTACCACTCCGAGATGCTTCCAAGCCCTCATTGCCATTTTTCTTCTCGTTCAGACAACACCGTGTATTCCATACTATTTTGAATGATGCTGTTGTTACCATCAGGGTTTCTGGGAAGGTGATAAATTCTCCCCTGCTCGGTTTAAATTGGTGGAGTGTATTAACGAAGCCGGTTATTGTGTGAGTAAAGCTATTGTGTGAGTGGACGGGTGAGATTAGAAGTTGAGAAATCAAACGGCTGACAAAATGTCACTTCAATTAATGAAATCGGGTCGGGTTCGTGGGTCAGATTCATTAATTGACATGACATTTTGTCGACCGTTTGATTTCTCAACTTCTAATCTCACCCGTCCACTCACACAATAGCTTTACTCATACAATAATTCTTCTTCCCTAGTTGCTTTTCTCCTTGACTTAACCCACCATAGGTCAAAGCAGGTAGGTTCCGGATTGGGTATTTGGTTTTTTTTTTTTTTAAACCACCCTAGTCGACATTTTCTTCGATTTGACTTTGTGAATTTTGATCTTGACTCATGTTTGATTTGGCCGTTAAGTTATACAGAAAATGATATGAATAGACTGAAATGCCCCTCAAAGAACAATTTTTTTTCCAAAAAATTCAAGAAATAAAATATATCAATGAAATATAATTTATATATAATTCTTTTTAATGATTTTTTAAATATTTATAATAATTTTGTCTTTGAAGGGCATTTTTTGTTATTTTACATGTGGTTTAACTGCCTTTAAAAACATATAGAATAGAATAAAAATATTTTAAAATTTGAGAGGTACCTGTTGATTTTTGCCCATAAATATAAGCTTGGTTCCTAAAAAAAATCAGTTTAAGAAAAATGTATTCTTAATCTCAATTTCAAAATATCATAAAAGCACAAATACGTGATATACATTTTTTTGTTTTTTTTAATGAAAAATATTTAATTTAGTGTGAAACAGTATTAGAATTTGTGTGAATTATGAGATTTTGATATTTGTTCAGTAAAAAATTTCAACCAAACATCGGCTTGTTTGTTTATTAAAATTTTAACATAATAAAATAATTACGAAATAATCTCTTTCTCCATCAAATTATTAACTTTCACTTAAAAAATTCATTCAATTATTTCTTTTTATATTTTTACAAATTTTAATACTTTAAAATTTTAACAAAGTAATCACTTTCAAAATGAAGGCCACGGAGTGCTGGTCCAATACATATGGGCCTAGTACAAAGAGATTAGCACATTGGACATATTTTGTAGCCCAAATTGATTCATATTTTGTAACCCAAATTGATCAGTTTAGGCCTAAAAAACGCAACATAAGAACCAAAAAACCCTAACGTGCTATAGGGCACCGTGCACCCGATATAAATCTTCAGAAACCCTACTACTCATTCTTTCCCCACTGCCGCTTCATCAGAGAGAACAGAGATCCGAGATGAAGTATAACCCTAGAGTGTCGAGTTCTCGTCGCAAGAGCCGTAAGGCTCACTTCACAGCGCCGTCTAGCGTGAGGAGGGTGTTGATGAGCGCGCCGCTTTCGAATGACCTGAGGAGCAAATACAACGTTCGTTCGATGCCGGTTCGCAAAGACGATGAGGTCCAGGTGGTGCGTGGTACCTACAAGGGCCGCGAAGGCAAGGTGGTACAGGTGTACCGTCGCAAGTGGGTGATCCACATCGAGCGGATTACTCGCGAGAAGGTTAACGGGTCCACCGTCAACGTCGGTATCAACCCCTCCAAAGTGGTCATCACCAAGCTCCGCCTAGACAAGGACCGCAAGTCCCTCCTCGATCGCAAAGCCAAGGGTCGCTCTGCTGCTGACAAAGACAAGGGCTCCAAGTTCACCGCCGAGGATATCATGCAGACCGTCGATTAAAACAATGAATAATCGGTGAAACAGTTTTCTGATATTATCAAATTTCGGTCATTAAGAAAGTTACTGTCTTAGGTTGTTTTATTGCTAGTGGTATTGAAGGGACAAGGATGTTATGTGTCGGATCTGGATATTTAGGTCTCCTCGAGACTGGATTTTGTGGTGCTTAATTGGTTAATGCGATATTTCTTGGTTTTCTGCTTATAATTTATTTAGTGGTTGCAATTTCTTGGTGATTTTGGTGTTTCGGTTTATTTTCGGTTAATGCTAATTATTCCTAGCTATGTGTGGCTTTTGTTTGTTATGTTTGGCTACGTTGTGATTGATTTTTATATTAATCTATGCATTAAATGTTTTAACTTTATCGATTTTGATGCGCCCTGAGATTTCTTGGGATCTGACAATAGTTACTGATTTCATTGGAGTACATTTTGAAAGAACCAAGGGTTCTTGGCAAACTAATGGCTACCATCGGAGTGTTTGTTTTCTAACTGAGTGACGCATTTAAATTCTGTTTACGTTTCGTTCTCTTTGGATTAGATCTGTTGGTCATGCTAGAAAAAGCTGATAGTCGTATATACTATTTCGTTTTCTAGGAGGTGCATTTTGTATTTACTGGCAGTTTTACTTCTCTTCAGCCTCTGTATTCCTTTTATCTCGACCAAACATTAGTGCCCATAGACTCAATGGCTTGGCTTGGGAAGTATACTTTGGTTACCCTTTTTGTTCCGAGAGTATGATTTTGATGCTTTTTTCTGTTGACCCTCTGAAATTTTAGTTTTTTATTTGCATGTGATTGGTAGCTGAAGATGTGATCTTTTCAGTTTAGATTGCCTGTGATAATGCAGTGAGTGTCTAAATCTTTTTACACTTGCGGAGGCATTTTTTTTCTTCATTATATAAGTTAGTTCTATGTTTTTGTCTTATGTGGTTGATGTAGCATCCATGCGCGATTCTTTGAAACATTCCCTTGTTTGTGTTAGAATCCTTCATGTTGTCTAATTTGCAAGATTTCCAAGAACTTTTTTATTCCAGGGGTTTCATAAGTTGTCATGCCTATGGGCCACAAATAGATGATTTTTTGGCTTCTAGATCTGGAGGTTTTGAGTCCAGCATCTTGCGTTGTCCAAAAATGCCCGTGAATGCTTTTGTATGTAAAGGTAGTGCTTCTGATTTTCATGTTGGTACTAATCAAAGTCTTATTAACATAGCCTTCTTTTGTGGTTCTGCTTAAGGATAATAATTTTTGAATTGTGAAATCTTTAATGTTCTTGATCTTTCTCAGTGTTACCACTGAATATATACATTAGGAATGGTTGACTTTATGCGGCAATAACTATTCCCTGTCAATGAGGGATGTACAGTATTCATCTGGTTAGAACATGGCCACTGTTATCACAGTGCACAGAGCAGTTTTCCTCGAGTCTGGCAGTAGTCGAGTTTAATCAATAGGCAAAAGCCAAAAAGGTAGTTGAATTTCATCTAATTCTTTGCTAGGCGGACAGAAGCATGTAAATATCGGATTGGCTTCCGAATAAATTAGGATGTGGTCACTTTTTCAATGATCCTCTCGGTTGCCTAATCATACTCGTGCATTTTGAAACAAGTGTTAATTTGAGACGGGAAGGCGCTGAATGCCTCTGGAAAGGAGAGTCCTGTTGGTACAATATGGCATGACAGCGTTGAATGTATTCACCACACCAAGGCCTTTTGATCACAAGTCCTGTCTTTTCATCAAATTTCTTGACCGCATTCTGCAAGATTGTGCAATGCCGTTCAACTCCTTTGATGTCCACGCTCAAACATTTTAGTTGAATATGTATTCAACTAAGGATGTCCTGAATATTCCAGTTGGTGCACTTGTAGTCAGGTTTCTCACGTCCTCGATACTAGAGAGACCGATTAACAACACTGTAGGATAACCTCTGTTAGCCTTTCGGATGTCACATCTCCAATTCCTCCATCCAATATCGTAACAACCAAATTGTGTTTTCCTCTAGGTAAATGAGAAGATGTTGCAGCTTTGGGAGCAATGGGATTTTCTCCTACTTGAATAAGGTTTCTGACAAAAGAAGAGAGACGGGTTTTTCCTCCATGAGCTCAGCATCTCTTGATCCTTCTGTCGAGAGCTTTTCTCATATTTGAATTAGGTTTAATCATCAATACTAAGAAAACAAAAAAAATCGACAGCACTAAAAAGACTCATCTAATTTATCTCCACGGAGTTTCCAATTTTCTTCAACGAGAGAAAGGCGAAGAGGAAAAATTTGAAAGTGGAATTTCGCCGAAAAAAAGAAGAAAAAGTGGATAGATTTTGAAAGTGATCAGCGTATCTCATCCACACGATTTAAGTTTCTCTAAGAGGTGAAATTTTTTTTCTTTGATGTTTGGGCGTTTTAGTCTTGATTTGAAACTGACTAGAGATGATAATATATTAAGGCACTAGCACAACTTCGCAATCTGCCAGAACAGAAAAAAATGACGGGCAGAAACACACTTCGAATACATCTTCAATCACACATGAAATAGTTAAACCTCCTCTTATACGAATAAGGAAATTAACACGTGCAATGCCCAAATGTCTACACCAGACTAGAAAATGGGCAAAAATACTGAGAAACAGAAGACCATGGTAGACCTCTAGTATCAAAACAATTGATCCACAGTTCATGGGGAACTGAAACAAATATATCTGTGGAATTGCTTATTCTGCGCTCCCTTGCATGCGCCACTCCAAAAAAATCATACAAATTTATGTATTCCAATGTCGTCTCATTCAACGGCAGAACCATCAGGGCTTGAGGGCAATAGCCAATCCAAACCTGGGATTTTTGTCCAAGGCCTTGGTCTCAATTTCCCCAGAGATTGTCAGCACTGACTTTGGTATGACCTCATGCTGCAGGAGTGCCGCTAGCCTACCATGGTTGTTGAGCTTTGCTTTCACCACTGTCAGGTGATCAACAGCATATGACCCTCCAACTGTGAAAGTGTTCTCATTACTGGAGAACCTCCTTATTATCTCACCAACGGCAGCACTCTTATTCAATTGATCCAGGTAATGCACATATGATGTTTTTATGGTGTCTCCCTTGTCGCCGCTGAGAGAGAGAGAGACAAAAAGTAATACATCAAGCAAAATTCCTGCTTCAATCAATTAAGATTGCAGTAGGTTGAAAATTTCTCCACTGTCACTATGTATGAAAGCTTACACTATTATTGCGGCAGATGAGTCTGGTTTTGTCAGACTGATGCCAGCGCTGTACTTTGTAAAATTACCAGTAGTAGTATCATAACCTGCCTCCGCACCAAAAGCAATGCTTGGGGTACCAATTGTGGCCGAAACGTCAACAGCAGGGGATTGGTTCAAACCAAAGGCAGTTGTGAAAGTAGCATGGTCATGGAAGTATTGCACCTCCAACTGCCAAAGTACGTAAAAAGAACATGTTTGAACAAACATATAGTTGAGGCTCCAATAATCATGTACGAGTCTCCAAGGATGAAGGAAGTAGATTGGTACCTTGCCAGTGTTATAATCAGGCACCTTAAACGAAGCAATCGTCTTTGTGGATGGGAGAATCTCAGAGAATGTTAGAGTTGTTGAGATCTGACAACATAGAATGAATTCAATGTAATTCAAGGAACAAGTAAATTTACAAATAGTATCATTTCGGCAAAGGAAACAACCCACATTTGATTCTGTGTCAACTTTGACATCAACAATCACATTCTTGTACTTGTACTGTGTTGCCACATCCCCGGTTGAGAGTGCTCCTTTCTTCCAGGCTGATGATGTCACTGCCTGAAGAAGAGGAATAGAAAAGGATAAAACACAAGAGCACTTGATAGGGGTACTCCCTACACGTCAATAAGTTCACAAAACATGGACCAATTGGAAAATGAAGTAGAAGATGACCACCAAATGACATACCAAAGCAAGCATGACCAAAAACCTGGAAATTGAAATTATGAAACAAAGGATTCATCCTAGCCTCGCGGTTGCAAATAAATTTCGAGTACATCTGATAAAGTTCGCTACTTAAATAAGAATAACAATAAATAAAGTACCCTAATGTCAAAGAACACAGGACTGTAAGCAGCTTCATTTGAATCATTAAAAGACCCTTTAGCAAGACAAACACAACTACTGTCTTCACCTACACGGACATACAAAGTTCAAGTCACTTTTTTAAAACAATATTTTCGGTGGGTTTTTTCGTTTTTTTTTTTGGGGGGGGGGGGAATGCATAACCGCTTGGTTCTACCCATACATTCTAAACTCAAGAAAAAGTACAAAAAGAGTTTGGGCATGAAAGACTATTAGAACTTCTGCGGGGATCCAAAGAAGCCAACTTAGTGACATGCATGATAACAACAACAGCAACAACAAAAAAGCTCACAAATGACAGATACAACTGAAGCCAACTTAGTGATATCTGAATCCTAACAAATATTAAAACAAGGACGGGCATTAATTTTACTAAGAAAACATGTATTCTGAATTCAAGTTGATGAACTTTCATGAAGCAGCCATGCATAATCCTAAAAGTTACACGTCGCATGCTACGTCAATACAGTGTCCAATGATAAAGGCTGTAGAACACTTCAACCAAGACCGAAAGTCTCATGGTCTTCTAGAACCAAACAAAAACTGGTTCTATCATTCGACTCTGTATATGTCCGCATGTTTTATTAAAGCATTCCCAATGAGCTCTAGCTCAAACAGCACCCGCTTCCCATAAAGAAGAGGGTAATTCCTTGAGCAGTAGCAAATGAGTGCTTCTGTTACTCAAGAATCAAAATCTTACCGACAAATGACTTGTAAACATGGTATAAATAGAATGTAAGTCAGTCAAATACAGTTCAAAACATCAGAATGCAAAGCTAACACCCATGGTTCACATGTCGCTAAATAAACCTTATTAATATTGGAAAAGTGAACAAGCTGTCGAAAAATCAGTTCAAATGCAATCAAAATTCAAACAACTATAAGCAATCCACAAAACCCTAAATAGGATCTCATCCGTAATTAAGGAGGAAAAAAAAAGGCTAGATTCCTTACCACTCCAGCATCGCTGTAGGTGGAGACGGTGAATTTCTGATCGTAGGTGTAGTCCTTGGTTAGAAGATCTAAAAAGTAAGCAACAGCGAATGGTTAGAATCTGCAAGAGATGTACAAAACGAACGGTGAACTGTAAGCTCAATCAGTTGGAGATTAGATCGTCTACTGAGCTGGAGATTTACCTCTGGCTTTCTTGCCGATGTCGGAGAAGAGTCCCGGTCCCTTGCTCATCTTCGCGCAGACTCACAGACAGACAGAGAGCGAGAGCGAGAGAGACTGAGGTGAAGAATTGAAAATTTGAAAGGGGTTGATTCTCACGGTGGCCACGAATGCTGATGTGCGATCGTTCGGCTGTGACCGATTTGGGGATGACACGCGGATCTCCAACTGTCCATTGATTGATAGGGAAATTTAAAATGCAGGGGACTGATTGCTCGGACATGCACCACACCACATCACACTTTTTGTTCTTCAAACATTTTCATCGGTCTTATACACTTGCCCAAAGAAAACAAGTTGGTAATATCCTCTGTGGCCCGTGCTTGAATCGCTAGGCCATCCATAAATTAAGTAATTTTCCCACAACAATCATTAGAACTATCGAGCATCTTATATTTCACACTGAATTAAATAATCCACTATATAATCACCCCTATATTTATTTATTTTGTGATATTTGCATAAAATTCCTAAATTAGCATCTTTATTGTGCAAGTATTTGTATGTAAATCTATACCAAGTAGAAAAACATGCGAGTTGGTATGTTTGAGGGTGAAAATTTTGAATATTGGGGTTTGAGAAATATTATAAAGTAAAGAAATATTATGAGAGTTGGTGAAAAAGTGAAGAGAGAGAAATTTTTTAATAAATATTATAATAATAAAAAATTATATGGTGAATTTTTTAGTAGTAAACCTAAAATTTTGAGCCCAATTAATTGGGGCTCAAACATATGATTGGATATTAAAAAAATAATTATTTAGTAGTTTATTTCTTAAGTTTTACACGCTTTTACTTTTTAGTCTTTGGGTTTAATTTTTTCAAATTTTAGTCCTTAGGTTTATATTTTTTGATGAAATGGTAATTCCGTCAGTCTGTCGTTCACATGCTTAACGGATCTCTTTAACACGTCAGCAAAAGAGAATTTAGCAGTTTAGTTCTTAGGTTTTTACACATACTTTTACTTTTTAGTCATTGGGTTTAATTTTTTAAAAAATTTTAGTCCTTAGGTTTATATTTTGACAAAATGGTCATTCCGTCAGTCTGTCGTCACATGCTTAACGGACCTCTTTAACACGTCATCAAATTTGAAGCGGTTGATCGGGTATATGTTTTGAACGTGAGCGGTCGACCTGTAAAATTTGCTGACGTGTCAGAAAGCTCCGTTAAGCATATGGACGACAAATTGACAGAAAGACTATTTCGTCAAAAAATATAAACTTAAGAACTAAAATTTGAAAAAATTAAATCCAAAGATTAAAAAATAAAAACGTGTAAAACTTAATGACTAAATTGTTAAATTCTCTAAAATAAAATAAAATTGCATTAGTTAACAAAAGATGCTTGCACCCCACGTACGACACGTTCTTGACGTAAGGAAGGTGGACCGGACCATTGGGGTCCACGACCAAACGACGTCGACCGAGTCCCACTGTGCATCGGAAACTGCTTGTAGAACAATGTGAATCATAATAGTATCTTATTCCTTTCCCAAAAAAAACAAAAAACAAAAAACAGTACCTTATTCACGTGGGTCGTAGTCGTCGTCCTTGGCGTGAGGAACGCGGAATTAGACGCGTATTTGGTCCTTTCATTTTTCTTACGTTTACATGCTTAAGTTTTCGTTATTACAACTTAAATTAAATACAGCACAAGCCAACAGCTCCAAACCGAACCTAAATAATTGCAATTAATCGCCGTAGCATTTGACCCCGCTCATTTCGTTCCCTCCCAAAAACCAGGACGAAGAAGCAGAGATGCGAGCGAAGCTAAGACCGTTATTCTCTCTCACCGAGTCTCACAAGGAATGCCCAAAACTTCGGATCCTCTTTCTCCCCCCACCTTCCCTTTCCTCCCTAACCCCGAATCTGAAAACCACAATATATAATACAATCAAGGTTACTTTTCAGTTTGTCAGATTCTCACCTAATTGTCCTTTCGCAGAAGCGGCCTGGAAATTTCCTACCTCCGTATTAAAGTCAGCAACGACTCTTTTATATTTATGGTCAGTTTTGTATGGCAACGCACAATATTTTCCTTCCTTATCACACACGATATGGAAGGATCTTGCTTTCCTTGTTTATTAGCACAATATCTAGCATGTATCCACACCTTGAATTTACAAGTCAAATCTCACAACCTTGTCTTCTTTCTGCAAAGCTCAACACTCCGCGTGGTACTTGCACAGAAGACCGCAATGTATTTACTGTGAATTTGCCATTGTGGACCGAAGAGTTGCTTAGCACTTGCCGCCTGCAGATGCTTTTTCAAAGACACTTGTATGTCCCAAATGTGGAGTTGGTGACTGACTGACTGACTGTATATATATATATATATATATAAGGAGTTCGGGCACGGGAAAGTATAACAAAGAAAGAAGCGTTAATGGAGAGCTATTTGAAAGAGAATTTTGGAGACGTGAAGCCGAAGCACTCGTCGGAGGAGGTGCTTCAGAGATGGAGGGACTTGTGTTTCCTGGTGAAGAACCCGAAGCGACGGTTTCGTTTCACTGCCAACCTCTCCAAGCGTTTCGAAGCTGCTGCTATGCGCCGGACTAATCAGGTATTTTCCCTCTCCCTTTCTTTACAATGATACCAGTTCGCGACGACGTAACAATCCTATATCATTTGGTAGCTGTCATTCAATAAGAATTTGCAATACAAGTTAAAAAATTAAATTTGAAATTACATAGAGCTCCTAGTCTTTCACCGAGTCTAAAACAACCCAGAACGAAAACAGAGGAAACAGAGAAGAAATCAATTCAAAGAGAAAAAGAAGAGAGAACAAATGAACAGAAATTTGTTCATATCCACCACCACACGCGAAAAAGCGTGTGAAAATTTATGGGAATGAAATAGCGGGAGATTTGTAATTAGACCATAACCACAAAAATGATTTAAGGCTTTGAGTCCAATATGAACTAAATGGATGTATTAATTTAATTGTTGTAAGTTGATAATAATGAATATTTTTTTTTATAATAATGTCGCATATGAACCCGGATACGTTTGACGCTTTTTACTGTTGTTGTTACTGACCAAAGTGTAAGTCTGTATCATTTGTCCATGCAAAGGTGATACAATTATTATTTTACTTTAGAATTAAATTTTCTATTATCAACAGTGACGATCACTTTACTCACAATTTCGATACTTCTCAACTCTCGATTTTCCAATTTGCTCTTTAAGATATACTCATATATTCTTTCTTCTTTATTCCAATCTTTTGGCCTCCTAGGATATCTTAGTACGATTCCTTGGTCCATCTGAACAAAGATCTCGTTCTAAGGGTGATATTTGGAGTCTAAAGAAGTCCTGAACTATCAAAACATAGGCAACAACGAACCCAAACCAACTTTTTGCAATTTTTTTTATACAAGGTAAAATTTCAAATATTTGTAATTTTTATTTCAATATAATGGCAAAAATGGTAGTAATATTTGAAATGGCACCCGCAAAATTCTTAGAAAACTAAATATAAGAGGAAGAAAAAGTTTGAGATAAAAAATACTACCTTATAAGTGGGGTATCTATTTTTTTTAAAATACTAGTATGTTTTTTATTTACTTTTCTCCCTCTCTCCATTTTTTTAAGAAAATTTCTCTCTGACTCACTTTTTTCTAGATTATCTTTTGACTTTTCTTTATCTCTCTCTTCTAAAATTACTTTCTTCTTTCTTGGGCATTTGCTGTCTCTCACTCTTTAAGTTCTTATTGTCTAGATTTTCTCTAAATGACCTCACTCTTTTCTTTCTATCTTACTATTTTACCTCATATACAGAAAATAGCGAAATACATACTCAAATGCTTGAAATACAATAAAATTTTTGTTTTGCACACAAAAAAAATTATCTTCAAAATTAGAATTCTAAATGTTATTACATTTAATTATTATTGTATTTTTTTTTAAAAAAAAACATACTCATTTCGTTATTATTGTCTAATTAAAATATTACTACTCTATTATTTGTGTGTATATATATGTAATTTTGGCTAGATTTTAACATTGCTTTGTGCTTTTGTTAATAATTTATGAGCAATTTATTCCGAAGATTTTAAACTGATTGCATTCGGCCGCACAATGTTTTAGTACTGATATAATAATTGATAATTTTTACTCGTTGAAGGAACGTTCGGTTCAATTAACATAATTAATAAAAAAATAGTTTTTACACTTGCGTTAAAATTTATAATTTTTTAAAATTTTAAAATATGTTGTTACATTTTGATTATAATGAAAATTTGAAGGCCTTGAGATTAGTCGAGGTACAGGTAAGATGGTCTTAACACCCGGTTAGAAAAAAAAAATTCAAACATAAATTATATTTTACCCCGGGCAAACCCTAGCTTCGTCCGTATGCTGGTATTAGTAAAACTTCAAAAGAATGCTTATATTAGGCATTAGCAGTTTAAGCCATGCTGACATTTCTTGAACTCCTGAAGTATTGTGAATCTTATCAAGACGTGATTTTGATTGATTCCGTAATTCTCATACTTTGCACCTCCGCCTTTCGCTTTTTACTTTTCCTTTTCCAGTTACTCTTGTAGTCTGTCTCAGCTCTTGATATCCACGATTGCACTCTTTCAAGATAGAATTCTTAATATTTGGATTCTTTTCGTGCTCATGGATTACCAGATAACAAATACCAAATATTACTGAGGCTACGATCATTGGTTTAAAGTTTGAAGACTGACTGCTTTTCTATCTTGAATATGTAGGAGAAGTTAAGGATTGCTGTTCTGGTTTCCAAAGCTGCATTTCAATTTACCTTAGGCAAGTTCCTTCAAAGTTAATATCAGTTTAGATTATGTTACGTTAAACTATTCTCCATTTGACAATTATGATGTCTGCAGGGGTGCAGGACGACATTGCACAACCAAATGACTACACTGTCCCTGCTGAAGTTACAGCTGCAGGTTTTCAGATTTGTGCTGAAGAATTGGGAGCTATTGTCGAAGGTCATGATTTGAAGAGCCTCAAATTTCATGGTGGAGTAGATGGTATTGCAGAAAAGCTCTCCACATCCACCAAAAATGGGCTAACTAGTGGTAGTGAGTTGAATTGCAGACGAGAGATTTATGGCATCAATAAATTTACAGAGAGTAAAGGACGGAGTTTCTGGGTATTTGTCTGGGAAGCCCTTCAGGACATGACTCTTATGATTCTTGGCGTGTGTGCTTTTGTGTCTTTGATCGTGGGCATAGCTATGGAGGGATGGCCAAAAGGGGCCCACGATGGTCTTGGTATCGTTGCAAGCATCTTGTTGGTTGTCTTTGTCACGGCAACAAGTGATTATCGTCAATCTTTACAATTCAAGGATTTGGACAAGGAGAAAAAGAAGATTGATATTCAGGTTACAAGAAACGGATATAGGCAGAAAATGTCCATATATGATTTACTTCCTGGTGATATTGTACATCTTGCTATTGGGGACCAAGTCCCTGCAGATGGACTTTTTGTTTCAGGATTTTCTGTAGCAATCGATGAATCAAGTTTAACTGGGGAGAGTGACCCGGTAATGGTGAGTGCAGAAAATCCCTTTCTTCTCTCTGGAACAAAAGTTCAAGATGGATCATGCAAGATGATGGTTACCACTGTTGGGATGAGGACCCAATGGGGTAAATTGATGGCAACTCTTAGTGAAGGTGGAGATGATGAAACCCCACTGCAGGTGAAATTGAATGGAGTGGCCACCATTATAGGTAAGATAGGCCTTTTCTTTGCCGTTGTGACTTTTGCAGTTCTAGTGCAAGGATTGCTGAGCCGTAAATGGCAAGAGGGAACCCATTGGAGCTGGTCTGGAGATGAGGCATTGGAAATGTTGGAATTTTTTGCCGTGGCTGTTACAATTGTTGTTGTTGCTGTTCCAGAGGGACTGCCATTGGCTGTAACATTGAGCCTTGCCTTTGCCATGAAGAAGATGATGAACGACAAAGCACTTGTACGTCATTTGGCAGCTTGTGAAACAATGGGATCAGCCACAAATATCTGTAGTGACAAAACTGGGACGCTAACCACCAACCATATGTCCGTCGTGAAATCATGCATCTGCATGAATGTCATAGAAGTTTCCAAACCCAATGATGCTTCCAACCTGTGCTCCAAACTGCCAGATTCTGCTCTGAAACTTCTTCTACAATCAATATTCAATAACACTGGGGGCGAAGTTGTACTGAACAAAGATGGGAAATTTGAGACCCTGGGATCACCCACAGATACCGCTTTGTTGGAGTTCGGCTTATCACTTGGTGGAGATTTTCAGGCTGAGCGACAAGCATCTAAACTTGTTAAAGTCGAGCCATTCAACTCTGTTAAGAAACGGATGGGGGTAGTGGTCGAGCTTCCTGAAGGAGGGTTTCGAGCCCACTGTAAAGGTGCTTCAGAGATTATTTTGGCTGCCTGCGACAAGGTGATCGATGCGAATGGTGAGGTTGTTCCCTTTGATGAAGCATCCATCAACTATCTTTCAAATACAATTAATCAATTTGCTAGCGAGGCTCTTCGTACTCTCTGTCTTGCCTATATGGAACTTGAAAATGGGTTCTCTGCACATAATCCTATCCCAGTTTCTGGCTATACTTGTATAGGAGTAGTGGGGATCAAAGATCCTGTGCGTCCTGGTGTCAAGGAGTCTGTTGCAATTTGCCGTTCAGCTGGAATTACCGTAAGAATGGTTACGGGAGATAATATTAATACTGCAAAGGCTATAGCGAGGGAATGCGGAATTCTCACAGATGAGGGTATAGCCATTGAAGGTCCAGACTTCCGGGAGAAGAGTCAGGAGGAACTGCTTGAACTAATTCCTAAAATTCAGGTGCTTTCTTCGTTTCTATTTCAACACATCTGCAAACACAGTGATCATTCAGAGCAGAGTACATTTTTCTTTAGTCGCTGACATATAAGCTTCCTTTTTTTCTATAGGTGATGGCCCGATCTTCACCACTAGACAAGCATACTCTGGTGAAGCAATTGCGTACGACATTCAATGAGGTCGTAGCTGTAACCGGTGACGGAACAAACGACGCCCCAGCACTTCATGAAGCAGATATTGGACTAGCAATGGGCATTGCTGGAACTGAGGTGAGCACACTATAGTGGTTTCCAAACGGAGCATTTATCGGACTGCAATCTGAAAAAATCAGGGATGAATGGCTATTGGAAGTAAAAAAGAAGAAGTTAATATGCCTGTTTTTACTAGGTGCTTTTAATTGGGAAACATCTGTGCGTGCTTTATTTTCTTGTTCCCTTGTGTAATCTGAGAGAATGAAAACGATACACGAAATTGGAAGTCCTCGCGAAAGTGGTTTATCTATACTGTGGATTTATCGATACTATATTATAGAGAGATATTATAGACATTCTTTTAGATGGAAATATGTCCCTCCCTCGATGAAAATGACTAAAAAGTGTAGGGCAGCTGATGCTACAAAGTTGGAACATAGGTCGTCATTTTGTTTACACTTCTATATTTGATCGAGTAGTAGGGGGTTTCTTATTGGTTCAAGTTTTTGGTTTTTGATAATCACCGCGCTGCAACTATTACAGCTAATCTTTACTAAATTCAGGTGGCTAAAGAGAGCGCTGATGTCATAGTTCTGGATGATAATTTCTCCACAATTGTGACAGTGGCCAAATGGGGACGTTCAGTTTACGTAAATATCCAAAAATTCGTACAGTTCCAGCTGACAGTTAATGTGGTTGCATTGATTGTTAACTTCTCTTCAGCTTGTCTGACAGGTTAGAAAGTCCACATACTACATCTCATCTTATTCTCATTTTGAAGTTGCCTTCCTTCTGTAAGTGTCAAAAGAACCATTTTTCCATGTCTGCTTATGCCTTTACATGAAATCATGCTTCAGGGACTGCACCCCTCACAGCTGTTCAGCTATTGTGGGTCAACATGATTATGGATACACTAGGAGCACTTGCACTTGCAACTGAGCCTCCAAATGATGATCTAATGAAGCGTTCACCAGTTGGAAGGAAAGGGAACTTCATCAGTAATGTCATGTGGAGAAATATCTTGGGACAATCTTTCTATCAATTACTCGTAATATGGTTGCTTCAGACAAAGGGAAAAGCAATATTTCATCTTGAAGGCCCAGATTCTGATCTAATCCTGAACACACTTATTTTCAACACGTTTGTCTTCTGCCAGGTAACCCTTTTATGAAAGACCCAACAGCGCTATTCTTTTATAAACTATGTTTGAAGTACAATGACAAGCAGGTTATTCTGAATTCGTAGATAATTATGTTTGTAGTATGTAAGGTTGAACAGAAATTCTGCCCCCTTCTTGTTGACGACTAAGGGTGCAGATCGCATGCATGTACATAAACAATAACGTGAAACTAGAAATTGGCAACATAACAAATATGTTCTGGATTTGCTTCTGTTTATTATTTACTTGATAACATGATAACGTCGAGGAATTCAAATTCAAATCTTTGACCCTCTCTCTGGAAGAGTCCCTCCAACCAACTCTGCAGTTGAGTTTCTGCTTTCCAGAGGAATTATAGTATTGCCGCAATATTTATCTTAAAAGACATGGGTCCTTTTGTCTGAATCAAATATGAGTAGTTCAGTGGGATTGCAACGATTAGGGTACGGAAGTTGTTTCAATTTCGCACTTAATGATACTTCAATTTCTGAACCCCCATCAGAACTTTTAGTGTACGGGAAGTGACTTGATTATGCGATTCTGCAGGTTTTCAATGAGATAAGCTCACGCGAGATGGAGGAAATAGATGTATTCAAAGGCATACTGCAGAATTATGTGTTTGTGGGAGTTCTCAGTTGCACTGTTCTCTTCCAAATCATAATCGTGCAGTTCCTCGGAACATTTGCAAGCACATCCCCTCTCAGTTTGCCACAATGGTTCCTTAGCGTAATAATTGGATTTTTGGGCATGCCAATTGCTGCTGGCTTAAAGATGATCCCTGTATGAGCCACATGGGTTGGAGACATTTACGGTTTCAATCCTTGTATGTATATGGTAGTCCAAAAATTTAGCAGCAGAAGTCCTCTGCTGTGGGATGTTTGTTGGCTTGTAGATAGTCAAAACTATTAATCTCTTAATATCCGCCCAGCTCGAAGTAGTTGCAGGACTCAATTCTCTGTCCTTTTCTCCAAAGTTTCAAGATTTAATTATGTTAAGTTCCAATATTTAGATTTGGCCCTTTCCTCAGCCAGGCCTAGAATCAGGCCATCACCTTTGTTTCTTTTGGTTCAAATAAGTGCATATATATTTTTTAGTCACCTTTCTCCTCATTCCTTTGCAAGCTACGAATGCAAAAAGTTGCTATCTTTTCATTAAAAAAAACTGGGAGGAAATGAAAGAAGAAACCCAACAAATTGAAGAAGTGGTGACATCTCTACAAAGAAAAAGAAAATCATTATTAAGAGTCACCATATACAAAAGGTCTTGTCAGCTTCTTACTCATTACTGAAGGCTAAACTTAACCAGTCCCAGAAGGGGCACCTAGGACCGTTTAGGAAAGGAAGTTTTCTCTTAACGCGAACAGCTACGGGGGAAGAAGAACACTCAACAACACCGATTAAGCAATGCACTGTTGAGGAATCCTCAGGATTTGGCGTCGACGCCAACGGTTGTCTGGTAAGATTGAAGAGTTCTGCGTATAGCATTAGGTGAAGACAGGAAAATACCTGTTCATGTATCTGAAAATAAAGAACAGTTAAAAGAACAAAATTCCAAGATATCCATTTTCAATGAGCAAGATCAACTACATTTAGCGGGAAAAAATAATTAAAGCTAACGAGGACACTCACGTTCTCTAGAGACCATAGACTTGGGATCCTACTCACCTTGTCATCCACTGCTTCTCTAGTTAATTTCCCATTGCTTGCTAATATCACTGCCGCTGCAGCTATAACAGATGGCCGGTGATCCCTTATATTGCTGATCTCTGCATCAAACAATTCACGGCTTCAGATATAAGAGAACTAATTAGTTTGGAACCCCATCTTTAATCCGGTAGATTACCTAAGGAGACGTCCATAATAAGTTTCTCAGCACGAGTGACCACTTCTTCATCTTTATCTCCATTGAATATCCTGACGAAATGATGCAGATAATGAAAGGGAGTCACTAGATTAACGCCCCACTCCAAAGCTTCCAAAACAATTTGTTCTTTATCAAAATGACAATCTTCCAGATGACATCTCGGAACCATCTCCGTTATAGGCACTTCTCTCTCTCTGCTTCCGAAGATAACGGGGTCGTGGTTCCAAACGATTCCAACTTTCTGGCCAGAGCAGAACACGTGATTTGTAACGCTTGAATTGCGCATAGTTCTCCCTCCTGAATCCACAGCAAAAAGTATATCCAACTACTAAATTAGGAGGGAAAAATGAAATTTCCA
Organism: Myrica gale; assembly: GCA_963930655.1. NCBI lineage: Eukaryota > Viridiplantae > Streptophyta > Magnoliopsida > Fagales > Myricaceae > Myrica > Myrica gale. Next base: position 22,913,054 of record OZ005619.1, on the reverse strand, counting down.
TCAACCAAAAAGATTACGAATCTTGCTTACAGTAATGGGTTGAATTGAAAGAAACCGATCATAGTAAGTCATGGATAAGTAAGCTGTACGGTTTTTGAGATGAAGTAATTCTCGAAGCTGAATCAAGAAAGACATTCTTTGAGAGCTGTTTCAATATTAATGGAGGAAAATTGGAATAAGGAAAATAAAACTTTTGAGCTTTACTGAGCGAAACAAACCTTCAAAATATGGGCAAAGGAAATATTTCGGGCAGTCTTTAACCAGCTGCTTAGCTTTGTGCTTGGCTCAAGCACAAAGCTTTCGGACCCATAATAAAATCTCTCTTCCTGAAGCAACTCTTCAATATACTCTTCATCTTCGTTCGCTGGGAATTGGATAATGGAAAATTCACAGGCTTTTAGCCACAAGAGGTCTGATGGAGAAAACAGAGTGTCAGGGTCCCCCATCCTTGTTATTTAATCTATATTGAAGAGCATAAAGCAGGGAATCTGTGTTGGTATTTGGATATTTGAAGGCTAAATTGACCTTAGCAAGATTTAGAAGAAACGGAGAGAGAGAGAGGAGAATGTCGTGGCGCCAAACTGAGATATAAAGGGGAGTTGAATAACGGTTAGAGAGTATAAAGTTGGATCGAGAGCTTAGAGTCTGAGCCGATTAGAAATTTAGAAGACCCAAGTTGAAGGAGCATGTGCAACCATATCAAGTTAATAAACTTACATTCTGGAGTAACTGCATTTGAACGCCTTTCAGCTATGAACCAATTGTTGAGCTAATTTTTTTTATAGGTCATACCAAATTACCGAAGATCCGGACCATCTGGCTCTATCTCATCAGGGTGTATGTGATTTGTGAAATATAGGGCTTTTTATTTTTACAAGAAAAACGTGTAAAAAAGATTCTCTCCGCATCAGATTCTCAGTGTGTTTGTCCACAATGAATGACTGTCATATGGTTAGCCTGCTCAAAGACTGAGGAAGAGTTGCCAGATTTTTAAGAGTCCACTGCATCGATGTATTCATAATGCACGTATTAGAAAATATAATTTAAATAATTATTATCAGCTTAAGTTTTTAAAATAAGTAGTAAATTTCACATAATATCATAGTCAATGTCTCAAATTCGAGACTTGATTCCGCACTCTACGAAATTTCAATTAAATATTACACTTATTGAGTCACCCAAATAAAAAGGAGAGTTCGACTCACATTTAAAAAGAGTGTTAGAAAATATAATTCAAATAATAAAATCTTACGTTATTTAAAGCAAGAAATGGCTGGTTTGAGATGCAGAATAGCATTGAGAAACATATACAAAGTCACTAATTTTACTGGCTATTCCCACGGCAATGGAATAATCCTCCTAAAAATTTTACTGCCGTTTTCTGTTGACATGTTTCCATTTGGCTGACATTTTTGGGTCCCCTCACTCCCCATCATTGTTATTTAATCTATATTGAAGAGGATAAAGCAGGGAATCTGTGTTGGTATTTGGATATTTGAAGGCTAAATTGACCTTAGCAAGATTTAGAAGAAACAGAGAGAGAGAATGTCGAGTTGATCACTGAGATATAAAAGGGGAATTTGGTGTTTCAGTCCTTGAATTTATACCTTTTTGGCAAATGGGTCTTTGAGTTTCAAATTTCAAAATTTTAGTCATTGAGTTTTCGTTGTTTGACAAAATAGTCCTTCCGTTAGTCTGCTGTCCATATGTTTGACGGATTTGAAGCGGTCGACCGGATATATGTGTAAAAAGTGAGCGGTCTACCGCTTCATATAGTGGACGACCGTACAAATTTGCTGACGTGTAGCGCTCGACCGCTTCAAATCCGTTAAGTATATGGACTGCAAACTAACAGAAGGACCATTTTGTCAAATGAATATAAACCTAAGGACCAAGTTGTCAAATTCCCGAAAAAAGATTCCGACTTTTGCTTACACCAATGGGTTGCATTGAAAGAAAGCGATCAGAGTAAGTCAGGGATAAGCAAGCTGTCGTAAATTTGAGATCAAACCATTTCCGCATCTGAATCAAGAAACCCATATTTCAAGAGCTGGTTCCAAGTATATCTTAAAGAAAGAAACAATTTAGATAAACCAAAACTTGAACTTTAGTGAGGGAAACAAACAAATAAAATAGAGTTTCTGATCAGCAAAACAGCTTCGGCTTGTGCTTGGCTCGCTTTGGGATCCAAAATAAGCACTCTCTCCGAAGCGACTCCGCGATATACGCATTATATTTCTCTGATGCAGAACAGGCTTCGGCATCCCTGTTTCCACCCAAGAATGCTCCGTTTTCTCGGCAGAAGAAGGTAGAGGGAGAAGCCGAAGCGTCAGAGTCCCCCATTCTTTCTATGTCATAAAATTCAAGAAAATCCTCTGTAGGTATTTGTTATATTCTCGTGCTAAATCCACCTGGTAAGATTGAGAAGAACCAGAAGAGGAGCGAGCGAGCGAGTTGTGGCGCGAAAATGGAAGGTTGAGATATGAAGGGAAGTTAATTGGCGGTTGGAAAGTACACAGCACACGCTTGGGTAGAGGGGTATGTGTACAGGTTGAGGTAGTGGCATGCGTAGAGCCGCCAAAATGTTTCAAACTTCTGAACTTGGAATTCCAGACGAAAACACATTCTCAGGGCCTCAGAATTTTTACTATTATACAATTTATATTTGATCTTATTTTATATATTTATAAATCTAAATGAGATCGTTCAATTGCATTCTCCACAGTGAAATTAGAATTTCAAACTCGTAACAAGAAAAAGATCCATTTATTCTTCCGTCATAGAAACCCTCCCTGTTTCATAAATGTGATACATCCAAACAGGTTCAAGCAACTCCTTTGCCCTGTGTAATTTCTGCCTTCCATCTTCATCATTTTGCTCTTCCAGCTCTCTCTCTATTTGAGGGTATACGTCTTGAAGAGAAGCCAACATCATATCGCCCCATTCTCTATCGTCTTCTCTAAACAAGTTTCTGCATACTAAGTGTAAAAGTCCTAATACCAACCCAAAGTCCTTTCTTTCTAGCCCAACTAATGAGCCAGTTAGGACCATCACCCCAACTGCATCCAGCACGCTGGGATTTCCTTTTGACAATGTCACGATCATCCCCAGAAGTTTCTTCGGCACTGGAACCTCCTCGGACTCAGAAACTGTGTCTTCGCCCTCCTCCGAAACAAATTTACTGATCTCAAGAAGCTCGCTCTTCGCTAAAATCAAAAGCCATAATGGAAACTGTTGTTTCATACGATAAGATGCATGAAAATCTATCCCTTCTCCTCTAGTTTGTTTCAGTATGTGCCCATATCCTAATGCCAGAACCAAATCAGGCAGCCAAGGTTTTGCTGCTGAAACAAGACTTGCTGCATTACCAGCTCCCAAGTAAAGTTCTATTGAGGAGACTAGATCAAGCAAATCATTGGCAAGATCAAAAGCTTCAGCAGCAAGTGATGAAGCTTCACTAAAATCTCTGTTAACTAGATTAACTAACTTCGCTGCATAGGTGAAGGAGCTCTTCAGGCAGAGAACCATATCCTTCAAATCCTCTTCTTTGAACTGAAATCGGCCGTGAGATTGTCTTCTTAAAGCTGAAACGACGTCCTGTACATATCCTGACGTGAACTTTAAGAACCGTCCATAATAGTGAGAAAGAAAACCCATCGAAGTGGCATCAACCATGGACTTCAGAATTGCTGTAAGCATCTTCACTTTAATTGGTAGTCGTTTTTGCTCAGTATAGAAGTCTACATGAAAATCACAAAAGAATTAGTCGCTTAGAGATATTGTAGAACCATCTTGAAGCTGGGCTCTATGAAGTAATTTATGGCAAAACATAGTACCTATGCAGTTGAAAGTTAAGTTCTTATGATATTCTCAATTTAAAGTTTATACAGCTTTCCAGGAAGTCTGGGACATTGAAAAATTAACTAGTATGTCATCCAATATCGTAGAATGATTTAAAAAAATTGTAGAGCCTTCCAGAAAGACTGGTGCATTGAACTAGTAACTACCATGTCATCCAATGTCGTGGAACCAACTGGCATTTCCTAAACAGCAGATGAGTGGCACTGTGGCAGGCAGTTTTATTCTCAAACAGAATTAAAAGATGTTTATTAAACAGGAATTTATCTTTGCTGAATTATTATCTAAATAACAATGTAACACAAGTATTCAAGTCTTTCACACACGGAAAAAAATGCTTACTCTCTTGAAAGCCACAGACAAATAAAGTGCAAATGCAGGCCATCACTATAATAGCCACTCTCATTATTCTTAGAACCAATATTAAAAATCCAGCTTCATTGACTCTCTGGACTAGAGTGTTGCTAATTTAGGAAGATCTGGACCACAAAAAGTCCCAAGGTAGGGAGAAAAGCAGTTATTGGCCATAGTAGTCCAAGTAAGTGGCATGTGCAATCATATCAAGTTAATAAACTTACATTCTCGAGTAAGTGCATTTGAACGTCATTCAGCTATGAACCAAATATTGTGATATATTTTCTATGTCATACCAAATTACTGAAGATCCGAACCATCCGGCTCTAGTTCACCAGGGTTTGAAATATAGGGCTTTTTTTAACAAAAAAAACGAGTAAAAAAGGATTCTCACTACATCAGATCCTAGAACCAACAACCATGCATTCGTGCATAAGTGAAAACCTTAGAAATTCTGCCTATCCATACTTTCTTACCGTCAGCACTACAACTAGAGGCATCCATTTGAGGTTCTCTGCGTGTCTGTCCACAATGAATGACTGTCTTATGGTTAGCCTGCTCAAAGACTGAGGAAGAGTTGCCTGATTTTCCAGAGTCAACTGCTCCAAGTACCTTCTCTATGCAGTTAAGCAAGTGATCCATTGTCTGTTCCAACACATTCGGCTGAAAAGAAAATTGAGTTGAAAGCCCATCAATGAAAACATATTCCTTAGTATTCAAAACCAGGATTTGAAACGAAAAGGAACAGGGGCAAAAAAATAGGGAAAAAACCACTTGCCTCCAGAAGCGATCTTGAGGAATCAATCCTACTTTTCTTCTCCGTACTACAAACTTTTGTACTATTTATGCTAATATTTTGAAGAGTCATATGACTCATATGCAAAGCAAGAGCTGTATATGCCAGAACGGGATATGCATCCATGTATTCACAATGCACGCACTGCAAAATGCTGGCTTCAGAGATGATCTTTAAAGCAAGAAATGAAGATTCTAGAGTTTGAGATGCCAGAATAGCCTTGCGAGAGTCCACAGATACTAACAAGTCCCTAATTTGCCAGGCAATTCCCACGGCAATGGAATAATCCTCCTCAAAATTTGACTGCCGTTTTCTGTTGACATGTTTCCATTTGGCTGACATTTTGCAAGAGGATGATTTCTTCCTTTTTGCAGAGGAAACACAGTTTTTTCGTGCTTCAGTGCCAAACTTTATATGGCAATGATAGGCAGTTTTCTGCAAACACGCAGTTAGAGCTTCAAACATATCATCAAATCCATCACAAGACTGGAACAACTTGTGGGCAGACCTCAGTTGAGCTTGGCTTTCCACATTATCAGATATACCACTGCAATTAGTAACTAGGCCCGTGCATTCTTCAAAAACTCCAGCAGCAGCATCTGGAGCAAGGTTGGAAACAATGTTGAGTACAGAAGATTGAGCACGAGCAGTAGATGCAGCAGCAAACAAGAACTTCACTTTTTCTCCAGCAAGTAACTGCTTAAGAGCATTTTCAAAACATGGCTCTCTAGCTATGCTTCTGGAGAGGTAGGCGGCAGCAACAAGTAAGCCCTCAATCTGATCTGCATTTAGCTTAACAGGTGACAAGACCAAACTGATTAATACCCTAATGAGTTCCATGAGAGAATTAATTGATGCCCCCCCTAATAGAGAAAATTCACAAAACCTTGCTCCAGCCATAGGAGACCTCTTTATGAGTGTAACACAGCGATTACATGCTTCTTCAACAGGTAATTTTGAGGGAAAATATGATGGCATGAGCAATTTCGTGATTTTCTGAGCAACAAGAGGTTGATCATTCGCAAGTGTAGACAATAAGACATCCAATCCTACCACCTACAGAGAAATGCAAAGAACAAAATCAACTCACTATATATAAAGGCATCAGATATAACAATCACAACAAAAGATGTTTGATCCTGAGAATACACTATACCTTATTAAACTGGAAATTTCGCATATCCCTTAAAAGAAGGAGGAGATCTACTAAAGCCATTCGTACAGAGCTGACATTATCCAGCATAAGATGCCCCAGTCTAGGTAGAAGCACTTTAAGAATTTCATGAGACTGGGGATTGCCAAGCAAGTAAATGACACAATTCAGCGTGGAAAGCCTAACCTCATTGCAGATATCATGTGACATGTCATCAAAAATCTTCATAATTATCTTCGTAATGGATGCTGAAGGGATAATTTCCCAAAATAAATGAAGAATGCGACAACAACCTTCCACCGCAACTAGTCTTACATCTGGACAATCATCCATGAGTAATCTCTCCAGCAAAAAGAACTGTTTATCAAGTAATGTATCTTTCGCCTCTTTTGTGGAATCAGGATCTTCAAGAGGGAACATGTCTAACAGTACATGTAATGCATTTTGGCGAACGTTCGAATTTGCTACCTGTAAAACAGACATGCACAGCATGATTAGATGCTGCTCTGATCCAGTTGATCGAGAACAATCCACCAATAAATGAGATATATTTGAGATACCAAGGCAAATGAGGTTGTGTTGTACAAAAGACCTGACAAGCCAATACAATTATCCCCACAAGGATCAGCCAGGTCAGACAATTCAATTGCTAATATAAGATGCAACTGAGGAACTAATATTCAACAGATGAATCCAATTGAAGTCTACCCAGAGTGGTTGGCATTATAGTAGCACCCCTGATACTTCTTATTCTTCCTTCTTTTTTCCTTTTTTTCATGCCGTGATTTAAAATCAGATGTTGCTTAGTCTCCTAAACTGCGCAAGCAAGTAACCACATTTATGGACCTCCATTTCGTCATTGTGAATAAATTGATGCAAGAATGACAACCACCCGTGCCGTGGATCACTGAAAGCATACGGACAAAAGAATACTTCAAAGCATGAAACTGCAACCTCTGTTTGACAGGCAAGAAATTGATTTCGTTTGACAGAAGATTTACATTTATCCAATTAATGGCCGAGAAATATCATAAGCAATCATCCATGCATAATAGATCATGCAATTTCATCAAGACTATCTTCAATAGTCCCGGACTAGCTTAGAAGAGACAAAAACACCTGTAGTGACCGAAATATCACAGGCTCGGCAAGGCTAAAAAGAAGTTTCTCAACCCCCTCTGTGGTCCGCTGGCTAATAAAACCTCCCAAGACCCTCCTAATAGAGGCGGCAAACGCTCCTGAACTCGCATGTATAGCTCCCTCAATTAGACCCTGCAAAAATCTATGCTCGATCTCATCCTTAGGATCTGGTCCCACGGCCTTCCAAGCCCGAAACAATATATCCCCGTACGCCTCCAACATCGATTTCCTCCCAAATGGGATCTGAGACCGAATCATAGCCAGCGTTTCCTTCACTAGCTGATTGCTCAACCCGAACGTAAAAGCGATGAACCGCCGCCCATCCTCAGTTTTCAAATACAACGGCGTTATCACACACCGAACCAGTAGGAACTTCAAGTCCTCAATGCTATCGTCCTCGAAATCGAACAAGCAAAACGCTTCGCGTAGCACATACACTCTATGCACATCCACCTTCCTCTTCAAAGTCAGTGACTTGGACAGCAAGAAAGGGAGATACAGAGAAATTAAAGCCTCTCGCCCCGGAAAACTCTCCTTCCACCACTCCTCGCACAAACTTGCGATCTCGGATAACAGAGCCGAGTCCTCCTCCGACTCAAAAAGAATCAAGTTATCGTGCAACGCGCGTGCGCCGGGCAACAAATCGGAGGCCAAGAAGGCTTTTTTAGGGTGTGAGATGCATAAAAGCACGACATGAGCGAGAGTTTCAAGGCCTTGAAGAAGCTTCTGCTTCTCGCTTCGTAAATCGGATCCATGGCCGTCCGAACCGGGCTCGACCGGAGTCTTGGAATGGCGTGAAGAACGTCGGAGGCGCTTGGTGGGAGGGGAGCGAGGGGATTTGGAAAGGCTGGGGTTTGGGTCTAGACGAAGGTTCTGAAAGGATTGGATAGACTGAGAGATGGAGCGGTGGAGAGACAAGGGTAGAGCGGAGGAGAGGTCTGAATTGGGATTTATGCCGTGGATTAGAGTTTTCAGGGTGGGTTTTACGGATTTAAGACTTTGCTTAATGGCTGAGGCGAGGAAGTCTTGGGCTGAGGCTTGGAGAGAGGAGCGAAGTCGCTTCTCCATTTGAGGAAATGTTTCCCTGTGTTTGATGTTTGGTTTCTAGTTTACGATATCAAGCGGTGACGGAGAGGGGGAAATGTACACTTAGCGTTCGTTTTGAATTTCGAGCGGGTTTCTACGTTGTGGGCTTGGTTGGGCCGCATACCCTGGCCAAGTTCATCTTTGTATTGGGTAGGGCGAATTTGTCTGAGCCCAGTTATGTTGGCCCAGCATCAAATTTTTAGCTCAGTTCGACTGATGAACTTCATAATTATTACGTAATGCCCTTCAACACAAACCAAGCGACGCATCACAGTAACATGTATAATTTGGTCCGTCCACTCTCGCCCTATCATGCTTTCCAAGATAGTGTCCTCCAATTTCATCTTTCTGTTAATGAAGACAACAAGTTTTCTCACTCCAGAAATCGCATTTCTGGATCCTCCTGTTTGATGGGGATAATTGCCATGGTCCAACAACAACTCTGCGCCAAATGGTCAGGACCAACATCACCCACGAGGGATGCAATTCCAAACCATCATAATGTTGGGTGACACGGAGCTATATGTTGCTTTTCTTACCAGAAACTCCTGAGAGTCCTCTTCATCTGAAGCAGCTGGATACTTGTGATATATTGATGGGGTTGATTCAGCTTGCCTTGAGCTGTTTAGGTTGCAATACAAACTCCTCAAACGTATGCTTCATACTAATAACACGTTGTTTCTTCCCAGAACCAGTGAAGAGTGAGGTGTGCAGGGTAACTGCTGTAAACTAGAATAGAAGGTCGTACGACGCCAGACTGGATACAAAAAATCTCCCATGAAAGCATGTGGAGCAGTGGAGCCTCTGACACCATTTTTCCATGAATCTCATCTCATGCCCCATATTCCCCCCCCCCCCACCCCCACCCTACCTACTCTAAAACAAGGGCCTCTAATTCATCATGATAATAGCCTGGGTCCTACTGCATCAATGGAAGGGAAAATGGCAGCATTCTCATTTGATGTTGAAAACAATGGCATGGAGAGCATCAGTTAGCAATTTAAAGAAAAGGTGACCTCTAATGACAAACATCGGTGTCTTCCAATATGGTTACTCTGTATTTATCTGAAGGCCACAACCTTTATAGGAGAATATCTCTCTGTAAGCAGTCTATTTTCTGGGAATACTCTAAAACAAGTATCATCAGCACTAAATCCTCTTTGATTTCCACTACGGATATTTGTGAGTACTATGACCCCAGAAACAGTGGAAACTTACATAAAAGGGACGCTTCCCACTAATCAAAAGCAACTCAAACATTCTAAGAAAATATAATCACATTCACCTTTATATACTTTCCAATGGCCCAAATGCAACACAGATGTATCAAATCAAGCAAAAAAAATTCCTCATTCCTTATGGCTTTCAGCCTTTTGAAAGACACAGGAAGCATCCCAAGCCCCCCATCAAAAGGTAGAGTGGCAAGTGATGTATGAAAAAAATAACTAGTCCCCTGCCATGACCAAAAAAGGGAGGGAAAAAAATGAAAAACAACAAATTGAAAGGTGGGTGAGAAAGTTGCAACATTCAAGAAAGCAAAGCTACCAATAATCACTGTAGACAAACAGTCTTCAACAGACTTCCGGCACTCTCTCGGCCTTCACTTCATGCCTAATGGCTTCTGGACATCCAGTCAGCTTCTTCCTTTCTTACTGTTGGCTAAAGTTATCCCTTTTATTTATTTACTTTCCCCTTTCTCTGTCTTTTTGGTTGTCCCTGGCTGAAGCTTTTGTTGGGTTTTTGAAAATGGAATCCCAATCAACTCCAAATTTTACCTTGAGATGGTATATAAAACTCACGACACCTATAACCCAATCTAATGTAAAGAATCAACTCTCAGTCAAAAAAGCGAAAAAGGACCCTATAATGCAATCGGTAAACACAAATCAATCTTGGTTAAGAAGATCAAATTCTGCTAAATATGGCCCGCGGCTTCTCTTTACCGGGCAATGTTGGTCATGGTTGGTGAAAGGAAGTCTTCTCTTTGCTCCAGCAACACGGATGGAAGAGGAACCCTCAATAACATCGATTGAGTTTGAACCCGTTGATGATAAATTCGAGGACACTTCTGATGTGGGTGTCTCGAGTTCATCCAACTCTACATTCAGCATTATTTTATAACAAGAAAATATATGGTCCTGTGTGCAATACGAAATGAAAATTAATCAGGTTAAAGAATCAAACTTTTCTAATGTTTCCGTTTACATTGCACAAGAACGACTGCATTGAGTAGGAAATTTAGCCTAATTACATGGAAACTCACATGTTCTTGAGACCGCCACAGAGAGATCCCACTCATCTTTTGCTCCAATGCTTTTTTAGTTAATCGACCATCAATTATTACGAGTACTGCTGCTGCAGCTATAACAGATGGCCGATGATCCATTAAATTGATCTCTGCATCAAAGAATTCAACTCTATAAGCAGAAACAGTATACTCGCAAAGCAGTTTGGAGCTAATCTTTAAGCCCGAGACTACCTTTTGTGATGGCCATAATAAGTTCCACAGCTCTGGAGACCAATTCTCGCGGTCTATATTCACCACAGAGTCTATTGATGAAATAATGCAGATAATGGAAAGGTGTTATTGAACCCATATTCCATCTCAAAGTGCTCAGAACCATTAGCTCCGTTTTCTTAATCGACTTACTATCAAAATCATGACCTTCCACCCAAAACGCTGATAACGGCGGCACTGTATACTCCTCCATCTTTGCTGCCAAAGTTAAACAGGCCAGGGATATAATTTCAATAGCCCAAAGTTGTCCATCCTACATCGATAACAATATCCAACACATTACTTAAATTTGGCGAACACGGAAACCCCCTTATACAAGAAGAAAAAGAATTTTGCTTACGTGAACGACTCGCTTTGAAAAAAACCGATCAAAGTAAGTGATGCTTAAATAAGCCGTATGGTATTTGAAACCAAATATTGCCCGAGTCTGAATCAAGAAAAACAAACTTCAAGAGCTGGTAAAATATTTGTTAAAGAAAACCAAAATAATGGGAAAAAAAAGAGCTTTACTAGGAGGAACGAACATTAAAAATCCACTGAATGGCACCCAAGCGAGCAGTTTCCGACCAGTTTGGGCTTGTGATTGAGCAAACACTCGAAGTTGACTCACAGCTCTTGGATCCAGAACTAGTACTCTCTCTCTCAACCAAGTACTCGAAATACTCGTCTCCATTCTCCTGAACAAAACATGGGTCCAAGTCGACACAGGTTTTTGCCTCATCCTTCAACCAAGCTCGGTCTTCGTTGCAGAGGAGGCTAGAGGGCGAAAACCAAGTGTCAGAGTCCCGCATTCTTGTTCTTTCATCTATATGCAAGAAACTTAAACGGAAACAGGAGATGGGTATTTGTGGATTTACATGCTAAATCCACGTTATTACGATTGAGAACATCTAGAGAGAGAGAGAGTGAGAATGGAGTATGGGTGAGGAGTAGCGGTTTTTGTGCCGCCAAAATTAGCGGATGAGATATAGAGGGGGCGTTAATTAGCGGTTGGAGAGTTTACAGTAGTGGGTATATATTTACACGTAGAGGCGTAAAGGCACAAAAATCTCAATCAAATGCAAGCAAGAGAATAGGAGCATCGATTTGGTACATGCTCCCCTACTTTTGGGGTTTCCGTGAACAGCTGCCTGATTACGAGTATTGTCCCATTTCGATTAAAAGGGTTTTCATTCTGGTGCTAGACTAGGGTCCATTATCATCTACATTTTCTTCCTTTTCTTTGGAGGGGCGCATGGGGTGGGAAGATGGCGTGTGGGGTTTGATTTTTGGAATTAAAAACATATCGAACGACCAAATTTTGCAATATATGTTAATCCAACATCCTACTTTTATGTCTTTTTCATATCTCAAAGCTTTACGATGGCTAATGTGGTTGTACAACTATTTATTTTGTCCTAAGTTTGCTACGTTTTTTTTTCTATTTTTCCCCTCGTAATCAAGGAAATTATTGTCTTTCTTTTAATTTTTCTTCTGGTTGGTTTATTTGCAAATTGTCTGGACCCATCAAATGCATTTAGGGGAAACTCGTACAAAAGTACAAAAGTACATACACATGCCAAAGAATCGTGGTCCAAAAATAAGTAAAATATTATTTAATCCACTTTTTACTTTCCCTGACTTTTGGTTCATTTTGGTTAAATAGATACGAAGGTATGGTTTGTTTGTCAAAATTTTGAAGAATATTTTCGAAATTTTGAGAATTTTTACTTTATTGAGATTTATTAAGATTTGTGAAAAGTATAGTGTAGGTGTAAAAGTTAAAAATTTTAGAATGTATTTGATTTGCCTGAATTGTTGAGACCCCGAATTATTAACTAAACAAACATGTCCTTAAGCTCTGCGAATCTGCGTTACTGCTCCCTTTTGTGCTCTGGGCACCTAGAATTTTGAGAATAAATGCATCTTTATTAGCAATAGAGACTCTACTGTCTGATGTTCTGACCAGTTAGACAGTCCACTCAGTATTTATAATCCATGTTTTATCAGAGAATTATTTACGTAAGTGCAATTAAGGATGAGCAAAGGAATAAAAGCTAGTTTTCTAAAAGGGCTGGAGGTTCTGCGGCCATTATATATGTACTTGTTTAAAGGTATAAATCTTCTTTAAAAAAAAAGAAAAAAAATCCAATTAAATATAGCAATTTAAGGACTCAAGATCCGAAAAAAATGGACTGGGAATAAGATTATATCACGGTTCACCCATCTAATGGCATTAGATATTATTGATGAATGCTGCCTACTCTCGCTAGTCATCTATAGCTCGAAAACCATGAAACTCTGCAAATAATTAAACGTTTGATGGGCGATGGCGATAGGTTTTCATTTATATGAAAACTACAAAAATTCACCTGAGTTTTGTAAATGTTCATGGGACACGGGAAAATTATTTGGATTGTCTGTTTGGGGGGGGGGGGGAGAAAATCCCAGTTGTTCATTTTCAAAGAAGCCAATGGAAAAACCAAAGCTTTCTTAGTCGACAATGTCCCACCCTACTGATCTTATGCAAAGAATTTTGGCGGGTTAAAGGCGCGCATTGGGAAAGTATTAATGAAGAGTATGATAACACGTGAATATAATAGTAAGGAGGGGAGGAGCGTCTTCACGTGTGAAAGGCTGGACCACTGCAGTCTGGTGTGGAAGCAATATGAAGTAGTAACAGGAAGCCATGGAGAGACGCTCCTCCTCTATCCAAAGTTGTCACCCACTCAAATAATAGAATATGGTCTGGCGTACATTATAATATTTGGGAATATCTCTGTAAGGTGGTGGCATCAGCAGCTTGGGTCTCGGTGCTAGGACTAGAGCCTTTGACTCTGCAACATTTTGCAACCCCGAAATGGTCAGCTGCTTGCTTTGACCGTGTGAGTGATGTTCTCTTTGCTTACAGATGCAGACTTGGTGGGGAAAATCATGGTTCCAAGGCCATGGCTTTCAATCCATTGGAGCTTCCCACTTGTTTTTTTAATGTAATTTATTCATTTTCGTGGATCTGCATAATTCAGGAGTTGGCTTGTCTTGTCTGGATAGCACAAACCAATTCATATATAATGGCTTAAAATAAGAGTTGAATGGGCTGCACTGGCAAGTATATCATGATGTCATAGAATCATGTATATACTTCCACGCTCTGCACAAAATAGAGAAAAGCTTCTCATAAAGTTCCAAGCGACACAAACGCACAGCAAAACACAACTTATGAGCTGCGAAGTTGCCACTCCCCAAAGGTCAGTAGCACTCGTAACGGGGCCTGAGACTGCAGGTTGTGGTTCTTTAGGCCTTCAACTCAGCCCACAAAGGAGTTATGAGCCCCAAGTGGATACACTCTAATCTCCAACCCAGGTTGCTTGTGCATTCTATCTGTCTCGCGCGGTATGGCCCAATGGGTAACCTAACTTCCTGAGTTCGTTCTCTTCATTTGTAAATGTTAAAGCCCAGCACCTTGTTGTGGTTGACGCATGAATTGTGCCCTTCACTTGCTCATTACGTAAAGCTCAGATCTGCCAAGGAAATATCCCTAGCAATCAGGTACCCACTTGGTTCTCAGAGTAATTTTATCCTCAATGGACTCTAAAATCCTATTGGGGTGGCGATTGGCTGGCCCAAGATGAATCACATCAATGGATAGTCTAACTTTTATAGTAATTTGCTTCCGTTTTGCATTTAGTAATAAACTCAAAATCTTTTTAAAATATGATCTCCTATAACTATAGGCGAAACATTAAAGCTAACAATTTAAGACAAAAAGAACCCCTAATTCCCCACTCGCCCCCCATTTTTTGTCCACTAGAGTGGAACTTATGGCTGAACTTCCACAGTCCCACTGTCTCATATCCCCATTGATGTGGCAGATAAGCATTGAAACAGTTCTCTTTCTGCTTTTGGGTAACAAGATAATCTCATTCACAGGGCCGGTTCTATGGACAAGTCTAGCTGAACAATGGATCCCGGAAGAGATAGTGTTATATGTCAGATGAGAACTCACCCCTAAAAACTATCTCAAAGGGGAAGGGAGTTCAAGGCATATAAAACCTCACATTAGCATATCATGCTACCAACGTGGGACGGATCTCATACTTCCAAAATGATCCATAATATTTCACTATGCTCCGCAGTCCTAGCGCCCACACAAGCTGGCTATGCAGTAGGCTTTTCCTAGTCCCTGGTTAACGTTGCAATACCAACGTCACCTCCCGTGCTGCACGATTGCAACTTGGAGACATGGTGTAAGCTCTGATACCATTTGTTACATGCTTTAGGATAATTCATCCATAAAAACCAGTTCAAAAGGGGAATGGAGCCCAAGGCATATAAATCTCACATTGACATCTCATATTACTAATGTGGGATGGATATCATACTCCACCAAATAGTCTATAACATTTCACCACACTAGTTGTGCACTAAGCTTTTCTATACTTGAGCTAACGCTGCAATACAAACATCACCGCCCGCACTGCACGATTGCAACTGGGAGGCATAGTATAAGCTCTGATACCATTTGTTACATGCCTTAGAAGAACTCACCCCTAAAAGCTAGCTCAAAGGAAAAAGGAGCCCAAGGCAGTAGTGTCTCTGAGCATAGGCAGCCTAGGCGGCTACCTAAGGCCCCCCAGCTTCTTATTTTACTTAATGTTTAATAAGCCCTCAATTTAAATATTTTAACATAACAAAAGAAAAATAAGCCTCAAAGTATCCGTTAAACTTTTTGAAATTCTCATTTAATGCAAAAGAAAAACATAATTTAAAATTTCAAAGAAGATGACTTACCACTTTAAAATTCAAAAATGACCGACTTCCAACTTTAAATTTGATAAAAAAAAGATTATCGGACTTCCAACTTTTAGCAGTTTCTTAATTCAAAAAAGACTTTCACTATTCTCCTCACGAAGGTTTCCTTATCTTTATACTCTGAACGCTTACCCTTTATTCTTTATAGCTCACTTCTAAATTGATATCCTATTTCCACTCTCTTGTTCACCATTTTTCCTTATTTTCTACTGTGAACGCCATATCCTTCCTTCTTTCTTGCTAACATTCAAGTGTTGATTCATTTCAAAATCTCAAAGCCGACAGTAGCCCTCTTCTTCCTCACAGGTGCTATTATTCTAAGCTTTCGATTTTAAATTATTTTTATACTTTTATTTTATATTTGTTGTAGCTATCACTTTTTTACCTAGAGAAGATTGAGAATTTGAGATTAAGTTGAGTATTATATAGTTTTATTTTAAATTTTTGTTTGTGTTAATAGAAAATATGAATCAAGATATGAAAAGTTAAAAAAACGAAAATGCAGAAAGAAGTTTTTTAAAACTAAAACTAATAAAATCATATATAAGATCTACTATGAAGCAAGAAAGATTAAATATAATAGCTATATTATCAATTGAAAATGATATATTGACAAATCTTGAATACAAAAATTTGATAAATAATTTTGCATTTCAAAAAGTAAGAAGAATAATTGTTAACTAAAATTTATTGATATTTTATATTTTAATATAATAATTTATAATTTATTATAAAATGCTTCTTTTTATGATTTCGGCTAAGTCCCATTTATGTTAGAGACGACACTAACCAAAGACATATAAACCTTACATTAGTATCTCATACTACCAATATGTCCTGATCATGCTACCCACATAATACATAACAGATAATACAGATGTACACAGTTCACGACTCTCTAGTTAAATCACTATTCAGATCTTCAGGACAAATGGAACTGGAGACGTACTCACAACTCTTTCTGTCGCTGTAACAAACAGGAGTGTGTCTGTTCTCTTCTGCTTTTGTTTTTTCTTGAAGTTAGAAGTGTTGGCTATTTGGTCGCCAGTTGCGAGTGGTATCACTCTCAAGCTTTGTCTTAACAGTCTATCGATTGACTTTTAGCATTAGCCTCCAATATTTTGATAGACACCTCTGTAATTTAAATATGGGAAGTCTCAGTAGCAAGAAAGCTTTCTCTTTACACAGACGGAGGAGGATCTCTTAAACTTTCAGTCCCATCATTGAAAGCAGCGTAAGTTCCTTCGCCTTTTATATATATGCAAAGATGACCGTCCAAAGCACCTTTCCGTGTTTCTTTTTTCCTTTTGATTGATTTCCTTAAGCAGTCTCTCTTTATTCTACTCAACAAACATTCTAACGTTTCTGTTTCCACTGTGTCCCAAAGTTACTTTGTTCATCGATCCCACTGGGCATGCTGCGTGCATCATGCGCACGTATCAGCAGCCCTATTTAAGCACGTCTCAACCAACATTCCTCCCCATATTATAACGGACCTACCATTACCAGAAACATTTAAGTTGTATGAAATTTTACTACTCGTGTTAAATACAAACCGCAAGTGGCAAATAGAAAACACACCGCCAGCAAAAACTCAGCTGTATCTTGGTTTCCTCCGAATAAAAAATAGCAGAACTTTTAATGGGATAACAACTACTCCCAAAAATAAATCCCAGCACGCCATAATATTTGCTACTTAGATCCAATACCTTGAAAAAATCAAACCACGGGAAGGCGCTTATGAATCGAGACCGACCGGACTTCTGACGAGGACATGTAATGGTTGCCCTAGGTAAAATAAAGGGTCTTGGAGAAATAAACCTTCCCCTAGGTAAAATAAAGGGTCTTGGAGAAATTTTTATTTTACAGAATTCTGGGGGAAGGTTTGTGTTGGGGAAGAAAGTGAGAGTTAAAATTTATTAAAATTTGTGAAAAATTTGACTACACGAATCGAAGTTAAATTTTTTAAAATATATTTATTTTATTAAAAATATTAAGCCCAAAATCTAGAGAGCGATGAACCCAAACATCCTTGACTTTATAAAAACAGTTGCTGCTGCTGATAGACTATCACTCCCTCCCTCTGCGTTTTCGCTTTGGAGACCGCATTATCCCTATTTTCCTTCTGTCCGCATTGCGCGCTGATACGTCTGTGTAAGGACAGCGTCGAGAGAATTCGTGGAGTGGGCAACATTAACTTGGAAAGAAGTGATTCTCGAGCTTGTTTGGATTTTCTATATTTCATTGAAGGCAGAGTATTAATACTAAGGTATGCGATCTCTCTCCCCCTGTCTCCCAGTAGTTCTTTTTTCTGTTTTCAACCTTAATCTGGTAATTTTCGTTTTTCTTGGGTTCTGATTTTGATTGCCAAAATTCCAAACTAGATGAAGTGAAAAGCATTTTCTTTTTCTAAAAGAAAGAAACGGAAAAGGTTTTTCATCTTCCATTTTCGACTTCATTGCCAATTGGTCTCCGACTTGTTTTTTTTACGCTGTTAACAGCTGTGAGAATGACAAAATTAGGATCTCTACTTTGGCAGCCTTGCTTATTTTTCAGCTGGCGTCCTTAACTTTTGGCTGTTGGTGTTTCAACTTCTATCTGATTAGTCTTGATTCATAGCTAGTATTGCTTTGGTGCGGTTGGCCTTTGAATATGCCATTTCTTCTTCCCATCCACAAATAAGGCTGCTTTCTTCAACTATTTTTTCTGGTTTCTTAAGAGCAAATTGAAATTTTGGAGCTTGGCGCTTTTTGCTAAAGAAATTGTTTCTCAAATATCGCCTTTGGTGGTGAATCTTATGAATGTTATGGGAAAAAAGAAAATCCAACTTATCAAAGACCTTTCTGTTATGCCTACAATTAATGCGTATGATCTCATGTATACGATGCAATATCCATCCCAACCAAGATACAAGTGGGCTCTGTTAAACTAAAATCTGCCAGAGGACAGAAGTTCTGTGTGCTAAAGCCATGTCAAATCACCTCTTCCTTCCCTTTTAAAGTATCCAGGGGACTATAACTAAGGCTCCTATCAATTTTAACAATCCAAACTGATTTTAATCGTTGACTTTCATCTGCAGAGCCAGAGCTTAAATAATTTGATGGGAAAGATGGACACCATCTCTGAGGAATCTCCCCTAGCTTCAAATAGAATGGCTCCAATGGCACCTCCATTGCCTGGTCCAACAACAAGCAGCTATTATCAGAAGGGGTTAGTGATGAATGGATCAAAGCTAAGAGGATACAGCTGTGTCACTACAGCAACAAAAGATTTGTGGGAGCGTATCTTTGATGAAGGTTACAGAGCCGATGTTACTATCAAGACTGACAATGATGGTGTCATCTATGCACATGCTAATATTATTGTAAGTCAATTTGTTCCATATGATTCAATCTTGACTCTAGTTTTTTTCAATCGATCTAAGTACGGCTATAAAAGGCTGTTCTAGTTTTTCTCATAAGATACATCAAAATCGATAGAGGAAACATATTTCTGGAGTTGCAGCTTATTACTCATTGATTCACAGCTGATGAACATCAAAACTAAATCTTTACCGGCTCCCTTGCCCTTTCCAAAGAAGCAAATGTGATTTGTTTTGCACATTGGCATGATACTTTAATAGATAACTTTTACAGTCCAAGTCGATTGACCAGATTTTACTGACAGGGCATGGCTTCTCCTGTGATGAGAGGCATGTTAAAGAAATCGAAAGGGCGTGGCAAGCAGAGATCAATTTCAATCCATGGTGTTCCACACAATGCAGTTCGAGTTTTCATTCGATTCTTGTACTCTTCCTGGTAACTAATTTTTACTTATCAGTTCTTACTAATTTCTGGGTTTGTCTTTATGTCAATCTCGGTACACCGTAATCATGCTGTACCAGATGTTTAATCAATCTGTCTAAATGTTCCAATAAAGTCATTGCAAATACATTTTTCCGACTATTTGCTTAACTCCTCTTCACCTGTAACTTGTGGAGATTATAAGCCTTTAAAGAACAGGTTATTTGAACACCGCTTCAACGTTGTTATCTTGAGCTAGTACGATAACCTCTTTGCTTATCGTTATTGGTATTCCCTATGTAGTTATGAGAGAGAAGAAATGGAGGAATCTGTCATGCATTTGCTGGTGCTGTCACATGCATTCGCGGTTCCCCAGTTGAAGAAAGAGTGTGTGCAACACCTAGAGCACGGTGTGATTACCATAGAGAATGTAATTGACATCTTTCAACTTGCATTATTGTGCGATGCCCCTCGGCTTGGCGTCATATGTCACCGTATGGTCTTCAGGAATTTTAAAGCTGTTTCTGCCACTGAGGGATGGCAAGCGATGAAGCAAAGCCACCCAATGCTAGAAAAGCAACTTTTGCAGTCTCTAAAATATGAAGACAACGTAAGAGCTCAATTTTTCTTTCTTCTTCTGTTTCTTACCTGCTGTTGCGCCATAGCATCTCATGAAATCCCCTCTCCAATTTGAATCTGAAGTCATGCTTCAAACTGATTGCAGAGGCAGAAGGAGAGAATCAGAAAATTAAACGAGAGACAGATTTATTTGCAATTATATGAGGCAATGGAAGCTCTTGTTCATATATGCAGAGATGGTTGTCGGACGATTGGCCCACATGATAAGGAATTCAAAGCAAACCCGGTGTCTTGTTACTATGAAGCCTGTAAGGGCCTGGAATCTCTTATCCGCCATTTTGCTGGTTGCCAGCTAAGAGTCCGTGGTGGCTGTGTTCATTGCAAGAGAATGTGGCAGCTATTGGAGTTACACTCCCGGCTTTGTGCCAATTATGATGTCTGTAGGGTACCTTTGTGCAGGTGAACCAACAATTCTTTCTCCTCTTCCTTTCTTCCATTCATTATGATTTATCCATTTACGTTCATTTAAATTAGGGTTTCTTGCATCTAAAGCGGGCATAAAACTCAAAGTTTGATAATCAAAATATAGGAAACTTGACGGGACCAAGTATATAGCAATAGCAGGCCTTGTATCCCCACAATTTAGATTTGCCATACCCCCCCCCCCCCCTCCCCCCTTCTGAATTGCAATGCTATTTTAGCTAAGGTCATATCAAA
Source organism: Myrica gale (assembly GCA_963930655.1). NCBI lineage: Eukaryota > Viridiplantae > Streptophyta > Magnoliopsida > Fagales > Myricaceae > Myrica > Myrica gale. Next base: position 22,892,280 of record OZ005619.1, on the reverse strand, counting down.
TGCAGCCAAAGCTTTTGACTAACTCGGGCAAAATCCATCATTTCAGGACCTTTAAGGAAAGAATTACGAGACAGAGCAAGAAGGACAAGATTAAGTGGGGAATATTGGTGAAACAAATATTGAGAGCAAAGAGCATAGCAGGAGCACCATGCTTTTCCTGGGCAATTGCCAGCTGTACATGACAACAGAGTTTGCTTCTCCTGGAATCAGCTTTGTCAACTGTAAAATAGTTTTGATCTGCTCTTTTAGAAAAAAAATATGGTCCTAAAAGTTGGTGGTGTTCCGTTGTATCTTACCAAGAAATACCAAAATAGTGGTGTTCCATTGTATCTTAGTAACCCTGGCCGATGACTACTGACCCGTATGGGTGCCTTACAATTGCTGAAATTGCTGCCTGGATGCGCTTCATTCTCAATCGCAGAAACCTCCCCCAAAGGTTTAGAAACCAGTGGACCGATATGATGTTGGCGGTGGCTATCAGATTAGATGTAATTTGGTACGCTCGGAACCAAGTGATGCATGGGAAAAGTAAGCCTCATCCCAATGTGTTGATCTGTGAGGTGCTAAGAAGATATGAAGCACACAAGTTGGCGTGGTCATCCCTTCGGAGTGGCAAAGATGAGATTTGGAAACCCCCTGACCCTGGACAGTTGAAGATAAATTATGATGTGGCTGTTGTTGATGGTGAGTTTTTTTATTGCTGCGGTTTGCCGTAACAACCTGGGACATATCCTCAAAGCGAGGACTAGCAGAGCGGAGGGAAGGGACCCAATCAAGTAGAGGCGCGGGCTGCCCGATTGGCTTGCCAAGTTGCTGCTGCATTCCAGGACCAGGAAATTATTATTGGGGGGGATTGTTTGAATTTAATCAACATTGTGAAGGGAACGGCTGGCGACCCTGACTGGAATATTATGGGTGAGGTCAATACCGTTCAACGAATGTTGCAGGAGCATGCGAATTGGAGCTTCGTTTAGATTCCTCGTGAAGCTAAATTTGCTGCCCACAATCTTGCTAAGTGGTGTATTAGAAGTGCTTTGTTTGGGGAAATTTGTCTTTCGGATTTACCGTCTGATGTTGTAACCTGTGATCATGCAGCTCGCTTCGAGTCTGCCTCCCTAGTGTAGAGTGGATGTTTGCTTATTAAAAAAAAAATACCAAAGCAGAGAATCACTTCCTTCCAAACATCCTGCCTTTGTCACTCCATAGAATTTACCGAAATGCTTGATGTATTGTTTATCCAATAGACACTTCCGACTTCTGAGCAGCGCATTAACATTGCACACTGAGATATCTCAGCTAGATCAATATCCGTCGTCTCTCATGTCTCTATCTGACTTGTATTATGTTTGACAGCTTGGGAACTTATCTTGAAGTTAGGTTTGTTGATGACTGGTGGACGTAAATGCTTACGGTTCCAAACTATATTTCTCATGATCACAGTATCTTTCTAGGAGTTCAGTGAACTCTCAACTGATGCCGGAGCCAGCTGAGTCGACTGTTGGTTTGAGACACAGTCGAGGCTTCACCGACGGGTGGTTGTCTATTTGAAAGGGTAAAAAACGAGGCCCTCGAGTCCTTGACATTCGTAAAATCAACCCTCGTCCATATTCGTTATTGAGATGCCGACAACTCGCATAGAGTTTGAGATCAAATAGGCAGTGGACCTTTGTAGGACGCATGTGCCGGGATGTCCCTTTCATACAACTTACAATTCTCTGTCTGCAGTACCAGTTCATGACTTGGCAATCATTGTCAGCCGCACGTTGAAAGTATTTGTTTGTTCAGGGGATGCGTAAACAATGTGTTGCTGTCCATGTGCCTCATCTTCAATGGTATTGATATGCCTGCCTCTTTACGAGGTTATCATTAATAAAAACAAGTTCCTGCTTGTCGGTGGCAACTTTTCCGTTTGAAATAGGTACACTAGTGCAGGCTGACGAGGCCTTTTTATAACACTTGTTCTGCTCGAAAGAAGTTTCGTTAACCCGAAAAAGACACGGTCGTTTTGGCGTAATCGAAGAAGAACGCCTTGCCGTAACCCTACTAGTTAGTGAGGAATGGGACGGTGTCGTTTCATCTCATTCATACTCCTGCGGTCCTGCCGGATGCCATAGGGCTCCCTTAGGTAAGAAAAACAACGACCACGACCGCAGCGACCGCTACGACTACATAGCGTTAGTTGTAACGCTTTCTTCCTGTAAGAGAGGCAGATTGCAGGCAATAGAAATGGAGTTTTCATCTTCTTTCGGTACGTTTATGTAGTTCCTTGTTCCTTGCCGTGATTTTCCTTTTCATCATTACCTGTTTGATAGGTGGTGCAGACTTCATTTGAAATATTAGGGGAAAAGAAATTTAAGCAAAATTGTCGCCTAGTTCTGTGGTGTTTTGAACATTATGAGAGTGGTTGCTTTCAACAATCGTTTAGAAACTGCTATTTATTACTACTAACCTTCGAAATAAATGCGGACAAAGACATCATGGGTAATATCAAAACATTCTCATCTCTAGAAAAGGTGTATGAATCTAACCTAGAAGAAGAGAACTTATCTTAACTGGAATATGTGTTGGATTGAGTAAAAAAGAAGTCTCTTTTTGTTTTCTCTTCTTTTTTTTTTTCTCTCATTTAAAAATTGCTTCAATTGGCTGCGCACTTCTCTTGCAATTGGATGAATCCTTCTCACAGCTCGCCCTTCTATCTCGGTAAAAGACAGAAGGCCAATATCCAACCTTTGACTCTAAGCATCTGTGATCTCAACAAAACCCAGCTCTTCTGAAAGCCTATCATCGTTAACCGAATGTTACCTCCGTGTGGCCTTGGATTTTCCCAACAATGACGGACTCCTGAAGTGCTCGAATATCTCCATCATTCTGCATCTCTGACATTGAGTGAGTCTAAACCCATGGAAGTATATCTACTGATGTCATTGTCCTTCTAAGACGTTTTTTTTTTCCTGTTAAGCAACTTATGAGAGATTCATTATAAGATATCCACAAAATTTCAGGGAGACAAACTTTCCTCATCCGAGCTTCTATCGTGACTCACATTATACCTATTGAGAACTGGTAATGAAGCAGTTGCAGAAATCCGGAAGGATCTGGCAGAACCCAAAACTGTTCTATCTTGCATCATCCCCACTTCCTTGCACACTTGATCAAGTGTGCCTAGAAAATCTCTTACAATCATGAAGATCCTAAGAGGATGAGCTTCTTCCTTTGCCGCATTCCCATGGAAGTATTCTGTAACCTCTTTGACAATGTATAGAGCCCTTTTTTCATCAGCCTTGATTCTAACAATTTCCTCTTCGGCATCTTTCAGAAATAGTTTCATTGACTTGAAGAATTTCCCTTGCATATCTGGTTTCTCATAGTGCAAAACTAATCTCACTTTGTCAAGTCCCATTTCAAGCTTTGACAAATAGCTGCTTAAGACATCTGAGTCCATTCCTGCTGCTTTTTTGACATTGCTGAGGTCTCTGCTTAACCCAGCCACTACCTGTAATCCTTGCTTCTTGAAATTATCCTCCATTTTTGGGTGTACTTTGTTTGGGACATTCTCATTTGTAGATTCAGAACCTCCACCTTCAGATCTAATAATCTCTTGGACCACAAAGTGGAGCAATGTGGTCTTCCCATCCGTCCCCTTTATATCTACAAGTTTTAACAGTGTATGAAGTTTAAAAGCTATGGCATCACCACGATTGGTTCCAACATTCATCCGGTTTCCTGTCCGGAGAACAGCTTCCAGGAGTTTGAGGAATAATCGACTGTTCTTTATTTCATCACTTGCTGCCTGAAAAATGATAAATCAAAGACTGAGTTTCTAAGTCAATATTTTGGAAGTCGGAGATCAAAATAACATGGAACTGAATCTTCTTCCTTTTTTCTGTTTTTTTTTTAATGAGAATTGAACCTTCTTAGTTGTTAACTTTCAGCCAAAAGTACCTCTAGGGTTTGAAAAGACTTTTTCAGGTATTTGACTTCCGTATCAAAGTTAGCTCTGTAAAGCATGGCTTCGACTCTTTTAAAGGCGTACGGGATTTCGAGTACTGCCTTAAGAAATCGCTCTGCAGACCCTAGTTTTGAGATGTCACCACAGTAGTCTCGAAGTTTGATCTCTTCCTCCTTAGTTGGAGCCATCTTTACCAGAGTTTCCAAAAGCTCAGCTCCCAAGCCTTCTGGATTACCTGTTGCCAGCAAGCAAATAATGCAAGTGATTGAGAAGACAGAAATTGCAGGACCCAAGTAGAAAGCTGGATGCAAAGGCAAAGAGCGTAGTAACCCTTTTAAGAAATCTTCCTTCATTACTTTCCTGACAAACACTAGAGATGTAATGAGATTCTGGAATAGAATTTATTGACCAATATTAATACTAAATGCCAATGTATTAGAAACTATATCTTCATCAGTGCAGTTTCCACTTAGCTCAAGGTGACGCCATTCATTTAGTGCTTCAGTATGTGTATGAATCAAAGAAAGGAAGAAGAAGAATTAAAGAATATAACATAGAGCCTTGAGAGTTGAGACACCAGCACTATATGCCATTTTTATTGTGAGTCCAGATGTCTGTATGTGGATAGATAGCTCTGGTAGCATGATTTGATATAGTAGTGGAGCTTAACATGGACAATAAGGCAAACTAAAGATAGAGGGGCCTCTGTTGATTTTATATAAAAGCTACAGAAGATCTCATCATGCAAAACGTAGGATGCTCCAGTGAAAATAACTTTGGTTTTCAGAAAGGTGGAGCGGGAGTTCTGACGTGTACTTTTCATGTGATATAGATGCTTGTGCAACTGCGTAATGTCAAAGTACCTGGATTTTGCAGCATTTATAAATTCTATGGTTATCTTGCTCTTCAACATATGTTATATAAGCAACTGCTAGGAATTTTTGTAAGCGTGTGGCTCGTGTGTTTATGTGAATTTCCCTACCTGCAGTACTCAAGGTAGTTGGCATGTCTAGTTAGTCTGCTAGTTGTAATTTGACAGCAACCAACATTGCTTCGAGTAATCTAGCTGGTAAGTAGTAATCTTTGTGGAGAGGTTTAAACAATTATCCTTTTTCGCAATTTGCCTTGGACAATTTATAGAATAGACCTTCAGCTCCATTATCTGTAAAAGAGGTTTTACAGAAATGTTCTCTGTTGTTGTTTGGGTACTTCACTTACTTGGGTTTCTCTCGCAACTTAGCCAAGCAATTTTGGTTAATTGTTGGTCGAGTGTGCAAGGGGATACAGGCATGAAGGCTTTAAAACCTGGGCTCTTAGATGAATTACGTAAATCAAATGGATCAAATAGAATACAAAGAAAAAAGGGAAAGGAAACAAACTATTGTGGGTCAGGCTTTATCTACAGAGACCAAAAAATCCATCAAGGGCAAAACAGCTTTCGTGCATGCCCTGTTGATTATATAGTATTTACCAGCCAAATCTAGTAGCAATTCATAAAGCTGAGTGAAACTGATTGCCTTCTGAAAATCATTTCACAAAGCAAGGTCGTAATTGTGATGATGACTTTGACATTATTACTTGAAATCTAACATAATGATGTATGTGCATGTTACCACCAAACTGTTTAAACTATGACTTTTAATTTGCAATTATGATGGCTTTTCATCTACGCTCTCCAACACTTATTTCTGTTTTGTATATTTTGCATCCTCTTCCTCATGTCGATACGTAAAGATCAATATTAAAGTTATGTTCTTTAAGCTTTAAAAAGTATGTTGCAAATCTATTCAATATTCAATATTTGGCCAAATCGTTAGCTATTCTGCCATATGCATCGCATCATCATCTGAGTTGAAACGTTATCGCTTATTTGACATGGCAAATGAAAAAAGAGAGAACATACCATCTAGAAGGGCTTCAGACACCTCGTCGCGTGTTACATTCAGTGCTCTTAACAGTATAGCAATATTCTGGGACTTCTTTGGGTCTAACACCCTATTTTCCAGTTCAACAGGAGGGAGAACCGGCTTTCTAGTTGGCTCTTTCGGAGCTGAATTCACAGAATTGCAGCCAAATAGAGTCTCCATCATGTCCTCGTTCAATCTGCAAAGCAAATGAAGCATTCTCCAATATCAGAAAATCGGAATCCTTCATCGAAGTAATATATTAGTTTAGCATTGGGGAATGGGGAAAAAAACAGTCTCACTACTTCTACTTACTGAAACGAGCTTGATTTGAGCTGGTCCCACACTGTGGCGCGATCTGAGGTTGCCCTAACTTTGTCCCAATGCAGAGGCTTCAACTTTGGTTTTGCTCCTTCCTTGTCGTCGTCCCAGTCAAGCTGCCTCTCACAAGAGCTCCTCGCACTTTCACTAACCCGTGGAGTTGCTGTTGTTTTCGTAGTCCCATTCTCAGAAGAAGTGGTTTTGGGGCTTGGAGTCCAGGATAACGACTTGCTTGATACTTGGATAGGAGTTGGCATCGATTGCGGTGGCGGAGGGGGCGGAGGAGGAGGCGTAGGTGGAGCTGGAGTTTCGGATACTTGCTTGGATGGGTTGCTTATTGACGACTGAAGACTCGCCAAATTTGGAGGTGGCGGTGGCGACGAGAATTTTGGCCTTAGGAGAGGATATGGAATTGCTTGCTGGGTCTCCACCACTCGAACCTTCAGTTGCGTTGGTGGAGGAGGAGGAGGAGGAGGAGGCGGCTTGATTGATGATGGTATCATGACTGGTGACGAAGACGAGAACCGCGATTTCGGCGAAGTTCTTTTGGAATGAGGAATGACGGGAGCCGTGGCTGGCGCCGAGCCATTGCTGTCGGTAAGCGGATAACTTTGAGTACGCGAACTCGGCGTATAGTAACAAGTATCTTCATAACTGAGCGACGAGCAGTTGGGCGAATGAAACCCCGTGTCGTGGCTTTCTTCATCGGACGAAGACCTGGCTGACGGGGAGTTCACGTTGGGAGGCTTGGTTAAAGGCGGCAGTGGCTGCAACTCGGGACTCGGGCGGTACCGTTCTGATCTCTTGATCGAATTGAGCTTGTGATAAGGAGATCTGATACTGTTAGACCGAAATCCAGTGGACTCGCTGACGGAGCTTCGGCTCGGCTCCACGGTTCCAATGTAAAGAACACTCGACGACGGAACCCGGGTCTCGCCCTGGAACCTCTGTGAATTCCCTCCTACGAGCTGTTTGGAAGACTCGCCGGGGTGTTTAGCGCGGTGCCGGTAGAGGAAAAATGCCAGCGCGGAAAGCATTCCCAGAGTGACGATTCCGACCGAGACTGCGATTGCAACGGTTTTGGTTTGCTTGGTTGGCTGCGTTGCCACTGGGATTGGCATGGTTGTGCCATTGGAAGGTGAAGCCGGAGGCGATTGACCCTGATCCGGAGGAGACCCGCCTTCATGGAAGAACGGGTACTCGGAGCTCGGGTCCGCCGGCGGTGTTGGTGGCGGTGGTGACGGAGTTGAGTCGATGCTAGGTGGGGGCGCCAAACCCACCGGAAACAATGGCTCGTGCAGAATTCTCCTGTGAGTTTCAATTTCAACAAAGCTGCTAGATTTTTGAATACTAGCGAGCCCTCTTGGAGTGAATTGTGTAGTAGCCAATGATAGAAGAACCAAAAAGGCGCTCAAAGGATGATGAGCTGCTTTCATCGTCAATTTTCCTTGGCCTCTCTTATTTTCTTTCCTTTCACCCAATTCATTTCTGGTTTGTGGCAATTCCGTTTGGAGAGAGAGAGCCAGAAAGCGTGTCTGAGTGAGTGAGAGAGAGAGAGAGGAAGGTTCTTTTTCTGGTCTGCAAGATCTAGATGCATTGCCCAAGTAGCTGACGACAACCAATAGCCGCGCTTCTTTTCTTTCCTCTATTTTTTAGTTTTTTTTTTCTATATTTATTCTGTTTTTTTTCTAAGCACTCTATTTTTTTATTATTATTTTTTAGGCAAAGCAGGCTTCCGTTACCATCAGATAGTCCCTTTTCTTCTGATATTATAATGTGACACGTGGCAGTGAGAATACCCTCTTCTATGTTTCTTTTTCAAAAAGGAATTTGACGATGATGGCCATGCAGCGGTGATATTAAAAGGGCCACGTTCATGTCCTTTTTTGTCTTTTTCTTTAAATGGATTTTCCTTTCGTTTCGATCGAGGGGCAAAGAATATATTCCACTAATTTTTCCTGTTTGGTGCCGTTAATCCCTGCCTTCTATGCCTCCTCCTTTACCACTTTTGATTCCTCTCCACAAATATTGCAGTACAAACCATCCACTCATCTCTCCCCCACCTACCTGTCCTTCGGATCCGATCGTAATTTCTGGTTTCGGTGGTCCGTTTAAACGGCCAGGATTTTACCTAATAAGTTATAGTATTTGTTAAGATTTAAGACACCTTATACGTTAATAAGGATATCATTTAAGTTTGGTATTAATGTGAATGGGAATTCCCCCCTAATCATGTGAATTCGCTTGAAAAATTAGTTAGTTTTTTTAATGCATCGTGCACCATAGAGGAAACTTTTTTAAAATCTAAACATTAATATATTTGTTTTGGCGTTTTGAGAGGTCAAGGTCAAACGTGTAATTTGGTAGGAAAAAAGGTGCGATGGGTTCGGTTAACGTTTTGTGCTTTGTGCTTTTCTTGTTGCTAGATAGTAGATCGATCCACCCACCGTCTCTCTCTCTCTCTCTGTGGGGGGAGACATGCACACGTCCGATAGTATATGCTTTATTGCTTTTCTCTTTTGTTGAACGCCACCTACAAACGTAAAGACAGTATTATCCTTTTACAACTTTATCACGGTTTTTCTGCAGTTGGGATAATTTAGTAAATATGAGCATAATAGATGGGATATCATTACAAATTTGAAGGAAAACACTTGGTTAGTTGGTTTATATTAAATTATCCTTATTTTTCCTTGAGTGCGGCTTTTTCATTCCTAGTACTACCAGATTCAACACCAATTATTAATGATTTAAGATTTAATTGGTAATCCATTAAAAAAAAGTAAAAATTTGACAAGAAAATAAAAGATTTGGAGTTGAATCCAGCAGATAACTTGTAGAAGAAAACTTTTTAACACTCACAAGTTAGTGCTCGTTGAATTTGGCTCCACTTGGAATAAAAAAGTCTCGGCAATGATGTGAAATGCTTTTCTATGAGGCGAGAAAAGACCACCACCCTTGTGGGGACTCTTATCAACAGGCTAGCTGTGCCCTGTTGATTAAACAATTTCAATGTCGTTTGTCCTATATAATCTCTCCAATTTGTTAAACCTCCTGTCACTTAAAGGCGTTTAACACTACAAAAGCTGTCATAATCCTTTTCTTTAATTATATATATCTTTTTTTTATCTGACATTGATCCAATAAAATATGCCCAATTCAAGAAATTGAACATCAAATAAAAACGTCATTTTCCCTTGTAGTAAATTACCATGACTAATCTATACTCCTATAACGCGTCACCGTTTTAGCAGCGTACCGGAAGGCCCACCTTCAGGCTTCAGTACCATTTAAGTCCCCCAAAAAAAAGGTACATATTTAGGTCATATAGCATCAATAGAGCGTAAAAATAGTAATAATTTAGGTCCAATCGACCGACAAAATTTCGAGACTGTCGGTTTTGGACCATTTGGCTGATGTTTTGCGTCGCCTTTGACTGGCTGGAAATCATTGTCGGTTGCTCTCACATATCATAGGAGCTTCTTAACTACCATATTATAGTACTACTTTTTTTTTTCCCCTACCATATTATAGTACTACAGTTGATGTCGTTTAGGACATTGCCAAAGAAAGCGGCACTAAACTAAATTATTAGCGCTGAACTGTCACACAAAAAAAATAAAGAAAAAAAGGAATGTCACAAATTCCACCAGTGAATCATTTCAATTTGTTTGCTTGTACTGGCCCCAACACAAGAGAGGTGCCTCAGATGGGGGTGTACAAGTGAGTCCTCTCTCTCTCTCTGTTATGGATTTCAATTAGCTCTCACATATCGCCACCGAACTGAAGTTTTCGTTTTTTTTTTAAATTATCTCAAGCATCTAGGCAAAATCTTTGCTGGAACTTGCCCTTTTCTTGGGCCTGGAGGGGAATATCGCCAATCGCTTTTGGGTTGAATCAACAATGTTCTGGGCCTTCTGGCTGACTTCAATCTAGCTTTGGAATGCCACATTTCGCCGTAAAATTCCTCGTCCCAGGCAGCAAGTCAAGCATCAAGAATAAAGAATCAAGCTTTGCTTTATACCATAAAAAAGAATAAAACTAGCCATGCAATCAAACTAGTCTATGATAAGAGACAGAGAGAGACAATAAAAACAAAAAACAAATATTTTTATGGCCATTTATGTAATGAGGAAATGAAACAGGCTAAAACGGTGCCAAAAGCAAAAGCATATCCGTCAACCGTCATCTGCACAGCAACGCGATCATATGCTGTGGGAGGTGTAGATTGTAGTTTGTACCAAAGTTGTTTTGGTTCATATTTGAAGTGGACAACACGAAACCTTTTGTTCGCTTTCCTCCATTATTCCAAGGCATTCCCAATTCACAAGGCAAATATTCCCTCTTTTCATATCCTTTTCCTCTTTAAAGATGCGGCACAACTGCCCAACTCTATACCCTACTCGATCCAACTTCCAAGCACCAAAAGTATGCAATCCCATTTCATTTATGCTTGGATGTCTTCTTGTGTTTCTTGTTTCTGTTTTCTCCGGCATGGAATCTAATTTATATAAGATCGGGACATCCTAAGAAACGACAACAAAAGGATGTGAGCCCAGGCCTTCAGTTGACTGTTCAACCAAAATATATATATATTTCCTAGGACGAACTATAATTGGGCCAAAGCTGTTTAGCTGTCTGATTGCACAGGAGTCTGGATTCTGAAGGAAAAATCGTGAAAAACAGTAAAGTCAAATATTGTAGTAATCAGGCCTCTTTCTCTCTCTGTCATAGGCTCTGTCGTCCGATATACGTGTAAGATCTTTTTGTTATTTTTCTGTGGGCCCTGGTTTTGGTTACAGTGATTCTTGATAATCTCTGACATTTCTATCTTTCATCTGCTTAAACGACTTGCCGTAGTTCCCTCATTTGGGCTTCCCGTGATGGTCAAGTCCGGTTCAAAGTGTCAAAAAAAAAAAAAAGCAAAAGAAAGCTCGACTCCTAATTACAGGACGACCTCTCTCTCCATCTCCCTTGTAACTGTGTGGGGGTTAGAGAAACAGTCCCTGCGTTTTGGGCTTTGTTCAAGCTCACGCTTCCCACACTGTCTTCTGTTCTTCCACGCGTCCCAATGATATCCAGCAATAACGCGCTATACCCGTTGTTACCTGGGAACAAGCCCCTATCTAACTGTAGCCGAAAAAAAATGAAAAGCAACTCACATACATGTCCCCATGGGGCCTTGCCAAAGGTTTATTTCAAATGCGGTCAAAAAACACCCAGCTCTTGTTTTACGCATCCTATTGGACGCGGATATTTGATTTTTCCACTTTCATGGAAAATGGCAGTTTTTTTTTCACAAAATTACAACCATTAAGAAAGAATTACACTGGACTGTAGGGAATGGAATTGCATATAATCATGTCAGACTGCACTGCACTCTTGAGACCCTGCCCTGCATATATATATATATATATATATATATATATATATATATACACTGCCATAGAAGAGGGAGAGAAAGGAAAAGTTAGAGGATTTTTTTTCATTGTGCATTCCACTTCTGTTCTTCCCGGCTATGGTCTCTGGCTTTGCAAAACCAATGTTGAAGATGGTGTTGGTGTTACTCTTTCACCTTTTCTTTCTATGTTCCTCTGGCCTTACTGGTAACAAAATGCGCGATCTTACCTCCTCTACTCATGAAATTCGCCATTATTTCTTGTTGCTGTTGGGCCTCTTTTCTAGCTTTTCTTGAGTAAAGTCATCATTCTTTGTGTTTCTCTCTTTGCAGGTGCAGGTCAAGAATCTGTTGTGCTCTTAAACCTCTATGAAAACCCTGAGGACCAGGTCTTCCATGCATCTTCTCGCTCTGCTCTTCCCATAGCAGTTTCTGTGAGTGTTGAAAACCTTAATGAGGTCTCAATCAGTATTTTGATGGCTGAAACGTGGCTTAGGAACCATGTTTTATCTCACTACCCGGCCACTAAAATCACCACCATTGTTGTGGGTGATACTGTGCTTTGCGACAAAGGCCAAGAACACAAGCTGGATTTGGTCCTGCCATCTCTCAAGAACTTTTATCACTCTCTGACAAGGTGGGGTTTGGAGAAAGAAATCAAGGTCTCTGCTGCTTTCTCTTCCAACTGTTTGCACCCATACTCTACTTCGTACAGAGATGATTTGGCTAAGAAAGTTATCAAGCCTATTCTGGAGTTTCTGCAGAGTATCAACTCAACTTACTCAGTGAACTCGCCTCCAAATTTCTCTCCCCTATACGATGATACTGCGAGTTTGGTTTCTTATGACTCAGAGTCCATGGAAAAGCTTGGATTTTATGAGCTCAGAAGTATCAATGTGTTAGTCAATAGTCCAAAAGAGAGAAAGCCCGTGAGCAGGAAGCTCTCATTCATGGAGTCCAAGTTTGTAGAGCCATTCCCAGCAAGGCCAACTCCATTACCGGAAATTGCACAATCTCCACTCCAGTCCTCCGTTGGCTACCCCGCTCCTGCCAATGTAGCTAAAAGCCCACATCCCCCTCCTTCCCAAATAGCTTCTCCCCCATCGTTGTCCTTCCCCTTTGCTCCAGAGATGCCTCCAGTCGAGCATCCAGCGACTCCGCCTTTCGGCTTTGCATTTCCTCCTTGTAATCCAGCTTCCACCGGTGCCCCAGCACCAGAGACGGGGGTGATCCAGAAGCTGTGGTGTGTGGCCAAGCCTAGTGTTCCAGCGGAGACACTGCAACCGGCAATGGACTATGCTTGTGGCGAAGGTGGTGCTGCTTGTGAAGAGATTCAGCCGCATGGAAACTGTTACAATCCTGATACTATTGTTGCGCATGCTTCTTTTGCCTTCAATAGCTTTTGGCAGAAGAACAAGAGGCACGGAGGAACTTGCAGCTTTGGAGGGACTGCTATGTTAATCAATGCTGATCCAAGTAATCTATCTCTAGTTCTCATATCTTATTGTCTTTTGTCTCCAGCGGTTTTCTTTCTTGTTTTGTTCTCCAATAGGGTAATCCCGAAAAATATTGGTTGGCTTTTCGAATCTTCAGTGACATTGGGCCGTTGTTGCAGGTTTTCTTCACTGTCGGTTTGTTCTCAGCTAGATACAGTAATTGAAGCCGCAATGGAGATTGTCGGGATGGACTGAGTTTTGCTTTGTTCTCTCTAGTTATGTGGTATTCTGCATGTGGACCAAAATAGAAAATTTGACTTGTGTCTTAAATATATATACCCTGTTCATGCTTCAAAGTTTGATCAAATAATTGCTGCTTGTCTTTTGACTATATTTTGCCTACCATTTGCTGATGATATCAATTTGCTACGGAGTGTGCATCCTTGACAATACCTAAAATATTATAGTGTGTCATGGCCTAAAATATTCTTATAGTGCCTAGTTGTGCATATATCCCAAAGTCTTGTGGTGCTGATTCTATTTTGCAACGGCCTCATTTTTGTTTTTTCTAAGCGGAACGGACTGATTTGGTAATGATAGTTTTGAAGACAATACCGAAAACGACTTATTTGGTTGCTAAAGGTGCTTGATCTTGATTTAGTTTGGGCTTTTAGTTTGAGTAGCGATGGGCCCCAGGCACATCTTTTTTGGGGCATGGGTCCCCAAGTCACTCCGCTTGAGATACTGTATACATATATCGTCTTGATGTTGAGCTGTAGAGAAAGCTAAAATGTCACTGGATATAGATAGGTCCGTTTGCCATAAAAAATTTCACAAAATTTCACAATAAAATATTATAATATAATCTTTCTCTCCCATCAAATCATAACTTTTCACTACAAAAAATATAAAAAATTATCTCTATTCACTTTTTCACTAAACTCAATACCTAAAATTTTAACAACACAAAAATTTTACAACACAAACTCACCCTGTGTTGGCGTTGATATTTGTCTGGATGTCTAGCTTCAGCTAAAAAAGAGTGGTGGGACTGGAAGCTACTCTTTTGTATCAGAGCCAGGTTTCAATCCTGGGACCTGTGGGTTATGGGCCCACCACGCTTCCGCTGCGCCACTCTGATTTGGTGATGCAAAGCTCTATAGAAATTTAAAATGGGTTCTCTGTATGTATAAACTTGGAAACGTTCTGCAGATAGACTTTACAGTGCATTTGTTAAAATTTTGAAGTGTTTGAAAGTTCTGGTTGGAGATCCCTCTGCGGCTTAGGGGACCTCGCTTCTGGACCTCTGGTTGTCCTGATTTTCTCACAAAGGAAAATAAAAAACGGGGAAGAAAACAAAGGAGTGGAAAAAAAGAGAGGAGAAAATACACCAAAGCGTGATTTTGGAGTAAAAGGGTACAAAGGTGAGACAAAAGGTCAAACGCAAGAAAGTCTGGTCTTTGTATGCATAATCTGAGAGGGGATCTAGTTATTTGATGCATTACTTACCGCAGCTTTCAATATTCCATTAGGTTTGTACATTTTCTGCTCACATGTTTAGCTGAAAATGACAATAGGTCACACCGAAAAGCACCGAGTTTGCCTACATTCCAGTGTCTGGTTTCCCTTATCTCAAGGGTTAAAAAAGGAAAAGACTACTTTCAATCCTCTTAATACTTTTGATTAAAAAAAATTCCTCTTAATACTTTTGGTCGGATCCGTCGAATGTAAAACCTATTACATTTACTCTACGCTGCCGTTCCATATAAACTCGGGTAAAATCAATACTTGTACCCCACATCACCTTTCGTAAATTCCTATGCGACCGACAGACATGACTGCTAATGATTTCCTTTTCAACAGAGGTTAATAGAGCAGTGACATACAACGTACGGTGACAAAGGGTGGTTTTGTGTTGTAAAATTTTTGGTATTGGATTTAGTGTTGGTATTGGGTTTAGTGAAAAAGTGAAGAGAGAGGTAATATTTTATAGTTTTTTTAATTTTTTATATTTTTTGATGGAAGAGAGAGAGATTATATTGAAATATTTTATTAGGAGAGATAAAATTTTGGGTAAAATTTTAGTGACAAACGGAAAGAAAGGGAGCAAGCATTGTGTAGGGTCCAGTAGGGAGAATTAAAAAGCGTTATCACTGTTGTTTGGATTACTTGCCATTTGATGTGGTGGGCTATGATTATCATCCACAGAGTTATTACATTCTACACTACTAAGGAAATTTGATCAATTATCTCACGCTTCAAACAAAATTTAAGGAGCACAGGGTGCAAGCTGAAGAGGCTTTTCTGTAAGATGAAGTTCAATTATGATAAGATTCCTCATTGTTGTGGATTGCTAGTTGCAACGACTATTGCAGTGCAGTCTCCCTTTTCTCCATCATTTGTAACATTACTTCTGTCTTCATTCTGCATAAGTACAACAGCACAAAGGGCTTTGCTTGGATGAAACACAAGGCCGAAACTTTTCTTAGTTTTTTTTTTAATTCGTAAACTGAAAACAATAACAAAACTAGTTCAAGAAACAGTTTATGATTAGAGTCACCATTCGAAAACAGATTTTAGAAACGTAGAGATAATTCTACTAACACCTTCTCTGTTTTCTCCCCTCCCACGACAGGGACGTTCGTTTGTGTTTGTGTTTGTGTTTTTAGGCAACAGGGGCTTCAGAAATAGTTATCAACTAGCAATGGTTTCGCCTCAGTTGGAACCTCGTTTGCTGCGTGGTTCACATGATTAGGGACGAGCTCTAATGCCTCTGCATACGTCGATTGGAGTCATGAAAACGAGGGTCATGATTCTGTTCGGTACTTTTGCACTTGGCAGAAAAGCTAAATTGATAAAAAGAAGGGCCTAACATTTAGGTTTTGGACCACGAACTTGTGTTGTGCCCCCATAAAGCATCTTAAAAACGTGATTAGGTTACACGTAACTATCAAGTCATTAGCAGAAACATGCTAGCTAGTTTTGTTACCTAGTATTAGTGATAGATTCAAATATATCATTCTTGTTTGTTTTATTACCTGTTCTAGAGCTGTTAGAACATGAAATTGATTTGTTTCATCACTGATTTCAAGCTTTCAATCTTTCCTCATTAATTCGACAAACAAGAATATGGATGCATCTAGAAATGTTAGGATATGTAACAGAGACATCAAACTTAATGGGACCCTGTTCCATGGTTTTGCCCTCCACATATGATTTTTAACTGTTAATATGATGATCCATTGAAAAAATCGGAAACTGTCTTTCGTGTCACGACAATCATGGCATCTTTTGAGCAGAGATTACTTTTGAAAGCGAAATTGTATATATTATCTTATGATTTTGGCAGAAATGCTCAGTCACCAATGAATGAAGTGCAAGAAGGAGGCCAATCCTTCACATTCATTGAATCAAACTTCAGAAATCTGTATCTTCCTCTTTCGGTCATGATTATGAGACCTTGCACAAAAATTAGGACTCCAGAACACTGACTAGCATGTTCATTCCCTGTGTGAATGAATGACATGAATATCTGCAGTAAACTTTTGGTTAAAAAGGAAATGAATACCATAATTAGTACATGGTTCTCGCACAAATTTTGATTCAAATGGGGTTTCCTCTGCAGTTAACTTTTCCAGATAAGAATCTGGAGCCATGTGCCTTGCTATAATTACTTTTGTAAATTTGGGTGACAAACTCTTCTTTTTCTACTCTTTCAAATAATATTAGTACATGGGTGAGTTGTAAATGACATCTAGCCTAGATTTCTTTGCTTTGTTTTGGATTGAAAATCTCCCCCTTTCAACAAGATCCATAAAGGGGGTCAAGGCTGTCCTTAAAGGATGTTAAGCTTCAGGATACTAAATCATTTTGGTCCTCCTCTTGATTTACGATTTAGGAAGAATGGTCCCCTTCTGATTCCAGGAATTTTCTTTCATCTGAGCTGCAGAGACAATTCTCTGAGAAAAGTAGCAGATAATGTTGGGCAAGAACTTCCAACTAACAAGAGCACATGGAATGGGTCATACATCGAATAGGCCGAACATAAGCGATATCCACAATGCTCCCTCCTATCTTTCAAGTGGGGCACATCGATCTTTACTTGTGTGGTATAGAACTGATATTCAAAAGGTCCAAGTTAGCAAATGCAGGACGTAAAATTTCCACTAGGACGACATGGCATGTCATTTGTAGAATGTGATAACGATCTCTTTGACTGCAAATCACATGGTTATATCCCTGAAAAACAATACCTTTCAGTGTTGACAGATCACCAGCCAGTTCTTTTGGACATCTTCTAAAGATCGCCGCACAGATGGGTGTCAAATTTCACTAAAGAGTCTCGACAGTTCTTCAGAAATCCATCTTATTTTGCAGAGGTGCTAATCAGTGGGACAAAGAACATAATTTAAAATTGATATGCAGGTGATTAGATTCTTGATGCAGCAGTAATATTAATATATTTGAGCATTATTCTGGGGATCATCAGGGGACGTGTCAAAAACTGTGGAGAGCTCTGTACAATCTTTGAATCGTTTTTTATAATGGCCCTGGGGGGAAGGGGATTGGAGAATGGCATGTGAGTGGAGAGAATAAATGAAATAGGTAAGGGAAAGCATTGTGGTCACAACTTGGCCACGAGGAGCAAAGAGTCCATCATGCCCATTGGAAGAGTCCGTCGTCAACAAATTGAGAAGACAGCAAACTCGGATGGCTTCTAGACTGCGTTTGCGTTCTAAAATTTTACACACTTTAAAATTTTAACACAATAAAAAATTACAATATAATCTCTCTCCCCCCATCAAATCACTACTATTCACTACAAAAAATATAAAAAATTACATCTCTCTTCACTTTTTCACTAAACCCAATACCTAAAATTTTAACAACACTAAAATTTTACAACACAAACACACCCTAGTATCTTGTGCTCACAACAAAGTTTGTATTCGTGTCGTAAGTTGATACATTAAGATGATAACACTTTGAATAAGTAAATGAATGCAGGTAAAAATTCAACTAAACTTTCCTCTTATCAATCGATTAGATGAAATGGATATTAGCTCCCCAAATATGAATTAAAAATATCCTCAGTGGTAAAGAAAAAGATTGGGTAAATATTAAAAATAAAAATAAATAAATAAACCTCTGTGAGAATCTGTTTAGTGTATATAATACATTACTATCCTGGTTTGTGAGGAGAGAAGGAGAGAGAAGCCATCACATAGCCATGTGATGCCAGTGCCCACAGTTTGGTCCAGGAATCCAGGCACCATACTTTTTCTTTTTTTTTTTTCCCTTTAAGCCCAGACACTTTATACCTTCATACCGCAGTAGTTTCATGATAAGTAAAAATGATGAGACAACTTTTTCTATTTGTCATTTTTTCGGCCTTCAATTCGTTTTTCTTTTTCTTTTTGGGCAAGTCGGCCTCCAGTCGCTGAGAGAAAATAGAGAAAATGAGATGGAAACTACTATTATCAAAGTACGAGAGAGATGCATGAGTCGTTTTCTTTGCACAGGGGTAGCTCCTCTCTCTCACACTCGCACTAAGGTTGCGGTTATGAACCAAAATTTTACCTCCTCTAAAATTTTAACACAATTAAATATTACAATATAATCTCCTTTTTTCCATCAAATCATTACTATTTACTACAAAAAAAATATAAAAAATTACCTCTCTTCACTTTTTCATTCAACACAATAATAACAACACTAAAATTTTACAACACAGACACAAACTAAAACCTTGGGAAAGTCAGATTGTATTTGGCAGAGGGAGCAACAAATCTGCTCCTGTCAGATTGGCGTGCATTACTTGGGTGAGAGAGAGAACAGAAGAAGAAGATGGGGGTGGGGGCCTCATGAGCCCGTTTGCTTTCTAGCTCTCTTAGAGCTGCACAAAATAAAAAGTTTCGTCGTTAAAAGAGAAACGAAGCTCGCGGAAAGATGGTGCAAAATCACATGATTTTCTAATTTTCAGAAGGCAAGACATATAAATTGGGGTAGTGTAAAGGGGGTATATGAGGAAGCTGGTGGTGGTGGGGGCGGTGGTGCTGATTCAAAGGGGATGAGATAGAGTTAGAGAGAGAGAGAGAGAGTGGGAACATTCTGAGCGTTGTTGGCTTTATGTGTTTGTGTAGCTGTGGTGGCTGTCAAAGATGAGGAACAACTCATCTTTCTGATGTATGGCCTTTTTGAGTTGTGTTGGGTGGTTTCAGTGGTATGTGGGGCTGGTTCTCTGCCTCTCCCGATAAAGTGCTCCTCCAGTGAACATTGTGTTTCTTGTCGTCGCTCCCACAAATATTTGATGCTTCGTGCTTGCCAAACTGAGGAATGCATTAGGACATCTGTTAGGTGTTTTACTTTCCTATCTCTATATTACTGTCTTTGCTTATAGCTCTTGTTGCTGTGCATGCAATCGTTTGTTTATGAATTCTTCTTTGGTGAGATTCTTAATGTCGTCAGATGGATCTAGTTTGCTTTGATGGAGGTGGAATTCAGTTCTTTCTTTTCTTTTATCCTTTTTATGGTGTTTTACTCTATTTTGTGCATTAAAGTTGGGTCCTTCTTGCTTATTGTCAAATAGATGCTTTCGCCGATGAAGTACGATATTTGTTGCAATGCATTTGATTTATTTCAGTTGTTGATGAAAAGTGACTCAGGTAGAGGCTGGTGACAGTATATTTACTCTGAATATTTATTTGTATAATTACTCAGGTGAGGCATAATGATTTATTTCAGGTGAGGCATGTTTGCTTGTATGTTCAAGCTGTATATTCAGCCTGAAAAACCAATTTAAATTTTGTTTGGTAAATAACATTTTATTTTCTCGGATAGATTTAATGCCACATTCAGACTTTGATCCTGACAACTCTCCTCCCGGTTTTGTTTTAAACGATTTTGTTGGTACTGACGGTTGCCTGTACTCTTTAGTCTTTACGATGGTCATGGAAGCACCAAGTGTTATGGCCTTTATTTACTGTTTTGGTTGTTGATCAACTCACTTAGATCTATATTTCTACTGCAGATGATCTGGGTTCAAGAAAGGAACAGAGGTGAAAGAGGATTTGTAGAGGAATGTGCATTCTGGGCTTTGGGTTCTGAGACTTTGTGGACCATGAATGGCATTGGGGGGGATGTGATCCATTGGAAAAAGAAAACAAAAGGAAAAGCGCAAGCAATCTGCAATTACCTAGAATGAGAGGGATAAACAAATAAGGGAAGGGCGGTGGTGTCAGTTTTGAGCAAGTGGGGTGTCTCTGGCTTTGGAAAATTATTATATGTTTGCAAGAAATTCTGTTGGCAATGTCTCCTAAGCTGAATCTCTTCGCCCGGGGTCCTTGGGCTGTGTTACCAGTCTGGGAAGCAACCACTTCTTTGTGTCTCTTCCCATTCAATTTGAGGGGTTTCTTAAAATGACACTACTACGTTTCACGTGCGCACTCTTTGGCCTTGTTTGGTGGGAAAGCTTCGGTCATACTAGGAAGTAGAAAACTTTTTTGATCCATCCTTCTTTACCTTGAACATCATAAAATTGGTCACGGCTCACAGGTGTACAACCCTGCGTCTGCGATTCACTTCCTATTCTCTGAGGGAGATTGGATTTGATTGGTGGTGGTGCTTCTGCTTCAAGGATTCTTTTACTATATAATCTCTTCTTCACCAACATGAAGTTTATGAAACTGGGATCTAAACCTGATTCTTTTCAGACCGATGAGGAAAATGTTAGGTTAGTATGATGTAATTCCTATGGTATCCAATTGTGTCATATATCACTGGAAGTATACTAAAGTTATGTACTTGCTATTGTGTTCTCCAGCCTTTTATTCTAACTTGCTATTTGTTTCCATAAGTTTCCACTGACTTGTTTTCTGGGTGCTGTATTTGTTGAAAGAGATATCTTTGAAGCTATTTACTCTTCTAAAGAATCGTTTTCCAGATACTCTGAACTTACTTTATGGCATGCTTCTTGTAAAAATTATGTGTTTGGGCTTGGTTTGCCACAAATTGCTTGATTAAAAAAGGTTTTCATTTACTTGTGCTTCTAAAGATTTTATGAGTTTCTGCACAACTCACCTCAAGAGAATATTCGTTTCATGGCTTTGGAATAAAAATCTTCTTGTCTATCATATGTAGGTTAAGTTATTCTTTTTCTGAAAAGTAGAGAATTTGGCTTTTTTTGCCACTAGAGAATATTGTCAATGCTTCCGTATTGATTCACGTATCTCACTGACACCGTTTGAACAGTAGATTAGCTATTTATATACCTCTATATTTGAGGTTCTATAATTCATTTGCGTTCCAATTTATATTTGGAGTTAGTGAGCCTATTCAATCAGCTGATGGTTTCAACCGTGCTGTCATTCTGCCTTGTGGTATGAACTACCTGTCACTATTTAAAACAATCTTGCTGCATGTATGGACTTTGAATGTGTCATGTTCTCACAAGTCCATATATGTCTCACAGACTGCGTCTTATTCAGAATTTTTACTGCACACTTTATCTCTTTTGGAGTTGAGACCACGGCAGGCCATCATGGAGTGGCGTTCTCATTAGGCAAAGACACCTATGAATCTGTCATACTTCAACCTGCTATAAAAAGTAAGGGAAACGGGTATGATAGTGGGTAAGTGGGTCCAGCATTGCCTCCAAGTTCCTTTTAACTGATGGAGAAAGAGAAATTTAGATTTTAAAACATCATAAAATTGGGGCAATTTGGTTGGTGAGCAAGCTTTGCACTTCTGTAACGTCATTTCTGGGTTATGCATCCTGAGCTATGCTAACGTGTTATTGTAATTTTCACGAATCAACCTGCATGTTATTTTGATCTTTTTATTAGACAACAATTGAATAAAGCACAGTGAAAGGGGTCCCAAAGCCATCAAGAGTGGTTTGTTAAAAATGATATGACTAGCCTTCCTCTGGATTTTTTTCCCTTTTGACAACTCTTGTTCTGCTTTGTCTATAACGGGATGTATTTCTTCTTTCTTGTTCTGCTTAGCTTGCATTTTTCAAGTTCAAACTAATTACTCTGTGTATCAAGTTTATTGTTGACTCAGATAAATGTTTGTATGTGCAGATATGTGGCAACTGACATAATCATTAGCATCAGGGATGTAAAGTTATATCTGCATAAGGTATGAAACCCATATGATCTTCAATAGGCTGCAATACAGAGGATGATAATTGTGTGTGTGTGAAAGTCATGGAAAGAATGGGCCCATTGTAACATTGGGGATTTATTTAACTGAGTCAAGTGCATGAATAGACTTAGTTCTAGAGTTAGTTTAACTCACTCTATTCTGGAGGTTTTATCCACCTCTTAAAACCTAATAAAAAACTGTGACTTCAGAAGTACCAAATTTTCACGGCGGCTTTGTGCCATTCAATATTGGTTATGACTGCAATCATGGACAACACCTTGTGGGTCGAAGTGATGTGAAACCATTGCAATGGCATATTGGGGGGAGAAATGTAGTTAGCCAGCCAGAATGACCTGGATTTAGTAACTCTCAGTATTGGAATTTTGGTTTACCAAAAAGGGCTTACAAACAGATATATATGTAATTTGTGGCGGACTTTTATATTTTTGTTAGGTTAGTTTGTGTGGTTATCTAATACTCTGCAGTGTCTCTATAGTTTCTCCTTCTGTCCAAGAGTGCATGCGGGCAGAAACTGGTTGCAACTGCAAATGTGGAGAACGGTTGTGAAATTCACATCCAAGATATTCATGGTGGACCTACTGCTTTTGAAATATGTGCCAAATTTTGTTATGACATGACAGTTACTCTTAATGCATACAATGTGGTTGCAGCTCGATGCGCACCAGAGTACCTTGAGATGTATGAAACTACTGAGAAAGGAAATCTGATCTACAAGATTGATGTCTTCCTCAATTCAAACATCTTCCGGAGCTGGAAAGACTCAATCATTGTTCTTCAAACCACCTAGTCTCTTCTTCCCTGGTCCGAGGAACTTATAGTGGTCAGCCACTGCCTTGATTCCATGGCTTCCAAGGCTTCCATTGACATTTTCAAGGTGGAATGGTCATACACCTATAACAAGAAAAAGCTCCCATATGAGAATGAGAATGAGAATGATACACACTGGAACGGGGTGAGAAAACAGCAGCTGGTTCCGAGGGACTGGTGGGTAGAAGACCTCTGTGAGCTTCAACTTGACTTATACAAGCGGGTCATAACAACAATAAGAACAAAAGACAAAGCTTCTGGTGAAGTTATTGGGGAAGCCTTGAATGCATATGCCCTGAGAAGGTTGCCAGGTTTTAGCAAGGGTGTGATTTAGGGTGGGGATTTAATAAAGAATAGATTATTAGTGGAAACCATAGTGCAGCTTTTGCCCACAGAGAAGGGAACTGTCCCATGCAGTTTCTTAGTAAGTTGTTGAGAGAAGCAATATTGTTAGAATGTGGAGAAATGGAAAGACGGGAAATGATGAGGAGAATTGGCCAGCAGCTTGAGGAGGCTACAGTGGAGGATCTTTTTATACGAGCTCCACCTGGGAAAACCACAGTGTATGATGTTGATATAGTACAAAATCTACTTGAAGAGTTTGCAATGCATGAACGGAATGCCAAGATTGATTCTCCCAGGGAGAATGAATTCCAGGACGTTACAAGCCCAAGGCTTATGGCAGATGTTTCTAAGGTAATGGTAGCAAAGCTGGTTGATGGCTACCTTACCGAAATAGCACATGATCCCAGTTTACTAGTGTCAAAATTTGTCAATCTTGCTAAAATGGTGTCTAGCTACTCAAGACCATCTCATTATTGACTCTACCGTGCCATTGACATGTATCTGAAGGTAAGAACCTGAGCAGTTTTGGGCAGTATGTCCTATTTGAACTCTTCCCAAACAACTAGGTTTCTTATTCCCCCCTTTTTTTGGTCTTGAATATATTGAAAACATAACCCAAAAAGTTAGTCCCTATCGGTTCAAAATACGGTTCTTGATGAAGTTGCCTCCTCTATCTATGGCCTTATTCTGACCACAGATTCTCTATAGGTCCATTAGCGTGACAGAGGTGAAATCATTTTGATCGAGTACATTCAGTGATTTAGATTTATTCCCTTCCCATTTGGCACACAACTGAGAGTCACCAATCGCGTATTCGTGTAATTATATGTAACTAGTAGATTCGTAGTTCGAGTCCACCTTGAAATGGTTGTATATATGAATATACTGAAAGGCTGCTGGTATTTTGGTGTAGTAACACCCCGGGATTAGTAAGAGTGAGAAAAAGAGAATATGCAGGTTGATGGACTGCAATAAGTTATCAGCAGAAGCCTGCTTGCATGCAGTTCAAAATGAACGGCTTCCCTTGCGAGTTGTCGTGCAGGTCCTCTTCTTTGAGCAGCTTAGAGCTACACCATCTGCAGGCAACAACACACCTGAGCTGCCAGGTTCAATCAGGGCCTTACTCCCTGGTGACTCTCATCGGAGCTCAAGGTCTACTACCACAAACACAGAGGAGAACTGGGATGCCATGTCATCAGCTGAGGATATAATAGCATTGAAGGGGGAGCTTACTACTCTGAGATTAGGGGGTTGCGACGGGAGAGGTGGCAGTATTATAGATGTAAACGATGGTGCCAAAGGTACTGCAGAGAAAGTTGGTGCCAATAAGATGAAAGGTTTGGTCATGTCAAAGCTCTTTTTGAAGCTTTGGTCAAGCAAAGAAAGAAACGGTGAAATCAATAGCTCTGATACATCAGAAAGCCCTGCTTCTACCAATGCGGACAAATCAAAATCCACCCCTTCCAGAAGTAGGAGGCAGTCAGTATCGTAGTTACAGACAGTATGTAAAATTTTCTCCCTCAGTTGACATTAGAAAATTATAACGAACTTTCGTCTTCCAGCTGCTGATTTTCTAGTGGGAATCCTGGGCAAAAGTGGGTATGCGGTTTCAGAAAGAAAGTGCCTGGAAATTCGTTTCTTTGTGTTTCTTCTCACACATTATTGTTCTCTAAGAGATTCACGTCTCAGTTTATCATCGTTGGTCACCGTTTTCAGTATGGGCTCTGATAAAAGACCCAATTTTGCTGTACCATAACATAAAGAGGAATGTCAAATTTACGATTATCTAATTACCTTTCTTGTGTACTAGGGAAAAAAATACATTACTTTGTTACCTGAAAAACCAAAACAAATTGCTAATGATGAGCTTCTACGCCGAAGTGTTGTAGTTGTAGTCTGCTTTGCAGTTCGAAGCTGCCATGTCTTAATCACCATTTCTTTTCGACTTAATTGCACCCAGGTCCTTGAGTTATATACGAAGGTTTCAAATGAACTCTTGAGATAAAGCTTTTAATAAATAGACTCATGAGATAGAGTTTAAGTTAAATTGAGGTTCATTCCTTCATTTCCCGTCAATTCCGTTAATAGTCATTGCTGATAGTACTTTTACAATCCATATGATAACGAATTAGAAAGCGTCACCTACCAGCTCACCGTGTCTAGTTAAAAAAAATAACATAACCCATTGCAGACACCTAACGCAGATATGGTATGAAAATTTTAACTCAACAAATGACATTTTATAATTCGTTATGACGTAGATTTTAAAACCTATCAACAATAGCTGTTTTAACGGGACTAGCAGGAAATAAAAGGAGGACTTCAATTTGACTTAAACTCTACCTCATATGTTTATTTGTTAAAAACGTTACCTCAGTAGTTTATTTGTAATTTTCGTATACCTTAGGAGTCGTGAGTGCAGTTAAGCCTTCTTTTCATACTCTCCTACGGTCCTACCTCTCAAAATTTTACAATACAGTAGGCCTAGAACGTGTACTTATCAAATGAGATCTTTAGCTACAGGGCGCCCAAATAAGGGGCTGAAAGGCAACGATGAAGGCCCAAAGACTTTTATGGATGGTCTGGATCCATTTGACCTCATTGCATCGGGGTACAACCTTGTCTTTAATGCTTATTCCTCGCAAAAAAATAATAGGAAAAAAAAAAGAAATTAACCAATTACCCGGTCTTCCCTTTAAATAATAAATATATCATCTGGTGGCTGGTGCTGTAAAAGGCATCTTCCTTTTGAGGTTGGATTAAGCATATAATGAAATTGACCTTGACTTGATATTAATGGGCGATTAACAGGTCCAGTCTTAATCAAAATTGATAACCACAAATTTAACCAGGTTCTAACTAAAAAGATAAGCCTTTATACAATGAGGACAAAAGAGAAAATGAATCTTGCCGAGGTGGGGTCTTTAGTTAATTTATCAATTCTCGAGACCAAAGCATATTCCACCGGACCAACTTCTTTACTACATAAAATATGCTTTTACAGGCAAAATCTATTTGAATTTTCCAAACTCTCACATCAAATACTACCCAATATTCTCACTCCTCAATAATTCCTAGTCCCTTAAAAGATAAGAGTGTGCGCGCATTTTAGCCTTTAGTCCTAAAGGCTCCGTGTTAACTTTAAACCACATTGGTCATTCAACCATTGACTCGCCAAGAAGTTGGCTTAGATTAAGGAAGCCAATGCCAGACTAAAACTTTTGACTATTACTTTATCTACTCATTATCTTTCTACCCCCTCTTCCAAGTGGGTAGAAGTTGACGCGAAAGCAGGACTTGGGAGAGTGAGCTTCCACACGGACCACACCACACCTACATTTCTTTAAAGAAAGATTATCAGTACTTGCCTTGCACTTTCACCCCTACTTTACCTACTTCGATCTCGAACCAGTGCACTTCCTTGTCCTTATATCATGACTCTTGTTGAGACTTACAGTTTATTTGACTTTTTTTTTCTCAATTTACAGTTTAGTTGACTAACTCTTCTGTTTCATACGGTAAGGTGACTCGAATGCTATTTAAATTTGCTTGCACAACTCGATCCAGCTGCTTTTTTAGGACAGTGGGACAAATTTGGGTTAGATATCGTAGTTCATCTAGTCATCGCCTATATTTAAGTTGATTCGGTGCTTACTCTTAATTGACTGGAGCTTTTAAGAATTGGATCATTTGCAACTGCTAAAGTGCAGAGAAGTTGCTGTCACATATGTAACTCATCTTCCACGAACATGATATCTTTATCTGCTTTTGTCTTTCTAATCGGTTCCTCACTTATATAAGTTTTGCAGAAACAACAAAACATTGTGGATTAATCAGAGGTGAAATTGGTCTAGAAGAGTGTATTATATATATATATATAACCCATTTCGTTAGATCTTTTAGGGGTCAGACGAATGCCTAATACGAATCTAATACTAATCATTAGGGTTATAATAATTCATTAATCTGCATAAGATAACGACTCAAATTAAAGAGTGACAGAGAAGACACAACTTTTAACCCACTAAATCCCAATTCCAGCTGGAGACCAAGAGGCAGACACATGTCAGGATGTTACTTCACCTTCCCCCGCCAGGATTCATATTGATATTTTCCGTGCAAAAAACCCCGTGAAAGGGGAAAAGCTGCTGGCTCACTCACTGTGCACCATAAGTGGTGTTTATTGCATGCATAACCTACATCTGGATCGCTTTCTGCTTTCCATTTGCCGCTTCATGCATTAAATATATTAGAGCATGTTTTCCGGGCTTTTTGACATCTTCTACTTACAAGGATATCCTTTTTTTTCCCACCAGGACCATCTGGAAACTATATATAACTTCAAAGCAAGGATCAAGAATCATAAAATTATGAATTAGCTCCAACCATCTTCATGGATTACTTCTTTCTTTTATGTCCAGAATAAGAATCACTATCAAAGAACCTCCTTTATAGTCCAAATATCCATACCACACCATGACCACATTCCAAATATTAGTACGTGGGAAAAACCCAGCACACAGACTATGAGACCCTCAAAAGAAGAATCCCTCAACTCCACCGAGGTTCATGAACAAAAGTAACCCATTATATACGAATGTACATCGTTGTCATCTCATGAATATATCTGTTTGGAGACTCAAATCAGTTCTTTCCAAGACTAAACTCGCCAACACTGTTCGACCACATTGTTTGTGATTCTCTCGTCCACGACCCTTAATAAGAAAGATACTGATCGACGAACCCAACTAATCAAAAGTGAATATAAAGGATAAGATAAGGTCCCAAATACCATATCGGCAAATAAATCAAGGGACACAAATGATATATACGTCCCGGCCAAAAGGAGTCCGTTGAAAAGCTTTTTCTCTTCGCGCATAGGATATTCCTACGAGACTCGAGATTTATCTCATCCCTTCAGAGAACCGTTCTTTAGAATTTGGATTAGAATACCAGAAAGAAGACGAGGGCCCGAAAAAGTTAACCAACCCGACATGGAACTAAGGCCTGCGTTTTGCAAAGAGGATTCAAAAAGCCACGTCCATTTACAAAAAGTTTTGAACAAGAGCAGACAGCAGTGGGAGAATAAAAAAGAAGATAAAATGGGATATCCCTTTCTACAATAACACCCATATCTTTTTCATGACCTCTTTTCCCACCCTCAAAATAATTACCCTACGGAGTGAACAAAACAAAATGACCAAATGGGAACAGAAAAAACTGCACGAGTTCTTTCTTTAGGTACTAATCCTTTTAACGAGATTAGAACTCTCTGGGGTCAACAAAAATGGAGAAGCTAGGTGCTGATTTGGTCCAGTCACCGACAGATCCATCACTGTAGTCCTCACCAAGCCTTTTGATGCACCACATGTCCTCTTCGCACGATAGCTTTTTCCAATGGGGAATTCCTAACCTGAGGGGCTCGTGACTTGACACCTCCGTGGCCACAACCCCACACCCATGCGCTTTGGCCAGGTTGTGGGCGTACCCACACAACGCCTTAACCAACTTCACCGCGTGTGGGCCATCGCCACCAAGACCGTACAAGAAATGCAACCCGAACGGCCTAAACAGTTCGGGTACGGAAGGGAGTTGCAACCAGGGCAACGCGCGGTCTAGGATCCGGGTCGTCTTGGCCAGAATGCGCTTCACGCGCGATGCGCCCCTGACCTCCAACGTGAACACTTCCTTGCAGTTCCAAACACTAAGCACCGCCCACGAGTCGGGCGGGCCTGCCAGGAACTTACCCGACCCGGGGAACGACTCAGCTGTATACGTACCACGTGGCACCGCCAGAAACGTCCCCAGACTGAGTTTGTTGTTGAGCACAGAGTCAATGTCGCGAGGGAAGAACTCCGTGGTAGAGAAACGCCTGCGGTAGAGGACCTCGGCGTCGGTGGGGGAGAGCTCGATAACAGTAACTCGGTTCGAGACACGGACTCTGTGAGCGAAAACAGGGCTAACAAGGATCGACGGAGTGCGGAACTTGGAGTAGCCGCATTTGTTGGTGAACAACTTAATAGAAGCTTGATTGTCGTTTTCCGTTGCCATGTACGAATACTCAGTGCCATTCTCTCTGAACCAATCTTCCATTCGTCGCACCAGCTTTAACCCTATTCCCATCCTCCTAAACACAAATGAAACAAGATAAAGTCAATATTAAAATCAACTACAGCAGAAAAACAATGGGAGAGTTGTTTAATACCCAATAATTGTAGGGCATGTCTTTCAGAGTGCTTATGATAGCGGGTCACTTCCAATGACCAATTTTGGCAAAAAAATTTAAAGAAAAAAACAATCGAAATCTTCTTCAGGTCATAATATAAAACCTAGGTGAAGAGTATCTATACAAGCTTAACTCACCGGTGAGAGGGCGAGACGCGGAGGCCTAAGATATAGGCGATCTTCGTATAAACGGGGACGGGTTTCGTAGGTTCGTTATTTGTGTTGGTTTTCGCAGCCCTGGAGAGCTTCTTGCCGCACGTAACGGTTTTGATGCAACCCCTGATCATGCCCACTATCTCTTTCTCTTCGCCCATCTCAGCCACCTGCAGGTTCATGTACAAACAAGGAGCGAAATTGTACGAGTGAGCTAAGGTTCAAAAAGTAACAAAAACAACGCGCGTTATCACTGTGTACTCTCTTTCATCCGCGAAAAGGTCGAGGGCTAAAGAAAGGATAGGAGGAGGTTACGGAAAGAGAAAGAGGACAAAAATATAATTTACCAGCATTAGGAAAGCAGGAGAGTTGCGGACCCGGCAAATAGGGTCACCCAGGAGGTCGGTGAAGAGGGAGAGCTCGCCGCTGGGTCCGACCTCGCACCTCCTCTCCACATCTTCAACTCCTAAAAGGTCTTTGATCGGGTCGAACTCTCTTACCACGATCATTACCTCCGGTCCCATAATGCCTGTCTCTTTTGCTCTCCTCCAATATATGAAACAGTAATACAACTAACAAAACAACGCAACAGCGAAATAGGCACGAAAAAGAACGGGATGTTAGGGCCCAACCACCGAGAAGGAAGGACTCTAATATATCAAGATCCTTCCTTTAGGGTGACATATATAGGGGTAGGGAGCTATATCTGATGGGTTAAATCACAGCTTTTCAGGGCCGCAAAAAAACACCCTAACAGGGTTTGATCAGTTTTTTTTTGTTGGGGGGGGGGGGGGTTTCTTCTTCTGATGGTTGTTTAGGTAGTGAGTAGTTCATCATTGCAGAGCTACGAGCGCTCTTATTCCCTTAAATACCTGATTTCTGGCTTCTTCTCTCTCCTGCGAATCACCTCCCACCTTCAATATTTTTTTCCCTTCTCTCGTCTTTTATTTTATTTCAGTGCTTTTCTTGTGTCTCTATCTATTCTCTCTGCTTGCCTATACAACTTCCCGTCTCTCTCAAGGTCAAATATAGACTGTGGTAGTAGCAATAGTAAGAATAAAATTTATGGAGAATAAATAAGTAAAATAGGAGTTAATAATCATAACAATAAAAATGGGAAAGAAAGAGGAAATGGCGGCTATGGCTGCGCAGTCTTGCGGTGGGCTTTGATCTATTTGGTTTTTAATCATTTATTTCTGCGGACGGAGGCGGTTGCCATCATGACCCCATTTATAATCATTAACTTTATACTATCTCATACACCATACCATACCCATAATGCCCATCGCATCATCCATGTCATCCTCTAACCCCTGGGAATCATGTGGTTTTAAAGCATGTATGTCACATGTGGCTTTGGAGACCATGGAGAGGTTTTCTTGAATGTACATTATTAACCGACGGAAGCTCCAAAGTCGCGACGTGGCGAGACGGGCGCCGTCTGTTCAGGGAAGGAACCCTCTAAATTTTCGGCCTTTGATTTTACCGCCCTGCAAAAGCGGCTTTCTGCAATCTGCCTTATCTACTTAGTGATAGCGTGTCTCTTCCGCTTGTTATCATCATCACCACCATCATTTCTCTCAATCTAGGGAGACGGTCATGATGAGGCTATTCCCCGGCTATCTAGATTTGGTGACTGCAACATGGCATGGATCAATCTTTAAAAAGTGTAGAGGTCTGGTCTTCTCTTACATGAAAGGGATATTTCACAGTACATCGCAGCCCTACTCTTCTTGATGGGCTGCCTAAGCTTGTGGTACCAGCGCTTTCCTGAATTATCTACACCCTCCAAATAAACATGGGAGAAGCTCATAGATTTTTAGCGACGTGTGCTGCATAAATGAACTATTAAGTAATATGTTGTGTTGAACTAAATAGTTCATTTGGCATCTAAGACCAAGAAAACTACAGTGTCCGTAGCAGCATCATACTCTTACTATGATTTTGATCCTTTCATGGGTTCTTTTCTTGCCAGTTAGGCTGTGTTTGCAAACCCAATTATCTCCAACATTTTATCTCTCTTAATAAAATACTCTAATATAATCTCTCTCTCCCATAAAAAAATATAAAAAATATAAAAAATTATAAAAAATTACCTCTCTCTTCACCTTTTCACTAAACCCAATACCTACACATATTCTCATACCCAACATTTTACAACACAAACACAACCTTAATATGAACATCTTATTAGCGTAATTAACCTTATATGGGGGCATGGGGCATGATACACATTACACTGATCTAGAGAGAGAACATATATATAATATCAGAATCAGATCCTAGATTGGATAGAACCTATATATTTCCTGAGCTGAAACCCAATCCAGTAGATTATTAACCAAAGGATTTATACAATATTAGGGGCCGGGAATTATCCCAAGCATTCTATACCATGATTGCCACATTAAATCGAGTCTTTTTAAGTGAAAGCAAAATGCGTTTTTTATAATGATTGGGAAGTGTTCA
Source organism: Myrica gale (assembly GCA_963930655.1). Taxonomy (NCBI): domain Eukaryota; kingdom Viridiplantae; phylum Streptophyta; class Magnoliopsida; order Fagales; family Myricaceae; genus Myrica; species Myrica gale. The sequence goes on along the minus strand of OZ005619.1, from coordinate 22,860,105 downwards.
CGTCACTATTAATTGGGTTTGTAAAATAATAAACAATTATTTCAATTATTTTCTCATTAATTTGAGTGTAAGTAACTGCATTAGAGAGAGTGCGTAGGGGAGACTAAGAGCCGTTTCTGCTCTCTTCCTATTATATTGGTAATTGATTTTTTTATTGACAACGACCCACTAATTATTGATCATATTAAAAACGAACGAGCACCCGGTGGAGAAGGAAAAAGTGGTAAGCAGAAAAATATATATATGTATTTCCTTACTTCGGCAGGGAGGAGACAACATTTGTTTTTATATGGTACGCGTGAGTTTATATCCATAAAGCTAACTTACGTCAAGACACAAAAGACATCCTGGGTAACATTGAACGACTGTATCTTAACGAATTTTAATGATTGATAGGAGAAAATTAAATAAATTAATGGAAATAATATATCAAGGCAGATGGAATCAACGGATCAATTTAAGTAGAGAAATCACACCCTCCATACTGAACACTTCTACTTCTGGGGTTTATTGGATTTATTATCTAAATTCATAATAAAATAGGAGTACTAAGGCTCCGTTTGCACACTAAAATTTTACTCATCCTAAAATTTTAACACAATAAAAAATTATAATATAATCTCCCTCTCCCTATCAAATCACTACTTTTCACTACAAAAAATATAAAAAATTACCTCTCTTTCACTTTTTCATCAACTTCAATAACTAAAATTTTAACAACCTTAAAATTTTACTTCACAAACACAGCCTAACTTGATAATCTTTCAGTACTGACATTTCGTAATGCAGAACGATGTCTCTCTACTTAACTGTGATGTAAGAGTACTGGGGTTAAATCCAAGGGTATACTTTAATATTTTCTTATGACGTTCTAATTTATTCTTCCAAAACAAATCCGGGAATAAGAGGAGGGATATTCGATCATTGGAGTTAAATCACCAAATAATCTCATCAGTATAATCAGTTTAATAATCAGGATTCTTAGAGTAACTTGATCAAAAGGAGGCCTTAATTTACTTGAAGAATATAAGAATCTGACGCGTCAATTATGTCCCAAAGCTTGTGGTCAAACAAACATGCTCTTTTTTTTTTATACGCCAAACAAACACGTTATTGGTATAGTTTTACCATTTATACGTCATTCTAAGGCCTCGTAGCTTATTTGAAGTAGTAACGGTTCAAAAACCAAATACGTACCAAAAAAAAAGGCCAAAAAAACTACGCCAACCTCTGAACAAATAGCCCTCCTCATAGTCAGCAATGTGTGTCTGTTCTATCTTATGGTACAAGTATGTCGGTGTATACGTGGGTAGGTGTAAGACGAAATACTTCCATTAACCATTGGAACTCAAATGCTACTCGAACGCGAGCTCTCTCTGATCTCTCTTAGTCTCTCGCGCATATATATAATAGAATACAACAAAGTTAATAAAAAATGCTTTATTAATTATATCCAAATTGCTTTTATGCGTACAAAATGCACACATGTTGAAAGAGATGAAGATCTATACTACATTGATATTACAATTTTGTATATGAGAAGACTGGTAAATATTCCATCGAGACTCAGAATTTAAATGAAAAATATATATAATATTAAATATTAAATAGCCACAATGATATATATATGTGCACGCATTCATTCACCCACACATATATAATATAAATATAAATGTGTGTATTTATGCAGGGCCGATATCAGGATTGTAGACGTGATGAGTTATATAGAAATAAATTTTAAGAGGATCAAAATATAAAAGAAATAAGAAAATATTTTTAAAAAAATTAAAAGAAGGAAAGGATTATGTGTAAAAATGTACTATGCCTATACTCGCATATAATATATTACGTGTGATCATGGTTTTATGCATACATTGGACGTTAAATATTTAGATTACGAACATTACAAAGGACCAAATGATCCTCCAATAGTAACATTCTTGGTCCTCGTGGAGTGAAAAAAATAAAAATTAATAATAAATTCGTAATATAAGAACCAAAAACAATATTAATTAATTTTTTTTGAGCCAAAGTGCATATATGACTGTACTTCACCTTAGAGCGTCACACTTATTATTATAAATTGCACCAAATAAATTAGAATAAACACATCCTATCAAAAAATCTTGTATATAATATTTCCTGACCACAATTATTGGGCTTCAAAAGTTTCATTTGAAATGATTTGCGTATAATTGCACCTAAATTCTATGTCGTATTGAAAAATTACAAATAATCTCTCGAGGTAAGAAAAATGATAAATAGCTTAAAAATATGTCCCTTCGTACACTTTAATCTCAAGTACTAACATTGACTTATTTTATAACTTAAACGTATGTATAAGCCTGTTTTTAATGGAAAATTGATCTTATGGAGTTATTTTTCATTTTTTTTAATTGTGTCTATTTGCAACTTTTCAATACTACATAGACTTTGAGACCTGAGTGTAATTAGGTCAAATATGAAAAGGCCACCGATGTTATGTATATATTCTTCATTCTTGGTCGATAGTTGAGATCAGAATAAAGTGGCGTCTGATCACATTCTCTCTTGGAATAAAGGGATACTATAAAGTCAAGATCATATTCTCGCTAATTATGAATTCAATCTGTAATCTCTTTCTAGCATGCGCTGATTTTGCGAATCCGCTTACACTTTACTGGCAATAAAGATATTTCATATTGATCAGTCAGTGACTTCATTGGACTTGGAATCGAGCGAGGGAGATATTTGAGGTGCTTTTTGATCTTGCTTAAAAGTGTTTAACCTTGATTTATTTGACTGACTAGGTGGAGAATAATTCTCCGTAACGAAATACTTTTTCAGATGAAAGATATAGCTAGGTTGCAATCCAATCCTTTCTAATAATCATCTACTGGGAACTCTTCCTTTTGGTGTTTTGTACTTCCCTAGGGAATAGGAGGGTCTTCGCTCCATATATTGGATTAGCGTAATACCATCCTAATTAAGAGATGTTCACTGCCCACTCGGCACTCCATACTGTTAAGAGGAAGATACTGCTGATCAGTGTCGTATTTATTATATGGCAATTAGTAGGCAAATAACAATTACGTCAATAGACTTCGACCCAGACAAGTTGCATCACTGCGATGCAGAATGACTTGAACAAGCAAGATAATTATCATAATGCGGACACCTGTTATACGAATTTTTTGGCTTTTGTACCATTTTTATGTCCCAATGATCTGTTCCTTAATTAAAATTTAGAACTGTGACGATTGATTAGGTCGATAATGGATCAAAAGATCATGAATGCTTACTACAATACGATCGAGCTGTCCATCAAGCTATGGAAAGACCTTGAAAATGATAAATAGGTATAGGGCAGGACCACAACCTCGTTTGAATAGAGTTCTCATGCAACGACACTAGATCACTAATGATATCAACGTTTGCATACAGAACAATTATCTCCCATCATCGTGCCAAACTGAAGTAGAAAAGCTCACTCCGAAAACTCTCTCCAGAGACTTCAGCGTTACCGCAACCCCTCCGGCGGCGGGAGGAGCTACGGCTCCTCCCGCCTCCCCCCCCCCCTTCTCTCTTCCCCTCTTCTTCCCCTTCCCTCTCCCCTTCTCTGGCTTTCTCTTGTCTCGGTTTCCTTCCCCTTTTTCTTGGTTTTTTCTCTTGGTGTTGTGATGCTAGATCCCGGCTTTTTGTTTGACCCTTGGAGGCCACGCCATAGATCATCAACCTCAGCTCCACCGGCCGCTCTTCTCAGCTCCTTTCCGTCGCCAAGGTGCCGCCCGGAGCCGCCGCACGCTCCCACACGCGCCCCACGCGCCGATCCTCATTTCCGCTGTTTGGGGCTGTTTTCGACGGTTTTCGGCGGCCGCGACCCTTGGACCGTGTCAGAAGCTTTCGGCCGCCCAGATCTGGTCTTGTCCGGTTCCCTCCGCCGCGCGTGAGCTTCACGCGCCGCCGTGTGCCGCGCGTGTTTCTCACGCGCCGCCGCGTCCTCCGCCGCGGAGTTCCAGCTTCTGTTTTGATGTCTGTTGTTTTTGTTTCGTTTGTTGTTGCTTTGTGTTGTTGCTGCTCCTATGGAGTTTTGCTGGCCTTTTGTGGCCTTTCTGCCCTTTTGTGGGTTTGTTGGTTTTTGTCTAGGTTGCCTATGCTGCATTGTCTTAGCTTTTGTGCTAGTTTATTATTGTGGTTTCGGTAGTGCCGTCTGCCGTTTCCGGCCACCCGCTCTCTCTGCCCCGCATGGAGCCTTTGTGGTTTGCGATCCTTTAGGGATCCCGCTAGCCTCTGTTTGCAACCTAGTTGTGTTGTGCTTGGATCTCTGGTCTTGTGTATCTTGTACTATTGATTCAATGCAATTTTAAGCCTCTCGGTATTATTGAGAAAAAAAAAAAAAAGATATCAACGTTTGCATAAAATATGTTCTTGGTCAAAAGCCAGAGCACGAGTCCTCGACACGTACTGTATTTCATATGTTTCACCTGGATGAAAAACTAACAGAGAACCAGAACAATTAGGGACAAATGCGAAGACAATTGCCTCGGAATGGTCGTGGTGGCTATCTTCTTGCCTTTCTGTGTAATCTAGTACAGGCTATTTACCTCATCATGGTGTATTAATTAACTGGTATGGCCACCAAGCACAACCAACATTGTAGGGCCGGTGCGAAACAATAAATCCTTACATTAGGCGGCTATGTCTCATCTCGGAAACCACATGGAATAGATTGGAAATGGAGAGTGAGGGACCAAATGCTTCTCAAAGACAAAATGAAGATTGTAGTGAACCAAAATGGCAGACTTAGAAAATGAGCAAATAGGCAACGCTTTCACCATGATTTTGCAAAATTGTCTTGCTCAGTGGGACGAGGAAATAACAAGGTTGTTAATGGGGTTGTTTTAAAATGAAAAAGACAGTTGGGAAGGGAACACTAGCTAGCAGGTTGACCCCTAATTAGATTAGTGAAAATGAGTGGACAGTGTGGCTCGAGGAATTATAAGAGAGATTAGTTAAAAGGTTTCCTTTTCAGATCTCTTCACTGTACGTCTTATTCTGTGTGCTTCCCTAAAAAACAAAGTTATCAATTAGTCCACGACTGCGTCTCCACCCCACCTAGGTATCTTTGGTATCGAGACCCGAAATTGACCACCCGGCAAAAACTGATATCATGTTCCAAATCTTGTATAAAAATGCAAGTATTTTAAGCCCAAAAAATAACCCCACCTTAAGTTATCAGACCCTTGTTCCCTTCCTCACATGTTTTTAGGGTGGGTGACATAGGAGAGGCTTGACCTTTACTACTACGATGACCTACAAATGGCCAATTAAAACCCATAGCCTCATCTTTGCCAAGGATCACATGAATTTTCTGTGTCCGTCACATTGAATTATCCTCTAGAATGAATAAAAAGCTCGGTACCTGATGCATGCCCAAGATATTCCTCCTGCCATGTCCATCTGTCTAGATGGAGTACAGCTTAGAGTGTTGGGGCTTGGCAGAATAGGAGGGGACAAACTAAAGAAATGCAGAGATAGGGTTGATTTGATGGCGTACTTGAGGTTTCAGATGGGTGGGGTGGGGAGACGTATTTGACTCGGCTGAGGAGCTGTCACTTCTGGCATTTGTTGCTTGTATGGTATAGGGCACTTTGCACGCCAGGGGTCCGACACTAGGGTGCGGCCTTGGCTCGGCTGATTCTCCAAGATTATGCACATGCATGTCTCTTCCTCGATCCTCATTGAGACGTGCCCTTTCCCATGTCCCATATCCCGCTTTATTCCGCAGTCGTACCAGTCTTCTTCAACCCTTGAAATGACCTGTCAATTGTCGTAATATTTTCATCCGAGAGTTTAAAATTTATGGGAGAAAAAGATACTTCTTGTAACCATGCTGTCAAGACACGTGTTTTCTCACCTCTTCCGTTTCACACGCATCGCTTCCTATTAGCATGTTCGTTGTGACGTTTGTTCCAGGCAATAAAACAGCAGTTTCTTTTTCCGTTTTTCTTCTGTACAATCCGCATATGCCATATGTCATCATAGAAGAATAAATAAGAGAAGAGAAAGATATATGATTATATCACTCAGGCAGCCAGCTGAGTGCCAGTGCCAGTGAAGACTGAATTGGCTACCAACTTAATCTCCATTAAAGCTCTGGTGAGTTCAATCTGCAAGTTCTCTTATTTTCCTGAACTTGAGCAACTTTTCCTCAAGTCGAGTATCAATACCGCCTACACATTCTCTTCTTCTTTTTCTCTCTCTTTTAGCTAGACGATATAACATCAGATCTCATTACAAAACAGCATTTCAAAAAGTGGATGCTGCTTTTCCGTGAAAAAAAAATTGCAGACAAAACAACTCTTCGTTTTTTCCATGTCTTGTTCCCACTTCCTTTACCAACTTCATGCAAGAATAACTTTATTTAATTTGGCTTAGAAAAAAAAACTTTATTTAATTTGGATTATGTAACTATCTTGCTTTTCCCAGTCGGTCCAATGATCTCCTATATAACAGTAGACAAGAGCTTAAATAATTTGACTGTTAACCGAAACGAGGGTTTAACCAGACAACTGGACACAGAGGTGAAGACGATGACTATTTACTTTAGATCTCACGTCATTTCGTCACAAACGTGATCTACAAGCTACCATATTCGTCTCTCTCTTTTGCCTGCACTCAATACATCATATATATTGTTTTCTTTCTGGGCAATCTTAAAATATTATTATTAAGTAAAGAGCGAGTAATTCCTCAAAACAAACGCGCAAAAGATGTCAGACAAGCGGCGCCAATTTGTTGTCTCTTTCCTGCCTTTTTTTTTTCCTTCTCTTTTGTTGTTTGACCTCGAGTACTCTTTTTACCCCTTCATGTGCCAACTCGTGCAGGCCAAAAAAAAAACATATTATTATTACCGAAGGTAATAGAGATTGTCTTTTATATTTTGTTTTTTAATCTTAAATGGTCCATTATGAGTCGTCCTAGCTTTTTTTTTTCCAGTACAAGAGAACTTGCAATATTTATATACATATTGTACGTTCTTTGACGGACGCATAAGAAGACAAAAGATACTGAAACCGAAAGACAACGGAAAAGAACAAATTCAGAAGCCTTTCCGATGTCATCATGCGGGCCCCATATATATGAATCACCAAACCATTTCAAACCCATGGACATATATGATTACTTTCATGGCCCCATCGTGCACGGATGCTATGCATGATGTGGTGAGAGGCGATATTGACATGATGGATGGCTACGACTTCAATTTTTCCAGTCGGAAGAAGTCGATCGGTGAAACCGTGATGACCCCCCAAATTCTGTTCATCAAGATTTGATGAACCGCTATGCAACTTCAACTTTAAATTATTTGGATTTCAGAACGAGTGAAAAATAACTTCAAATACACAAATAATTGAGAATATATAAAATCCCTTCCTTAATTAAAAGAGGCTTATTTAATGTGATTTCACAGTTTTGTTTTACTAATATAATTTAATATTATAAAAAAGTTATACTATAAAATATTGTCATATCAGTGAGAGAATCAAAATAGAGCATTCAATATCTACAAAAGCGACAAAGACATTCTATATATTTTTTTTTTGTTAAAAGACTTTCTATTTATTTCTTAAGCTTAATTAAATCCATTCCATTTGGCTATAAACCCATTAATCAAGTACGTACGTTGGATTTTTCCTTATTCTTTTTTTATTATTTTGGATCGTTAAGGCGAATATGCTGACTTCACGAGTACTTGTAGAACATTCTGTAGATCTTTCTATAAAAAAATTAATTAATTTTTTAGTTAATGTAAATGAAAGTGATTGACTAGGCTATAAAATTGGTCACCTACAATGTTTAAATGAAAGAGATACAACTTGCACGATAAAAGTCGACCTAACTATTATTTATAAATTACAATAACTCAAATAAAATTAGATAATATACAAAAAAAATAAAAAATAGAAATATTATTATTATTATTATTCTACTACCTGTCAGGTTAGAGCTGGGACTTTTGGAATGGGAACCAAAATTACAGATGATATTTCATGAAATTCAAGATTTATATTATAATTACTTACCCACTTATTCTTCGGTCACATGTGAAGATTTTTTTAATAAAATTCGGATGTATTTTCATATTTTCTTAAAAATAAAAAATAAAATATTAGAATTACTTACTGCAACACTCTAATTTTTATGTTTCCATTGAGGTTTTAAAATAGAATTAGAAAAATGAGAATAAACTATCAACTTACAAAAATTAAATAAGAATTTTTTCAAGATAAAACTGAGAAGTGACGAAAAGAATGCAAGCTGCGAGTCGCTGTCACTGATATTCCTCATATTTTTTAAAATTTCAAATCATAATCTCACTTATTTTCTTTTATTTTTTTTCCTTTTTTCTGTATATTCTCCATTCTCCAAACGAATATATATAAAAGCCCGTAAAGATGCTAGTGTGTATTCGATGTAAATGGTCCCCCAAGTAGGCCCGACGATGGCGGTCCACAGTATCGGATTATATGCCAAATGTCTCGTAAGCTTCAGATTCCTGTGTCCCAACTTTGTCTCCGATGAGTTTTCCTTTTAGCTTAACTTTTATCTCCAGTTGTTAACTACATAACTCGTCCGAAAACCGCAGTAATGGCGCGTGCGAAAAAAGCTCATGCGCAGCCCTTCTTATTTTACACTGAAGCCACGCGCTTTAGGAACGGGAGGGAATTACTACTGTTTTGCAATTGGAGGACACATCCCTTAAGCCTGTGGATTTGTGGGGAGATTTGGAGGGAGGGGACCCAAAAACAGACCCTAAAAATAGTTGTAGGGTGGGCGTGAAGTACGGGTTTTGTAGGTAAGAAGGCCAATGGAGGCTTTCTGTGGCAACTTAATTTGGGCTGGTGACAATGTTTACCACTTTCTAGTGGAAGTGGGGATCTTGGTTTTAATTTCGGGGTTGAAATGCAGTATTAGGAACTTGAGTACATTTCGGGTGATCTATGGTTGTCTTGTCCGAGTTTGGATTAAAAGAACTTTATATATGTTACGGATGTTCTAGTGTCTGTAAAGTTTGGTGTTTATTTATTGGCTTCCCCCTCTTCCTTTGAATGAGGGTCAAGTACACTATAACAACAACGAAGGTGTTTTTCTGTTTTACTTTGAATTGAGATGTGCTTTTCTATCTAACTTTGTTCGCTTCATTCTTTCAATGTTCTTGTTACATGGAATATCTAAGAAATGGTGAAAAAAATATGCACCTTCCAAACACGTAACTAACTTCATTTCTCATGATATTTTTAATTGGAAAAGAGCATTCACTGCATTTGTAGTGTTTTTTTTTTTTTGCTAAAGTCATTTGTAGCGTTACTTCAATAAAACTTTGGTATCTAAACTTTTCTCCCCGTTTTGGGCCCATGCAAGACGACTAAGGAAAATGCACATTGAGAATGCATGCACATGCAAAATTTCATTCACTCACAACTGCTCGAGTCAAAAGTAAACCTTTGTTATCATCGTACGAGACAGGGACGATGATAATCAACATATGATTAAGAGTTTAACCTTTAAGAAAACATCCAACCTAAAGTGGCAACCCACGGTTGGTCGAGCCAAAATGAAACATTTTTACCTTTGTTGTCGTCATGCGAGACAATGCTGAGGACAGTCAACATATGATTAAGAGTTTAACCTTTAAGAAATCATTAAACTTAGTCGCAACAAGTAGTTGGTTAAGCCAAAAGGAAACTTTTGTTGTGTCGTGCGAGACAACTACGATGATAGTCAACATATGATTAAGAGCTCAAACTTTAAAGAAAATATCTAATATACGAGTTGTAATCCACAGTTGGTTGAGCCAAAAGGAAACCTTTGTCGTGGTCGTGCGAGACAACAACGATGATAGTCAACATATGTAATGCACTGTAGGAGTCGCAACTCACAGTTGGTCAAGCCAAAAAGAAACCTTTGTTGTGGTCGTGCGAGACAACATATGATTAAGAAATCAACGTTTAAAGAAAATATCCAATATAAGAGTCGCAACTCGTAGTTGATCGAGCCAAAACGAAACCTTTTGTCAGTTGTGAAAGATGACGATGATGATATACATACGTGTGAATAACTATTCAATTCGCGCAACAGAAATATAATGCAAAAAATTCTGCACGCAAAATAATCTTCTGAAGTCTACGTTTCATGAAAAGTCAACGATATTTTGTACTTTTCAAATTTGGAAAAAAGTGAAAGGAATTGCCAAAAAATTAAGCATGGTGTGTCAAAGATAGCAGAGGAAAAGTTGAGGGTCTTGTGCATATTAAAGCCCAACTGAACCACCCATAGGGGGGTTTCTCTAAGAAATTGAAACGACATTAGTTAAATGGAATCATGGATATGTAAAATGCATTTGACATTACACATATGGACTGTTACCCAGGTCTGGCTTGTCAATAGAGAACGGCCCAAGTAGATTTCTACCACTATTTCGTTAGCCCACTGGATATCTCCACAACGCGTATAAGAAAGATAGTCTGTATTTTGGTTGTCAGCAGAGTTCACACTAGACTCGAAGACACGACGCAGACCGACAGACCAGTAAGGAAAATGATCAGAACACGATTGGACCGTGTGCAGCAATTGACGTTCAAAATACCCGCCCATGTGTTAAGAAGGCCCTATTATCCGTGGCAGACTAAATGATAGGAAATTTGTGGTTGCAGTGCTCTTCATTTGTATTGGACATCTTACATGAAATACTGCAGAACTAAGGAAAATATCATCCAATAGGACTACTAAATTCACAACTTAGGAGCGCACAAACACGTACAGAAAGTTCACAAAACCAATTGGAGTAAAATTATATTATTAACAGATCCGCGGCTCCGTTACAACTCAAAAACATGGCACACCACCTTAATTGTATACCACACTGAGATTACAGATCAAGGTCCTGACCAATAAAAAGAAGACACCAAATCTTGAAAAGCATTAGGAGTTCAGTCTACTGGATACGAGTTCTGCTGCTTTCTGCATTTCTTATCGGGTAAAAGTAAGGATGGGCCTGCAAGACATCAAAGGCACTTACCAGAAATTCTACAACCAAGTGAAACATATAGGAACATAGCAGGAGTCTACCAAAGTGATAAAGCAATACGAATGAACAGGACCACACTCAATGCTTTCAAGTGACTGAAAACTAACATACATAATATTCATGCAATTAACGGTCACCAGTGAAAAGTCACTATTCGTCCTTTGTCACGGAAAACTCATCCAAGTATTTTCCCTTTCCAGTGACCAAATAATGTTGGTAATGTAGACAGATAGCCAAAGAGAGCAATGCAAACATGTTGTATACGGCAGTGAAGTGTATTTTTTGGGCCTTACCATTGCTTCTTTCGCAGTGGGCCTCTCTTGATGATCATAACGGAGAAGCTTGTCTACAAAGTCAACAGCCTCCAAAAAGTAGAAAATAAATGTATCAAAGATAGCACTTAAAAACAACAAGATAATTAACCATTAGGGATGAAGAGTTCTACCTCAGGAACTGTCAAATGTTGATTATCAACATTAATGAACTTTGTCCATGGTTTCCTGCTATGCCTATTTCAGTTCAAGAACAAACATTTGACTAATGGTGCCATGGAGCCACAATCAAAAAATAAAATGAAAGAATCACGAGAATGATCCAACCTGCCCACAAGGGCTGCAAGATGAGGGTCTAACTCTATCCGGTACTTGTTCAGATAAGCAGTTAATTCGTCGATCCCAAGCACCTGTTGTAGAAAAAACAAAACTTTTGAATTAGACACCTTCCTTTCTCTTCTTTTTGACACCTGGCTGTAAATATCAACCAACATTCTGCAAGTATCTAGCCATCAGATAAGACTTTTGTTTCATGCTCTGTTCAAAATAGATTTCAAACGGTAAAAAAGACTAGATATACCTTGGCTATTTTGACCAGCTGATCATGATTATCGTGCCCATAGAAAAAAGGTTCCTTACGAAATATCTGTACAGCAGAAGCTAATAAGCACAACATACCTTGAAAAGGGAACAAACTTTTAAAACACCCTCCCATCTACCACCCATTTACGAATAGGCAAGTAGATCAAGAAACACTCATCTATGCATCATCATTAAAAGATACAAAAAGGCAGCCTGTGCATGAGGATAACTACAGATATGAAGTGCCTCAGTTTGACATAACAAAGCCTAGTTCCAGAATACACAAAGATCTGGCTGACCTAACACCAATAAAAAGGTAAGAATATGCTCACCATTCCAGCGAACATACAACCAAGGCTCCACATGTCTAGCGAGTAATCATAGTCTTGCAAATCAACAAGGAGCTCAGGACCTTTGAAATATCTGCAAAACCAATGTGGGGTAATGGCAGACGAATGGCACACATCAATAAGGCAACCAAAAACTCAATCTATATGCCATTGTAATCCAACCCAGTAAACATTGATCTATCGAGGTCTACACTAATATATATGTTTTATCATATAGATGAGATCTACATTCAACCTGTTAATCTAATGATTCTCAAGTGATAAATATGATCTCGCATTCGGACAGTTCTAGAACTCTTTGCTATATCCTATCCAGAACTCAGTCATTACTCCTGCTTGTCTTAGTAATCACTCATAAGATTCTAAACCAACAATCATCCTAACATCAATTCCATAGCGTAAACTACTGAAGTGGATTCAAGGTCATTATACAAAAATGGCACACAGACAAATACATGCATAAGATGACCTATTTTCACAAATGTCCATTCACTTCGACAAAAAAGTAACAGAGAATAGGGGGGAAACCAAGGGACTTGACTCATAAATGCACAATGACAAAATTTTCAACGTCAAATCTTAGTTCTAAAATTCCTCAAGTCTATTTGATTTAATATTAAGTCTCCACTCCATTTGTTGACCACGTGAAAGATCAATCTCCTCTGTCACCTGAAGTAATAAGTCCAGACTAAGATGCACTAAGGACTAGATAGACAAGTGAATCCTAAATACTAGACTCTCCAAAATGATGGATTTTACAGCAGGAAACCCATCATTTACATTTTCTGAAATCTGAGATTATTCAAACAGAAGCTAATTCATTAATTTCCAACCAAAAGTTAAAAGCAATTTCCTTTTCAATCCTAAGTCATATCACCTCCAACAGATCCACACTGAGGTACAATTATCAGTTAGTTTCTAGATGCTAGAAACTAAATGAGAATAGCATGGGTCTTGAGTGCCATCTGCAGTGACACAAATGGTTTATCCATTGGAGTTCTTATTTCACAAGACAAGTCTTAGAAAAGGAAAAGAGAGCACGGCAACATAACACTATATTTCCAGAACACAGAAAAGAAAACAAACCTTGAAGCAACGCGGACATTATATTCCTTCCCTGGATGATAGAATTCTGCAAGGCCCCAGTCTATAAGACGAAGCTTACGCAGTTCATGATCTATCATTACATTATGGGGCTTCACATCTCGGTGCATAATGCCTTGCGAGTGGCAGTAATCCAATGCCTACAAGTGTAGCAAAATAGAAACGCAAGATTTTCCAGAGTTAGAAAACCAACGGGGAGATTTTCAGTACACTATTTTTCAGTAGAAATACAAAGAGATCTAAGCAACAAAAACAGAGAGGAAACAAGGCATTGAAACCTGACTACACCCAACAAGAAACAATCTCCATCAAAGCCCTAAACAAGAGACATAACACCTTACCAGGCTGAATCAAAATCAATTGTAATAAACTTTCTAGATTCAATGTCCCTCTCAATGATAATTTTAAATTAAATCTTCCAGAAACAAAACCCATGAAAAAATTACCAAGAAACCTATCTTCAAGTTACACTAGATTCCGAGAAAACTCAAGTGTGTTAACCAACTAAATGTTGTACAGTTGTAGCGTAGAGATAAATGTTGGACACGAGCTGTTCATTACTGAGCCATGTTCCGCCTCTTCATTCTCTTTGATTTTTTTTCAGTTTTGACACATTGGGTGTGATCTCATTGCTGGGGTTTTCAACTGTCATTCTTGTATACAGTGAATAGTGGTTGAATTTAGCATTCTTTTACGCCAAAGATATGAAACAACTGATGTAGTCAAATATGAGGGAAAAAAAGGCAACTTGACTCTCAGTATTTTTTGAGTTCCCTGCATGGTTGCTGAAATGATGGGGTAAAAGAAATGATGATTAGGTTCAACTATATAGTTGAAGGATCTAGCACCAAAACTTAAGCCCCAAATGATTTTCTATTTAAAAGGAAATTTCAACAATATTGATGGATTAGTAATCGATCGAGCAATTAAAATGAGAGAAAAATGACCACCACGTGTGGAAATGGACACGTAGGGCATGCTTAATGAACATGAAATTTATAGCAGGGCTGCAACACATTGATCGTATCAATTGAGGAGAGAAGTGTTCAGTAAGCTTGCCTTTAGAAGCTCGTAGATGTAATACCGAATGTCATAATCAGAGAGTGTTGGATAAAGCACTTTAAAATCTGTATTATTCACATATTCGAATATTAAACTGGGGGTCTTCGACTGCTGATCTCTAACAATATCAAGCAGCTTCACAATATTTGGGCCGCCGCATAAGTTCTGTAGTATCTTTATCTCCCTCTTAATCTGCATTTTTGGGGGGGGGGGGGGAAAGGAGATATTGAAGAAAAAATTGTAAGTCTTCTCATAGTGAACCCACCAACCGAACAATAAAACAAGGAAAGAATACAAACTCCATAGGCATCATAGACATGTTACTCTTCAAAATCTTAATTTAACAGGAAATAACAGAAATAGGTTGCATCCAGAAGGGCCTAGATTTAGATCTGTTACCCATATTCTACTAGAAGAAGACTCTCAGGAGAAACCTCGAGCAAAATCTAGAAAGGCACAATGTCATAATCTAGCCAAAACAACATCCCCAGCCAATTCAAAATTCACAAAAATACACTATTATGAAGGCAACACATTAAAAGCATAACAGCTTGGAGAAGTTGCACGTGAAAAAGTCATAGTCAAGTGTTTACCAGAAAGAATCTAATACATTATTGAGAAGGAAACAAACATGAACAAAATAATTCAAAAAAACAATGGCTCGTGTTTCTATACAGGATTAATGATACTATACATATATGTATATGTTTTCCCTTCACTAGCCAAGGTTAGAGAAGTATCAAAGCCAAAGCCGATAAGAATGCTACAACTCACCTTCTTCTTCTTCACCGGTTTGAGAATCTTAATTATACATTTCTCATTATCGGTGCAGTGAAATCCCTCAAATACTTCACTGTATTTTCCCCTCCCAACCTTTCTCACCACCTCGTAATCATCCTGCTCCCTGTAAAATCAAACAATACCACAGATACATCAATCAGCCATAAACATAACCCCGGCTCCACAGTAAAAGGGAACCCATGTTCTAAATGCCAACCCCTAAAATTTCCACTTTCGTAATTCGGATAAAGCAAATACTCCACAATGTAAGTGTATCACAATAATTTAGGTTCATAAGCCAACCCAAATGCTCCAAATGTCGAGAACGACATTCGTGCACATATATATATCAAAAAATATGTATGAGTACCCCCATTGAACGTTGAGGGACTCGTAGTCCCAGTAGTCTTTGGGGCGAATGACGTTGACATCCGCATAAACCCTAGCCTTGGAGGGGCCGCCAGGGCGACGAATGGATTTGCCAATCTTCTGCGCCAGGGTTTCAGAGAACGTGGGCAGCGGGTTCAGGCGGCGGAGTGAAGACGGACTAGACTGTTGGCGTTGGCGTTGCTGCTGCTGCAGCGGGCGAGAGAGCGAGGTGGCGGAATAGGCGATGAGGCGGAGGAAGGGGAAGGGGAAGGGGGATGGCGGTTGATGATGAGAGAGGGAGCTGGACAAGGAGAGGGTCGGTGTGAGGAAGAGAGAGAGGAAGTCCCTGGGTAGATGACGGTGGTGGGCAAAGTAGAAAGAAAGTTGCAGCAAGAATGCCCCAAAGACTCTCGTAGGTGATAGGCCCCCCCCTCTCTCTCTCTCCTTTATTTTCTTCTTTTAACCCTTTTCTTTTTCCTTTTTTTCTCTCCTTTTGCGTTTTTGTTTTTCTCGTTACCGTTGTTTTAAACACTTTCCCAAACTCTAAGAAAATAAAACAAAGGAAAAAGAAGAATAAATAAATCGTCCCAGAAAAGGAAACTTCAAGTTGAAGGCCGTGATGGGATTCTTCATTCTAGTGCCGCGACGGGGATAAAATACATTTGTGACTCCGCCGTGTGAAGGGCTGAGGATTGCCCGGGGGAGGCGGAAGCGTGGGTTGTGCCAAGATGACAGAATGGCTATTTTTCATAATGATTATCATTTCAACTGAACGTCGTAAAAATATTTAATTATTTGTGGGAAATTATTTCTCGTCCAAAGCAATAGATTTTACTATATACTATTATAGATACTTTCCAACATAATAAAGAAAGATATTCGTTGGAAAATTCCGGTTGGATACATTCTATACGTATTATAAGTATATATAATGGGGATGTTTGTTTGCCAAAATATTCGAGAATATTCCCAAAATTTTGGGAATCTTTACTTTATTGAGATTTATTGGGGTTTGTGAAAAGTGAAGTGTGTAGGTGTAAAAGTTAAAAATTTTGAAGTTTGTTTGGTTTGTCCGATTTGTTGAGACCCCAAATATTTGGGGTCTCAAACATGCCCAATATAATATAATAGAACATATACGTATTTTGTTTACTGTCTACCGAAGCAAGAATTTTGGACGTTAAAAATAAGTTGTAGAACATCTATTTAATTTTCACGACAGACATTATACAATAATATCATGACAAATATATGTACTTGTAAAAACTATCCCCAGAATAATATCGAGACCGACTAGAAAAAAATGTCCTTTTTAACCCAAAATTCCCAAATCAAAGCCAGTTTCTATTTTTCCACAGCCTTCTTTCATGGGAAATGTTGGGGATCCCGATGGGATCCCGAGCATTTCCCAATCCAGCCTCTATCAATCAAATTTAAAAAAAAAATAGAGGCCTCTATCGGGATCCCGAACATTTCCCTTCTTTCATTGATTCATTACGTCCTCCTTGAGAATTGTGTTCCTTAAAGTTTATGGTCGAGGGTTAAAAAAGAAAAAAATGAAAAATAGACTTTATGAATAAATAATGTCGTTTTCCCTTTAATTTCATCATCTATAAAGATTGTGCGAGATCATTATTCTTTGCTTCACAACTCTTAGAGGATGTGTCTTTATTTTTAAAACAACTCTAGTGTTCTTTGTTTAGGGATTAATACACATGGTCATACTTATACCACCTCCAACTATTATGTTTAAAACATTATATATATTAACTATTAATTTTAGATATTTTACATTTTTTATTAAAATTTATATCAATTTAAAGAACAAAAAATTTTTTAAAGCGCTAGATAACCATTTTAGAATTGTAAATTTGCATGTAAAAAAAATTGTAACAAAGTATGCAAAAAATCTAAAATGAATAATACTTGATTGGCTGCAATATAACAAAAATAATAGTTGAAGGTGTAGTTTGTTAATACTCCTTTAATTGGAAAGTGTAAATTATATTTATGTTCTATTCTTTTGTTAACTATCCACACTTCATATTTATGTATTAAAAATGTCATAATAGTTTAACTGATAGATATAATTTTGTACCTTCTAATTGTTGTTGGGCAGGGAAAAGATAATTCATTGTCGTACCTTGGACCAAAAAGATTGTTACCCTATTGAACGAGTTAGTAGCTTTAAATTAAAATAGTATGATAGCCCATATAAATTATAACATAGAAAATGGTATTTAAGAGTCCCAAAAGCACCGGAAAATATCCTAAATTGTAAATAATTGTATCTATGCTTATAAAGAAGTATAGGAGCGAACATAGAATGAAAAATAGTTCAAAGATTCAGAACTATTGTTATTATAATTAATATGGTATTTATTTGTTAGTGTTGAATTCTTTTTTTTTTTCTCGAAAAACAATCAATAGATTAAAAACTAAACAACAAAACGACTAAAAAAGACAACAGGACAGACAAAACCAGCAAGACCCTCGGACGGATCAGAGGAACCACTATGAACTCCATGCAGGGCAGAGGGAGTGATGGCCAGACATAGTAGGTAGAGCTACTAAGACCTGGACAAGCCGGTATAGCGCCACAAATGACGCGTTGCGAGACCCAACAAAGGGTCGTAGAAGAGCCACAAGGACTCGGATAAGCCCACAGAAGGGGCGGACGGACAACCACAGAACAAAACAAACAACGTGCCCTAAACAGAGGGGCAGACCCAAACAAGCGACAACACAACAACACATAAGCCCCAAACAGAGGGGCAGACCCAAACAAGCGACAACACAACACAACACAAGCCCTAAACAGAGGAGCTGACCCAAACAGGCTTATTTCGAACATAAAAATCCCCATGAACAGGGGAGAACTCGGGCAGAACTGGAACGACGGCGGCGCGTGCAGGGCGGAGGAGGGCATCCAGACCGGAAAATGTAGGGCAGGAGCCACAGAGGCCCGTTCGGTAGAGAAGATCTGGAGGCGGGCGACGGGGTGGCGGTCCCGCGTGGCTACAAACAACCGCGCGTCAGATCCACGCGCGTGGAAACCATCGTGGGCGGCGTGGAAGGAACCTGCAAAGCAAAACCAAACCAACTAACCCAACAAGCCGACCGACCAATCATACCAGAGAGGAGGAGAGGGAAGAAAGGGGAGGGAGGAAGGGAAAATGAAAAAGGAGGAGGGGGGTGAGGAAGCCTGAGCTTCCCCCCTCCTCCGTAAGGGGGCGGGTCTGCGGGGGAAAACAAAGAGGGGGGGTTTTGAGAGAGAGAGCGTTCGTAATTCCTTGTTAGTGTTGAATTCATTTAGCTAAACAAACTTATTAGACATTTTGATTTTTTTTCCCTAAGCGAACGAGGAATTTGATTACAAGTTTATTACTTTTGGCGTCCGGCCCTATAAGCCCATTTGAGAATAAACTCAAATATATGGCCCGTGTCACCTCCCGCCTATCATTTGTGAACGAGTTGGTACCTGTAAAATCTCTCCTGTCCCGGGCGTCCTCCGGCTCGATAATCCCAGTGGAGACTCGAGAATAAACCCCACCGCATGGCCCATGTCCACATCCAGCCTCCCATTAGTGGGCCCACACATTAATCGCGCACTATACAACTATTTCAGAAAGGGCCGGCGGGCGGGGTACGTCGGTAAGTAAAGTTATTTATGTGCTTATTATTTTATTTTTAATTATAAAAATATAGTAAAATTTACGGAAATATTCCGATTTTCATAAATAAAGAGACGAGTATATTCAAGAAGGGTTGGCAATTTATAACACTTTTGTCGGGAAAGAAGAAAACGTGAAACGTGTTTCCGAAATGGGTCCTGACTTCCTACGTGACCTTTCGAGTGTAGTTGATGGAAATATTGTGGCCCAAGCGTGTCACGGAAAGAGAGTCAAACACGTCGAGAGCCACCAGAGCAGGAAAATAGCTAAAGCGGGAAACTTCGAAATAGGAAGGCCAGCACACCACTAGTCCGCTCGGACCGCTCCTAACAACCATATAAGTTATATTCTCGTGATTTATGTAGGGTTGTGTGTTATAAAACATATTACATATACCATTAGTGCGGTTCACGTCTCAGACGCCATGGACAATGTTAGGGCAAGCTCAGAGTGGGTCGCCAGCCGCTCTTCACACGTGGTCGTCGACTCCGCAGGTTCGTATTGTTTCTCTTATTGCATGCAGAAGGCTGGTTGTTTGTGAGCATCGCAATGCCGAGTTTAGAGGGTGGCTTAGGTAGTTCTCGATCTTGTGCAGGGATTGAGAAAGTCGTGGACAGTATAGGCCCTATCCCCAAAGTGGAATGGGATTTCGAAGGGATTCACTATTTTGACGACGGCCCCCTCACGGTTCAGTACTTGTTTGTTCTGGATGCTTTGAATTTCTGTTTTTGGCCCGGTATTCTATTTGTCTTTCACGGGATTTATTATATTATTATTGTTGTTCTGGCTCTTGTTGTTTTAGATTTATTTGTGCTTTGAATTTGTGCTTTGTTTGATCACGTTTTCAACGGAACAGATTTCGGAGGAATCATAAATTTTGTGACGAGCTGTTTTCAGTCATTTTTGGATGCACTTTTTTTTTTCCTTACTGTCTTCGTAATCGTGCTTTATTAGATGGCGAGGGAGATGCTAGTGTTTGCTGGACTGACCTGCTGTAATTGCGTTTGGTTCACTTGTAAATTTATGGACACTGCAGACATTACGTTTTGGTCATGGTATATGCAGAAAACCTATGGTAATTTTCATGGTGTACGCAGTTAAGGTAGCCAGATTATCCATTCCATGTAGCGAATGAGTTGAGGCACAATTTGCAGAAGAATATAAGTTTTGCCAGTTACCTATAGGAGGATAAGGTCGTGGTTTCAAGAGCTTCAATATGTTATCCATCAATCAAATAAAGATGTTAATTGAGATTATTTAGCTGGTCAGTCAGCGAGGAAAGAATTATAATTTAACATGTCACACTCGATCTCTAACATCAACTTCCTTTGGACATATGCTTTGGTGCTAAAAGCTCTTAAGCAGTCGTGTGCTGCTATGATAGAATTGAATACAATTGCCAGAACAGCTTGTATTTGACATAACTTTTTCAAAGCTTCTAATTTTTACTGAGATATAGAGTTGAAGCATTACAACCAGCAAGGCCAACGTCTCTGTTCTTGCTGTAGTTGATAGTCATCTGGCTTGAATATTCCATGGCATGAACAGTTTACTTGCATTAGTCGACTCCATATTATGTAGGAACCCACAATGCATATTGTATATTGCAAGCTATGTTCATGTGCTTTGTAATTTGCCACACTAACTACTTCTTCTCCACTTTTCCGCAATTGTTGCTTCTTAACAGATAAGGATTTAACATATGAGCATTTGGCCTTGGGGTTAAAGGCGGCCTTACAAAATGATAAATCCGTGTTCGACGCTGATCGTCTGCAAAAGCTTACCGGTATTATGCTTCTTCAACCTTCGTCCTTTCTGAAATACAAAAATTAAAATTAACCCATGGCTAAGCAAGCTTTGGATGTAAAGGCTAGTGATAGAAAATAAGCTTTGGTCATTGGTTTATTATTATTATTATTATTATTTTGCTTCAGTAATTTGTTTGTTGTTGTTTCACTCAGTTTATTCCGATTGTTAGCTATCATCAAGGTCTACTAATTCAGCGAGGTTAATATGATTTTTTTTTTGTTTTAACTTTTCGTTGTGGTTGAAACTCATGTGCTTTTTAGTATTTTGAGCTCTTCTATTTCCCAATTTTTTTCCCAAGCATTGTTTCACTTCCCAATTAGTCTCTTTTGTATCCTGTTTCACTTTAATGGGCTTTTTTTTTTTTTTCTGGTGTTCAGTTTTTTGTGTGGAAAGTGGCAAAATTTGATTAAATTTTTTTTGATTGATTTGATCAAACAAAAGATATGTTCTTTAGATTTAGTTCAAATGTCTGAGTCTGTGCAAGTGTTTCAGGTGTTGTCTTCATCTATGTGGCAGTACGTAAATTTTGTGATTGTCTCCCTTTTTTTCCTTTTCTTGTTATTCATTGTCGGAAAGTTTATTTCGATTTTCATAGACATCAGCTTGTTTTTTGACATAATGTCTCACGTCCTATTTGCACAATTTTCCCTTTCTCATTAATATATTATTGCATCTATATTTAAATGTGATAAACAAAGAAAAAAAAATTGTCTGTCTCTCTCCTTTGTATCTAGTTAACTAAATATTTTATTTTTTACCTCTGTTAATTTGACTAGATTTCAACATTACTTTCTCAATCATTTATGAGCTATATTACTTCCTTTTATATTGCTGATTTAGGGCGTATATATAGACATACAAAAAAATATTGTCATTTAAATCTTATGTATGTTGTTACACTTTTATATAGACAGTACTATGCTTATTTTCTTTTAATGAAAAACTAAAGATTTTATCAATTATATACATCATTAGGATTTTTTAAATTTGAAGCAAAAATTTTACTATATTTGACTCCTCTTATGGCTAAATCTTAGCTTCGTCCCTGAGGCCAACCGTCTCAGGTTGCATAGTGAGTTTGTATTGAATTACCTGCAAAAGAACCTATGAAAGAGCGCTAAAAAATTTCTGTGTTAGGGGCTGCACAGTCCAAATTTTACTTTGAGATTGGTTTTCTCATAAACGAAAGAAAAAGGTGGAAAGGGTCTTTGGGGGGGAGAAACTTTCTATTGTTCGTCTGAAGTCGAGCTTTTGTGAGCAGGTGTTCTATAGATCATATATAGCCGAAGCTACTGCAAATGGCGCTTCTTGAAATAAGATTTTGGAGTTAAAGACACTGAAGCAGTGCATGCTAGACATTTGATTTGTTTTTTGTCTGTCACTGTAGGGAAAAGGAAGCTAGTTGACTAGTAGAAAAGATGACCATGCTTGCTGCTACCGATTCAGAACCAATTCAACGCCAAGACTGGATCATTGACGTTTCACAAGTGAGGGAGCCTGCTCAGTGGCCAGAGTGTTGCATCTACAGGGTCCCCAAGAAACTTCGCAAGGTAAATAAAGACGCCTACACTACAAAGCTGTTGGATTGGAAGAGGAAAGGAAAAGAGAAAGCCAAAAGAGATTTGAGAACCTCAAACAAAACTGAGTTTGAATGATGCTATTATGTTCTATCGAATACATTGAGCCAAGACCACATATAAATTACTACTTGAAACTGACTGACTTAAATGAAAACAGAGTTCCAAAATGACAGCAAAACAGAGCTGCCTAAAAATAGTAGTCGGCTAATAATGGTGTTATAGAAAATGACATCATATTAAAACTGGAACTAGTTTCAATACTCCTCCTTGATGCATTTTCCTGACACTCCAAGCTTTAGTCTAAACATCTGAAATTTGTCCCTGGGAAGTGCTTTTGTGAATATGTCAGCAACTTGCTCTTCAGATCTGCAAAATTTGAGCTCAATATCTCCCTTTGCTTCCACTTCTCTTAAGTAGTGATACTTGATTGCAATGTGCTTGGTTCTGCTATGGAAGACAGGATTCTTTGCCATAGCAATAGCTGATTTGTTATCACAATAAATCACCACTGGAAGTTGCTGTTTTGCACCCATATCTTCAAGAATTTTGCTCAGCCAAATAGCTTGATTTGCAGCTCCAGCAGCAACTACATACTCAGCTTCAGCTGTGGATTGTGCAACTGAATTTTGCTTCTTTGATCCCCACGAAAACACACTACTGCCAAGGTTGAAACAATGCCCGGAAGTGCTTCTCATGTCATCCATTGATCCACCCCAATCACTATCGGTAAAACCAGTCAAAGTTGATTGAGCACAAGGTTTATACCATAAGCCAAACTCTTTTGTGCCCTGAATGTATCTCAACACACGTTTTGCAGCACCAAAATGTATTTGGCTGGGACTTTGCATAAACCTAGAGAGAAGGCTGGTTGCAAACATAATATCTGGCCGTGTGGCAGCCAAATATAACAAGCTCCCAATTAAGCTTCTATATGCTGCAGCATCAGCAGCCTTTGCTCCATCTTCCCTCTTGAATTTCTCATTTGCTATTAAAGGAGTGGCAACTGATTTGCATTCAGTCATGTTGAACCTTTTTAGCAAATCCTCATCATACTTCTTTTGTGAAATGAAGATGCCATCTTCTTGACATACTTCCATGCCAAGAAAGTAATGCATTAAGCCCAAGTCACTCATCTCAAATGTCTTCATCATCTCTTGCTTGAAGGTTTCAATCATAACAGGATCATTTCCAGTCACAATTAAATCATCCACATAAAGAGAGACAATAAGTAAAACTTTACTTTTAAGCTGAACATAAAGGGTAGGTTCACTAATACTTCTCTTAAAACCTTGATCACAAAAGTAACCATCAATTTTGCTGTACCATGCTCGGGGTGCTTGTTTGAGCCCATAGAGTGCCTTTTTAAGCCGAAGAACCTTGCCTTCTTCCTTCTTGAAACCCTCAGGTTGCTCAACGTAAACTTCTTCTTCAAGTACACCATTTAGGAATGCTGACTTGACATCAAGTTGAGATATCTTCCAACTTCTTTGGGCTGCAAGAGCAACTATGGTTCTTATTGTGTCCAACCGAGCAACTGGTGCATAAGTTTCAGTATAATCAATTCCAGGCTGTTGTGAATAGCCTTTAGCAACAAGTCTTGCTTTGCACTTCTTTAAAGATCCATCTGGTTAAGTTTTCTTTTGAAAATCCACTTAACTCCAATAACATCCTTGCTGCCAGGACGTGAAACCAGCTCCCATGTGTTGTTTTTTTCAATCATTCTAATCTCCTCCTTCATTGCATCCATCCACACTTGATCCTTTGAAGCTGCTGCAAAATTTTCAGGCTCCATGGATGTGAAGTTGCAAGATTCATAGATTTCATTGAGAGGTCTGAATCTTCTTGGAAGAGACTCAGGTGATGAAGGTGCTGAACCGCCTGAGTTGCTGTCATTTGATGAAGCTGAAGATGGTGTTGATGGCTGAAACCCTTGAACTGGAATTTTCAGCCTCTCCTCAACTTGCTCAGGGACTGGAACATGTAGTGGCAGATCTGATTCTTGGTCTTCTTTCCATTTCCAAGTTGAATGCTCATCAAATTGAACATCCGTACTTGTAACCAGCTGCTGAGACTTGAGATTAAAGACCCGGAACCCTTTGGACTGAGAACTATATCCAAAAAAAATGCCTTTTTCTGACTTTTCTTCAAGCTTATGTCTCTTTTGATCAGGGACATGGATATAACATATGCACCCGAAAACTTTGAAATGATTAGCAGTTGGCTTGTGTCCACTCCAAGCTTCAATTGGAGTCATTTCTTTCACTGCCTTTGTAAGACACCTATTTAGGATATAGACGGCTGTGTTAACAGCCTCAGCCCAAAATTTCTTGGGAAGCCCTTTTGCCATTAACATGGATCTAGCCATCTCCATGACAGTCCTATTTTTTCTCTCCGAAACTCCATTTTGCTGAGGAGTATAGGCTACTGTCAGCTGGTGTTTCAGCCCCTCTTCTTGGAAAAATTGATCAAATTGCCTTGAGTTGAACTCGGTTCCCCTATCACTTCTCAAGGTTTTGATCTTGCTGCCAGTTTGAGTCTCAACTAGCAACTTAAAAGTTTTAAAGACACCAAAAACTTCTGATTTTTCCTTGAGAAAATATACCCAAGTCATTCTTGAAAAATCATCTATAAACAGTAAAAAGTACATGTTTTGACTTTGAGAGGGTGTCCTCATGGGGCCACACAAATCAGTGTGTATTAATTCAAGGACTGATTTTGCTCTCCAAGCTTCTTCCGTAGGAAAGGGCTGCCTATGTTGTTTCCCCATCATACAACCTTCGCAAATGGACATGTCTTGCTCTAACAAAGGAAGATCACGAATCATATTCTTCTGATTTAACAACCTTAAAGCATTTAGGTTATAATGACCAAACCTTTGATGCCATAAAGCTGTCTCATCAGACCTGGCCATCATGGCTCTTGGATATTGCCAGCAGATGGGAAAATTCCTCCCATTTCTCATTCTAACTTCACCCACCACTTGATTTTTGTTCTTCAAGTCACAAATGATACATAGCTCTCCCTCAAAATGAAGTGAATAACCATTTTGCATCATTTGTCCTACACTTAGTAGACTTTGATCAAGGCTGGGAACATGAAGAACATCCTTAATGAATCTAGTCCCTCTCTTGGTCTCCATAGCAATTGTGCCCTTTCCATTTGCCTCCACCAAGTCTCCATTTCCAAGCTTGACTTTTACATTTACAGATTTATCAATGTGAGAGAACAAACTGATATCTGGTGTCATGTGGTTGCTGCACCCGCTATCAAGAAACCATTCTTTTCTTTGTTCAGCTGCAACATGACAAGCAAAGAACAATTGTTCTTCCTTGTCCTCGGTGAAATTTGCTTGCTGATTCTTATTCTTGAACCGACAATCTTTTTCTTCATGCCCAAACTTTTTGCAATTTGAGCATTGAGGCTTGCCACGGTGATAGCAATCTTTCTCCAGATGATTATTCTTCTTGCAGACACTACAAGGTGGAAATTCTCCCTTTTTCTTTTGAGAATGTTCTCCTCCTTTTGTTGTGCCGTTGAACTTCTTCTTTGAGTCCTTTTGCTTCTGATACTTCAAGTTTACTTTGGATTGGAAAGCACTCTCCAAAGAAACTTCATTTCTTCTGTTAATTCGTTGTTCATGAGCATGAAGAGAGCCCATCAACTCGGTTACAGATAAAGAAGAGAGATCTCTGGATTCTTCAATGGCAGCCACCATGTGGTCATATTTTTCAGTCAAACTAATTAGGATTTTTTGAACAATCCTTTCATCTGTCATATTCTCCCCATAAGCTCTCATCTGGTTTACAACTTCAATGAGTCTAGAACAATACTCTTTGACATTCTCAGATTCTTTCATTCTGAGATTTTCAAGTTCTCTTCTCAGCCCTTGAAGCTTAATAGTTTTGACTTTGCTATTACCTTGAAATTCTTGCTGTAGGATCTCCCAAGCTTGTTTAGAAGAAGTAGCCCTCATCAGCCTTGGAAAGATGGACTCACTCACAGCCTGCTGCAAGGTGAACAAAGCCTTGGCATCTCTTTGTCTATCAGCCTTGATTTGGGTTGAATTAGAAGTGTCTCCAGCCGTGCTATCAGCAGGTGAAAGAACTCCATTTTCGACAACATCCCAGAGATCAAGAGAGAGAAAAAGAGTTTTCATTTTTATGCTCCAATAGTCATAATTCTCCCCAGCAAAAATGGGAAGAGCTGTAGACGAACTAGGAGCAGCCATCAAGCCCAAGAATACCGAAACTTGCTCCGATACCAACTGTTGGATTGGAAGAGGAAAGGAAAAGAGAAAGCCAAAAGAGATTTGAGAACCTCAAACAAAACTGAGTTTGAATGATGCTATTATGTTCTATCGAATACATTGAGCCAAGACCACATATAAATTACTACTTGAAACTGACTGACTTAAATGAAAACAGAGTTCCAAAATGACAACAAAACAGAGCTGCCTAAAAATAGTAGTCGGCTAATAATGGTGTTATAGAAAATGACATCATATTAAAACTGGAACTAGTTTCAATAAAAGCTGATTTCAATAGGCCCTCTTCATCACCGCAGAAAAGAGCTGAGGGACATGGAAAATCTGAAAGTGAGATATTTCAAGCTATACTGTGATCGGGCTTTGAAGGGCAAGGAGGGTGGCGCAAGTACCGCTGAAGAGAAGGAAGTACAACTCCAGAAGCGTCTTGCAAGTATTGTTGCAGATAACAGTGAAAAAATCCGCCATTGTTATGCGGAGCGCCCTCGACTCGGCCATAAAGAGTTCGTTAGCATGATTCTAGTGGATGCTACATTTATCATTGAGTTTTTCTTGAGGGCTTTTGGAGATGCAGAAGATCTTGGAAACGATTATATACTATCGAAATCATGGCTAAAGCACGCTGTAGAGCAAGACTTGATATTACTCGAGAATCAGCTGCCATTTTTTATTCTGAAGAAAATACATGAAGAGTTTTCAAAGCATGTTAAAAAGGAGAAAACTGACTTTCTTACGCTTGTTGTGACTACTTCTCCGACTCCTTGGATGACAAGAAAAAATCCGATTTGAAGGAAGTAAAACATTTCACTGATTTGCTCAGGTATTTATTCTGTACCCCAAGCCCAAAACGCAAAAGCAGTGCGTCAAATAAGCCAGACGAGACAGGCCTGAATGCTGATCAAAGAACTTGTAATAATCTACGCACTGCATCAAAGCTGGACGAGGCAGGAGTGGAATTCAAAATGGGAAAAGGTGGATTACTTAACATAAAGTTCAAGAAGAGTAAGTCCTTGGAACGGATTCCGTGCTTGAATTGCTCATGGCTCTTGGCTTGCTTACCATGCTTGAAATGCTTTCCATGCTTTGTGCGCATGCAACCTTTCTTGGAAGTACCACGCTTAGTGGTAGACGATTCAACTGAGACTGTTTTCCGAAACCTTATGGCCCTGGAGCAGTGCCATTATCCACTTGAAGCTTACATCTGCAATTATATGGTGCTACTGGATTCTCTTATCAACACCGAGAATGATGTGGATTTGCTTGTCAGCAAAAAGATTATTGAGAACCAGCTGGGCAGTAATGATGCAGTTGTCATTATGATTAACAAGCTTTGCGAGGAAATAGCGGAGGCAAATTCCCATTACTACGATCTGTCTAAACAGCTCAGTAGGCACTGTGACAACTTTTGGAATCACGCTATGGCAACCTTGAGAAGGGTATATTTCTACAATATTTGGACAGGCACTGCAACTATCATTGGACTTGTAGTCCTAGGATTCACTCTCTGGGGTTTCTTTAGGCCTTACTTTTCTCATGAAGGGAGTGGTGGAGGAGAGTAAACGGGCAAATGTGGATTCGTACAACTAAAACCAAGCCTTCTTTGAGTACAATCTACAATGTCAATGATGTTCTTCTTTCTATGTTTTTCGATGTGAACGATGTTCTTCCTTTAAAAGGTTATTGTTTTCTATGTTTGTAATTTGTTTTTGATAAGTTGGACTTTGCTAATATTAGATTTTAAACTTGTTTTGTTTTTGGTTTGCATGTTAGTTTCTGGTTTTGAGTCCTTTATTTTATTTTTTTGATAGTCCCATTTGGTTTTGATGTAACCACAGTATTTCTTCTAAAAATACGGCACATTAGAACATTTGATCTTCCACGAACTTTGCACAAACAGTTGGTCTTCTACTGATTCTGCAATTCAGTTGTAACTTATATGCAAAACCAGGGAATATTAGAATTTGTGAAATCTACATGATTTTTTTTTTCTTTTAATGCAAAACGTGGGACTTTGCAGAAGCATAATGCAAGGGAGCATCGATCAGCTAGTACTAGCTGCCAAAGCCATGTCCTTTTCGTCCGTTATCAAGGGTTTCAACTTCGGTATCTCCCTTAAGTATTGCACCAGGCCACCAGCATATGGAACGAAGTCATTTTAAAATCGAAATTCTAAATAAATATCCTAATTGGGTACTGTTTATATGTTTATTCACTGCACCAGGGAAACAAATATTGGGAATGGAAACCATATGACATAATATATCAGACATCAAGTCAACAAAATAAAAACAACAATGCAACGAAGACTTGACGGCAGGCTCAACAATGCATTAGCGCTAGACTACAGAAGCTTGTTTTTGGGTCTTCAATAACCCAAACAAATTTTCAAATAGTTTAGGAGCGATAGGATCGGAAGATCCATAGGTAGAGAAGCCATGAAATTGACAATCTTTTCATGGACATGATACCTGCAAAATTATAATATAGCAGAAATATGGAAAATGTATTCAGATCGTATGCATTTAGGGACTGAAATTACATGACAGTTATCAAAGAAAGGGGTGGTTTAGGAAAAATAATAATAATCAAAGAAAGGGATGGGGGTTCTGAGGACAACTTACCTTGTCTTGCTACTCTTTGAGGCACGCCGATCAACTTATACCTTTCTCTTCTTAGTTTGCGACCTCTTCAAAATATAAATGGCTGAATCTGAGTGCCATAGAAGAACCAAAACCAAGGAGTCAGCTACTGATTGTCCGGTTCTCTCTTCTTCTTTTTTCACGATGTTTTGTCTAGTTAGTAAAGCTAATTGTCCTTCAAATTTGTCAGACTAATATATATGTGACCTACATTCTGCAGGAACCATATTCAACTGTGGAAAGTACAAAGACATATTTTTCACAATGGAGAAGAATGTTGTGAAAAACTATCGGCCGCAAGTTCATTTTCATTTGGACTGTAAAGTGTAACTTCCAGTAAACCCTCGTAATACTCGTAAGAAATATAGGTTAATCATGTTGGCCTTGTCGCAATCCACATTCTTATCCAAAGAAATGCCATAACTAGAATGCCTAGTACGAGTCATCGTCTACACAAGCAAAATCTTTGTTCCTTTTCTTCTTTACCTTTCCCAAGAAAAAAAAAAGAACAAGAAGAAACTGATGTCATAATCATAAACTGCAATCGACTTTGCATGGTATTTCCCCCGTATAGGGGTCATAAACTAGGCTCAAGTCTTGGACCCAATAGTCTATAGGAGAAACAGGTTATCACCTTTCCAATCCAAGGCTCAATGTGTGAGGGGGAGATTGTTGAGATATATCCCACATCGGTTGTTCAAGGGGCTGGTGGTCAGTTTAAAAATGTGAGTAAAAGCCTCATTTCTTAAGTTAGCTTTTGAAGTTTTATTGAATATAACTTACACACTTACACACAACAAATATTTGAGCAACTAATTGATAGATATTATACACACTCTAAAAAACCTAGTTTAGACCAGCTCTGGGTGGTATTCACCTCAAACATCTGAAATTATTCTTATGGATTATCCACGAACAATCTTGTCCTTCAATAATCCTTCAACACTCTAGGCTTCACAATAGACGAGTCCATTCAATGGTCATTTTGTGTGAGAAAAACTAATCAAATGAGTTCAGTTCATAAATCTTTGGTAGTTTCTCTCTCTCAAATTAAGGCTCTAAGAACTCAAGAACAACCTCTCTGGGGTTTTGGAATGGCCTCCAACGACTAATTAGAGATCCCCCAAGTTTTCTTCAAATAGGATGCAAAAAAGTAGGATTTTTTAAAATTCGACAATTCATGCTCGAGTGTGCGTGGATCGAGTGTGAAGAGGGCGTAAAACCAACTTGACCTTCAAAACAACTTTAAACACTTCTATAACTTTTGAACGAGTCAACAACTTTAAGATAACTAAATACCACTAAAAAATGACATATTTTGACACGAAAATTAGTGTTATTGACACATATTCACCTCTCTCTAGGTGTTATTTAGGGTCTAAACATTATTTTCACACGCAAATATATAGTTGTAGTTTAGATAATTAACGGGAAAAGAGAGAAAAAAAAAGATGCATTATATTGTGGGGGCGTATTATTCCATGTTCGGACATTTCGTGTATAGTCCATAAGTTGAATTAATTACCTAGACCAATATTGACCTCCTTGAAGCATATGACCATGGGGATTAATTACTAAATATTTTTTCAATGCATTTTTTTTATAAAAATAATATTGTAAGGATTTTCTAATTGGCTGGTAATTAAATTCCTTTTTTGAACCTGCTTGAAGATCAATATCATATACTAGCTGCCGAAACCATCTCTAATCTTTCGACTCTTTTCAAAAAGTGTCAAACTTCTATATTATCGCCCCTAGTTTGGAAGCAGGTTCACAATGACGACAAAGTACTGCTACAGGAGAAAGATGGTACGTATCACCGGAAAAAAACAAAAAAACAAAACAAAACAAGAAAAAGGAGAGAGAGGCCGATGCTATCAACTTGAATGGTGCCATTTCTCACACTTAAAAAGAAAAGAAAGGAAAAAAAAACTGTGAGTAAAAATTGAGAGAACTTGATATTGATTTTATTATATTTTCTTGATAACGAGAAAAATCCTGTAACAAGTTCCCATAGGATTCTCCAAAAAAGTTTTACTATAGGCTTTGTTATGGGAAACCATTATTATATATTTATATCAACAAACACAGCACAAAACAAGGGGTCAAATAACTTCCAACATGAATCATTTTACTCCAATGCAACATTTTCTCTATATCTCGAAAGATGATGTGAGACTATAAATTATGACAGCTTTATAATTTTCTCTAACTCAAGTACATGCAACTTTCCTATAATTTTAGACAGCTTTGGGATGAGGCTGGTTTAATTGTAGTGACTAATGTATTCTTTTCTTTACCAAAAACAAAGATTAAGTAAGAGAGCTTTGTTATATCTTTGTTTCCCTAAAATTAAAAATTATCAATACTGATCATCATATCGGGTTTGGTTGGTATACGGCAGATTGCCACGTGATTTATGCAGTATCTCACGTATGATCAGTGATGTATGCAATCTCACGTAATGGAAAGAAACATCATACGCTGGGGTCATCAATTTCTTACGTACCTAGTAGATCAATTAATTCGTATTTAAGGAGCCTGCTCAAAAGTCTTAAGATAGTTAGGGACGTCTCTTTAAATCTCTCCTAACTGATATAAATCTCTAGTACATGTTTAGGTAGGAGTCAGTGTGACTGACTTGTTTTGGTTTAGAAGGTGACAAAAGGCAATAAAGAACTCTGACAATATGCTTGCCAAACCAAGTCTTCGTTTCACATTTTCTCCCTGTGGTGTGAAACACGTGAAGTAGATTAAAGTTTTATTAGGTATTGTGAAAAATTAGTAAAGATTTTAAAGTATGTTCAATAGATGTTATAAAATTTTAGAGTTTTTAGGAAGTTGATGAAAACGTAAAGAAACTAATAATTTGAGTAAATTTTTTATATTTATTGTAATGAAAAGAGATAATTATTTGATAGTAGAAAAGAGATGATTTTGAAATTTTTTATTTTTATTTTTAAAATTTTGTAATTAAAAAAAAAGAAAGAGAAACAAAATTGTCGGCCACTTATTTGGTTTGAAAACCAAAAAATAAAAAAAATAAACAAGTTTGCATCTTAAAAATTCTAAAAATCTCACAAATTTCTACAAAATCTAGCTTTGCAAAAATGCCCCTAAATTAAAAAAAAAAATTGGGAATGTCATTTTCTCCCTGTTGTGAAACACGTTATTAGGGGTCCGCCCTAGGAAATGTGACTAATTTGTGCTATATTAAATGGAAACAAGACCACTGGACCGGGCTATGTTGATATGTTTGTATTTAGGAATTTTTAGAAAATTTTGGTTAAAATTAATGTCACCTCCAACTCATGCAGTTAAAACAGAAACGACCTTCTCAAAGCGTGGGCCGAGTCCATGCTGGTCCCGCTGTCATGGGTCGAATAAAGAAGGAGCCGAGAGTCACGAGAGAAGGTGGAAAAATAGAGAGGAAACGCCACAGAGAAGGAGAGGCCGATTGCACAGGGGACTGTGCAGTCACTGGGATCCAGGGTTGCGGAAAATATTGTTGGCCCTTCACTTCTTTGACAATGCCAATTACTAATTAGTACTCTTACCATAAATGTCAACTTAATACTTTTGGGTCCTGGTATGATGCAAGCGAATAGCGATGACTTTGAGCTCTTTGTTGAAGAGTCCAGCTTGTGATTGTTCTAATTAATTAAAAGAAAATCATGGGGATTAAGAAGGGGAGAGATAAAAAATCAACGTTTGAATAGCTTTGTTGTTTAAAATCATTACTAATTATCCTCAGACTCCTCAAATGATGAGGTCCCCCCTTGGGGAAACACATGAACGGGGTCCTCCATAGGATATGTGCTTGCCTAATGGTAAGTGTGACTAATGTATGTTAGAAAATTTCCTTAAGGTGACCTAATTGACATATGTAAATAATCTTTTAAAGTTTTAAAGATTATGGTGTTAGTTAAAATAAGATTATGGAATCTGTAGCAGATTCAAATTTAGAACTAATTGGATAAAGATTGCAATTTGATTTCTGATTTAAATTGGAATTCAAATTGTAACCAATTAGATAAAGTTTGCTATTTGATTTTGAATTTGAATTTGCTATTTGATTTTGAATTTGAATTACCTTGATGGAAGGAACAAATTCAAATCTACAACAGATTGAGGGTCCCTGACCTAGCCTATAAATAAGAGGCCTGTGTATACCATCTAATGCATTCTCTGTAAGGCATAGGCATAGGTTGGAAGAGCCTCACTAAAATACTTCATATTCATAAAGTTACTCTGCAGAGATTCTGTTCGAGTTCTGAGCAAGATGGCTGGAGGTAAAGATCCTGCTTTATTATTCCGCTGCATTCACAATCAAATTGATTGATTGTGATTTTACTCTTACAATGTATACTGCTCTCCGTCTCTTCAAAACTGCGTAAGATATGCAATATGCATAGATCTCCTGCAATAAAGACAAAAACGACATTTTCAAGGGGTGGGCACAGATATTATCTACAATTCCTTACACGAATTGCATGGTAAAATTTAAAGAGATAATATAGAGACAACAAGTGGATTCTACATCATTTAATCTGCTAATATAAAGTTTCAGGCAGCATGGACCTTATAATGAGATTTACATGTTGTGTCTCTCTTTCATAATTCCACCAGAAAATTCGGGCAAAAAATTGTAAAGGATCTCAATCAGGCGCAAAGTGTCTCGTGGATACAAACAGAATGAGCTAAAAGTCGTGATCTGAAAAAATAGCTATGAATTAACGCCACAGAAAATTAGGAGAGGCTGCTTGCATAGGAGACCAGGGATTCAAGTGGGGAAAATATTGGTACACTTCTTCTGTATTTGTTAGCTCTTTCCGTAGAGTGGAAAATACATTTTTCACCCACAAAACTATCATATATGTTGCATTTTGTACCCTAAACTACCACGTTTGAGATATTGCACTCACAAACTACTCATCTCTAATATATTGCATCATTCGTCTACTTCGTCCATCAAATTAGAAGGAAATTGACTTTTTAAAAAAAATAAAATGACAATTACACCCTTATATATAACTTGTCATCCAAGTGATTTTATTTTTTGAGGGCATAGTTGTCATTTTGTTTAAAATTTTGTTCCTATCAATAGAAATCTCTCTTTCTTTTAGTTGACCGTCTCAAAACGACATACTTCTCATTACGTGGATCGGCGCGGTCGGAGAAATAAATATCCTAAAAATTAAATTATCATCTAATTTGCTAGAAAAAATAGAAGCATGAAACAATGTGTTAGGACTTTATTGTTTATGAGTATAATTTCTCAATCGTGTTAATTTATGGTGTTAAGTGTAAAACACATTAATTTTAATTTGTAGGTAAAAAATATATTTTTGCCTTTCATAAACGTCATCCTCGTACTTTTGAATCGAAGCGACGGCCATGGAGTCTTCCCGAACAGGTCTTTTTGATTGGCCTAAGCCATAGTCTTGGATTAAAGTGCCGAGTTTTTTTTTTATCCCATTTTGTGGGCCGGATAAAAAGAATATCTGGGGATTAAGCATGGAGAAATAAAATCCAATGTTTGAATAGGGTATGTTCGGTTAGGAAGTATTTGTAGGATTTGCATCCTATTTTATTTTTACAAACCAAACATCACAACATACACGTACTTCAATACAACACTTTATTAACTTTTTTACACATATCAATCTATTTTAACAACTTTTGCACGCATATCAATACAACTTTAACATCACCTAAATATTCACAATTTCATCAGAATCCTAAGGATATCATCAAACCGAACATGCCCTAATTTTGGGTCTCATACTACGACGTTAGGGGCCTAAACCACCAACTTCGTCATGTTGCCCTAAAAACATTTGACAGTCAAATGAAATAGATTTAGAAAATATTATTTTTTATTTATATATTATTTATTTAAAAAAATCAATATTTTTAGTAACTTTGTTATTGAGGGCATTTTGATTGTTTTTTCATGTAATTTAACTGTCAATCAGAGAGTGAAAATTGAAGATTCCTTGCAACTTATGGAAGGTAATCAAATAAGTCAGAATTTGTGGAGGGCTGATTGAGTTCTGTACATAATAAATATGAAAAATATTAAGATTTTTTCTTTTTCTTTTTCTTTTTCTTTTTCTTTTTAGGAAGTGGGCTGCTGTATCTTTAGAGTTAGGTAAGATCATATGCTGCATGTACGTTGAATATAATTATCAATTCGATCGGTAAACCAGCTGTAGAAAGATGTCATCACTGGAAGAAGAAAAAAAATGTCATTAAAAATTGATAGAATTTGATAGCTCTCTTGATATGTTTTTTTCTTTTTTTTTTTTGATAAAGAGAAAAATCTTGGGAAAGACTCGGAATGGTACCCAGCAGGCCAGCACCAAGCACAAGCACAAGCACAAGCACAAGTAAACCATAGTAAGAGAGGTAAATTTCCAATTCCTTCTGTCAGGTAATTCTCTCGAAGTTTCTACTATCTCACATGTAACACATTTTTGGGTGGGGCATGTGTGCATGGTACTAGTCCACATTAATTAGGTCTCTCGACCTAAGAAGGTTTGGTCTTTCTCCCGAGAAGCACTACTCTCATATCATCACCGTGATTTTGTTAAGTGAACACGTAGTTGAAGCTTAAGGAAAGGTCAGAAGCATGATGTGCCTTGTGTTTAATATCAAACCTAACAGGGAAGCGACCTGATACTGACAGGGATGTACCGCACATCCTATAAATGCATACGAGGGTGCCGAGGACCAGACGACATAATATCGGAAGAAAGCAGAGGAACCTCGATTATTGGCATTGAGGAGGAAATCTGGTACTCTCAAGTGATACAGGCATTTTCTTGCAAGCAACATTTGCAGGTTCCTTGCTTCTTCTTTTTTTAGTTCTCTTACCATTAACTTTTTTGATAAACGAATCGAACATTTTTATGGTAGTACAGTGGAGTTCACTGCTACAAATGGCCATGGAAATGGATTCGTTCCACAGCATTCATTCTATCTTCACCCTTAAGAGAGATAAAACAAGATATCTGTACTCCCAGTTTACCTAAACATGCTTTGAACTTTAATCCATTACCTTTTCCAACTATGTATCAGTTCTCAAATTCAGCGATTCGAGAGCAGATCAGGTCAGATATCTATAGTTTCGTTGTTTCTCTGGGAAAAATCTGGTTTAACAGTGGATTTTATTCTTGATCTAGACCCATTAGGCGGCTGTGCAAACTTATGCAGCATAATTAGGTTCCCATCTCCGGAGAGTGGGAATTACCGATTGGTTGTTCATGGGAGAGAGTTTAGTCTCGTTTTGATATTTGAGACCACCACCTAGGCTTATTTGTGCCAGGTTTTGTTGTTTTGAAAGATTGGGTCTAGAACTGGCAAATTAATGAAGAGACTTACACGCTGCCGCTCTTCAAAATTCCAATATATCTCTGTTCTTTGGGAATGCCCCAAACGAGGAAAGTTGACTCTTTGCTCACTGTTTGGGTCTTTGCTCCTTATCTTTTCAATTCAAACATATATCAACTCTATTTTCTATACGCATCTCTCTCTCTAATGAGTGCCGGCTGGGAGAAAAAGAAGCATATGTGCTATGTGGAATTTCGTTTTGAAGAAACATTGTACTTGGCTTGCTCTGGTTCACTTTGTTGAGTCTTGTGTTGTTAACCAATCGATGTTAGAGTAATTGGTCAATTTTTCAGCCTTCCGGTTGGGTTTACTGATTTCTGCATATTACTTGCAGTGATAATATTGTTTGGAAGTTATATTTTGTCTGAAAGATATTGAGTATTTTATTTTGTTAAGTTTCGTTGTGATACGGTGGTTTACTTTGTATAGAATGATTTTTATCTTGATTATATTCTATTTGATATTGGAAGTTTTATTTGGTTTATTTCATTACAGGGGTGATGACGTTGGTTGGTTAATTTTAATTTGTGTTTGAGTATTAAAATTTTAGGCTATTAAAATCTGTGAAAAAGTAAATAGATATAGTTTGAATGAATTGTTTATATTTATTATAGTGAAAAGTAATGATTTGATGGGAGAGAGAGAGATTATATTGTAATTATTTTATAATATTAAAATTTTAGAAGGCCTAAAATTTTAACAAACAAACATATGTTGACCATATGTCATTTGACTGATTTTTTATTTTATTTCAAATTGATATTAAAAACTAAGTTTATTAATCATATAAAATTATAAAAAAATATAAAATGCTTCAAATATTAAAAAAAACTTTTAAAAAATATATTTAATATAACAATTAAATACTTAAAATTAAAATACTTTATTGAGACATAATGCATTTAGAAACCTTTTACATAATATAAGTAGAAACAAACGGCACATTAAACGAAAGAAAAAGAAGGAAAAAGAGCAAAACATAAACAGAGGAACAGACGTCAGCAGGCTATTGCTGATCATTTTCTATCTGGGAAAATTTCTAAAGAAAAAATCGCGCACAAAATCAAGATGGAAATAATTATATGAGACTTGGGCTGGCAGGGAAAAGGTGGGACACTGGGTCTTGGGGGGGTGAAACTTTCTATTATTCGTCTGAAGTCGAGCTTTTTTGAGCTGGTGTTCTATAGATAGCATATAGCCGAAGCTAGTGCAAATGGGGCTTCTTGAAATAAGTTTTTGGAGTTGAAGACTCTATAGCATTGCTTGCTAGACATTTGATTTGTTTTTGTCTGTCACTGTAGGGAAAAGGAAGTCGACTAGCAGAAAAGATGACAACGATTGCTGCTACCGATTCAATACAAATTCAACGCCAAGACTGGATCATTGACGTTTCACAAGTGATCAGGGAGCCCGCTCAGTGGCCAGAGTGTTGCATCTACAGGGTCCCCAAGAAACTTCGCAACGTAAATAAAGACGCCTACACTCCAAAGCTGATTTCAATAGGCCCTCTTCATCACCGCAGAAAAGAGCTGAGGGACATGGAAAATCTGAAAGTGAGATATTTCAAGCTATACTGTGATCGGGCTCTGAAGGACGAGGAGGGTGGTGCAAGTACCGCTGAAGAGAAGGAAGTACAACTCCAGAAGTGTCTAGCAAGTATCGTTGAAGAGAACAGTGAACAAATCCGTCATTGTTATGCGGAGTGCCCTAAACTCGGCAATAAAGAGTTCGTGAGCATGATTCTAGTGGATGCTACCTTTATCATTGAGTTGTTCTTGAGGGCTTTTGGAGATGCAGAAGATCCTGGAAACGATTATATACTATCGAAACCATGGCTAGACTGTGGTATAAAGCAAGACTTGATATTACTCGAGAATCAGCTGCCATTTTTTATTCTGGAGAAAATACACGAAAAATTTTCGATTTTTGTTAGAAGAGAGAAAACTGACTTTCTTAGACTTGCCGTTGACTGCTTCTCCCTCTTCTTTGACTTTGATGACAATAAAAAATCCGGTTTGACGGAAGTAAAACATTTCACTCATTTGCTCAGGTGTTTATACCGTCTCCCAAAACGAAAATACAAAAGGACTGTTGCTCACCTCAATAGATCATCGGAGCTGGACGCAGCAGACCGTGGATTACTTGAAGAAGAGTTCATAAAGCGTTCGGAGCTGGACGCAGCATACCTGGAAGGTGGAGAAAGCCTTGATCATCAAAACAGTGCGTCAAACAAGCCAGACAAGGCAAGCCTAAATGATGCAATGGATTGGAATAATCTACGTAGCGTATCAAAGCTGGAAGAGGCAGGAGTGGAATTCAAAATGGCAGAAGGTGGATTAGATGACATTGAGTTCAAGAAGAGTAAGTACATGGAATGGATTCCGTGCTTGAATTGCTCATGGCTCTTGGCTTGCTTACCATGCTTTAAATGCTTTCCATGCTTGGTGAGCATGCAACCTTTCTTGGAAGTACCACAATTTGTGGTAGATGATTCAACTGAGACTGTTTTCCGAAACCTTATGGCCCTGGAGCAGTGCCATTATCCAACTGAAGCTTACATCTGCGATTATATGGTGATACTGGATTATCTTATCGACACCGAGAAAGATGTGGATTTGCTTGTAAGCAAAAAGATTATTGTGAACCAGTTGGGCAGTTGTGATGCAGTCGCGAGTATGATTAACAAGCTTTGCAAGGAAATAGTAGGTACAGGTTCCTGTTACGACCATCTGTCTGAACCGCTCAGGAAGCACTGTGACAATTTTTGGAATCACGCTATGTCAACCTTGAAAAGTGTGTATTTCGCCAATATTTGGAGAGGCAGTGCAACTATTATTGGTCTTATAGTTCTTGGATTCACTCTCTGGAGTTACATTAGGACGTATACCTAAAACCAAGCCTTCTTTGAGGACAAAAGGTTGCTGTTTTCTATGTTTGTTTAAGTATTCCGGGTCTTTATAAGTTGGACTTTGATAATATTAGATTTTAGGCTTGTCGCTTTGTTTATGGTTTGCAGGTTAATTTCTGGTACTGAGTCCTTTATTTTATTTATTGCAGTGCTTGATATATTCCGGGTCTTTATTGCAGTGTTTGATGTAATTGTAACCTTGGTATTCCTCCTAAAAAATACTGTTCATTAGAACATTTGATCGACCACTAAATTTGCACAATCCGTTGATCTTCTTTTGATTCTTCAAATCAGTAGTTTGTGAAATTTTGCAAAACCAGGGAAGATTAGAGTTTGTAAAACGTGGGACTTTGCAGAAGCATAATACAAGGGAGCATTAGCTAGTACTAGCTAGCTGCCAAAGCCATGCCCTTTTCGTCTCTTATCAAGGGTTTCAACTTCAGTATCTCCCTGAAGTATTGCACCAGCATATATATAGAACCAAGTCACTTTAAAATCAAAATTCTAAATAAAGATCCTAATTAGGCACTGTTTATATGTTTATTCATTGCACCAACGAAACAAATATTGGAAACCATGCATTAGCGCTAGACTACAGAAGCTGGTTTTGGGGTCTTCAACCCAAACAAATTTTCAAATAGTTTAGGAGCGATAGGAGGAAGATCCATAGGTAGAGGAGCCATGAAATTGACAATCTTTTCATGGACATGATACCTGCAAAATTATAATATAGCAGAAATATGGAAAATGTATTCAGATATGCATCTAGGGAGTGAAATTACATGACAGTTGCTCAAAGAAAGGGGTGGCTTAGGAAAAAATAATAATAAAAGAAAGGGATGGGGGGTACTGAGGACAACTTACCTTATCTTGCGACTCTTTGAGGCACGCCGATCAACTACCTTTCTCTTCTTAGTTTGCGACCTCTTCAAAGCATAAATGGCTGAATCTGTGTACCACAGAAGAACCAAAACCAAGGAGTCAGTTACTGATTGTCTAGTTCTCTCTTCTTTTTTTCACAAAGTTTTGTCTAGTTAGTAAAACTAATTGTCCTTCAAATTCTGTCACACTAATATGCAACCTACATTCTCCAGGAAACAAATTCAACTGTAGAAAGTACAAAGACATTTTCACAATAGAAAAGAGAAGAATGTAGTGAGAAATTGTCGGCTGCAAGTTCATTTTCATTTAGACTGCAAAGTGTAACTTCCAGTAAACCGCTTGTAATACTCATAAGAAATATAGGTTAATCATGTTGGCCTTGTCGCAATCCACCTTCTAATCCAAAGCAGTGCCATAACTAGAATGCCTAGCATGAATCATCGGATACACAAGCAAAACCTTTGTTCCTTTTCTTCTTTAACTTTCCCAAGAAAAAGAAAAAAAAAAGAACAAGAAACTGATGCCATAATCATAAACTGCAATCGACTTTACATGGTATTTCCCACATATAAGCATCATAGACTGGGCCCCAAGCATAGAAAACATGGATATACAAATTACAGGACTCAACAAAATGTTCTTACCATATGATGATGGGTCAATCGTCTCAAAGAATTCCTTCAGTAATTGCTGGTAAAATTCAGCATCATCCAGAAGATCAGGGTCACCATCAGCTTGTGATTCCTATCAAGGTAAAAGGATTTAATAAATATCAATCTTGTGATAAGAAGAACAGAACCTTCATCCACTACTCATCTCCGAATAAGACTGCTTGATATCTAATATTGAGATCATCATTCAGTAACATTGGTAGAATTTTCAGCCTCCAGAAGTTCAGGATGAACATCAGCAAGTGCTTCGCAATGAAAGTATAAGAATCCACTGGGATTTCAAAAGTTTACAAAAACTTCAAAGGGGAAGGTGGTTCATACTTCACTCAGAATACCATGAGCTTTCTCCTCCTGTCTGGAGCTCACAAACACATTTCTCATATCTTTATTTTCTACCATGTAAATGGTTCGTTAGGAAATAAAATTAAGTCGCATGATACCCAATAGCAATATGATTGCCATTATCTTAAACAGAACAGGTGACAGGTGTCCACAAAAGAAGAAAGAGATCAATATTACAAAGCAGTTGAGGGAACCAATCCCATTGCCCAAAGATCACGTAATAAAGTTGATGCCACTACCAGACCTGGAACCTTCAGAACGATACAAGCTAGAGAAATTATATTTCCATGAGCCTTCAAACTCACCTTGCCTATGTCTTATAGCTTGACAAACTGCCTTGATTTTTTCCCCTCTAAATGGGTATTTTATACCTAATGGCTCAACTGCAAATGCTAATTTGTATCCAAAAATTACCACCAACACTCCCTTCTTTTTGAATCACTCAGTACAAGATATCTGATTTTTTTCCTCAGTAACATGTCAAAACAGATGTTTTCAGTATCCTAAGCCCATGTTTGCACAAACCAAGGTTGTTTTCAATTACTTAAATTAGAAAGAACAAATCCACTGACCAAGGTATTGGACTACTGCAGAGATTGAAGAGAACACCATGAGTGACAAAAGATATGAGGAGGTTGTCTCAGTATGTCCCAGAAATACTTTCCAGGATTATGATTGCATTTCTAATGAAGGAACATTCAGAAAACGAATTTGTCCTTTCAAAAGAATCAATTTGGTGATGGGCCATTTACGAACTTTAGACGCACAAGATTAAGGAGAAATGTTTTTACTTTTAGAGCACATGACATTTAAATCTCCACTTTCAGGTGGGTTCCTAGAGTTAAAACGAACATTATACAATCAACTCAAGACATACACAAAATTAGATTACCTCTCTTTAAGCAGTACTCTCCATCGCAGGACCCTGCCATCAATATGCCAGGTATCAGAAGGGGAATGCTTATGAATACCCTGTACCTTTTAGCCTACACGTGTATATGAGTCCTTTATGCGGATGTAAACATGTATTAGGTCTTTCAAGTCATAAAACAAGATTATCTTACATTTCCAAAAATGCCAGCTGTTGATCTCCTCAGTTGCATCTGCTTGATCATTCTACTTGGATCTCTCATATAAGCAGCAACTTGCTCACTAATATTCTGTGATTGGAAGAGGAGGATTTGGTGAGCCTGTTGCGGTCTTAGTTGTAAGAGTGGTTGTCAATTGAGTCACAGGGCCTCACCTGGTTAAAAGCGTGCAATTTTCCTTTAATAGCAGCAGCACCCGTTGTCACCTGTG
Organism: Myrica gale; assembly: GCA_963930655.1. Lineage (NCBI taxonomy): Eukaryota > Viridiplantae > Streptophyta > Magnoliopsida > Fagales > Myricaceae > Myrica > Myrica gale. The sequence continues at coordinate 22,817,052 of OZ005619.1, read as the reverse complement.
TCTTCCTCTGCCATTTGTCTATTGATTTGTTTCTGAATGCAGCTATTCTACAAGATACAAACACAATAGTCCCAGTAAATTCCAATTGCCCAAATTGCGAAATTAGTTGCACTAGAAGTGTTCAATGAAAGCAAGGTACTATTTGATATACAACATTACTTTTGATGAGGTATATGAATGCCTCGTTACTGTGAATGAGAAAGGGAAGTTGAAACGGGTGAAAAACAAGAAAAGTTGACCCAATTTAACAGAGATAATTTTGCTCTAGCACCATGACTTTTCTTCTGTAGATTTCAATATCAATAATAAAAATACAACCTAAAAAAATACATCCACAAGGAACTCAGCATTAAAACATCATTTGAAGAGTGATATTTAAAACACACTATTTAACATCAAAGAAGTAGGCTAGTCTAGAAGATAATCGAAGTACCTCATATGCATCTGAGAGACCTGTGACCAATCTTCATCACCTTCAACACTCAAGTTCATAGATGCTTCTGAATGCTTGGATGATCGTCCAGAATTACCTTTAGAATAAAAGATATGTTATGATAAGAAAGCCATATCCATAACTTTTTTTACGTGTACAAATTATAAAACTTGTGAACGATGCATTCCTCTTCTTTGACATGATACAAGCAATCCAATAATTACACTAATTTAACCCAACACAATCTTGAGGTAGACTTACAAGCTATCGATGGTTGCACAAACATGTCATCATTTACCTTAAACTGTATGTTGAAGAACAAATGCAAAAGCAAATTCGAAATATCATGGATCAATGTTTGAGATAGCAGGAACTATTACAGAGAGCGCTATGTAGCAGATTTGGTGAAAGCTCCATTAAAAACACCTGGTTACTAAAACCTTGTAAATCTTTAGAGATGTTGGAATTGAAATAAGGAACTACAAGTATAGAAAAAGAATCTAGAAAAGATAAAAGTTCACATATCGGTGACCAATACAAAAATTATCAAGCGGCAAAATACAGGCAAAACTTGTGCTGTACCATCTGTGGGTTGAGCAATAGAAGGATTCTTCTCAAGCAAATCCTGTCACGATGGAAGTGCCACAAGATGATCAGAGAAAATCAAGTGATAAACCTAAATTTTTGCAACCAAAGCAAAACACAACCTATTGGTCATACTCGTTGAAGCTTAATGTACATATATCAAGACAAAAAGTAGGCAACCAAACTTTCCAGAACAGTACCTCTTGTAGTCCCAACAGAGAATCCAAAGTCTTATTAACTGAGGTAATCAGGTTGGAGTATGCTACCCCGACACCCTCATCTGTCTCACTGAATGAAGATCTAACTGGCTCCTGTACACAACCAATCACACTTAGCCGCTATTTTTGGATACAATAAGCTAGAATCACAATAAAAAGAGTTAACTTTCGGATATGACCTGAGGTAATTTATTTGAACTCGAGAAAGCTTTCTGAACTAAGAATCTGAACTCTAGCGTTTTGTCCCAGAGAGCCTTCAGGAGAAAGAAGTTCATCAATGTTGAATAAAACTCATAAAAAGGTGAGTGATATAAATCTATTAGATTAAAATAATAACGACAGAAACTATTAATCATGCTATTGCAGAGCAACATTGAAGAACACATACAGTGACTCCCGAAACCTATTCACCAGCTAAGAAACAGAGTTCAACGTGCATGGCAAAAGGACCCACACCTTTTGGTTCTTCACTGCCTCACCTTTGAGAATATCTTCGTCCTTGTGACTCCTCAAATTTTTCAGGATATCTCTGAATGAAAATCGTAACTCACAAAAAATTAGGTGGCGTATATTAGCACCAATGCACGGATATGAATGTCATCAAGTGCCGGTCTATAAATCATTCGTGTGCCTGTGTGGTAAAGCTTACATCTCCTGGCGCTTAAGACCCTTATACTCTTTCTCAAGCTCTTCCATCTCCGCATCTCTACCACTATCTTCCCCTTCATCTCCCTCTCCTTCTTCGCCTTCTTCTTCTTCATCAACATCATCGTCCTCATATTCTTCATGCTAAAAAGTTAACAATAAACGTTGACAATTTGACAGACCATTAACCCAAAAACGAAAACGGAAACAGAGAGAAAAATCCGTGAACTATATAGTAATCAATGCCAACTATGATTGCAAAAGAAAATGGAAGAAGAAATCTGAGCTCACAGACAGGTCCTGGCTATCCATATCATCAACGAAATCTTCGAATTCACTGTCGCTTTCTTGAGCTTTTCGCGACCGCTTCACAGGTAACCCCATTTTGAAAACTGTAAGGCTATGTTTGGTAGCGGGACTCAGTCCTGGTTTCAAGTTCCAAATCCTGATTTTAGGTCTAAAATCTTGAATCTATGTTTGGATGGGCTGAATCTTATTTTTTGAGTCTTTAAACCCAATAACGGAATAGAACACTAACGGCGATATAATAAAAAAAAAAGGATAAATGCAAAATTAGTCCCTGTGATATACGTGAAAATCGAATTAGTCCCCATGATATCAAAAGTATAAAATTAGTCCCCTTGATCACACAAAAATATAAAATTAGTCCCTAAATTAGTCCCTAATGGAGGAATTAATAGGAAACGAAAGTGAAATCATAGGGACTAATTTTATGCTTTTGTTATCACGGGGACTAATTCGATTTTCGCGTATATTACAGGGACTGATTTTGCATTTATCCCTAAAAAAATAAGGAGAAGATAAGAGAAAACCAACGTCATTTTTCACCCCCTCCTCCAGTCTCTTTCTCCATCTCTCTCCCCTGTGCGACTACCACCTACACGCCACCCAGAGCTTGAGGGCCCTTCTCCAAATTACCCAAATTCCTCCTCCTACACAGTGCATTTGCTTCGTTGTGGAATTACGGCTTGTTCTCCATTGATCCTTGGATTCCTTGTTACAGTGCTCCTTGTGCCCTCTCTCTATCTCTCTAGCTAGGGATATTTAGAAGAGAAATCGAATACAAAGCTCGATTCTGAGTCCTTAAGCGAAATATAAACGTCTCTGTCGTTTTTTTTTTCTTCATTTTTCTGTGATGTTTGATTATTTTTGTTGTACTTTAGTGTCGTGGTAGTGATAGTACTTCTATTTACCTGTTGTTCATGTTATGCCCATAAACTTTGGGTTTGTTGTGGTGTTCTATGATGTTTGGTTGTTGAGAAAAGGTACAAAATTTGAACGAATTTTGATAATTTTTGGATAGTAGCTATGTTGAAACATATGTTATTTTGTGGATATTCTATTGAGGGGACGATGGCCAATGTAAAATGGAGGGGACTAAACGAAGATATTTGAAGATATTCACTGACAATACCGAAAAAAGCACCGCTGTCTAGCACCGCCGTAAGCTGCCTAAGTCAAATGAGCTATGAATGCGTTGATAATGGTGGAAGGGACAGTTGAGGGGAAGATGGATAATAATAATACTAGAACTATAATTGTAAATTTACAAACGTATACTAAAATAGTATTTTTATAAAATCGTGTATATAATTCAAAAAGTTAATTTGATATGTAAACAAAGCATATTTACGGATGGTTGGGGTGAGTAATAGAGCATCAAGAAAGCATGTTTAAAAAAAAAATTATTTACATATTTCACTTGGGCACGTTAAGGAACAAGAGGGAGACATATTTTAAAGTTAACTTGTTTACATATTTCGCTAGAACATGTTAGGGAGCATCAATGAAGCCTGTTTTTTAAAAAAAAAATTATTTACATATTTCGCTTGGGCACGTTAAATAAAACTTATTTGCCTATTTTATTTCATTGGGCATCATTTTGCTAGGGCACGTTAGGTAGCATCAAGGAAGCATGTATTAAAAAATATTAAAAAAAATAACAATCTTACGCATACGAGCACTCGCGCACAACGAAAGCCAGGCCCTAACGAACGTTAGTAGAATTTGACAGCGGACGTTAACTTTGTGTCACGTCAGGACCCAGAGACCAAGCTCGAACCGCACTAGGACTTGTATCAAAACAGTGAAATAAAATTGAAACAGAAACTAAAACTAAAACTAAAACTCAATCCCAATCTCGTTATCAAACATAGCCTAGGGGTGTTCATGGACCGGGTCGAGTCGGCGTTGGATCAGATCGGATCCGTACGGCCCGATTATGTCAGCCCAAATCCGTCCCGAATAACCCGCCCTGAATCAACCATGTTTGGACCCGACCGAACCCGACCCGTACGGAATCGGGTCGGGTTCGGACGTTTTTTTTTTAGCCTAAAGTTATTTGCAGATGGGACTTCTAATTGTACCAAATTGTTTGTATAAAGCATGATGCCTTCACCAACTTTAAATTAAAAAGAAAAACTAGTAAAAGAAATCATTACATAATACAAGTCCAATAGCACTAAAGATACAACAAAAATTATATAAGCAATTATAAACATAACATATAATTCAGAGGATAAATTAAACAGAAGATAAGGAGGAAGGAAAGCGTATCGAGCCTAACCTCTTGACTTCTTCACCAACTGTACAAAAACTATGAAGTGGGGTGTGATGACAAGTAAAGACAAACTCGTATAAAAGCAAAAACAAAGAGGTTCTTGGACTTTCTGTGTCTGTGACCTTTTGTTTCCTTTTTTTAATGAGAAAAATTAAGGGAGAACAGTTATAAGTTCAAACAGCTGGATGCAGTAGCATCTTTCCATGAACCTTCTAATGAAACAGAAACTCTCATAATCTTTAGGACTAATGCCATGGGATTCTGAAAAAAAAGGAACCTCTAATCAAGTTCTTCGTTCTCATGAACACCTGTTGCACCGAAGAAGCATTCACAGTATAATTCTGATTGCTAGCTAGCTTTCAAACTACAGACATTCTAGTTCTTCTTTTTCATGCAGCCGAGAATAAGTATAACCGAGCAAGCAAACAAGAAGAAAAGATTGAAGAGTCTTAAAGCAAATATTATAAATCCAAAAGAAACCCATTGTATCAAATTTAACCAGATTGATCTAATGTTCTTATAAACTTAAGATTTAAGATGTTGAGAAACTTCATAACACTGAAGGAGTCGGGAACATTACATTTGAGATGGCTCCGTCGCTAAGCAGGCCAGCAATGAGGATACCAAATGCCTAAACAAGACAAAAACCTACTATATACTTTCAAGCATTCCTTTCTTGGCTTGCCCTCAACAAGAGCAACAACAAAAGCAGCGGTTGGCCCCAAGTTTCACAAGAACTTGCTTAATGCCCTGCAAGAAGATGTATTCAACAGAACTACTATCAACACTGCACCAACACAACATGGGATTTGCTCTTAAGCTTACAGTTCAATACAATTCTTTCCCGGTTACTTTCAAAATAGTCAAAACCAACAATTACCTAAATTTTAATCTTGTCTCAGTTATATATGGTGGAGGTGGCTAGCCTATGTGTCTTCCTTGTCTTACTAACGTTAGTAAACCCTCTGTCAGCAGGATTAGGAACTGCTAGCTGATCTTATAAAGAAAAAGAGAGACTAAACTCTTCTACCTGTACTCTCTTCACCCAAAAAAAAAAAGAATTACAAAAGAGGGTAACCTCTGCCAATAAGTGGCTCCACCATTTTGTGGGGAAACCTATTTCCAAAGTAGGACTTTTAGGACCAACTGGCCAAGCTAGCTGATACCCACAAATTCAGCCAAATGTCTTCCAAAAAGGCATTCCCTTTTATCCAAATAGCTTAGTGCATTATATATTTACAAGGCATCATCAATGGACCAGTAGCTAATTATGGCAGCTGGGTCCCCATAAGTAATGCCAAAAAAAAATATTCAGAGATAGACAAACATCAAGCTCACAGAGCAATAACCCCGGCTTCATTGTCACAGCAAATCTCATCATCCATATGAAAGAAGAGGCCAACATAAATCATATTTTACCCTTTCAGAAAAACACATGGCTTGAAAGGCAACAAAAACGTTCATAAATTCTGTGAACTTGTAGAAGAGATCAAAGATGACAAGACTTGAGACATCAAAAGAATTTCAAATTCAAAACAACATGCATACACTACTAGAAACTTGTTCGTACCTATGTTACCAAATCATCGACCTTTTCCAATCCATGTAGATGCAGAACATCATTTTTATTACTTCCACCACAAGAAGAATTATGACACCAGAGAGAGGAAAGTGTGAGAATGTAATTCTTGAAACTGAGATTTTTCCGACTATAGGATTTCATTTTCCCAAAAATGGAACATAGCACAACTAGCTGACTTCTTGGGGTCCCTTTTCAGTCTTAAGAAAGGCGCATAGCTAACACCAATCAAGATTTCCAATAGAAGATTTCTTACAGCTAACACCAATCCACAATCACATGCACCAACACGCAACAGAAAACCTCTTCATATCCAAATCGGAATTCAAGCCCAGAATATCCCACATCATGTATTTATAATAAAAGCAAAGTGAAAAGAGGATACAGAAAATTCGAAAATTACAGAACAAAACCAAAGAGAGGGAGATTACCGAAGCAAGAGCAGTCCAATTTGAGCACAGAGAATTTGAGGGGATCAGCGGGAAGCTTGCTGTAGGAAAAATCCAATCAACGATCAACAGCGACGATATTCACAATGCGAGCTAAAACGGGCATAGATCTGCCTACAAGTCGTCGCTGAACAGAACAACGCATATTGCATTAAAAACAAAAATCTTACGAAGATCGACAAAAGAAATTGGCGCATACCTTAGTGAAAACTCGGAATGAAGCGAGGGCGAGCTGTAATCGGCGGTGGAGCTCTGGATCGTATCCTCAATAACCCAGAAGCCTAGACACGACAGAAATAACGTGAGGGCGACGAAGGCTCACGGCGATGGAGGCAGACGGCGACAGAGGCAACGTGAGGGCGACGACGAAGAGTGTCGGGCGACCTAGGTTGATCTGGTGTAATGTAGTCGGGCGGGTCGGGTCTAGCCGACGATATATCGAGGCCCATCCGACTACATACAGGTTTCTCCTTCGATTTGGGCCCGCCCAAGCCCGGGCCCGAGTTTAGCCCGACGTCATTCGGTCGGGTACCGGTCGGGTCGGCAGGATTTTGAACAGCCCTGGGAATACATAGCCTAAAATTTTCAAAAAAATCAATATTTGTAGTAGGCTACAACTCTTCCCCGAAATTGTTTCGTAGCTAACTAAATCCGTGTCCTACATTTCCTAGCAGTGAACAAAAACAATAGCAATTCGATTCCGAAGAAAAAGATGCCTAATTTGAACAAATTCAAGAATGTCTGATCTCCTTTAAATTGGACCTCGTTTAGCTCAGACGTGGGGTTTAGAGAAAAACCCTAGCTCTCCCCCTCTCTCTCTCTTCCCGTCGCCAAGCACGAACCTGAGAATGGTAAGTGGGGCTGGGCTGGGCTTGGGCTCATTATCGCTGGCAAATCGGCAGAAAATGTATAGGCCAGGATCATTCCCGCAGCCCATTTTCCATTAGAATATGGTTGGACGAGGATTCGCTGAAATACAAAAATTAAAATTAACCCATGGCTAAGCAAGCTTTGGATGTAAAGGCTAGTGACAGAAAATAAGATGCCGGTCAAAAATCTTATGTATGAAAAATAGACTTTATGAATAAATAATGTCATTTTCCCTTTAATTTCATCATCTATAAAGATTGTGCGAGATCATTATTCTTTGCTTCACAACTCTTAGAGGATGTGTCTTTATTTTTAAAACAACTCTAGTGTTCTTTGTTTTGGGATTAATACACATGGTCATACTTATACCACCTCCAACTATTATGTTTAAAACATTATATATATTAACTATTAATTTTAGATATTTTACATTTTTTTATTAAAATTTATATCAATTTAAAGAACAAATAATTTTTTAAAGCGCTAGATAACAATTTTAGAATTGTAAATTTGCATGTAAAAAAAATTGTAACAAAGTATGCAAAAAATCTAAAATGAATAATACTTGATTGGCTGCAATATAACAAAAATAATAGTTGAAGGTGTAGTTTGTTAATACTCCTTTAATTGGAAAGTGTAAATTATATTTATGTTCTATTCTTTTGTTAACTATCCACACTTCATATTTATGTATTAAAAATGTCATAATAGTTTAACTGATAGATATAATTTTGTACCTTCTAATTGTTGTTGGGCAGGGAAAAGATAATTCATTGTCGTACCTTGGACCAAAAAGATTGTTACCCTATTGAACGAGTTGGTAGCTTTAAATTAAAATACTATGATAGCCCATATAAATTATAACATAGAAAATGGTATTTAAGAGTCCCAAAAGCACTGGAAAATATCCTAAATTGTAAATAATTGTATCTATGCTTATAAAGAAGTATAGGAGCGAACATAGAATGAAAAATAGTTCAAAGATTCAGAACTATTGTTATTATAATTAATATGGTATTTATTTGTTAGTGTTGAATTCTTTTTTTTCTCGAAAAACAATCAATAGATTAAAAACTAAACAACAAAACAACTAAAAAAGACAACAGGACAGACAAAACCAGCAAGACCCTCGGACGGATCAGAGGAACCACTATAAACTCCATGCAGGGCAGAGGGAGTGATGGCCGGACATAGTAGGTAGAGCTACTAAGACCTGGACAAGTCGGTATAGCGCCACAAACGACGCGTTGCGAGACCCAACAAAGGGTCGTAGAAGAGCCACAAGGACTCGGATAAGCCCACAGAAGGGGCGGACGGACAACCACAGAACAAAACAAACAACGTGTCCCAAACAGAGGGGCAGACCCAAACAGGCGACAACACAACAACACATAAGCCCCAAACAGAGGGGCAGACCCAAACAAGCGACAACACAACACAACACAAGCCCTAAACAGAGGGGCTGACCCAAACAAGCTTATTTCGAACATAAAAATCCCCATGAACAGGGGAGAACTCGGGCAGAATTGGAACGACGGCGGCGGCGGCGCGTGCAGGGCGGAGGAGGGCATCCAGACCGGAAAATGTAGGGCAGGAGCCACAGAGGCCCGTCCGGTAGAGAAGATCTGGAGGCGGGCGACGGGGTGGCGGTCCCGCGTGGCTACAAACAACCGCGCGTCAGATCCACGCGCGTGGAAACCATCGTGGGTGGCGTGGAAGGAACCTGCAAAGCAAAACCAAACCAACCAACCCAACAAGCCGACCGGCCAATCATACCAGAGAAGAGGAGAGGAAATAAAGGGGAGGGAGGAAGGGAAAATGAAAAGGAGGAGGGGGTGAGGAAGCCGGAGCTTCCCCCCTCCTCCGTAAGGGGGCGGGTCTGCCGGGGGGGAAACAGAGAGGGGGGGTTTTGAGAGAGAGAGCGTTCATAATTCCTTGTTAGTGTTGAATTCATTTAGCTAAACAAACTTATTAGACATTTTGATTTATTTTTTTTCCCTAAGCGAACGAGGAATTTGATTACAAGTTTAGTACTTTTGGCGTCCGGCCCTATAAGCCCATTTGAGAATAAACTCAAATATATGGCCCGTGTCACCTCCCGCCTATCATTTGTGAACGAGTTGGTACCTGTAAAATCTCTCCTGTCCCGGGCGTCCTCCGGCCCGATAATCCCAGTGGAGACTCGAGAATAAACCCCACCGCATGGCCCATGTCCACATCCAGCCTCCCATTAGTGGGCCGACACATTAATCGCGCACTATACAACTATTTCAGAAAGGGCCGGCGGGCGGGTTACGTCGGTAAGTAAAGTTATTTATGTGCTTATTATTTTATTTTTAATTATAAAAATATAGTAAAGTTTACGGAAATATTCCGATTTTCATAAATAAAGAGACGAGTATATTCAAGAAGGGTTGGCAATTTATAACACTTTTGTCGGGAAAGAAGAAAACGTGAAACGTGTTTCCGAAATGGGTCCTGACTTCCTACGTGACCTTTCGAGTGTAGTTGATGGAAATATCGTGGCCCAAGGGTGTCACGGAAAGAGAGTCAAACACGTCGAGAGCCACCAGAGCAGGAAAATAGCTAAAGCGGGAAACTTGAAATAGGAAGGCCAGCACACCACTAGTCCGCTCGGACCGCTCCTAACAACCATATAAGTTATATTCTCGTGATTTTCTGTAGGGTTGTGTGTTATAAAACATATTACATATACCATTAGTGCGGTTCACGTCTCAGACGCCATGGACGATGTTAGGGCAAGCTCAGAGTGGGTCGCCAGCCGCTCTTCACACGTGGTCGTCGACTCCGCAGGTTCGTATCGTTTCTCTTATTGCATGCAGAAGGCTGGTTGTTTGTGAGCATAGCAATGCCGAGTTTAGAGGGTGGCTTAGGTAGTTCTCGTTCTTGTGCAGGGATTGAGAAAGTCGTGGACAGTATAGGCCCTATCCCCAAAGTGGAATGGGATTTCGAAGGGATTCACTATTTTGACGACGGCCCCCTCACGGTTCAGTACTTGTTTGTTCTGGATGCTTTGAATTTCTGTTTTTGGCCCGGTATTTCATTTGTCTTTCACGGGATTTATTATATTATTATTGTTGTCCTGGCTCTTGTTGTTTTAGATTTATTAGTGCTTTGAATTTGTGCTTTGTTTGATCACGTTTTCAACGGAACAGATTTTGGAGGAATCATAATTTTGTGACGAGCTGTTTTCAGTCATTTTTGGATGCACTTTTTTTATTCTTACTGTCTTCGTAATCGTGCTTTATTAGATGGCGAGGGAGATGCTAGTGTTTGCTGGACTGACCTGCTGTAATTGCGTTTGGTTCACTTGTAAATTTATGGGCACTGCAGAAATTACGTTTTGGTCATGATATATGCAGAAAACCTATGGTAATTTTTATGGTGTACGCGGTTAAGGTAGCCAGATTATTGATTCCATGAAGCGAATGAGTTGAGGCACAAGTTGCAGAAGAATATAAGTTTTGTCAGTTACCTATAGGAGGATAAGGTCGTGGTTTCAAGAGCTTCAATATGTTATCCATCAATTAAATAAAGATGTTAATTGAGATTATTTAGCTGGTCAGTCAGTGAGGAAAGAATTATAATTTAACATGTCACACTCGATTTCTGACATCAGCTCCCTTTGGACATATGCTTTGGTGCTAAAAGCTCTTAAGCAGTCGTGTGCTGCTATGATAGAATTGAATACAATTGCCAGAACAGCTTGTATTTGACATAACTTTTTCAAAGCTTCTAATTTTTACTGAGATATAGAGTTGAAGCATTACAACCAGCAAGGCCAACGTCTCTGTTCTTGCTGTAGTTGATAGTCATCTGGCTTGAATATTCCATGGCATGAACTTTAGTTTACTTGCATTAGTCGACTCCATATTATGTAGGAACCCACAATGCATATTGTATATTGCAAGCTATGTTCATGTGCTTTGTAATTTGCCACACTAGCTACTTCTTCTCCACTTTTCCGCAATTGTTGCTTCTTAACAGATAAGGATTTAACTTATGAGCATTTGGCCTTGGGGTTAAAGGCGGCCTTACAAAATGATAAATCTGTGTTCGACGCTGATCGTCTGCAAAAGCTTACCGGTATTATGCTTCTTCAACCTTGTATCTTCGTCCTTTCTGACGTACATGCAAGGTCACACACACAATTGCTATGTCTTGTACCCAATATTATTAGTTTTAAGTTACACTTTCCTATAAGGCAATGTTTTCTGCTTAAAATGTTCCTGAAGGACCGAGAGTTGAATTTTCCGATGAGGAGTTTTTTGATTAAATGCCACACTCCAAAATTGTTATGAACTTCTTAAAAATAAAATAATATAACATAATATAAAATTGAGCACTATTATTTTAGGTGCATTGTTGAAGGAGTTTTTAGGTTTGGCACTATGGAAATCTTTATAAGAGAAAAATTGGTATTTTGAATCTTTAAGTGATGAGATCAATGTATGTTGTCAGGTCATCAGTTACGTGAGCTGTTGAAATGGCCAAGACCACTTCCTTTGGAGGATGAACGTGTTCGTTTACTACATGAGGTCAATTACCATTGCACTTGCTTAAGTCTAATTTACCGAATGGTGCCATCCTGTTTTGCATATTTATAACCTTGTTGCCAGTAATACTTTTCAAGTTTGTAAATCTTTTGGGTTCATATAAATCTGATGCTGTTGAGTCTAATGTTTTAGGTTGGCTTCGAACTGGAAAGGAGCTTTGATGGCGAGGCATCCAATCTGGTGCAGTCCTCTGGAAAATCAGCTTTGAAGCTTGTGGCTCTAGTTACACGTCACTTTCCTGGTCTCATCCATTCATTATTTCTTTTATTTATTTTGTTTGTCTGTACTATCTTCTCACTGTGTTGACTACAGCTATGTTTTAAAATGGTTGTTGTATACGTCAAGTAAAGATGCATATTGACTCAGAACAACTGAAATGTTATAGGCTTTCGAGATCACTCGCTATACAAAGGCCGCCAGGTGTTCTTGTATAAAAGAGCTCAGATATTTGTAGCTGATTTATGGGGTGCATTCAAAGGCCAAGCATATGGAGAATTTGATGACATTGGTTCGCTCACTATAATGGCAGACTACATTGTTCCTGCAATGCTTCGACAGCTTGGTGTTCTAAAATATAGTTCCACCCTAGCCAGCACTATTGAAGCCAATGGTGAAATAGGTCCAGGCAGTGAGGAGGAAGTTGAACTACGAGCTTGCTCTGTACATGCTGTGGAGAAAATGAGGGAATTGATCTGTATGAGATCAGGAAAGCAGGTATTGTTTTTGTCCAGAGACATTCCAGTTTCATTACATTTACGTCCAGGCACACGGGATATTTTTTCATTTTCCTGTCCAAATTTGAAGTGCCAACCATTAGTGTTATTTCCTTATTCCTGATGCATTATGTTCTTCTCCTAATGTTTTTCCTTGTATTAAATTAACTAAGCAAACATACCTTTTTTTCATTGGGAATTCTAGCAGGCTCTTGTGTCTAGATATAGTGCAATTGGATCAAAATATCATGCCTTTTGATTCTTGTTCAGTACATCATTGGTTATCTACTTTCGTCAGTTCTGTCCAATTCCTAATCACAAGACTTCATTCTGCAGGTGCTAAGTGTGGAGTTGGACCTTTGGCTCTGGGCGTCTGGAGTTCAATCTTCATCGCTGCAACATCATCGTACACTCTCAATCTATTATTGAGTGCATCTTACACAATGGTAGGGTTCCTCTGAAATACATAGGTTAAATTTCAGATTGAAGTTGTAGTTAATATCTGGACAATTGTGACCGACGATCCATAGTGGGGCAGTAGCCTTTTTAAACTCCTTTTGGAGATTTTCATCTTAGGGAGGATGTGGTAATTAATTGTACTGTTGATTTGCTATAAATGAACTAGTGGATTTTGTAAAAAAAACAATGTGATGTTTAGCCTGCAAATTATAGTTCAACGGAAGTTGTTTTTCCCTTGGACACAAACTCTTTTAATTATTTAGCTATATACAAAATCGTTGCCCTCGTAAGCGTGGCAGCTGTTACATATATATAAATCCGGTATAGTTTTGAATTCAAGTATGAAAGATAACTCGGAGGAAGCTTAATATGTTGTTTGGAGGATGCAGTTAAATGTCTTGTAAGGGTGAAATAAGAATGAGCACCTTTTATGTATCTTAGGCTAATGAGCAGAACTTCCTTTTGAAATTGAGGATAATGTTACATCTAAAAGGAAAAAGACACCTTTGACTAGTGACAGTAACAGACACATTTTGTTACGAAAGTAAACCTGTAGAAAGATAGTCCACAGATAATGCTCATATTAATAAGTTAGTATCTGGGTAAAGTGCAATGCAATAGATAGTGATAAGGAATTAAGTAATTGTGCAGTACGGAATAGCAGAACCTCCATCTTTATTTCAGGCAATAGATATACATAAACCTAGTTGGTGCCAAAGGTATCATTCCTGGTGTTTCCTTGGCTTACTCAGCATCCCTGCTAAGAGTTATTTTAAGGCACTAGGATTCCTTGTGACTGGCAAATTTCCATCATAAGTGCATTTAAGGACATCTGGTTTCCTGACTAGCCGGGGCCCAACAGGAACCTTGTTTTTTGGACGAATATCCTGCAGAAACATATAGCATTTGTAAAGAGTGGGTGTGCAAATAGTCAATAGCATAATAATTGATGCATTGATTATTTTTTGGGGTGCGAGGTTGGGGAGACGGGTAGTGTAGGTCAAAAGCATCTGCCACTCCTTTCTAAGATTAGATGTCCATTGCATGTGAGTCACATGGTTACAATTGGAGAACTATGGAGAGGCTTCCTTCTCATTAAAGGTTTATATGAATTTTAGTTTGGCAGACAGTTGGAGGCTCATTATCTCATTGTACTGGAATCTTGACTGATAATCTGAATAGGAAGTCTACATATTGAAGTTCTAGCAATCTGACTGGGTCTCCTGGTAAATTAGCGACCTGGTAAATCTAGAATGACTATAGGATGGAAACCGGTAAGTACAAATATTTGATGTATGCTTGCCCTAAAATTTGTGGAAAATAGCCACCTGGTCAAAGATAGCGGTTGGGATCGCTAGGGTAGCACAAGCATTGGGTGAATCGACTATCCCAGAAATTCTTCCTTCACAAGGGCAGCATGATAGCAGAAGATAAACCTGATAGGGACCATCATGTCTGCTAGATCAGTAATGCATTACAAACCTTGTTTAATAAAGGTACTTATTTTGGTGCTTCTTTCTGTGGACATGACATTGTGTGAGTAATAGGAATTGTGGGTATGATTTGGAGACTGATCTTAAACCTGTTCTTTGGAATACCCAAATTTGGAGAGGTAGTCAATGGCATTAAGTACTGCCCGCTTGTAAGCAACACTTGCATCAAGGTAGTGTTGCCTCCCACTCTCGTCGACGCTGATCCCCTCAAATACCAACCATTCTGAGAACCTCGGCTCGACTGGACCTATCTCAAAGATTGGGTTCACATGGAGCGGAGTGGGACCCATTGGTGTAAGGTACTCTTTCATTCCACCTCTGATAAGGTCACACCTGAAATAAACAAGATAAGAACGAATTATGCCTTGGATAACCAATTAGATGGGAATAATGTATTGGATGCTGGAAATAGCTGTAAGTGAAAGGAGTATCTGACCCAATTCTGATGAGAGAGGTTTATGGTAGGTGAGGGAAATGTCCCGCGACGTGTTGCTTAGTTGTTGATATTAGCATGTAAATTTAGTCTGTAGGTTACTGGGATGGACAAACATTGTGGTTGACATCAAAAGTGAAGAAGGTACTTTTGAGGATGTTTAGATAGTCTAGCTCATAAGATGTTTCTAAGAATCTTAATTAGTTTCAGTAGGAAAAGGCTTGCCTTGCGATGAGGAGTGCAGCATCTCTTTCTTTGCTAGTTTAATTGGAGTTCGGAGTTCCTAGTATATCAATTTACACAAGAAACTCCCAATATTCTTGTCTTTGTCACTAGGAAGTGTAATTCGATACGGTTGCTTCTTTAGCTAGAGTTGTCATTTCCTTTACTGAATATCTGAGTAATTGGCAATGACTTCTATTTCTATGCATCGAAATAGTGAACCATGAGAAACATAAATTGGCTTCCTACCATTGAAAAGCATAAGGAAAACAATAAAGAATTCACTCTCGACTTTCTTTCCGGAATATTCATCTGGTAATGTTGGAAAGTTACTGTTGACATCAATACTATCGATGTTGGTCCACATTTATAGTTCCTAATGTAGAAACAAGAACATTGAGATATAAAACGTACTTGAGTTCTAGGAAACCACTCATCTCGATTGCCCCACAGAATGAGATTTCACCATCACCCTGAGAAAAGTGCATGTCACCAGTACTAAGATTTGCTCCCTCGATAAATACTGGAAGGTATATCTTTGAACCTCTGCTGAGATTTTTGATGTCACAATTGCCGCCATTTTCTCTTCCTGGAATTGTTCTTGCAGCCTCCCTAGCAATCTTTTCCCACTCAGGAGTACCCTCTTCAATCTACAAAATGACCATGACATTGAATGACTATTCTGCTGATCTAAAGTTGGTTCAGTTCCACCTCTCGGGGCTAACATTTGCTTCTAGAATGCTTGAAAGTTCTATCATGGTCGCTTTGATACTCTCATTTGTAATCAACGTCACATACCTTTCCAAGGCGGCAGCCTTTGGTTGTTGGTAGGTTTGCTAATGGTCGTGAATGCAAGACCTCACAGAGTTTGAAGTTTTGGAGCCCATTTTCTTCAAGTCCTCTTTCCCTTTCGTTCCATATGTTGAGCAGTTCCATTGATGGGGCAGTTCCGATAAGTCCCGGGTGAGTCAAACCGGGGAATCTTACTCCTGTTATGCATAGTGAAATATGAAATTTTCTATTTGTTTTTTTCTGAATAGTTAAGAATATTGTTGGGGGAGTACTCTATGAAGCTTTCAGAACCATACTGTCAGGTAGGTGGGGGACGGTAGAAAGTAGGAACTTTACCTGGTATGTGAGGAGAGTAGGCATATATTCCTTCAAAATACCAAATAGCTTTGGTTGCGCAAGGAAAATGGTCCGTCAGGAATCCACCTCCATTTTCTCTATCAAATGTTGCTGTAAAACCCCATTCATCTCCAGGAAGAGGACCCAAGTTCAATATTTCCACAACCAGAAGATCACCAGGCTTGGCCGGTACCCCATCCTGGTCCACAACTCTAATTGGCCCACTGAGGTAATGTACCTGTAACAGTGAATCATTAGGTCTACTCATTATGATCGCGCTCATAGGATATGATAATACGTCTGTCTCGATAAGCAAAGCGGTTCCTTACTATGAGAACGATGGCACCAATCACCTTTACATTTAGTAAGTTTACCTTCAGTTGATAGGTTAATGCTCATACTTACAGTCGAGAGGTCTAGGAATTTTATATCGAGTGCAGAGCCATCGTCTTTAATGGAACCTCCAGTCCAGTCTAACATCTCCACTCTAAAGAGTTCGCCAGTTTTTACCTCTGCAACAGAGGGTATGCGAGGATGCCAACGGTTGTGGAGGGGGAATTTTTGCTCCCATGGCTTCTTTGTCAAGTCTATGGGCACCAGTAATCTTGGGGTTGGAGGAGCCATGGATGAGTCTGTGGAAGAGCCGAGAGCATGGGATTGTTGTGGTGGACTTATAGGGCTAACGCAGTGGCATTATTTGGACAGAGGAGGTTGGACTTCCATGCATGGGACCCATTGACAGTGAGTACATTACGATTTTTCCAGATGATCCACCAAAAGAAAAGGCGAGGCTTAAACCTTTCCTATGGTTAGCATCACAGAAATACTTAGTTTTTTTAGATTTCTAGTCCATTGTTGGAAACACTCGACTGAAATGCAGAGGAAAGAAATTAGGAAATGATTTTGACAGACCAACAGAGGACATTAATTAGGACTTGGAGAAATTCGTGTTTATCCCTCAAGTTCCTAGTTTACTTCATACGTAGAAATGTCTATGTCTTGTTAGAATTGTGGTTACTACAAATGTTTCATACTGCCAGAACACATTTATTAGGTAAAATGATTCCTAGATATCACTGGAGGAAATAGACATATTAGGTAAAATGATCATGTTCTGTCTTTCGACATGAGCCAAACTAAGGTTTCTTGAGTATATCCAACTGCAAGAAAATATGCCCATCAACATGATTGGGAAAACGTTTTCCTTCTGCAGACGTGGAGAAAGGTAAAGCTAGCTATATTATGGTTCTTACAAAGGATGAACTAGAACCTCAATTTTTTTTCTGATATGACAAAAAGCTAAGGAAGGAACTCACAATTGATGGATCAGCATGCTTGATGTCCTCGGCAGAGTAGTTCTTTGTTATGCGACCTCCGCTGAAGTCCACCATCTCTACTCTAAAAAGCTCTCCTACTTTCACCTCCGCAACTGGAGGTATGTCCGGGTGCCACCGGTTGTGAAGGGGAAGTTTCTGCTCCCATGGCTTTTTCTTCAAATCTATGGGCACAACCAATCTGGCACCATATTGAGCCATGTCTCAGTACTCCAGTCTAAAAGTCTGGGTGTCTTAATAGGGAAGAGATTCTTTGAGCAAACCGGCCGAGTCACCTATAAGGTTTCCTTTTCATAGAAGTAGACACCCACGGTAGGCACTATTCAGTACGAATTTTTTTTTTCTTTTGGCTTCTCCTTCGTAGTGGTGGATGGACCACCGAAAACTGATTGAGCCTGGAACTTCGTCTAGATAATCAAAGGTGATATGGGCGGTGTATGATTTGATTGATCTAACCTTGTATCTTATACTAGAGATGCAAATTGATTAACATAAATCATAAACTTTCGGTACAAACCATCATTTAGGAATAGAAACTGGGTTCAACCTAATCCAACTTGCCTCACTGAAATGATCCCACGTATCGGCATCTTCAAGATGTGGCCCGCAAATTCATGATATTTTGAGTTGAGCTCTTTGTTTCTTCTGGTAAAGAGAAAACGCTCTCCTCTGCTTTACTTGAGTGCTGGTCCCCATACACTTTCCGTATGTCTTGTACTGCTTCCTTGGTTGAAAAATTTCACCACGTTATAATAAATGAGAGCCAACATTTTTCTTCCCTTAGGCAAATGAGAAGGCAGCGTCAGTGGCGTGACAGGTCCATAAAAAATGAAAGTACGCAGGTGATCGGATCCACGACTGTCTTGAACCTTTATTTTCGGGTCGGGGAGGTATGACCAAGTGTTGTAGGGACTTTGTACATATCAGGAATCAGGATCATTGCTACTGATGCCTATTGTCCACATCTATGCACCTTCTACAGCTATAGCTCGGGTGTGATTAATTAAGGTTAGGCGCTTTCATCAGCCTTGGGGAACATCCTAGATCGTAGTCCTACATCGTACACTTGTCTCGATCATCCGTCTTGGCAGATACCCCAATCCTATTGTAGTTGCGTTAAGGGGAAAGAGTACTTAACCTCTAGCTGTCCCTCCTTGCACCCTGATTTGATGATTTCCTCAAAATAGCTCTGGTACAAACTGTTCACTTTTTATGACAGAAAAAAGAAAAGAAAAACCTCAGTAAAATCTATGTTTATATGGGTATAGAAACTTAGCCCAATGTACCCCGTCCAATTTTTACGTATTAACTAATAAAATGGTGCCAGTGTTCATTGCAGTAATCAAAATAGAAAGACAAAATGTCTTACTGGGAACAATCCATTATTGACACGAACTCTAGCTCACTCGCTCGCCCAATAATTAAATAGTTATATTAATGACTTAAGTTTTAGATTTTTATTTTGCTGAAACCAACAACACCTGAACTAGCAGCCCACTTAGCCAAACCATGGGCTAATTTATTACGAGACATAGGACCAGGCAACCCTTCAATCCCTAGCCTCCAAAACCCCCTTCCAAATGAAAAGAACCAGGTCATCAACCGCCCAAAACTTCGAAGGATCAACAGGATAAGACCTTGCCGCACAGCAACAGTCACTCTCAAAAAATCACGCAATCCCACTTCCGCCTCTTATCCAATAAAGAGCTCATAGCAACTAATCGTTCAGTAAACCATACAAAAATAGCTGTAAGAATCTCGAACAAGTGGTATGTAAGACCCAAAATAGCGGATAACAACGTCCATATTTAGATTTAATATTATTCTAACATGGCATTAATATCCCTGTTAATAGATTCTACAGATATCAAAGCCACTCAGCCCATCTACTACCGGCCTATAGCAATAGCTGTAGCTCATATCACCTCAATCATGTAATTCGAACCATACAGGGGTTTTTTTCTTCTTCTCTAGTTTATAACAGAGGGAACGGTTATTATTATATGAAAAAGACACTTTTATGGATTCAAATTGATCTGAACTTTGGTTTTATACCCCTGTTAGTTGGAATCAACGGGGAAATATTGCACTTTTTTAATTCGGGAACGAAGACGGGACCCAATGCAAAGCCAAAGATTCCTCCATTCTGACCCAATCTTTTATTATCCTGCCTCTACGTTTGATTGATTCCCTAGTTAATTATTGCATACAATGCTGTAGGAACCTTTATGCTTTTTAAAAAAAAAAATAATTAAAAAAATAAAATATATCTAGTTAAATCATTGCAGGGAATGATAATTGAATTGGTTTAGCGATTTTCATAGGGTGCCTGAGATTAAAAAAAAAATCTATAGAGTAAAATCATTTTGGAGAAGGATAATAAGATTGGTTTAGCGGTTTTTATAGGACGCCCAACATAGGATGTGGGTGGAAATCCTTCGATCCAACTCTTGCGCCTGCCTTTATCATCACTTGCATGTTTGTGTAGTTATGGTGACGGTATTCTCTTCTTAAAACATGTAGTTATGATTTAATTCGAATATCTTACAACGATTACTTCCTATAATCAAGACCACTAGAGTTGGCATATTGGCATAGAAGAAACAAAAAGGGAGGGGGGGGGGGGTAATCTGATGCTGCACCCGCTAAAGTAAAATTCGCACTCGGATACGTTTTAAGTTTTTACTGGTGCCTGCAAGTGGGGGACGATGACATGGCTTTGACGGTAGGATAAGGATGCCACATTTGTTCCGAGTAGGACCTCTAAAGAAAATTGTCCTTTTCAACACCTTCACGCGCCGCATAATTCAGTAACTCTGACTCACTGCCATTGGCAATCTGGTGCACATGGACCATGGCAAACTCTAAAGTACGAATCTAATCTTAGACACATGTAACATGTATCATGTATGCACTAGCCACTAGGTAGGTCTAAAGTAACTAAATAAAATTAGCCTTTTTTTCTTTTTGTTGGAGGAGATGTTTAGTCGTGGTAATATATTCGTTCGAAAGGAGTAAAGTAACCTCGATCGCCTATTTCTAATCCTGCATTTACGCAGCGTTCGATAATGGCGGTAGGCAGCCAAGAAGCTGGCAGTATTAGAATTAGTGGTGCTTTTCTTCGTACACGTAACTTTTATTTTACTACTCTTTTTGTCAAAGTTGAGTCGCTGTAGAAATATTAAAATAAAAGTGGTTGAAAATATCTGTAATAAATAATTGAAAATTTAACATTTTACTCTTTGAATTTTACCTCTTTTTTATATTTAGATATTTAGATTTAATTTTTTAAAACTTTAGTACTTAAATATATGTTTTTTACGAAATGGGTCTTTCGTCAACTGATGTGGTAAATTTCCCTATATGTTCGAGTGGTACAAATTTGGTGGTTCAAGATTCTAACTTCTTATCACCTTATATTGGGATGGTAGGTTGGTTTAATCTTAACTCAAGTTCGACTTCAGAGTTTTAAAACGTATTTTGGTGCATATATAAGAATAAAACATGTAAATAGGGAAAAATTATTCCGGTTAAACAAGAACGTGTAGTTATATTACCCAAATAGTCGAGGGTTTGGATTTTTCAGTACTTTAAAAGTTACCCAAATAGTCCTGGGTGATGTTCGTTTTGTTAAAAAAACCATGAATCGAATCCTAAAGAAAGTATGTTCGGCAGAGTTGAGAAGAAATCAAGGATTCAGAATTTTGTTTTCTTTTTTTGCCCTTAAAAAGTTGATATTGAATTACTAAAACACCCTCCACCACAACCTAATAACTAAAAACACATATGGGCAAACTTGGAATTTTCAAAAATAACCTGCATGTCGCCTGCCAAACTCCTGACATAAGTCATGCTTTTCGCCCTCTTTTTTGCGCCTGACATGTCGCTTGCCCTCCTTTTCTCACGGCTTTATTGTCGGATTGAGTATTATTTCGTTTTTTCTTTAATTTTTTATTAAAAATATTATTATTTTAATAAAAATAATAATAAAGTCGAAAAAAAAACAAAAAAACTATAAACATCATCATTCATTTTTTTACACCTCACCAACTTCTACACAAACACCAACGCAACTTTAATATCACCTAAAAATTCACAAAATTCTCTAAATCCTACAAAAACCTTCAAAACGAACATCACCCTGATTTTGGAATTTTCTGGTTGAAAGGATCTCAAACGAAGCATGACATAAATAAATGTCTTTGTGAAATTGGGGTTACAATACTTTGGGTTAGATGGAGGTGAATCATATTCATTCTAAACAATAACTTAGTAAAAAAAAATTATTCATTCCGGACAAAGGTTCCTATCATTAAAAGAATCACATGCACTGTTATATATATGTTTTTAAAACAAATTGTACCGTGTACTTGTTATTAGCAATAATTTTATATAATTATATATTTTAGCTGACGACAAGCTAATCTATTCACCCAATTACTCATAAAGTACCAAGCCCATGTACAAAAGAGGCCACCCCAGAGCGAGGACCATATAACATACAAATAAATCTCAAATAGAATAGAGCAAAATCCACCCCACCATTTACTATCTCCACTTAAATAATCGGTTTGATTATAGAGAAAATAAAGTCTAATATCGGGAGTCCAAACCACACAACTCCCAAATATCGCTCTTGCTATTAATGTACAAAAAAATGGGTCAGTTATCCAATCTGATCACTTAATTTGTCAGTATATATACAGAGGCGGAATCAGCATTTCAAAAGAAGGGACAGAGTTCTAAAAAGGCTGAAAAAGAGAGAGAGCCGGAGAGAGAGCACTGTAGATTATGTGTGGAAGTTTTCAGGTGATGGGGGTGACCGACCCCACTATTCCTCGCTGGTTCGGCCTGTTTATATATATATATATATAAACCACGCAATCCCAACCAGGGTATGAGAGGCGGGTCAATGACCCCCTCTAATCATGATTGTGCGGGGATTCAACCAACTAATTCTAACTGTATTATTAGTTGCTTTGGTATTTTGGAGTGTAAAAATTAACTCTCAAAATATTTATTTTAATAAAATAAGTTTTTAAAATTATTTTATTTTTAGTCAAATTATGATTTTTATTTAAAATAAATATAAAAAATTCAAATAATCTATCTATTTACTTTTCATGAATTTTAGTATTCAAAATTTGTATGATGAAACATCATTGCAGCATGGGTATGTTTCCTGATCTCGAACCAGGCACTGGGCATATCACCTGAAGAGTCGTTTTGCCTAATCTATCCATACCACCGAAGAGGATAAATTCTTCGTTAGCTACACCGCTAACCATGGTTATGTTTCCTGATCTCATACTAAACCACTCAATGAATATTACCATATAAATAACGTATATTTCACCCACTTGCATTAGATTAACTCCCACAATAACAAAATACGAATATGTTTATGCGCTTATCAGCCGGGGAAATTTTAAAAAAAAAAACACTATTAAAATGCCCACTTTCGTAAATTCCACTCTCGCAGACGCAGCAACTTTGCAGCTTTTGAACATAGGAAAAGGGCAGAAGGAAAATGATGAACGGAAAAGAGCCCCCATCACTTATCCTAATCCACAAACCAAAAGCAAAAGAGAATCCAACGGTGGAGGAACATCCATCCGCGGAGACACGGAGCCGCTCGCGCCCAACACCTTGGAATCTCACAACCCGCGCACACACTTCTCTCTCCCAACAAAAACAGGGTGCCCCCACCATCACAACTCCCATACTAACCCAACCATAGTTTAAGAACCCAACCCTTCCGTAGCCCATTTCTTCCCCTCTCTCTTCCTTGACCCTCACCTTTATATATGACCCTCCCCTGCCCCCTCGCAGCATAATTTCCTTCCCTCTCTCTCCCCCCCCCCCCCCCCCCCAATCCACTATAATCCTTCTTTCATAAGCGAAGCTCTGTTTTTGTTTTCACTTTCTTGTGCTCGAAGGGATTATCACATTCTAAAGATCAGACTCTTTTTAACTTCCTGAAAATCAGGAGACCGAGGGAGAATCCCCATTGAGTTTATCCTAAGAGGAAGAAATGAGTTGCAACGGATGTCGAGTTCTTCGAAAGGGCTGCAGCGAGTCGTGTATTCTACGCCCTTGCTTGCAGTGGATCGAGACCCCAGAAGCCCAAGGCCACGCTACCGTCTTCGTCGCCAAGTTCTTCGGCCGCGCTGGTCTTATGTCCTTTATCTCCAACGTCCCCGAGTCCCAGAGACCTGGTATGTATAATTTACTTCATTTCTCAACCTCTCTTTGGCACTTTCGATCTGTTTCATCTTCTTTTTCATGCTAGTCAGTTATTCGTTCTGATTTATCTTTTCTTTTTTCCGTGTGTTTTAGCTTTGTTTCAGTCTTTGTTGTTTGAAGCTTGTGGACGGACCGTGAACCCAGTGAACGGCGCCGTAGGACTTCTATGGACGGGAAACTGGCACGTGTGCCAGGCAGCGGTCGAGACAGTCCTACGAGGCGGGACTTTGCGCCCGATGCCGGAGCTTCTTCTCGCTGGAGGAGCTCCTTCTCCAACGTCCGACGAGGCCTCTGAGGCGGACGAAGTCACCTGCACAGACATGTGGATACTCGGGAATCCGGGTCATACCTCCCGGTCCAAGGTCTCCCCTAAACGCAAGAGATCCTCCGATGATCAGACTGCTCTCGATCTCCGCCTGACTCCGAGTTTTCCAGCTAAGGTATTGGTCCACAAGCCGGAGATCCGGCGGCCGGGAACTCCTTCAATGAATTCCGAGGAGTCTGTGATGACCACGTGCTTCGAAAGCGGGTTGGCAGATCAGTACGGAAATAGAGTGGAGCGAAAGGTTCTCAACTTGTTCGTTTGAAATGGGTGAAGCTCATCACGTTCCCCGGCGCGTGCAGTGTAATATCTCCTTTAAGTTAGTGTATTTGAAATTTTGCTTCTTTCTACTTTGGGAGCGAGTTTTACTGGAAATTCAACTCCAGCGCGATTTTGTGAAATTGCCGGCACAGGATTTCTCGATTTCTTGTTCTTTAGAGAGAAATCGAGGAAGATGAGAGTTTGTCGGTGATGTTTTCTTGTTTATTGTACTTAGGTATGACATGTGAGACATGAATAATACTCTTAAAAAATCTTATTTGGAGTTACTGTTTTTTTTTTGTTTCTTTCACCACTTGTAATGGTAAATAAATTGTGTTGCGAATTCTTGGTGGGTCGGAGGGAGGGTGGGTGTGTGCTTTTTGTTTCTTTCACCACTCGTAACGCTGAGACGATGATCCACTTGCAAAACGTGTCGGGACCGGGTTGGGAGCAAAGATCCCATGTCTGGATATTATGAGAAAATGGCTTGTGCTGAAAAACCACTGGATAAACTCGAGTACTCTTAACTACTCCTTGGGTAGAATCATACTGTGACCGAGTTTTTTTTATAGATCTTTTAGAGTAGAATAAGTTATTAAGCAATTTAGGAACCAGATCAAATTTTAGTCGTCAACTTGAAAACGGTATATATGTCCAAAATTACTGGATGTATAAGCGCAAAAGAACCACTTTCTCTTTTGCGTCAAGTGAAAAGAGATGCATGCACAATGAAAGGATCTTTTTATATATCTTTTGGGGGGCTATGGTCTCACTGTGGCCTCGCAAGTGGTGTAGGTACGCAGTGATGTCTGTTTGACCCACCCCTTAGCTACCGATGTATGTTTTCTCCAAAAGTACGTGGCGAATAAGCCGTGCATCCAATGATTCCACTCCACTGGCTGACGATATAGCTTGTTTTTTTTCCTTGCCATAATTAATTGTTATTCTCTCCTCTGCCAACTTGATAAACACGGGTTGGTATTATTAGGCTTCTCGTGTCTTCTGACTCCAACATCGAATGCACTTTGATGTGCCGTTTATCCTCTTACGTCAGAGGTAACATGATCGGCCCAAGCTAAGTACCCCCAAGGAACAATCACCTCCATTATACTGAGAGCCTTTTTGTTCACGTCAGTAGTACTTCTGAAGCCATTCAACATGAAGAAGGAATCAAATTACAGTGATTTTTTGTTTGTTTATTTATTTGTCCATGAATTATCATCAAATGAAACCAGAAATTGTGAAAACCCGGTCTTTAGAAAAAAAAGAGAGAAGAAAACATTGTTTTTGCAAGGCTGGGATTCGAACCCAGGCAATAAAGGATGAGAGAGGGCGCTCATGACCACTGAGGCACCTTTGTTGTTTTTTCTTATATGGTGAAGTTTTATTTTATTTAAACACGTTTTGCCCGAATTGAATTTTTAAGTAAAACGGTGTGTTTTGATCTTCTTCTTCCCCAAACTTTGGAAATCTCGATTTTTATGCCCTAGCCGCCGTTTTCAACCCTTCAGTTTCTCTCTCATCAATTTCCTCTCTGTCTCTTCAATTTCACATCCGTTTTAGCACCTTTTCAACTGATTTTCGTGGCCTTTCAACTCCATTATTAGGATCTTAACGTTTTCTCAATAAATCAAGCGATTTATGGTGGTTAATGGAGGATTTCGAAAGGGCAACCATTTTGGGTTGTTACACTTTGATTCGCCCTATAAAAGAGGACCTTCTACTCAGAGATTATTCACACCTCTCAATTTCGACATCAGTCATTTTTGAGATCCATCTCTCTTTCTCTTGGTCAATTTCGGCCATTGTTGAGTTTCTCGATTTTCTTCGGTTCTTTTGGGTCACTGCAATACGTGGATTCTAGGGTGGTTCAATTGTTGAAGCAAATCTGGTAAGCGGAGCTACTATATTGTTTTCTTCAAAAATTGTGAAAACGTTTTCATAAACGATTTTGTGGAAAATATTTTATTGCAAGTTTATGTTATTCTGAAAACAATGTGAAATTTTAAAAGACATATTGAGATTGTTTATATGACTGTTTTGAATTATTTATCAAAGATTCTGTATTCTGCTGAACATCATTTCTGATTTTAAATCTGAGTTTTAATATTATATATTATATTGTTTTCAAACCCTGAGGCGATGTTCTGATTACTGATTACTGCTGCTGAGATTGTTTATATGACTGTTCTGAATTATTTTTCAAAGATTCTGTATTCTGCTGAACATCATTTCTGATTTTAAATTTGAGTTTTGATATTATATATCATACTGTTTTCAAACCCCGAGGCGATGTTCTGATTACTGATTACTGATTACTGCTGCTGTTGGTACCAACTCATTACTGATTACTGGTGCGCCCATTCTTCGGATTGGTTTCTGTGTGGGTTTCTCCCTAGTGCACACTTAGCGTACGTGGCTAAGTCTTAGTAGGGCAAACTCCACTTTCTGTTGGCTTAATTCGGTTTGGCCGCCGGTTAAGTCGTTGCACAACCCTGCCACAGGGGTCAATGTGGCTTACTGTTGATGTCAAGGGGATTTTCTGAAAAGCTATTTTATTTTCTGTATTTCTGGTCACTGAATTGAGTATTATTTTCAAAGAAAAAAAATATATTTTTTTATTCTCTGCTTACTGAGTTGTCGAACTCACTCCGTTATTATTTTCCCCGCTTTCAGAGATTTTTGAAGAACGTGACAAGGATGATACTTAGATGGCATGCGGGCGAGATTAGTATTATTTTGAAAATTGTACAAGTTTATGTTTTAAAGCATTGAAGTTTTGATGATGTTTTTATTTAGAATAAAGGAAACGATGTCTCAAAGTTGTTTTAATGAAAATTTCAAATGTTGATTTTTGGGGCGTGACAGTTTGGTATCAGAGGAAAGGTTATAGATTCTGTACACTTTTAACTTTTTGACATTTGACATTTGAAAATTTTTGGGGTAGGCTTGGGTAGATTAAGTTTTACTTATATGTGAATTGTTTTATTTGTTTTGTTTAATGAATATCTTGAATACCAAACATGCTTTTCAGAATGTCATAATTTAGTTGGTTATATTTTTCTTTCACGATCAAATCCACGTCATAGATACAGGTATGTTCCCTCGATATTTTGGGTAGATGAATAGTCAGAAGTTTTTAGGTTCATGGCGTTACCTGAAGATATGATGATTGATGACCTTGACGAAGTATCAAACGAGATTGAGTGACGATGGGGTTTTACTAGGTATTTGTAAGTTTTAGCAAATTTCGAGGACGAAATTTTTTTAAGAGGGGAAGGATGTGAAAACCCGGTCTTTAGAAAAAAAAGAGAGAAGAAAACATTGTTTTTGCAAGGCTGGGATTCGAACCCAGGCAATAAAGGATGAGAGAGGGCGCTCATGACCACTGAGGCACCTTTGTTGTTTTTCCTTATATGGTGAAGTTTTATTTTATTTAAACACGTTTTGCCCGAATTGAATTTTTAAGTAAAACGGTGTGTTTTGATCTTCTTCTTCCCCAAACTTTGGAAATCTCGATTTTTATGCCCTAGCCGCCGTTTTCAACCCTTCAGTTTCTCTCTCATCAATTTCCTCTCTGTCTCTTCAATTTCACATCCGTTTTAGCACCTTTTCAACTGATTTTCGTGGCCTTTCAACTCCATTGTTAGGATCTTAACGTTTTCTCAATAAATCAAGCGATTTATGGTGGTTAATGGAGGATTTCGAAAGGGCAACCATTTTGGGTTGTTACACTTTGATTCGCCCTATAAAAGAGGACCTTCTACTCAGAGATTATTCACACCTCTCAATTTCGACATCAGTCATTTTTGAGATCCATCTCTCTTTCTCTTGGTCAATTTCGGCCATTGTTGAGTTTCTCGATTTTCTTCGGTTCTTTTGGGTCACTGCAATACGTGGATTCTAGGGTGGTTCAATTGTTGAAGCAAATCTGGTAAGCGGAGCTACTATATTGTTTTCTTCAAAAATTGTGAAAACGTTTTCATAAACGATTTTGTGGAAAATATTTTATTGCAAGTTTATGTTATTCTGAAAACAATGTGAAATTTTAAAAGACATATTGAGATTGTTTATATGACTGTTTTGAATTATTTATCAAAGATTCTGTATTCTGCTGAACATCATTTCTGATTTTAAATCTGAGTTTTAATATTATATATTATATTGTTTTCAAACCCTGAGGCGATGTTCTGATTACTGATTACTGCTGCTGAGATTGTTTATATGACTGTTCTGAATTATTTTTCAAAGATTCTGTATTCTGCTGAACATCATTTCTGATTTTAAATTTGAGTTTTGATATTATATATCATACTGTTTTCAAACCCCGAGGCGATGTTCTGATTACTGATTACTGATTACTGCTGCTGTTGGTACCAACTCATTACTGATTACTGGTGCGCCCATTCTTCGGATTGGTTTCTGTGTGGGTTTCTCTCTAGTGCACACTTAGCGTACGTGACTAAGTCTTAGTAGGGCAAACTCCACTTTCTGTTGGCTTAATTCGGTTTGGCCGCCGGTTAAGTCGTTGCACAACCCTGCCACAGGGGTCAATGTGGCTTACTGTTGATGTCAAGGGGATTTTCTGAAAAGCTATTTTATTTTCTGTATTTCTGGTCACTGAATTGAGTATTATTTTCAAAGAAAAAAAAAATATTTTTTTATTCTCTGCTTACTGAGTTGTCGAACTCACTCCGTTATTATTTTCCCCGTTTTCAGAGATTTTTGAAGAACGTGACAAGGATGATACTTAGATGGCATGCGGGCGAGATTAGTATTGTTTTGAAAATTGTACAAGTTTATGTTTTAAAGCATTGAAGTTTTGATGATGTTTTTATTTAGAATAAAGGAAACGATGTCTCAAAGTTGTTTTAATGAAAATTTCAAATGTTGATTTTTGGGGCGTGACAGAAATAGTTTTACGAGTAGAGACAATATCTTTTGTAACTAGCTACGGACCCTATACCGCGCGTGGTGTCGTTTTGTTTTTTGAATCTTTGTCCTTTGAAGAAAACATGCACCGTATGACTGTACCCCATTCCTTTCTCCCTTTTGTTGGATAAAACAAGAGATGTCTGGTTTTCTCTTCATACTTATCCAGTAACCATTATTTTTTAGTAGGAGAACGTTTGGTCGCTCTGGAATTGTCGTTAGTATATAATAAAGGAAGAATTCACGCAGACTTATCTATCCAATCTCCTTGATCAAATTCAAGGGTATGACAAGCACTACTGTTTTAAATCAAATTCTCGCGTATTATATATCATAGGTGTTGTACTAAGGCCCCCGGATGGATCTCCTTCCCGGAGGGGGAGAGAGAGAGAGAGAGAGAGAGAGGCGACTTTTGGAGAACGGAAAGAGGCGTCCTGAGAAGGATAAGGCATCCAAGGGGTCGGCTCTATCTGTGGGGTAGGGAGTATGGCGTATGAAGTTTTGCAGTTTCTGTGTCCCTTTCAGCCAATAGGAAGCCAAGCGTACGGCTCTTGTCAGCGTCAAGTTTGGCTGTCCCTGCGTTTTGGCTTTTGTTTTCAATATTAAACGTACAGTCTCCCTCTCTCCTATTTAATCCTGCTTTCTTTCCCACTTGAGGGCATCCTCTCCTTCTGTATTGAGAATGATGGAGTACACGTCATCATCATTTTCACCCACCATTTTTGCAATTGTTTAAAATATTTTTGGGAAAGCCCCCCAAAGATTTTCGAGAAAAAGTATAAAGGATAGGATAGTGCGAGAGCGGCTTGGGTGAGATGGCTTGGCTTTGCTTTCTGCAATGCTGCGTCTCGCCGCATTTGCTTAGGGCCCCACGGAACCTTCTCCCCCTCTACGACCTGGCTCCCACCACCACCTAGCTTGCATCCACTTGTTTCTGGTCCCTTTGCGTACTCTCACCACAGGTAGCACCAGTTCTGTATACTGCACATCACTCAAGTGTCCTATTGCTTGTTTTTTTGCGTCTTTTCTCAACTTTTGATTGACGGTCTTCATAAATTATTAGAAAACCATACATATTCGAGCGCGAGTTGTGAATTTAATGTCAGACAGATTACGAGAGATAATCAAATAGACTAAGGTTTTGATTAATTTTCATAAGTTTTCTCATCAAGTAAAAAACAAATTATCCAACCTTGAAATCATATGAGAACCCAATTTTTATACGAGTCCCTTCCTTTGGAGCATTTATCTATAGACTATATTATAGCCTGCGAAGTACAACGTAACATGTTCAGAATAAAAAATAATACAACATGGCATGTTGCCCGGAAATTGGGCAAGCGGCAAATCATTACAAAAAGTGTAGAGGATTGGTGCACCAAGCGAACACACGAAAGGAGGAAAAATAGAGAAGAAAAACACGTGGAGGGGAGAGGAATATAGACTGGGTGGCCAGCAAAATTATTCCAAGCAAAGACAATATGAGAAGGCGTGACGCGGATTTCACCACCCCTCCCTTTCATTGAATATAGAGAACCGCGACAAATTCCAAGCTTCTTGGTGCAGATCAACCCATTTAAGAGTAATGATATATACCTCTACTCAAAATAGACTTCCACTCGACCCTGTATACGTAGCGTCAGTTTTTTTTTACTTGAAACGTGGCACTTGTTTTAAAAAAACAAAAATTACTTGAAAAAACGCAATACACTTTCTCTCCAAATTTTTCGACATAAATTTTTTTCCCAAAATCTGCCGCGCTTTCGTTTTTATCCTTATCATCCTCTCCTCTAAATGATATGGACAGAATCGAGGTCACCAATTTCAATCGTCAATTTCCCTTTTAAGTACTTTGTTAGTTTTTCTATCTTTCTTTTTCCTCTCTTTTGTTTTGGTTTTATCTAAATAGAAATTTATACAAAGATAGCGACTTGAAATTGGCTCCACCAGTGGCCAGAGCCGATAGACCCAACAAACCACCACGTCGTCCACAACCATCCATTCGTTTCAGATCGGCACGGGCAAACACAAACAGTTTCAGACCACCACAAGAAAGCCAACACAACCATAAGTTTCTAGCATATCATTAACTGTAATGAAAATTATGATGTAATTTGGATATGGTTGAACTTGTTTCTTCATTAATAGCTTGATGTAATGGTTGAACCTGTAATTGAAGTAGTAATGATTCAGAATTTCAAGGTCCTTGCGCGCTCGGGGCCTTGCGCACGGGACGCGCGCGACAAGCTAGAATGTCCAGAGCCCCCCGAGTGTGACAAAGTTTGGAATTTCCAAAGCCCCCTGAGCGCAACAGGGTTTGGAATTTCCAAAGCCCCCGCAAGCGAGGAAGGGCTTGGAATTTCTAGGGCCTTGCGCGACAGGGCCTGGAATTTCCAGGGCCCCCTCACGCCCGAGGCCTTGCATCTAGGGCGTAAAATTTTCAGTGCCCTCTTGCTCGCTACAGGGTTGGAATTTCCAGTGCTTAATTTGGAAGTTAAGAAATATCAATTGTTTAAAAAAACAATATTAATTATTTATTTCAAAACAATTTTCATTTTAATTTGTTCACAGGTTTCCAAACTAATTTTTTCACAAACTCCAATAAATAAATATATAATGCAAAACACTTTCCAAACTAATTTCAAACCTATAAACTTATTTTTACTAATTTCAATAAAAATCACTTTAAAATATGTTTTGAAATCGAAAACAAAAATTAACATTGAAAGTAGCTCTCAAACACAGCCCAAATTGATGTTGCGATACCAAATCCAAATCAATCCAAATTACACCATATATCCAGGAAATTCTACTTCATTTATAGCAGCAATGTTATAACTAGTTTCATATCACACTATATTGAACGACCCGACCAAAATGACTCAAAATGTTGTTATGCTCCATGCTCCTTGCTACTGATGGCAGAACAATATGACTTTTACAATATATATGCATACAGGTTCACCCTGGCCCTCCAGCACCCAGATCCGGATCAAAAGCCTTTCCACTATGAACCTAAAAATAAGATGATATTTCGATTACACATAAAGAAGTTTAAGAATCAACAATTTGGCAAAAGGGAAAATACAAATTGCTGAGTAATTTATTACCTCATCCCACTTGATGAAGTGAGCATATTCAATGCAATGGGCAGCAGTTCTAGGAGTTTCAGCAAGGGTGCATCAGAATAGGTTTAATGGTTTCTTCTCGAGCATTCTCATTAGAATCATACTCAAAATTTCCAAACAACAATGAGAGAATGTAGATTAGTGCAAGCAGAGTTTAGTTACAGCTAATCATTTTAAGAATGACATGATATGAATCCAGGACGAAAAATTTAACGATGCTGCTACTGAACCAAGGTTCACATAAGCCTTTTGGCATTTCATTTTACAGATAAGTCTATATGGAAGAATCAGACTGTAGTCCCTGAGATGCCAAAACGGGTGTTGCACTTTATTACATAACAAGAAGTTATAAAAAGTAGCAGTGTTTTAGATCCATATCAAGAAAACTACAAGCTACAACATTGATATAGCTCCGAGCCTCAACTGAAGCAAGGCCAAGAACTATAACACTGAAATCACTGCAAAAATTAAGCTCTTAAACTAAACAGTCACCATTAAATAAATTATTTGCAAAAAATAAATTGAAAATCCAAAACGTCACATATAGAACACACATAAACCAAAGGAATTGTTGGAAGTCATTAAGGGACAACAATATACATGGTAAAACATTAAATTAACTGATTTCATAAAAAAGACATCGGAGACATTGCAGATTGCTCATGCTTATAATCGTAGGCAAGGACAAAAAAATGCGAGCTACATTTCATATTTTCTTAAACGATATACTACCAGATTCACCTCTAGATGTTTTCAGTATACAATTTTGGTTTTAAGAAAATTAACGCATACTATTGGTGACCTAAGTACCCCAAAAGCTTTGATCACCAACAATTGAAGCAAATTTAGCAAATATGAGAATTTATCCATTCTATGAGGGCTTCTAAGAATGCATGATAATTTCAACATCCAAGGTGACTTAGAATTATGATATAAGCAAAATTGATGTATTTCAAAAGAGTTCCATCATTTTTCTAAATACCTATGACATGGGTTTCATTCATATATTCAAACTTGAGAGTGAAAACTAAAACTTCTGAGAAATAAATAAACTTCGATTCAGATAAGACAAAAATAAAAGATAGGAAAAAGAAAGATAAAAAACTAACAAAGTACCTGAAGAGGAATTGACGATTGAAATTGCAGATCTCGATTCTATCTATATCGTTTGGGGGACAAGACGAAGAAGATGAAGATGAAAGTGACGCAGATTTAGAGGGAAATTTTTTTGAATAAATTTGGAGAGAGAGAGAGTGTGTATCTTTTTTGCAAGTACGCCACGTTTCAAGCAAAAAAAAATTAGACGCCACGCATGCAAGGTCGGCTAGAAGTCGATTTTGAGTCGGGATATATCATCACTCTCCATTTAAATATACATGCAGATATTAGCGTAGTCTGTACAGAATATGTGATACTAATAAATTAATTTAAGAGCCTAGCTCCGTATGTGGGGTCCAAACACTTAACAGTTGTGTAATTATTTACATTGTCATACAGAAAAGATAAAAGAAGCGCAATACCAAAAGCTGAGTTGTTCATTTGAGCCTCTTCTGTTTGTTTTCAGGTTTTCTTGCAACTCGGCCAAGTCGTCGTTGGTCGTGTTAAAAACAATTACTATTTTTTTCTAAATCGATTCCTTGATTTTTTGTACTTTTATTTCTAAATCGATTCGGCCAAGTTGCTTTCTCTTGGATATATCACTTTTTTTAAAAGAATATTATATATGTAAAGAAGTTAAACAATGTAGAATTTTTAGCACCTGCTCTGTCAAGTGGCATATATCTTGCCAAAGCTAGAAAGCCAGTCTGCATAAAATAAAGTATTTGCAAACAGGGAACCGAAAACCAGGGAATTAAATAAATAAAAGCATTTGGTTTGGTTTCGTACACCGGTTGAGTAGATCTGGTAGAATTTAAAACAAGGTCTGCTTACACACATCAATTTCCACCCAATAGATTATATCTATAACATCACATGAGCTCCATCGATTGGAAAACTGCTGCCTGCGTTACTGCGTTCCGACTGATTAAACTACCTAAACCTCTCAAGACTCGAGAAGCTGCTTAATTAAGTGAGCTAGTTGGAAATAAACGGAATGATATTGAATCTACGTTTTGTTTGTCTTTATTTTTTCCAAGATCAAGATAGGTTTTTTGTGTGTTTTTTATTTATAAATATGGTAACCAAACAGAAACCCCACTATAATATTATATATAAAACTTACAAAAATATCAATCGGAAACCCTAGTATAATATTATATATAATAATATATAACTTACAAAAATATAATTTTCACTCAAGATTTAAGTGGGGATGATAGCTTAGATTAAGATATATAATGACTTGACTGATTAAACTTTTAATGCAAGTTGCCAAAGCAAGTTGGCACCTAATTGGGTCTACCTGAAAGCAGATGTCCGGATGACGTTGCTATCTTCCTTTGGCATCCATGTTTGGCTTTTGGGACTCGGAATGGTGGGTATAATGCTTGGATTCACATAATGTCAAAACCCCATTTGTTTATACATTCTTTGCTTTTCATGGTATTAAATGGGTATCTCCAACTACAAACTTCATTGGAGGGTTAGTCATACGTTCCGAACAGAGACCGGCCTTTCACTTTGGAAAGATTCTAAAGCCACACAAATTACTGTATTCCCTCTCCTCCCATTTACTCAAATCTTCAATTTTGATTCCCTGAGCAAATATTTAAGAAAAAAAATGTGTCAATTATTCAAATAACAGGTCACAACAAACAACTTGGAGACGTTACACGTTAACAGATCGAGACAACTCAATCGGGAATGTCGCGCACTGTAAAACTAATAGTGACCATCCATTCTTATAAGACCTTCATTTATTGAGAATTTAACAGAAATGTCCATATAGACTGATACCACACCACGTGAGTCACCTTGATCTGATCTACTCAGAACATTAATTTGTATGCAATTTCTTGAAGCTAGGCACTATATATCTAATTTGAACTTTACAACACATCTATGATTTTTTCATAGCTATAAATTCGTACCTGTACAGATCATATATATATATATATATATGGGGTCCATGTATAATCTCAATATTATTATCATAGAGATCGACACGCTATTGTTACATCAATTTGGGCATATTATAAAACAGATCATACTGCAACCACAGTCCAACATTAATTAATTAATGTATGGAATTCGTATCCCAAGTTTTTGTTTTACAATAATTGATAAAAACAGTACCCGATCGAGTATTTCCATTTCTCCTGTTGTGATTTTAGTTTCACTGGTGCGCTCCAGCACTAAAATATATTGAATTTCAGTTGTGTTTGAATGCTCATATGCGGGATATCTAGAGCTAGCCTATCATGCAGCCTAATTACCAAAATATACCTTATTTTATTTCCTTTATTAGGATTAATAAGAAATGCAGCCGTCAACATTAACTAACTGATCTAAAAACTAGACCTAGCTGGAATTGAAGACAACAATTCCGCCGTAAGTACAGAAACAACCCCTTCCTAATCAATCTTCTGCAGGCCGGAAGGGGATCTGTCGCACTGAATTGCACTACTGCCGCCAATTAATTATATCAGGTAGCTTAATTAGTGTTTTATTCACTGATATTACAATTACCATTCCATTAATGTAGCATCGCCCCATAACTCTTACCATCCATTTAGGGATAAATTTCAATTTATTAAACAAAAGTAAATCTGTTTGTCTTTGTTGCCTTAACAATTTATTTGTCGCTTTAAGAAGAAGAAGAAGAAACAGGGATCGAAATCAGACCGATAAAAAAATGTCATGAAAATGGGAAAGAGAATCTGACGGCAATTGTTAAAAGTGGGCGTAGAGATGGGGGATATGTTCTGTTTAAACGGAAGCTGACATGGCAAGATGTGAGTGGCCTTCTCAAAGGTCGAAGTCTTGATCCGGATCCCGACATGGAAGCGTGGAAGTCATGGTAGTTCACGTGAAGTTTGCCGAAAGAGAGGAACAAAGGAAGAAAGTCTAACCGGGCCAAGCCAATCAACATTATCAAATTCTTGACCCGCCTCCTTGGATTCCCCCAAACCCTTTGGGGGAAATGCACGCTGACGTGGGAGAATGTTTGGTTGGCCGCACGTAATAATGCCAGTGGACGACTGCCTCGGTCCAATCCACCCTTCATTTCAGGATTAAGTTGACATCGTTCATTATTAGATTTCGTATTAATTTCTTTGTTGTATGAGGCTTAATTTATTTTTATTTTTTAAAAAGGGATTAGAAGCGGATTATTGTGTAGTTTAAAGGTCAAATTATACCTGCAAATGGTTTTAAGGAAAAAAAATGGTGGCCTATGAATCGGATAGCCTTTCTTCAAATTTGCTTCTTATTCAACTTCGGCTGCGTTTGCAACTAAAATTTTTCCCAAAATTTAATCTCTCTCTTAATAAAATACTCCAATATAATCTCTCTCCCATAAAAAAATATAAAAAAAATTATAAAAAATATAAAAATTACCTCTCTCTTCATCTTTTCACTAAACCCAATACCAACACATATTCTCATATCAAAAATATTACAACACGGACACAACCGTATAAAGAATTGCAGATATGTTTTCCCATTTAACAATTTGCCACTGAACAGTGAGACTAATTAAAAGCCAATCTATGTAATATATTCAAAATAGCTTAAGCAGTGGCCAGTATAACAGATAAATAGGAGACAAGGGAGGTAATTTTTATAAATTAATTAACAAAATAACGATTCCTTTGCAGAGAAGGGTCGAAAAGGGAAAGAAAAAAAAAAATCACAGCTAAAATAGCACTTAAATCCTCTCTGGATATTTGCGGAAATAAAAACCGTCATCTCTGGTTACACAGGAATGGTGACAGTTATTTGTAGCTGATGCCTTATGCAGCAGCGTATGTTTTTTCGTGTGTTCTAGAACAGTCTGGAGTATCTCTCTTGACAGTTTGTATACTTCTTTTAGTGGGACGGATTAAGTAATTGATGCCGAGTAAGTAGAAAATAAATAATAATTCTCTAGCTCATCCACAAATTCTAGAAGGCCTTGCAGGCCTGAGAATTTGGCCCTTCCTGAAGCCCATCCAAGACTAGCTTGGTTTTATTAGCCTGTAGCGACAAGGAGATGGCCATAATACTCTTTGGGTCAAGAACGGCCCACTTCTATCTAAAGTATGACGTCTAGTCGTCTACCATATGTGAAAAGGTTTGGGTTTGATCCGTGCATGGCCCAGGTTGGCCCATAATTCTGGGAAACCTATGCTCAGAAAAGGTAATCGCAATCTTGCAGGCCGCCGGCTCACGGCTGTAAGCCTAACATATCTTGGCTGAATCTTGACTTTCCGTCAGGACGTGACGCCCACACGTGCCATTTAAAGGGCACTGGTGTAATTTTGTTTTATTTAAAGATGCGTCCAGGTTGTGATGCATTAGGGGCACGCTGGTTTGGTTAAAAGTCATAGAATTTTAATCTAACTATAAATTTGTACTCTTAACATTATTTTTACACGCATACCAATACAACTTAATATTAATTTTTTTACGCACATCAATATAACTCAATAACTTTTACACGCATGCCAATAAAGCTCAAACATCATATAAATATTCACACTATTCTTAAAATTCTTAAAATTTTCTCAAAACGGACATACTCCTAAGACAATTGGTATTGTCACCAACACAAATAGAATATCTAGTTGGCCAGGGATGAAGTTAGATTTACACATAGGGGAGCTAAATATCAGTTTTACTCTTTTTTTCTAATCAGGTCTCAAGGCCATTTTAAGTGTACTTCAACTAATTATAGGTTCTTCAAATTTTTATTATAATCAAAATAATCAAAATCAAAATATAACAATGTATTCTAAAACTTTTTTTAACAAAATTATAAACTTTAACTTAATTGTAAAAGCCAATTTTTCATTAATTATGTTAACTCAACCGGACGTTTCTTCAATGAAAAAAAGTCATCAATTATTATATCAGCACTAAAATCTTCTGCAGACAGCAATTAAAAGTTTTAATCTTCAGAATAAATGACTCATAAATTATTAATAAAGACACAATACAATGTTAAAATCTAGTAAAAATAGCATAGGTACACACAAATAATAGATCAATAATATTTAATTAGACAATAATAATGAAATGAGTATGTTTTTAGAAAAAAATATAATAATAATTAAATGTAATAACATTTAGAATTCTAACTTTGAAGATGAATTTTTTTGTATGCAAAGAAAAAAGTTTGTTGTATTCCAAAAGTTGAATATGTATTTTTCTATTTTATGTATATGAGGTAAAACAATGAGAAAGAGAAAAAAAAGGTCATTGAGAAAAAATCTAGACAATAAGAGCATAAATAGTGAGAGACATAAGTGATAGTGATAGAAGAGAGAAATTTTAGAAAAAAATAGAGAGGGAAAAGTAGAAAATACACACTCGAGAGTCTAGAGAGAGAGAGAGAAGGTCATTATAGAAAAGAGAGAGGAAAGAATTTTAGAAAAAATGGAGGGAGGAATTGAGGAATTTAAGAAAAAAATAGGAGAGAGAAAAGGAAAAAAACACACTATTAGTATTTTTTGAAAAACAATTATACGGTCCACTTATAAAGTAGTCATTTTCTCTCCCGCGTTATTTCTTCCTCTCAGTTTTATTTTTTCAAAATTTTTGGAGGGTAATTTCAAAGATTACTACCAAATTTGATCTTATATTAAATTTTTTTTTTGCAAAAATTTAAAACTTTACCCATATATATAAAAAAAATTAAAAATTTTGACCCCGGCATAGCTTCGTGCCTAAGTTGGCCGTAAACATATATAGATATATATATTCTTTGAAAGAATCTCTGCGTGTATAAACGAATAATTGATAAAGTTCCAAAACTATATTCTCTTTTGACCCAAACTGTTTTTTCTTCGTATCACTCAGGAAAGACAGAAAATTCAGACTACCAAACATTCTCTATTCCTATAAAATTGTGAACAAATAGAAATGCGGGAGAGAGAACAAATAGGTTTGTCTGTTTTGTAGAGTTGGCTAATTGGCCAGCAGAGCATATTGAGTGTCTACTGTCTCTAGCAATAAAAAGCTCACGAGGTACGAATATTAATGCAGGTAGCTGATCTGTGTTCTTGGAATTGGAAGTTGACAAAAACATTTGGCAGTTGGCACGCAGCAGCAACAGTTAATATAGGAAATGGAGATTTACTGTCCCGTTAATTTAAATTTTATTAGCCTCAAAGAACCAATCAGAGATAGATTGAACAAACATTATTATCCATTAATCTCTGTCGTGAACAGACATTAATATTTGTATGTTATCCCTTGTCGACGTGCGTTTTCAGTTCGCTGACTGAAGGTATTGACAAAGATCAATGTTCAAACTAGAGTTTCTTCCGCCCAAGGACAATTAGCACTTCTTCTTTGGGTTAGTAATTTCTATATTTGGTAGGTGGATATTGTCATGTTTTCTAGCAATTGCTCTATGTTATGATCTTTGATTAACCTAGCAATTTAACCCTTGTAGAGGGTAGTTTTATTGATATATCCTCTCTTTCGAGAGAGAATACTGCATGTGATATTGGTTTCCCGAATCGTAATAAAATGTTCCGATGCTATTAAGAAGAAACAAAAGATGCCAATAATTATATACCGTGACCATAATCTACTGCACACGAGTTTAGGAAAAATTGACAAGCTCTTACACGAAATGAGTTTGTATCGTTAGGCGTAGTACCACATAAATTCTTTGCCGCTGGCTCCGAAAATTACACTAGATCGACATCATGGGTTGTCCTTTTCCTGTCCTGCAGCTCCATTCGAAGCTGGTGTCTGTACGCTCTTGGCTTCCATATGTTATGGGAATTAAGTTCCTTAGTCCGTGCGTTTATTATACAAGATTTGATGCAA
This sequence comes from Myrica gale, assembly GCA_963930655.1. Taxonomy (NCBI): domain Eukaryota; kingdom Viridiplantae; phylum Streptophyta; class Magnoliopsida; order Fagales; family Myricaceae; genus Myrica; species Myrica gale. Next base: position 22,776,521 of record OZ005619.1, on the reverse strand, counting down.
AAAAACAAATGCTCATCACTTTTGGGTGTCTCCAGCACATGGCTAAATTCCTTTTTTTCATGCTTGCACCTTGTTTTTCGTGCATGTCTTAATGGAAGAAACCGAAGACCATGGATGCCACAAAATTCCCTTCTCTCAGAATTCAGAAATTCCAAAACCTGCTTGAAGGCGTTGCTTTTGCTCGTATGTCCTCTAGTCCTTGTATCTGAATTCTAGGAATCCTCCTCAGAATTCTCATGGGGAATTATTAAAGTCCACTCCTTTAACTCATATGGTTTTCCTTATATGCTTCACCAGGATTCTTTCTGTTCTCTTTATTTAATTAGCCGATTCAAAACTTATATTTTTCATACTGATGTGCAAAGAATGGAAAAAAGTGTAGCCAGCTTTCGCTGGTAAGAGACAAAAATGTTTAACTTGAACAGTGAAAGTTTGGCAGCATTGAAACTACCCTACCGAAAAGAACATGGCATGCGGAGAACTGTTGCAAAATTTTGAAAGCTTGATTTTGTACTTGATATCATTGCAAAATAAGAAATCTTACATATAGTTGGTTAGGAGGTCCCAAACAGCCAAAAGTAAAATGCAAGAGGGAGGCCCTGAGCGTAGATAAAAGAGGAAAGCAAAGAGTATGGACCTGTAACAAGGTCGTACCTTCACATGATATCAGCCGCTATATTCGGCTTTCACATCCTCTATATATTCAAGTCTCTCGTGAATATTCAAACTTATCGAAACTGGTCCTCGATTTCTATAGAGGAACTGGACGCGGATAAGAATTTACAAATTTGAAAGGGAGAGAGATAATGAAAGAGAAGCTATTCCAACATCCTAATTGGCTCTGATAATGACTATTCTTTGTCCGTCACCGATCCATGTGAATTGTGGCTGCCATGACTCATTTGAGGGACCCTACCCGATCGATCCCTCTGTCTCTGTGTCTCTCAAGAATGTAGGGAGGCCAATCAAAACCAGGCATGCTAATATAAGTCCTTGTAGATAACCCCACCAAGATGGAGCAATGAGAAATCAGGCAACACACAAGGACTTATAAAACTTTAAACGTAAAAACAATCATATCTACATGAGCAAAGCAGAGCATATAATGATGTATTCATGATAGGATAGTCCGTGAGGGACTGAGTAAGCCAAAGGTTAACTGCCTCCAATCCCCACCCCACCATTACATGACAAAAGCCCAACTCCCGCATCCAGACGACCCCCTGGCCGGCTATTTCACATGCGTCCAAAATCCAACAGAAGCATCCCCACATCCACCTTCTTCCTTTATACCCCACCTCCCTACCCCCCCTCTCTCTCTCTCTCTCTCTCATGCACCTGATTGAGAAGAGGGATAAGACCCTTTTGTAGCCATGAAAAAGGTTGTTGAATCACTGCTTCCATAGCCTCATTGCTTCCTGCATGGCAACTGAAAAGCCTGGGATGTGGCTATAGAAAGGTCTCTTTTGTGCAATTTGACTTCAACCAAGTTTTTTGGGATGGGAGTTTCTCCCTTCGGATCAGTCCCTTTTTCCCCCTTAGAAAGAACAACAAAATCCTCACAGGAAAAGCTGAACTGTCTGTCTATCTTATTTGATTCATTCGCAGAGTTCTCCAAAACTGGACCCGTAAATTTTGCCCCTATTGGATCGTTTCCCAATGGCAAAGGTACCCACTGCTAGTCTGGTCACTTTCTCTCTTTCTGCTACTTTCTGATTTTGAATTCCATTCTCTCTCTCTCAATGATGCAATTCACCAAGGCTCCACCACATCCCTTACATCACATGACTCCCTTTTCCAATCTCACCATGAACAAAAGCCATCTTCGTAGGACTCGGCCATGGCCTGGGTTTCCCACATCAAAGTCCTTAGGGAGTTTCGGTGACGCCAATTGCATGGAGGATCTACTAGTTCACTGTGCCAATGCAATTGAAAGCAATGATGCCACTCTTGCCCAACAAATCCTTTGGGTCTTAAACAACACTGCAACCCCAGACGGGGACTCAAATCAGCGTCTTACATGCGGGTTCCTCCGAGCTCTTATTGCTCGGGCAGCCAGAAGTGGAAGTTGCAAAATGCTGGCAGCCATGGCAAACGCTCATAGCCATCTTGTGATGGATACACACAAGTTCTCAGCCATTGAACTCGCTAGCTTTTTGGACTTAACCCCTTGGCATCGGTTTGGATTCACAGCATCCAACGCAACAATTTTAGAAGCTGTTGAAGGGTACGCGGTCATTCACATCGTTGATTTAAGCTTGACACATTGCATGCAGATCCCTACACTGATTGATGCCATAGCTAATCGTCACGAGGTCCCTCCTCTGGTCAAGCTCACCGTAGCCAGTGCCATAGAAGATGTCCCGCCAAAGCTTGACCTTTCGTATGAGGAATTGGGGTCAAAGTTGGTTAATTTCGCTAGGTCCAAAAATGTCAGGATGGAGTTTCGAGTGAGTCCTTCAAGTTACAAAGACGGGTTTGCCAACTTAATCGAACAACTTCGGGTTCAACATTTAGTATACGTCGAAAGCGGGGAGGCACTAGTTATTAACTGCCACATGATGCTTCATTACATTCCGGAAGAAACCCTTTTAGCAATTCCGTGTACAAACTCAAGCCCTTATCCTTTCGAATATTCGTCCACCACTTCCTCTTTTCGGACAATATTTCTTAAAGCACTTCGGAGCTTAGACCCTACCATCGTTGTTCTAGTAGACGAAGATGCAGATTTGACATCAAACAACGTGCAATGTAGGTTAAGGTCAGCGTTTAATTATCTATGGATACCTTATGATACCATGGATACATTTCTTCCGAGAGGGAGTAAGCAGAGGCAGTGGTATGAAGCCGATATATGCTGGAAGATTGAGAACGTGATAGCATATGAGGGCCTTCAGAGGGTTGAGCGGCTTGAAACTAAAAGCCAATGGGTGCAACGAATGAGAAATGCTGATTTTCGTGGGATTTCTTTTGGAGAGGATGCGATCTCAGAGGTAAAGACCACGCTAGATGAGCATGCAGCTGGTTGGGGATTGAAGAAGGAAGATGAAGATCTCGTGCTTACCTGGAAAGGACATAATGTCGTGTTTGCCACCGCTTGGGTGCCTGCTTGAAGATTTTCTTTTGAACTTATATTTAGTCTTCTTCTTCTTCTTTAATTAGCCTCTAACTCTTCTTGTACCACTATATTTTAGAGTAGATGATTGAGCTTATTGTGAGGAAGGTTTGGTCACGTTACCAATAATTTGATACAGTTTCTTGTAGCTATGTACTGGTAACCTGCAGCAACCTAAAGAAGTCTCCCTAGTTCTTTTGGTGGCCCTTTGATTATGCCTCATTCTTTAGTGTATTGCGGAATCCTTAGACAAGACGGGGTGCATATTGCTCCAAATATTTTGCTTTGAACTATTTGGTGTATCAAATTTTGTGCTTTATTAGGCACTAAGCAGATTATAGTGTATGTGGCAACATTTCTAATTAATCATGCCTGATCAAGTCCAGGACTCCATATGTAGATCGATATTTCATAACACAGCTGGCTCCCTTAGCTAGCGTTGTAAATTAAATACATACCCAAAGGTTGTATTGCTCCTTTTACAGAAATAGCTTAGATCTGATCAATTGTTTGCTACAGTACTTTACTTGGGTTCCTAACGAATCTTTGCTAATTGATATTGCGATAAAAGCCACACATATATGGCGCCCGGGTAGAGCGTTTGTATTGAGGTTCAGTACCTTTTTTTTTTGCCATGGAAAACGCGGGTTCATGGAGCTTTTATTTCAGTTTTTAGCAAGAAATGTGCATTTTTCTGGCTAGCTAGTCGGTTGGCTATATCAAAGTTGCAATTTTCTTCTTTTTAATTATGTTCCTCAGCAAGCGTTTTGAATTTTTGTTTCTTCGGCGAGCCTGTTGGCTTGAATTTCCATTGGAATCGCCCATCCATATCATACCCATGTTAGATTTATCCCGGAGGCGGATATTTGAATGTCTACTCGACATACTGTACAATTCTTAGTTCCCTCGTCATCATGGAATCAGATGCATATATATCTGGTATTTTGCTTGTACAATTGGCCGCTAATGTTCTTATTCTATAGTCGATGTGCTTATATCATATATACCGAACGCCGTCTGTTCTTGTGAAGCAGTCAGGTGGTGGAGGGAGGTGCTATAAAGGGATGTTTGTTTGTTAATATTTGAGAGAATATTCTCAAAAATTTTAAAAAAATTTGGATGTTGAGATTTATTAGAGTTTACGAAAGATTTTCAAGGCGTAAATGTTAAAAATATTGAAGTATCAAATATCACCGAAGAGATTCGAGAGCTACCGAGTATATATGGTTGAATCAAGAGGACGGTGAAAGTGTTAGTGAAGCGGCATTAATCTCAATGAACTCTCGGCTCAATGAACTCTGGGCCCAGGATATAAAGAATATTCCAGTTGACGTGTACGTCAAATGTAGACAACAAACTCTCCAACTGCGAAACATATGGAAAAACACACCCGACAAGAAAGCAACCAATGAAAGAATGTGAGCTTGAAGTTGAAGTCTGGCCATCTCCTACCTTTTCCTGTTACCAATTAATATTATGCTTGGACATTATTAACGCCTTGTAGTTAATCTCATCTCAGTAATCGATCGTGTCTAAATTATAAAGTTCGTTTACATTTTCTTTACCTCACAAGTCAAAACTAAGGCAATAAACTTTGCAAAGCTGATGATGAAAGGAGCTTGTGCCTCTTGTTTGCAGGCCAGCGCTTCTTGGATCGACATCGACTCCTCCTCGTAAACGCATTAATGGCTCTTTTTTGTCTTCGAACTTTGGACAGACGCGAATTATGTATTTAAGACAAGACAAAATGGTAAGAAATATTGCTCCATTTTGTAAGGCACGCATTTTTATAATTACCAAGCACAACCTTGATTATGTACTACCAATAATCATCGTTAAGCTTAAAATGGTAAGAAATAATATTGCTCCATTTTTTAAAAATTAAATTGAAAAGTTCTGCTTGTTTCACTGGTTTCAATCTCTTTTCACGGATCTCTCGAAGAGGAGTTGGAATGGAGTGGTCCACCCCTGATCAACCTACCAACTGAGAGACTCACGACACTACAAGAGATTTTGACTGTTTCGGCGAGCCCGTTAGCGGCCAGGGAAATTTGTCCCCAAAAATACTATCTTGCCACTAATGTCCTTTTTCGTTGTAAAAAAACAAACATGATGATGCCAAAAATTACCACTAGCCGGATTCGATCAGACCTGAGAGAAAATAAAGAGAGGGGGCGGCATCAGATCCAGAGACTCCGATGCCTACGTCAGATCCCAATGAGATTTCAGTATGAGAGGAGCGATTAAAGCTTGAGAGATGAAATTAAGCATGAGACTTCATACTTTAATTAAACATGAGACTTCTCCCAGTATATGAAGAGGAATATTTTTCTATTTATATGTGGAGGGATTAGAGTCCTAAGAGGAGTCCTAATAATGTGAGCCTTATGACTCTTTTAAATAGTTGAGTGAGAAAATATGGAGGGATAAATTCTCATATGCATGGGCCGGGGGCCTTTGGCGCCTGTGGCCTTGGAATAATGGGCTGATGTATTTCAATGGGATGGGCCGGTCATATTATGACCCATCAGTAGTTCCCCACTTTAAACCAAATTAAGTCAGTCGGGGTTTCTTAGTCCAATCATTATTATAAAGAGGGTACCTTTGGTGCTGTCGAACTAGATCAGTCATTTGGCGTGGAGGTGCCCTTGGTGTTGCAGAGTTATACCTGTTCACAGGTCGCCAAGGCCAATTTGCTAATGTAGGGATGTTCGTGGCACATGTGAGTTAGATCAGGATATGTAAAAGAGATATTATCAATAGGATATTGGTCGCTGAGACCAAAGGGTACCTTGTAGCAATGGTAAGTTAGACCAACCGTACGAGGTGCTCCTGTCATGAGGGTGCTCACTAGGGTCGCTGAGACCAAGGGGTGTCCATGACACTGTAACATAAGGGTGCACACAACACTGTAATACAAAGATGCACATAACATTGTAACATGAAGGGTGCACACAACACTGTAACCAGGTGGTGCACAAGGCACTGTAACATAGGGTGCTCAAGGCACTGTAACCAGGTGGTGCGCCAGACACTGTAACATAGGGTGCTCAAGGCACTGTAATTAGGTGGTGCGCCAGGCACAGTGGTTGAGTTAAGACCACTTTGTTGGTGTAGGAGTGTCTGTGGCACAAGTAACATTGGTCGGAGCCGATCAAACCTGAGAGGAAACAAAGAGAATAAGCGACGTCGGATCAGGAGACTCTGATGCTTAAGTCAGATCTCAAAGAGATTTCAGTATGAGAGGAGCGATTAAAGCTTGAGAGATGAAATTAAGCATGAGACTTCAAACTTGAATTAAACATGAGAACTTCTCCTCCTATATGAAGAGGAATACTTACCTATTTATATGTGGAGGGATTAAAGTCCTAATAATGTGGTCTTATGACTCTTTTAAATAGTTGAGCGGAAAAATGTAGAAGGATAAATTCTCATATCCACAGGCTGAGGGTCTTGGGCGTCTGTGGCCTTAGACGGATGAGCTAATGTATTTCAATAGGCTGGACCGGTCATATTATGACCCATCAAAACAAACCAACTACATGTCCAAATTCAGTCGCCGCTGTTTCCATCAACTCTCAGCTTCTTCTTGAATGACGAACCTTTGTTGATATTGCAAGATGGTCGCAAATTACATCTCATTACCTGCAATTAAAAATCCTTCGTTGATGGCACCTATCGAATTGAATATAAACATCTTAGCAAAAAAAAAAAGAATTGAATATTAAACAACGACGACCCTCTGCGGGTTTGACTGGTTTATATGAGGCTCTTTTTTCCGAAAGCAGAAAATTGTTGGCGGGCGCCGAGCCTTGTGTGCGGGTGTACATGTGACTTCAACGCGCTGTAACATGAATGCTTCACTGCTCACTTGTATTGGCGGAAGCAGAAAATTGTTGGCGGGCGCCGAGCCTTATACAATGGACATGCTTGAGGCCCGAATTATTTACCCAATTACTTGGGTTAATATTAAAAAATTAAAAAATAATATTTATTTTTATTAAATTATTATTTTTATTACTATAATATTTATTTAAATCTTTTCTCATTTTTCAGCCACTCCTATAAAATACTTTTACAAACCACAATATTTCACAGACCCATACCCAAAATTTCAACACTCAAACTACCCCGACATATATGTTTGATCATTGGCGCACCGCAAAAACAAAGGAAGCTCCTTCACTGCTCACTTGTAAAACGCACGTGCCCTTTGACCTGGAAGCTTCTGAAGAAAAGCTGCCGTCTTGCCCACTAGCCCTAATCTCTGAATTTCTCCCCCCTCGAAAAGTGACCTAATGGGGAAGTGATCGAAGAATTGCGGTGGGTAAAGTGACGCTCTGAAGAAAATTCAATCGCGCAGTTTGTAATTTCAGGTACTTTATTTTTTTTATTGGTTTCATTCGAGTATATTGCGTTATTGGGTTTTTCTGTTCTTCTCCCTGATTAAATTCGGAAGCGTGTCGTATTTTGACTTCCGAATTTCAGAGCTTAAATTTGTAGAGAAGTTACTGTTTTGAGTTATGTTCATTTTCTACGTCATTGATATGGATCAGTGAAAACACTGTGCGTGATGTTTTTACTGTAGTTGCCCTTAAAATTCAGTCCTCAATTTAGAGAATTTGAACGTAAATGGTTAACGTCGAGTTGGATGTTGCTTTTTGTGGTTAGTTTAAGCCAGCAGGCGCTGTTGACTTTCTTCACTGAAATTTAGTTGCCAACGAAGACAATTGAAATTAGGGATTAGATTTTGAAGTGGTATGTAGAATGATCTCGATTTTGAATTTGCAGGGCTTTCCTTATGGGGCAGAAACTTTGATTTTGGTGATAGTGAGGAGTTTGGAAACCAAAATGCCGGCTCGTCAGCATTGTTCTCGAATAAATACTTTAGAGCTAAAGAGCCAGGTTGAAAGGGAGCTGGGCCGCTCAAAAGCCGAGGAGTATTTTGATCTTCTCAAAAGATTTTTAAGTCTTAAGATTACCAAATCTGACTTCGATAAACTCTGCCTTGACAAACTTGGGAGAGAAAATCTTCCTCTTCATAATCATCTTATCAAATCAATTATCAGCAATGCATACCTCTCAAAGACTCCCCCATCAAACGATCACAAAGTAGATGGTTCTTTCGGTGTCAAAGTAGCAAATGGGTATCAAAGAACTGGTATTCAGTCGCTATGCAGAGATATTCCACAATCCCCTCGAAGGGGGAGGACCCCAAGTGTTCGTGATCGCAAGTTCAGGGACAGCCCGTGTCCTCTTGGGCCTCATGGGAAGAACAATAGTCTTGCTTGTGAAGACTCAATCCCCAAAATTCAAGAACAGCAAAGTGCTACAGAGCTGCTTTCTTTGAGTAGTAGACCTAATGGCTCTGAGGAAGATGGGGAAGAGGTTGATCAGGCTGCTGGAAGCCCAAGTATTTATAGTAGGAGCCCTGTTAGAGCTCCTCTTGGCATCCCGGTGAATACCAAAGGGCCAAGGAAAGTGTTATACAATGGATCAGCATCGTCGTTTTTCAGTGGTACTTGTCAGAGCAGTACTGAACTGCCTGAGACCAGTTCTTTAAGGAACAGATTGGAACACAAGTTGGAGATGGAGGGAATAAAAGTCTCAGTGGATTGTGCCAACTTGTTGAACAGCGGTCTTGATGTCTATCTGAAGAGATTGATAAAGCCTTGTTTGGATCTTGCTGGTTCAAGGTCCATACACAAACACATAGACCAAAGACATAGTTGTGCCATACCTGGTATGAAGGGTACGTTCCCTTTCAGACATGTACAAAGCGGAAGTGAGCCCATTCTCGCATCCACGTCAGACTTTCAGGTTGCAATGGAGATGGATCCCGAGATACTTGGGCCAGATTGGCCGATAGAACTCGAGAAGGTTTCCTTGCGTGCATCAGAAGACTGAACTGAAACTGATTAGTTCCTGATTTAGGTAAAGCAATAAGTTTGGGGTTCATTTCAGCTTGATGATGAGTTATCTCAAAACAATTGTAAAATCTAGTCTAACAGTGATATTGACCTTGCCAATTTTATAAGCACTGCTGATGCACATTAATAAAGATGCTGTAAGTTTTAGATGAGAGCCTTTAGCTTGTATATAGGTTTCAGTGCTAATTTTTTTTGGGTGGGACACATGACAATATGACATGGTACAAGTATAAACGTATCCACACCTGTAAGAATCTTGCTATATTGAATAGCTCAGTGGGTTTCTTTGATTAATCTCACTGTGTTTTTGGTTCATTCGATTATACTTTTTGTCTGCTCATCAAAATTATCGTTTAAATTTTTAGGCCCACTGTTGTGAGTTTCCTTGTCCCATGAGATCCAGTAGATTGCTCTTTGGGACAATTGTTGTACTGACTGATTTAGTGTTAAAGCTCTCTCTCTCTCTCTCTCTCTCTCTCTCTCATGGTGCTCATAGATACAACGCATACATTGAGCAGTTATTTTGAAGAAGTTGAGGATGAAGGTTTACATTCATAAACTTGATGCTCAGGGACATAATTATGCAGAAGATGGTTGTTTTACAGTCTTGTGTGATGAACGTCAGAAGGTAAAACATATATTCTGCATGATGGCACAGTTTCTAGCACTGAGTTCTATATCACAGACTCGGTGGTGTTAATGTGCTCTTCCATGTTTCAGTCTGCATGATTCAGCAGTTGAATCCATGTCACTTTTGTCCTATTTTGTTTGTGGTTTAAAATCTCCGCACTCTATTGGTTTAATTTTGTTGATCTTTTGGACTGATGCAAGAATATATCGGCTAACTGTCATATATACTGAGAATGGAAATCGTTCTGTGTGGTCTTACCATCAATATGCAATATTGTAAAACCCAGTGACACTACTCTTAAATATGTACCTTATCTAACAGAAACTACTTAATCTAAGACAGAACTGCAAGAAACATTGCTGCACATCATCTGTCTGAGACTTCAGGAAGTACTGCTAGCTATCATATGAGAGAGAACCAGACGCAGGTACACATCTCTCTTTGGTGTTGGTAGGTTGGAGATTAAATTATGAACCCATGGACCAAATGGAAGCCACTTCAAGGAAACTGCAAGTACCATGGCAAGTAGATGTGGGTAGTGAGCCATTATATTGAACTTCCAAAATTATTTGCTTTGTATTTGTCACTTTCCAAACTAAATGAACATCAAGTACTCTTCGTAGGTTGATTTCACTGGGAAAGTGATCATACTCTATGAATGGAAATATTTTACTGTTCACACTGCATATTAGTCCAAGCATAGGTGATCTAAAAATGTATACAACAGTTTCTAATTCTAGCGAGCTTGTTTTGCCCTTTGTAAATTACTAAGGACTTAGACGTATCGATAACAGTAAGTATTTACTCCAAGACATGACTGGAAGGAATTTTGCTCCACATCATCCACTGAAACTGGGGATAAGACTGAAATGTGACCTCAATGTTCGTCACAAGGTATTGTAAAAGAGAAACCGTGCTCATAATTTGGTATCCATGTGTGTCTTCTCTGTCTTCTTTGCTAGCAGGTTGGTGATTTTGATGATGAACCTGCGGACCAACGGGTAGCCACTGGTACACTGCAAGAGGTTGCCACTGGAAGGAAACTAGACGTGGTTATGAGCCATTTTGATTTAACCATTGAAATGAATTTCTTTCACCATTTGCTGAGCTGAAGACGCTGCATTTGTTTTTCTTTTACACTGTTAAAATGAGTCAGCAGGTTCAGGTGCAAGGATAGCTTGAGAGCTCTATAGATGTTTTCGTGGTTGGTCCACCATTGAATTGAAGACTTTTCATAAGCTTTGGATAGCGATGTTCTTGGTCTGCAAAATGCTAAATCCTCCTCAGCATGGATTGTGGAGTAATGTGCTTCCCATGAAGGCGCTCATATTACCCAAAACCTTATTATTTATCTACCTTTTAATGTCGGTTCATCCAAATGGCTTCTGTACATTTCTCTTTGAAGTATCCATGGGCAACTTCATCCGCTGTGCAAGGTTCTCTGACAGCGATTTAGTTTTCCACATTTTCTTGGAAGCGTTCAATATAGAACGTTTTTTTAAGACTCTTAAAGCTGGTATCCTTCTCTTACCAGTGGTCTGCCCCTTTTTAATTTCCTTTGAATTTAGAACATCTTTGCTTGTTTTTCTTTTCTTGCTTCGTGAATGATTTTGTTTAATTCAAGTTAAATATATATATATATAAAAGTTAATTAGCTCCGTGAAATGAAAGGGAGAAAATAAACAAATGGAGAAGCCTACCAACACTATATTCATCAGTTCTACAGTCCCTCGTCCCCTTATTGTCTTCCCCCCAATGTAAAGTGGCATGAAATACGGCTTCGAATTTATGTACAACCACTTTAACTCTTTTTAGATCCGTAGCTGATTTTATTGTTATTTTGTACTTATGGTTTCTAAGGCTATGAAAGCATTATTCAGAAGAAAAAGTAGAATCTCTCTCTTGATTTCTACTTGTTTTATTGTCTTTTGATTTACTAATTTAATTTTGTGTGGTCCGCCTGTGACTCTCTTTGCAGTCTGGTGGTTTGCTTCTTCCATGTCCGCCACGAATAATTGCAGATGTAATCCATTGTCCAGAACCATCCTATTGACTTTTACACTTCGAGTCGTTTTCTTCTTGGAATTCAATGCAGCAAAACCTTGTCCTTTAAGTTGTGATGGAGAGAGAGTTCACGGGATTCCAGTCGATTATCAGGTCAAACTCCGCTTCGGTAAGAATTGTGTCATCGAGCGACATGTACAACACATCCCCCCCCCCCCCCCCTCCCTAAAATGTCTGGCTTCCAAAAATCGGATATTGACTTTTCGTGCACTATGGTCAAACAGGTTCGGGAGGGGAAAGCAAAATTTTAATGCTCGAAGACTAATTTGGCGTCTTGCAACGTCCAGCTATTGACAACGAACTGATGAGAGGGAGTGACATCGATTGGTCATGAAGCACAGCGGGCGCAGGAGGTGACTGATAGGCGCCTGCAAGTAACAAGGGTTAATTTTTTCAATGAAAGCCAACAAAGCTAGTAAACTCATATTAAACAGACACAGCTGACAAACTTAATGTAAAGGGGGATGGTTTATTATAGGGAAACTAAACAATGTCTCGATGGTTTCTCAAAAAACAACCAACAACGCCTCAACAATAAAATTTCTGCTATGATGTTTATATATATATAATAATAGTAAATTCTACAGCTTAACCATTCTTAATAGCATAAAAGTCTGAATATTTCAAAAATCTAAATTATCAAGATATCAATATCCTTCTCTTTAATTTAACTTTAAAAAAAAAACAGATCTTACCAAATCTAATTCATATCAATTAGAAAATGGAACGTAACAATGACATGTGATGTTTGTCTTGTAGTTTCCTCGTGTATTGATACCACATGTTGCTGCACGAGTTCCACGTCTTATTTATTGGAACATTATTTTTCTTAACGTACAACGTCTTGTTAAGTGTGCAACATTTGGCCACGTCATAAACTAATTCGACAGATGTGGAATCGTGGATACAACAAGTGAACCAGACATTGCCAAGTCACATTGCAGATGGGAAGCGTCGAGCGGCAGGGTGTCATGACGAGGTTTAGTTGAGAAGAGTTCAGTTTATCGTTCGTTAGCTGACATAAATGTTTGATAAATACCTCTTTGCACCTCGCTGCCTACACATATTATAACTAAACAGGAATATAATCAAAGATAACGACAGATGAAGCCTGTTGGAAAATCAAAACCACGTGCTAATGTCTTTACGACAACAACAAGTGCTCCAAATTTATCAATTAGCTTATCTGGGGCAGTCATGCACCAAAAATCGAAGATTAATATTCCACTTTTTTAAACTTAATTCATTACATTATTCAATCCCCCCCCCCCCACGATGCATTATTAAACCTACAGACTCAAAATAATTCTGCTCCTTTTATTTCCTTCGAAAATAATCTACAAGCCTCCAATTTTTGGATTTTCTGCGTGTAGTTTTCTCAATTAAAAGCAGCACAATCAGTACGAATATTCCCATTCTTCCCTGTCTTGACTCCTACTCGACCCAGTTTGGTGATGGCAGTGACGAACGCGCTTTCAAACACCGAGGAGCTACTTGCCCAACTATTCACAGTGGGCCTAGACCTTGTGTCCGTGAAGAGGACCTGGTCCGAGGTGAATAGCCCCTTGCCTTGTTGAAGATTCTTGTAGTATACGTTATCAAAGGTCTTGGGTGTGTTTGGGTCCATGTTGATGGCGATATTGGGGTCAACAACCTTGGGGCACATCGATCGTAGCTGGTCCGCATAGTCCTTGTTCAAAGTGGGGTCCACCGTATTCGGACCGCTGAAATTGTATATCCGGTTCGCAAATCTGCTACAGTGGGAGAATCCAACGGTGTGTGCAGCTGCACCATATTAAACATGACACGTTATTATTATTTTTTATCACCACCACAGTTATTTATAACATTGCATCTTATCCAATCGGCCAAATTAGCAACAAAAATGAATGTTCAGATTTATAAATATATAATATATCTTTTCTTATATCATTATTTGAAAGGGAATAATTATATACATGATTTTTTTAAGGAAAAGAAGACAGTACTTCCGAAATATTATTAACTAATCCTCATTACTTATACATGATTAATCAGTTAAATATTATGTCTCCCAAGGCATAAAAAACATGGAGTTTATTTTTATCAATTTTATTCAATTTTCACTCATTGTTTTTTATCATTTCCCCTCATTTTTTATTCCAATTTTTCAATTTTTTTTATATAGTTAGCCAATTAGAACCTCGCAATTTCAATAAACTCCAAAAATAAGAGAACAGAAGTGCCCCGGCCCCCGTCAGATGCGACCCTCTGACCAAATAATTGGGGTGTGTTAGGCACGCGCGTTACCTGAGAGAGCAATCATATCCGTCTGCGAGAGTCCATTAGCAGCAAACAGGGAATTGAGCTGGTTCAAATTGAAGGCTGGCTGAGGTAGCTTCCCATTCACGCTTTCAGCTTTTGAGCTCAGGCCGTCCAGTCTTCCCAACTCCACAGCATATGAAGGCCCACCCGACTGCCTCGTCAATATCAATACCATTCTAATTATTATTTAGAATAGAATAAGAAACAGCGAACTTGAAACCCATTCCGCAACAGTACTAACGTAGGTGGACCAAATCGAAGTTGCTTATACGGTGATATAGGTTGAACTATGGTCAAGAAAAATGCTGTGAATGGTGAACTCACCAGTGCAATGACATCGCGCGTTGCCATGGCGAGAATATCAGCGCACGAGACCTTGTTTTTGCAGCTTGGGACAGCATCAACCGCCGCTTTGGCTTTGATCACGGTGTCGAACCCATCTCCTGCTAATGACAGATTATCAGGGTTATCCTTCTCCGCCTTGTTGCTGCCAGTGGATTGTATAATTACCGAGGCATCGCAACCCTGGACAAAAGCAACACAAATTAACATTAATCATAACAGTAAATTCAGCAGATTGACTGATGGGTCGTTCGGTTCTGCATAACGTAGAACCTTAATTGTGTTTTCGTGCCATTGTACGGATTTTACCTGGACAAAGCAATCGTGGAAAAAGAGACGGATGGTCGCAGGAACTGTGACAAAAGTTTGTTTAAATTTCTTTTGAACCGCATCTCTGACGATGTTTTCGACGTTTGGGCAGACGTTAGCATAGTGATTTTGTTTTAGTTGCGCGGATGCTGTGTAAGGGTAGAAGCACAAACCAAGGGAAAGTGAGCACAGAGCTATGACAATGAGCCGAGCACCCATTTGACCGACCAAACTCCGAAGCTTAACTTTGTAATATGGGGGAAGAAAAGGAACAGAGATTTCTATATAACTCCTATGGAAGCCTTTGACAATATTGGTTGGAGTGAAAGGATGTATTTATAGACAGGAGAAGTGGAAGAGGGATCACATGCAGGCAGTGGAATTAGATTCGTCTCTACATTGAATAAACTTTTGTTACTATTATTACGATTATCATTAAAGCGGCGAGTTTGATCGAGACATTGATTTTGGGTCTGCTTTGCCGGCCGCCTCGAAATGTCTTATCCATAAGTATGACTACGTAGTCAAAATATTCGAGTTAAAACTATGAGGTTGAAAATCCAAAATGAAAACGTGGTCTTCACTCTTCAGGCCGATAAAGAAGAGAGAGAGAGAAAGGTGGGTGGCTAAAGACCTAAAGTGATCAACTAACACGAACATTGCATGCACTTTACGACTGCTCTCTGGCCTCCACGGGGACTTCCCAACTCTAGAAAGCATGGATAGCAGCCATGTTCTTTTTTGGTTCGCTAGAATCATACGACGTACCGACCCTGTTTATATCTTGTTTTATGGTTCCAACCATGCTTATGCGTGTTTAATAATATTTATGGTTCCAAAAGCATCCTTACGGTGTTTCATATACGGGTCCAACCATGCTTATGACTGTCGGTACCATGGTATAGTACCGACAGTCAAAACGAATATACATCCATTAAATAAGTGTGTCTAGGGGCGAAGCTACTGGGGGCGGGAAGGGCCAATTTTCTTTTTCATTTTCCCCCCTACTCAGACGGGAGCCAATTGTTTCTAAAAGAATAATTCCCTTTGTTTATTATTATTATTATTTTGTTTATAATCACAGGAATCATCGTTGTATGACTATGACTCGTCAGCCAACTTATGGATTTTTCTGAATTCGTTGTCCTATTCCCCACCTTGTTCCTAGAAATGAGAAAGGCACATTTATAGATAAGGTTTCATAATTGAATTATTTTTTTCATCATTTGTATGAAACGCAAAAGCTAGAAGAAGAAACATGTGGGCTCTACCACGTGCAAGATTCTAGATAGTGAGAAAAGGTTGATGGCCCAGTATTGTTTATTGAGAATTAAACAGCGAGATGTATTGGTGAGAGAGAAAAAAAAGTACGTACGTACTTTTATCATAATTTTGTTTTATCACTGCCAAAATGAGGGTAATTAAGGGTGTGTTTATTTTATAAATTTTTATAGTTAGGTATTGGGTTTAGTAAAAAAGTGAAGAGAGATAATTTTTTATATTTTTTATAGTGAAAAGTAATTATTTTGATGGTGGAGAAATAGATTATATTGTAATATTTTATTGTGTTAAAATTTAAAGAATGTAAAATTTTATAACACAAACGCAATCTCAAGAAGTTTTAAAAGAAAGCGTCCATGTGGCACAAATCATAATATATTCATTGTCTACACGATTCCCAAATTAACTTACTTAGCCATTCTACTAGTCGGAGGCAGCGTTTGCCTATTTAGATTTTCCTTCCAAAAGACCTCGTCGGTAGTATTAAGGTCGGGAGATGGATTTTTTTTTTCCTCCTTCGAAATAGACGTGCAATTCGTTGTGATGGACCATTAAATACTCGGTCCGACCAGGCCACTTAGGCTCAGGTTCACTAACTAGTTGGTCAGTCCCGACTATCCGACCTCACATAGAAGACTGTCATCCGATCTTACATAGAAGTCTAGATACCCAAGTACTCCTCATGACAATTCGAATGGTCAGGGGCACTCTCCTAATGCAACTATACTACTAGTCTTCTAATAGGACTACGACTCCGGTGCAGGTATAAAAATTCAGATATTCTCCTCATTAGACCTACGTTTAATTATATTCTTAAAATACTTATTACCTTTCCAAAGATCTAATTTGGTTGTCGAAATTTCTGAACTCGAGGTCACCCCTCCATGATTCTTATAGAAGTAATTACTTAACTTTCTAGGAATGTGATGATTCTTTACCACATCACATTGAATAATCAAAATGGAGCTCAACACTTTGCATAGAGGTAATTCTTTTGCAATGATTAAGAGTTACGCTAGATCTAGATAAAAAAAAATCGTAAATAAAAGTAACACTGCATGAATAAGAAGACAGTCGACAGTTATCCTTTTTTTTTTTCTTTATTGGCGTCGACAGTAATCTTTTTTTCTAAAGTTATCGCGGAAAACGTTAGTGGGTAATGATGGGCTGAAAATCTTTGCTCTGGCTGTCTGGCAAGTGGCTACGCACACTTAAAAAAGAGTGACAAGAAAAGGCTATATTCGGATTGATTTTGAACACGTTTTTGTTACCACGATTAAGAAATTTTTTTGAGATATATATTTTTTAAGTGTTTTATAAAAATAGTGAGTTCATAAAAACGATGTTTGGAAAGAAAAAATTATTCTCTTAAAAATTGTAAGAATAAAAAAATGTTTGAAAATAAGATTTGTGTGAAATGAGTTTTTATAGGTTTTTATGTTGTTTTTTTTATAGAAATTAAAGCTAGTAATTAAATATAAATTTTTTTTACAAATTAAATATTTTTTAATAAAAAATCATATTTAAATTAAAAAATATATTTTAAAAATATTTTCAATACCATCAACCAAACATTGCCATCTTGAAACAAAAACAGTGTGATTAACGACTCCTTGGTGGGGTATACCTATTCACAAAACGCCAACGTTCTTAATTAGTAAGACTTGTCAAGTCTCATGCACGCAACTAATAAAGTCCTTTCGCAGACAGAGTATCACCAATCGTGTGAGCTGTGACATCTCAACAGAAATGCAAAAAAATTAAGGTCATGTTTCATACCTCAACATTCTGTGGTATCAAAATTTCGGACTAAGTTAAAATATATTCTAAAATTTTTAATATCTAGATATATACACTCTAAATTTTTTACAAATTTCAATATTTAAAAAAATATTCTTTAAAATTTCCACAAACAAATATCCCCAAATGTCATATCATTGAAACCGATCGAGATCTTGATTTGCAGAAATGGTCACCAGCATGATCTTCCCATTTGTTTGTTTTCTTTCTAAACATTCGTGGCGATGGTTTTCTCAATTGAAAATAGCACAATCATGACGAATATTCCCATTCGTCCTATTCTTCACTCCGACCCGGCCCAACCTGGTAATTGCAGTGACAAAGGCTTTGTAGAAAAGGCCGTCGAATTTCTGGTCCTGGACCATTTATTAACAAATGGACTGGACCTTGGGTCTGTAAAGAGGACCGTGTCCTGGGTGAAGAGGCACATCCCTAGCTGAGGATTGTTGAAGTACATATTATCGAACTTCCGGGGCGTGTATGGGTCCATTTCGACGTCTGGCCTGGGGTCCACATCCTTCGGGCACGCCGATTCAAGTCGGATCCATCGGATTTTTTTTTTGTTAAACAGCTAATTTTATATATGGAAAAAAATACAAAAACAAAAATTACAAGCTAAAAAAATAAAGATAAGAACTCAAAAGGGGTGTTACAAGCGACAGCGGAGGAGCCAACAGTGAAGTGCCTATTAAAGAGGACACAAGGTCCTCAGATGTGACAGGGTTCCAATTGGGAAGAGTGAACAGACCAATTCAATGGCATATCGGGTGCTGGGTGGCCACTGCAGTATATCAGCGCATGAGACCTTGTTCTCGCATCTTGGGACTGCATCAACAGCCGCCTTGACTTCATGTATAACGGTGTCAAATCCATCTCCCTTCTAGCGACATATTGTCAAAATGGTCCTTTCCTGTCGTGTATATTTCCAGTGGAGGAGGCTATGATCACTGTGGCATCACAACCATGTTCTATGAAACCAACAATGTGTTCTTATTATTGTGCTAAGTATTATTGTGTTGAACATATTTAACGACGATTAAAATTAAAATCTTTAAAATTTAAGGGTTTAGATTGCACCATATCAATTAAAATGTTTTGAATATTTTAAATGATATGTTTAACTACAGTAGTCGGATCTCTAGCTTTTAATCTCAATACAATAGTTTTTAATATAATAACTGAACTCGCGTCACAATTTGGTTGACAAATTGGTCAAATACTCCATAGGAATTTTTGTTCTCATATGGCACAGTAATATATACCTCGACAAAGCAATCGTGGAAGAAGAGACGGATGGTTGCAGGAGCTATTAAAAAGGGTTTGTTGAGATTTATTTTTGACAGCCTCCGAGGACCGTAACAATGCTTTCGACGTCCGGATCAAAGGGTTGAAGTTTCTATTGGAAGGAATATTGGTGCAGATCAGATCTATCCAGATTGGATTGAATTATGTGAGAGAGCAATGCATTTAACAATTGCTAAGGAAAATGACAGAAGTGCTTGTGGACCTCGTGGATGAATGATCCAGTTGAGATTTGAAATCTTTTGTACAACCAAGAGCTAGGGTTTATTTTATAGTTTATACTATATGCGAAAGTGATGTTGATGTTGGCTTATTAGTTATTAGTTATTAGCTAGCATATGGAGAAGCAACCAGTCTGCCAGTCAAACTTTACTTGAAACGCAATTTCCGGGATAAGGTTTTGGGAGCATTATGCGTGGGGTTAGTATTTGAATCCTGCTTGTTTGTACCGGCATTGAGACACCGATTTCCGATGTGACGATCCGAATAGATAGAA
Organism: Myrica gale; assembly: GCA_963930655.1. NCBI lineage: Eukaryota > Viridiplantae > Streptophyta > Magnoliopsida > Fagales > Myricaceae > Myrica > Myrica gale. The sequence goes on along the minus strand of OZ005619.1, from coordinate 22,756,947 downwards.
CTTAGAAGACCGCAGCTGCTAAGCTTTGGATGGCTTTGTTCACGATTTATCCAAAATGGATGAGAATGGAACGCTGAACGCGCGTGGGATTAGTGTTCAAAATATAATCTACAGAAGGAAATAAATGGAGCTTATCATCTTTCTATCAGGTAGATCTTAAACAATGATTGGAGGTAATGCTCTGCAAAATTATGCATCAATAAAATGAATCATACTTTCCTTAATCAATAAAACCTGGCAACTCACACACGCAATTGATAAAAAAAAATATTTACCAACATTTCACCAATTATTTGAAACTACAATTGAATACATTATAAATGAAATAGATAACAAATACAGAACTTAATTTCCAGAATTGCTTGCCAGAATGATAAGCTTCCTCTCAACCTCGTTATTTATATATTTCTACTTGAATTTTTGCGATATGGCTTCTCAATTGAAAACAGCACAATCATGACGAATATTCCCGTTCGTGCTATTCTTTACTCCGACCCGGCCCAGCCTGGTTATTGCATTGACAAAGGTTTTCTGGAAGTCAGTCGCATTTCTTGCCCATCTGTTCACAGTGGGCTTGGATCTGGTGTCTGTGAAGAGGACTTGATCCGAGGTGAATAGCCCCATCCCTTGCAGAAGATTCTTGAAGTACATATTATCAAACTTCTGGGGCGTGTTTGGGTCCATTTCGATGGCCACCCGGGGATCCACATCCTGCGGGCACTCTGATTCGAGCTGGGTTGCATACGTCTTGTTTAGCGTTGGGTCCACTGGATTTTGCTTGCTGAAGTTGTATATCCGGTCCGAAAATCTGCTGCAGTGAGAGAATCCAACCGTGTGGGCCGCTGCAAAACGCAATAAGCACTCAATGAAGTTTGTGGTCCGAGTGTTTAAATCGTGCTTAAATCGAGTTCCGTCAACTGGGGCTCACCCAATCCTTTCTTGGGGGCTAGATAGAAACACCATTATACGTCCATACCTGAAAGAGCAATCATGTCCCTTTGGGAGAGCCCATTAGACGCAAAAAGGGAAGTGAGCTGATCCAAATTGAAGGTTGGCGAAGGCAGCTTCCCGTTTACACTTGCAGCTGTGGAAATTAGACCATCCATTCTTCCCAATTCTACCGCATATGAAGGCCCACCAGACTGCATCATGTATCACCACAACTATTACTACATGATTCAGATTAACAACTAAGCATATGGCCAAGAAGAATATTGTGCTGTAGTTAACCATGAACAAACCAGTGCAATGACATCTCGGGTCGCCATAGCGAGTATATCTGCGCACGAGACCTTATTCTTGCACTGGGAGTTTGCATCAACAGCGGCCTTGGCTTTGATCACGGTGTCAAATCCATCTCCCGCCAGCGAGAGATTGTCAGGATTGTCCTTCTCTGCCTGGTTATTTGCCGTGGATGCTATTATCACCGACGCATCACAACCCTATGGAAGAACAGACACAATTAATGTCTGATTTAACACCCAAGTAACATGCATGATTTTCAACCAAATTGGTCAAAAGGCGCGGTTGATTTAAATTGACACAGATAGATATCGCACTTCTTATTTGGAATTGTAATATTACCTGGACAAAGCAATCGTGGAAGAACAGACGGATAGTTGCAGGAACCGTGACAAAAGTTTGGTTAAATTTCTTCTGGACGGCATCTCTCACAATATTTTCGACATTCGGGCAGATTTTGGCATAGTAATTTTGTCGGAGTGCGGCTGATGTTGTATAAGGGAAGAGGCCGCACAAACTGAGGCAAAGTGACAACACGACGATACGATCAAACCAACCCATTTGAAGAAAGCTGAAGTTTCAACGCGTGTACGTAGGAGGCAATGGTGCAGCTAGAGATAAAATGTGCAAGTACGTTTGGGCGAAATGATGCAGAGATTTATACAGTCGAGGTCGCTGGTCTATAGCCAGTTGGATGGGAATCTTTTGAACAATCAAGATGGTTTAACTTGTATATATATACTAAACTCGTGATTTTTTAAAGTGTCGTAGATGTATGTGGCTCAGCTAATGCCTGCTCTCCTGGTTAACTTGTCCAAATAATCGCTTTCATAAATATGGCTCCTTAACCCTCGGACTAATTCCAAAGTCTATGATGCATAGAAATAATTGCAAATTCTATTCTTCAAACAAACGATGTTGTTCTTTTTTATTTGCTACGAACATACATATCGTTCTCACCCAGCTCAGATAGTTTTGTTTCTTTAATGAGAGTCACGATCTTGCTTTTTTAGGAATATATGACAACTGTATACAAGTATGTATGTAGGTGTTGCATATTAAACTGACGTAATTTATATATAAAAGAGGAGTACTCTTGCTTAGCACGCGGAAGTGAATATATATAATTCTCCTGCCCATATTTAGATTGAGCCTGCACCTTCTCAATGTAACAAAAATAGTCCATCAATTTCCATGTTCATTGATTGTTCGGTTTTCTTAGGCCATAACATAGTGGCGTAACAGTTAGTAATTAATACCGTATCAATATAAAACTCTTTTAAGTTTGAAAGCTGACGTTTTACTGCACGTTCTTTTCAGATTAAATATTATACATGTTAGAGGATAAATGATTCTACAGAACAGATATGGAGTTGGTAGCACGATTTAAAAAAGAAGAAAAAAAAAGTAAGAGGAGAGAGGACGGCTATGGATAATGGATATTTGACTTGAAACATGCAGGAGCTGTAATGCTGTATGATCATTCGTAGATCGAGAATATTGCCATGCAATAATTGTAATTTGTAACACACACTAATGCGTAATAATTGTATTCTGATTGAAAGAATAAATTTGCATTCCTTCAAGCATATCATGTTCGTCGGAGGTTTATGCAAACAGTTAATAAACAGTTCCACAGAGAATTGTCTTCTCCCCAATATGTAAACATTCTATAGTTAAATCATAATAATTACAACGTACGCGTTATAGAAAGCCTGTAGATTAATTTAAGTTAAATCCATAAGTTGGTCTTCTCAAAAGCTTGATTTAAGTTCAAAATATAATATTATAACCAAGATGAGAATAGTAGTAATATATTGCTGAAGAGAATGTACAGGTGTTCTTTCTATGGGAGAGAGAAAGGAAGAAGGATTCTGACGGAGGAATTATAAATCCTCACAATGCGCGGAGCACATGATAGAGGGCGTATTCCTAGGACAACCATAACATATATATATATATACACACACCAGGGTGTATATATATATACCAGCTAGTACTTGGGCTTGTATTTTAGTACTACTCAGTTAAGCCGATATACTTATAAAGCTCTTCATATAGGTCGAATTTCAAATCTCCACATTTAAATTAGAGGAAAATATCACCGGCATACAAGATCAGTACTATAATACGTTACCTAAAAATCAACCTCATATTTCCGGAAATAATCATAGACTCGTATTATCTGCTTTTCTTATTATTCTAATATATCATTGCAATAGTGGCAGCATTAAAAAAAAGTTCTCTTAAAATTTTCCCCGACAGCTAATCCCATCTCATTTAGTTTAAAAAGTCAAATTTATTGGAGTATGTTTCAATTCACGACCAGCTTACACTCCCAAAAAAGGAAGAAGAAAGAAACAAGAAGCTCAATTTCATGTCAGCTAATCTGCCTTACTAAAAGTACTACTACTGTATTTTTGTTATAATTCTTTTCTTCACTAGAACTTCTCGATCTATATGTTTTTAAAGAAAGGCTTAATTACCTTACAGGTCCCTGTGGTATCCAACTTTTACAAAATAGTCTTTGTGGTATGACTTTCAATAAAATGGTCCATGTGGTATAATTTTGAGACAAATTAGTCTCTGTGATATGACTTTCAACAAAATGGTCATTGTGGTATAGTTTTGAGACAAATTAGTCTCTCTGTCCAAATCACGTATTTTTTAGCATTAGTATCCAAATCACTAGTGGTATAAAAATCACGAGTGATATACTTCTTTTAACTCGTAGAATTAGTCTCAGTCTCAGCCTTAGACTCAATTGGTTCGATTCGGTGGAATAAACGCACGAGATTCATCTTCCACGACGACTGCTGACGTGTCAACGCGTGAATGACAAGTGACATATACAACACTCTCCCGTTAAGTGGGTAACAACAGTTGGACGAAGAGATTAACTTGTCTCAAAATTATACCACATGGACCGTTTTGTTGAAAGTCATACCACATGGACTAATTTGTCTTAAAACTATATCACAGGAATCATGTTGTTGAAAGTCATAACACATAGACTATTTTATAAAAGTTAGATACCACATGTACCGATGAGGTAATTAAGCCTAAAAAAAACAGAGTAGCGGTCTGTCTGACCAAGGGTAGTTGTTTATTGAAGAAAGCCTCGTTCCTGTGTTCCCGTTTCTGGGTTCGTTGCTTCTTCCCCCTTTTTCTCTAGGGGAGCGAGGGGCCGGGACCCAAGGAGCCATCTAGGCAAGGGCCGCGTAGAGTACTTAGAATTGTTGCTTAATTACTCAGGTCACGTGTTCCTCTTTCATTCACCAAAATATTCGACATATACGTTAGAAACGAGGTAACGTATAATTGTTCCTGGATTCTCTCTTTTGTTTTTCCCCCACTCTCTCTCTATCGATAATGCGAAGCCGAAGTATCTCATCACACAGGGAGAAGCAATGGTAGGGAATGAATTGAACTTCCTGGTCGCAAAGATGAGATTTCCAGAACAAAATGGATAAGAAGAAGCTTCTACCCGGAAGTGACCAAAATAGTTCCCTACGCACTGAAGCACGTCGGAAGCTATATGAGCTCACAAACACGGGAGACCCACAAATGTTCCCCCGGCCCCAAATTTAGGTTATCATAAATTTACTTTATTTCCTTAATAACATCTTCGTGTTGCCAACTGATGCATGTACATGATAAGGGAATTTAAAGATGCATCATCTCAGCTAATGTACATCAGCAGGAATTTTAAGCACTCTAGTCGTATCTGTCCTCTCCGAGAGCAATATCTTGAGTAAATAGGATGGTGATTAATTTTGCCTGCATGTGAATTTTCGGTCCCTTGAATGCAGGAACGAGGAAGAGTTTGTTGGGATGGCTTGTTAAGCAAGCAAGTAGGCGCAAATCTTTTCATATTTTCCTTGTTTTTCCTCTCAAAAATTGGATTTTTACCTTCCTAAAAGGGTCTTAAAATGAAGCAGAGATGCTTTCCAATAATTTCATGAACGGCCAAGCCAGGCTTGTGATTCCAAGTCTTCGTCTTTAAAGCACTCTAGATCCATGTTCCACGCCAATGAAATGGGCCATCACAAGGCGTTTGTTTTGGAAGTACAGAATAGAACAGAAGCCCACTAGCCATTTCGAGGCTGACAACCCAATGGGGGGGGGGGGGGTGGGGGGGGGGCTTTCGGTACTTCAAATATAAGCGACGGTTGAGCTCGGTTCCTAAACAACACTAACTAACTAGAAAGATCATATATTTTTTTTCTAAGCACTACAAAGATCATACTTACTTCGCCATGGTTTTCCTCTTATTATTTCAAGAAAATATCTTGATCGTACTTCTATTCGACGGAAGGATGTACATAACTACAAATGAGTATAAACTATACTGGGAGTCGACAATCAAAAAATTGTTGCGTTGGGCCACTACTGCCTGTTTTTCTGATTTCTATATAAAATGTGGAAGAAAGAACTTTCTTAGAAGTTGGACTCTTTTCAATATTCATGCACCTCGGAGACTACATTAGAGTTGACAAGAGAACAAACAAAGAAAGAGCCTTAAATGGGCAATTACCTTTCAGGCTTGCAAAAATCTTTAAAACTACTACATGACTTACTCCCCCCAACCAAATATATATATATATATATATATATCAAAGCCATTATTTGAACACCAAGATATCTGATATTCTGTTTTAGAAGGAAAAAATAATTGATAAGACTATGGCTGTTCGGCAACCGCCTCCCAGCGATTATGAGGTCTGGGGAGTGCGGGAGGCACTGTAGGGAACTAAGAAGGGGGCATTTAGGATTTTGGGGCCCCAAAAATGACACTGCCGTTTTTGAAATTGGGTTTGGGGGCTCACAAAACCTCAAAGGATTCGAAACCAGCTGCTCAAGAGGTAGGCAGCTTGGGCGGATGCCTAATGCCCCTACCTCAAAGCAAGGCTCTTAAGTAAAAGGGTTCGATTAGGAGAAAAAAAACAGGCCTCAAGTAATAGCGAAACTTAGAGAGAAAGAAAAATATATTTCATATATAGAGCTGTCTTGTGAAATAATTTTTTGTATTAAGACCTCAAAAATTATTTGTGCTCAAAATTCGTAGGTAGCTCTATTTTGTGAAAGAACTCATTTAATTTTTATTGCATATTATTCAAGAGCATTTTTAAGTAAATATATGTTTAAAAATATATTTTTTATTATATTAAAAAATAAAAAGGCCTCACTTTTAATTGTTGCTTTAGGCCACTATTTTTATTGAGCCGGCCATTTGAGCCATTTCTTCTCCCATGTTTTTTTTTTCCGGCAGCACAGCCAAAGATTTCTTCTCCTCTTCTTCTCTAGAATATTAAAGGGTTGCGATTTTTGTTGGTTTTGGTGGATTTTTTTGTTACTTAGTAACCATCATTCATCACCGCTAAGATCGATACCGCTCATACTGGCACCGTACTAACCAATTTTCGCCTCAAACAGGAACTGTCTTGTGCGGTCCCAGTTGAGGGCCAAACCGCCACCAATTCCACCTCTACCCCAGGCCACCCTGAATAGGACGATCATTGAAGGGAGATATCAAGACGATATATGTCAACGTGGAAAGAAACCTAACTGGATCTTCAAGTTGGGCCAATCCTCGAGTTTGTTGGTTCTTCTCCCTTTCATCGTTGTCTCGCAGGCGGCGCTGCCTGCAAATAATTTTGAGGAACCTTCTCCCAATTAGAAAATTAAGGTGCACAATGAGTCATAGACCTTAACAACCGACCACATCCGTGTCATACATGTGACGCCCATCCTAATCCAGTTGTCCCTCGAGAAAGTTTGGCAAGGCCACTATCACAACGTTCAAAATTTTGAAATGCGGTAAAATGATATGAGGGCAATGTGTGGCTAAGAAGTCGAGGTTAGAGGTGGTGGGCCGTGAGTGCAAGGGGGTTGGAGTCAAAAGGCTTCCAATGCATAAATTATTGATCTGCCTATAAAAAGCTTTATCAAAAAGCAACAAGGAGGAGTTACTGTCCACACTTCAAATGCCAGATATGGCCGCCTACAAAAAAAAAAAAAATGCCCGATAGTGCCGCTACGAGAGCATCTCGTTGTCGCTTTTCTTACAGTTGTTTTGGGGTTTTCCAGTTATTTTTTAGTCGATAGAGATGTTGGTGGGCTCACCCGATGCTGTTCATTATGGACCTGCGTTTGCAACGCTACTTCTCCAAAATTTTATCTCTTTCTTAATAAAATACTCAAATATAATCTTTCTCTCACACAAAAATATAAAAAATTACAAAAATTATAAAAAATTACCTCTCTCTTCACCTTTTCACTAAACCCAATACCAACACATGTTTAATGCCAAAAATATTACAACACAAACACAACCAATATAAAAATATTGTCTTTTTGCTCGTCAGGTTAAGTAATAAAGGAGCTATAGAGACTAGAAGCCTGAAAGAAGTTTGTAAGTTCGGGAAAATTAGAGTAGATTATTAGTGTTTTTGTTTGTCAGGTTAATCAATGCCACTTATGTTTATATCGTTTAATACATAAAAAAGGAGGACCAAAACTACGAGCCAAGAAACCAGAAAATTAAAAAAGAAGGGGGGGCATACGGGGGATGCAGATGCACTAGAGAAGCTCACTTAGAAGACAGATAAAAAAATTTACAAAATCTAATATCGAAGAATGCAATTTTTTCTTCCCCTTTTTCCACCAATCCTTTTAAGCTAATAATTGAAGAACAACAACAATAACTTCAATTAAGGTCTCATAAGCGACAATATTGGTATTTTCCGTAACGAGTGACGGCTAGTTTTGTCCATCACAAATGTCTAAATGTTTCTCCAATTAGTGATAAAATTAGTGATAAAAGCAAAAGCAAAACTTTTTCCGGCAGTGGTCCTCCAGCGTTTTAACAGGAACCCATATGTATTTCCTAGTTTCATAGGACATTCATTAAAGGTCTTATAATCTTCACGCGCGACAACTTGCCACGGACAATCGGAAATGCACCAGTCTCCAGACACCACATTCGCAGCTATAATCTATCCCATTACGTCCTGCTACGAAAACACAGACCTCCGTCCTTGACTCTTGAGTTAAGGTGCAGAAAACTGACAGTGCCTCTGTTGTTGTTTTTTTTTCATTTCTTTTTTCCCCTTCTGATTTTTGCCAGTTTCTTTCGGCAAGTTGAAGGTGGGACCAAAGAACAGCGCAAGCCCTTGGTTCAGCCTTTTCTCCAAACCCAATGGACCCACCGCCCCATACGACTGCACCACCCCGCACCAACAACGCGTGCTTCCATGTCCACCTCTCTCCCCCTCTCTCTCCCCTGTTTCTTTCTCTCTCACAACCCACAAGTTTTTCCCGCCTATCCGCTTTTTTTTCCTATTGGAGTATTTTATAGATCTCTGATCAGTAAGTTGCATTTATCCTAATAAGCATGTGATCCTCCTTTCTTGATAGTAGTTTTAATATTTGAGAAACAAAAATTGTTCTATCAAATCTATCAGTTTCGGAATTGACAGACCTGGATCTTGCTATTCCAACCTGTCTGTACATGCAGCTACAGCCTAACAATGACGATTTTAGCTCCCCAAAATGGAAGGTATTATTTTGTGAAACTCTTAAGGACCTGATTTTAAGACATTTTTGGATTAAAAGAAAGATCTAACAACAAGTACTTCAAAATTTTCCTCTCTCAAGATCACGACACCGGATACCCCTGTGGACCGTCCGTCTCCGTCCATTTGATTGCTTCAAACCCACGTGGCCAATTACTGGCTCCATCATTGTGCTGGGTCTTCCCCAAGGGGTGGCGATGTGAGTCCACCTGGCATGCAATTACCAACCACTTCAATCCATCTCACCTGGTACAGGTAGATAAGATCCATGATCCTTATTCCTTTCGTGATTTTCTTTGTATTGAAAATCCCTGGTCTGTTGGGTTTTAGATCCTGTGGCCAGTTCTTGACTTTGGGAACTGTTCCATGAGATACCCCTGAATCGTGCAGTCCTCATCTATTTGTCGGCGGGGAAGATATGCTACCTTAAGTTCTTTCATTTTGATGACAAAATAAGGACAAATTCAGAAGTTATATTCAAATACTTAGTTTCTTTTTATTAATATAACTATTTCCCTTTGCGCAAAAAAAAAAAAGAAGAAGGAGAGAAAATATTTGTATTAGTTAACAACTTATATGGAAGATTCTTAATTTAGATTTTGCAACCTCACTACTTTATCAGATGGTGTGAACTTTTTCTTCTAGATATTTATTACTTTTAGGAGAATGCCTGTTAATCTTTTCTTAATTATTATTATATCTCATTTCCTTGAATGCTGAGTGATTAAAATTTGACTATTACCTAAAAATGTTATAGTAGATTTTGGAAAACTCGCCCTAATTAGGAAATTTTGGGTAATAAACCAAGAGAATATTAATCTGTGAGCAAAACATATATATTATTGGAGTGTATATGTTTTACTCATGCACGTACGTCCTCGTCCTATCAAGATGTTGGTTATTATAAGAACGACATCATTTTATATGTCGCTCAAAATCTTACCTTTTTTACCATATTCGAAAAAACAATAGATTAGGTTATTGCGGATTAATTCAGATATATATGAATTAATCCACAATAATTAAGCATGAAGAGAACATGATATCTAAGATCAGCAAGATTGACAACCTATATAAGAGTTTCATATTCTATAAAACATATATAAGATTTGAAGCTATCCTATATTATAGTTCTTAAATAAAACACTAATACTAGTACTACTAATGCTAATAATTGTTTATTAGTGTAGTATGTGCAACACATAATTGAGACAACTGTTACTTGTAATATATATAATTATTTGGTGCTTGTGATTCACCTTGGCAGGCTAAGCTGTTCCTCTGATGATTGTCTTGAGCAACGCAAGGCCTTGTGATCCGCGAAAAATACAAAGATGCATAGAAAACCCATATATAGGTACGTATTTGTTATTATATTCCATTTAATATATCTGCATTGCTGGACCTGTCTCAGGCATCTCTTTCACAATACTTGAATCACATTGGCTAGGACACTGAGATTTGTTTGGCATGCCTCAAACTCCAAATACAACAGCACTTTGGTTTCTGTGTGGGACAGAGAGAGAATCTTAAATACTTAAAACACTTCTATTTTAGCTTATCTTCTGCAGTATAAACTGATGGGGAATGTGCAGGCAAGCTATTATCTATCTACGATTCTACGAAAGCTATTGCTCAATTAGTTGGGGTGTGACGAGGAGCTCATGTCTGCCTTTCCCTGAAAGAGTCCTCATATTTTGGCTTTCCTCCTTGTTTGGCTACGGCACAAGCGGTTTGATCTCCTGATCAGCTCATGAAAATCTTACAGGTCAGAATGTCTTTTTCCTCTATTTTAGCCAGCTTGTGTACACGAATCCAATGGTGTGGACATGAGAATAAGCTTGTTAATTAGATTTGCTTTTCCCTTATTAATCCCACTGAAAATGATTCCTCTGTATGTGCTCGCATGTCTTAATCTTTTGAAAAACCTAAAAACTCCATCGCCAAATGAAATTCTCCTTACCTCTCTCTGGCACTCTCTCTCTCTCTCCAGTCCCCTCCCCCCCCCGGCCCCGGGGGAGTAGCATAAAGTTATCTCATGAAAAAAACGTGATTTTGATATTTTCATGGTAGTTTAACTTCTGGAGTTTGCAATACAGATGAACGTCAGAAACAATTATAGCAAAAACGTTGGTGGAAGTAGTGAGATCATTTATTTCTTGAAGTCCTAGCTATAGGGTTTCATTTTCAAAGACATTCATTTGAATATGGAGCGAAACGTAGACCTACGTACGCTGCTGGCAGATAACAGGCGAAATAGTCGAATGGTCTTGACCGTATGTTGTTTCCAAATCAAATCATAGTATCTGGATTTTTGAGTGCTGGTGTATCCGTGAATAAGGTTCAGGATATTGGTTTTTTGAACATAAGAAAGCTTTGACCAGTGATACAAAAGGCCAACAAAAAAGAAAAGAGAAGTTTTTAAGCAGGTACTTAATATCCAGGCATTATTGTGCTAATGGATATGATACACTGCTGTGTTGGAAGATATTTTGGGAATTATTGTCGTGGCCCAAAATGGTTCAATCGAAAAAGAAAAGGCAAAGAAACCGACAAATTGTACGTCTTAGAAGCTGTTGATCTTATCAAACCATATCAACTGCTGTTAGGAACTTAGTGGATGATGCTGCCATAACTCTAACTCGAGATAAAGTAGTAGTAGTTGATATTGTCTTAGCTACCTCTGATTTTTTCCTTCCTTTTTTTTTCTGAATGATTTTTTCCTTAATTCACGGGTGTAGGTATAAGGAAGTAATGTAACGGATCAGAGGATTCATAATCCAGTCTCAATCTGATCAGAAGTTCTTGAAAACAAGGGATTCTCAACTCTCACTGTTCCAATATCCTCTTGGGATAGTAGTCTAAGATTGCACAAGCTAGATCGAGCTTCAATGGAGAAGCTTCTCAAGCCATATGACAGGGAATACATGAGATTGGCCATGTTAAAACACGAAGAAACATTCAAGGAGCAGGTGCTTTTCTTCCTCTCTTTTTTTTTACCTCCAACTCTGAGCAGCCCTTTTTTTTCCCAAAAGGTAGTGGGTTGAGATCGAAGAAAAAAGTTATGGTGAAGAGATGAGAGAAATAGTAACAAGAGACAATAGATTTTAAGTGGTTCGGTCTAAAAGACCTACATTCACTACGAAAGTCCTTTATGACTGTATTTTATATTATGAGTGCATACAGATTACAATTAAAGAGATAATACAAAGTAGGAAAAATATTCCTATATTTAAATTTTACATTTGAAATTTGAATCTTCATAACAATATCAAATATTTGATATATGTAACTATAATATCATATCAAATATTTAAGATTTGATTATGATATTATCTCTAACATAGATAAGTTGGATCCTTAAACAGAACTACTGTTTTTGACTGTAAGAGTGACATTGCAGGTATATGAACTTCATCGTTTATATCGGATCCAGAAGATGTTAATGAAAATCATCGGAAGCAGCAGGGCTAATGGACGGAGCCTAGAACTATGGAATTTGAAGGAAGAGCTGAGTTTCTGTCAGACTAGTCAGCATCGTGATTCACAATACAAGACACAAAGGAAACTTGATCTGCAACGGCCTGCTGAGGAGCATATTGCTGAATCAGATGGTAATGGAGTGCTAGAGCCTGTAGACGAGAGTGAGATTGTATTAACACTAGGTCCCTCAAGTTACAACCGAAGGAAGAAACCCGAGACTCCACTGACCTCAGATTCGGGCCCAAGCTTCTCCTCTTCTTCTACTGGATCCAGTCACATAAATAGGCAGAGCTCCTGGACCCATCAGAGGACAGGGACAACAAGAGAAGAACAGAAAGGCCATGAACTGGGGCTCGTCCACATGCCTGACATGACATCGGGGTACCATACCAGAAGTAAAAACAAAATTGATGTTGAAGAACAATTAAGACAGGAGAGGCTAAACCAGTCTCCTTGGCTTTTCCAAGTCTTGAGTTTGAACGTGACCTGAAAAGCTCTTCCTAAGTCGATATGATAAGATTTTAAACTCCTTATCGACTAATCCTATGACCAAAGTTTGCCTGGAATTTTCTGTTGGAACTTTTAGTATTATGGGTAATGGAGTCTTGTGTAAAGTGATTTCCGTGACTGGAAAATCCATCCAAATTTACAAGTGAACTGGTTTGAGTTTTTCAATCAGTCATATCTATACGAAATCATCAATACTTCCAAAGCCATTAAATTTATGTCTTTGATTGAGTTGATAATGCTTCCTGGCAACCCTTCTAACAGAGAGATCAGGCTAAACTAGAATCTAGCAATTGCCCTTTTGGACGCACCTTCGAAGACAGTAGGGCCAGCCATCCTAAGTCGTCCATGGATCTTGATATGGAGATGGAGTCAGTTTGCTAAAACTGCTTTAAGTTTTCTTCTGGAACGAAACTTTCAGGGCGCCTTAACTTGGCATGATAAGTCAGATAGTCCATCATGGCATCATTGTAACGGACCGTTAATTGTTTTCCACAATTCAGTCTAAAAGAAAATGGAATCCATTATATATCAGCTTTCTTGTTGCTGCAGTACAAGCCAGGGTAGCCATTTAAACAAAGACTAGGAAACAATCTAAGGCACGAGGAACGTGAATCCAAGGAGGCTGATTCGTCTGCGATCGATGTGGTCACAGAGAGAGTATATTTCAGGGACCATCATTATATGATCGTATTCATTGTATCGATAAACTAAAATTGCCATTACCAAAAAAAAAAAAATTGCGATTGGATCAAAGCAGGTAGAAGGAATCTGTCAACAATGTTGTCTTGACTTACTAAAACCTAACTCTTGCCCTTCTATTCCCCTTTATGTTCTATATCTTCCACCCATCAGCCATCACTCTGAAACTTCACTAACCAATATCAACTATTTTGTCTGCCATCAGACGGACACTAGATATTCCTATGTCAAATAGGTATCGCCTCTAAACAATTGTTATTAAGGAATGGGCCTAGAACAATAATGTCCTATTTCAGCAGGGTTTTTTTTCAGCAGTTTAATATCGTTTACAAACATTTTACAAATTTCAGAGCATCATCTTTTAGGACCTATGTTAGTCTCAGGACATGCCCTACACTAGGCTGTCCCTTGAGCTATGTTCACTTTGGAAAAGGCTCTTTATCCGAAAGGTCTCAATAATAAAGTATTGGCCCCACCAAGTGTTATTATTAGGTACGTTTGTACACTTTCCATGCTTATATCTCCTCTTAATTATTTGCTTCCACATTTTCCCATATCAAAGTCACACTATGGTGCAGAAGAAAGATGTAATTAAAGACCATTTTCCTATCAGATACTGCAGTCCAGTGTTCATAAGGTCTGTTTTAGGCTGGGAAATTCACATTTAGAACTATACGATTAAGTAAAGAGATGAGCAACAACTCAATCAATATGGCACTCAACAATTTCACTTTTACTATCCACCATCTTTGTACAACAGATTATTGTTCTGAAGGAAGACATAGGACACATAATTTACAACGATTTTACACTTAAACAAACGAAGTCCAAAGAGGGAGGAAAAAAAAGAAGAAGCAAGATACAGTCCCAATCTCAAGCCTTAAAACAACAAACCAACAATCACACTATAAACACTCAAAAGTAGTGCTCAGAATCAAACTGTCTTAAGAAATGGAGTGCCGCCGATCCCTGCTGGGTTTTGTTCGGCCTTTGCTATCGGCAGGTGAGACACCGTCGGCTCGAATGAAAGGAGAGAGCCGCCTAAGTTTTTTGGACATGGTGCTTATGAATGATTTTCGAGGCAGAGGAGACTTATCAGCGGATGGCTGGGCGTTTCTCATTGGACTGTTAACTGCTGATCTAAGTGTTGACTTTTCAATTTCTTTCAGTTTCATTTTCATTTTCAACAACTCTATTTTCAGGTCTTCATTCTCTCTACGCAGGCTTGGGAGCTCATCAGAAACTGGGCGGGTGTCAGTGGAGAAAACGTTCACCTTTGAGGGAAGAGGATGAGAATTGGCACCCATGAGGCTGCCATCCATAACATCTCTAAGGCGTTGTTGCTCATAATAGAGCACCTGAACCACAGTTTGAACAGGAAGACGGTCATTCTGAGCAGCATGTGCACAGGCCTCCCGAGATAGTTTCTGACAGTCCATCAAGCTACAAACTTTCTTTCTCTCCATGTCACTTAAAGCAGGATGAGCCTGAACATGACAAAACAGATTGATGATAAAGAGCCGCGATATTTGAGATTACGCGCGCGTCAACTAGTTTTAAACTTCAATTTCATCAACAATTTTGCTTAGAATTTGAAAAGAAATCCTTCATCATTTAAATAACGTCTAAACCTTCTGACATTTTAAATGGATTTAGCCAGGATTATGATCACCACACATAAATTCTGTACTTCGCATTAGAATGCACATCCTTTAGTGATAATGAAACTATGAGAGCACCAGAATAGCAAGTTCAGGCATGATAACGTCTTAAGTTCTGTATAAGCTAATAATGCCCAGAAAAAAAGGATCTAATAATGCTCAAAGAAGAAGCCATAAGATATATAAGAAGGAGCTTGTTTTCAAAAATCAGACAGCACTAGCAGATAAGGAAAAATCCATCCCATGCAGATGTTTTGAACGTACGAGACTGCACCTTTAGGTAGATATCTATCGCTCTATACATCCCATCTTCCGTTACCCTTGATTTCTCTGGGATTAGTTCAGCAAGACTGATGAACCTTGAAACAGGTACATTTCGATCTGAGGCTATTTCAGCAAGGTAGTTCTCCATTAGCTTCCCTACCCGTTCCATATCACTTGGTGGAGGAGATACATACTCATCATCTGCATTGTAGCCCAAATAGTTCCCATTTATTTCAAATTCAAGGAAATTTATCATGATCCGCTGCACTGTGTCCACGTCAAACAATGTGTCCCCGGTAAAGGAATATGAAGAAATCAAGAGATCATCCAAAACAGCCTGGCCTAATTGCGTGCCCATCCTCTTCTCCAAATCAAGCCGGCAAGCAACGGTTGTCTCAAGATATATAGCAGCTCGAAGCAACATAGACAGAAAGCTAACAGACATCGCATTCTTTTCCCTAGGCAAAAGACTCACAATTGTTTCTAATACAACCCTCTTCTCGTGCTCTTCTCGGGGCTCAATTTTCTTCCTTCCCTTTCCAAATATTTCCTATAACAAAAAGGAGTTCAGGTTCAGCCGCATAAACCACATAAATGAAAATCTCAATTTTCTCAGAGTAGGATCTCACCAAACCTCGTAGAGATTTCTGTGCGTAGAGCATTAGTATTGGACCAAGAGCATATGGTCTAAGACCTCTTGCCATCATTGCAATCAGAACTCGGTGAAAAATGTCAATTCTTAGAACAGTCAAATCCTCTGCCCACCAATCAACAATGGACTTTGGGTTAGACGCTGAAGAAGAAATTGGGCCTTCATTGACACTCTCTGCCCTGCCAGACATTCCAAAATGGCTGTCTTTGCAGGTTATATATGCAATGGCATCTATGCACCGGCTAATCAATTTTACTCTCTCTGCTATTGGAAGGAGGCTTTCTGACATGTGTAAAACAGACACCGCCCCTGAGAGGCTCTTAAGTGCCACTTCATTCAAGTAGGCTTCAGTTCTTCCCACTAAGTTCCCAACAGCATAGTCCTCAGTCATCTCTAAATACTCTGCCACACATCGGAGCACAGCAATGTTTTCTGTTGTTATCTCAAAGTTTATTCCATAACAGAATTTAGCTGCAAGTTCGAATGCTTCTGCCCCTCCCGGGACTTCATGGAGTTCGATGACAGAGAGATCAGCATCACTAGACTCAGATACAAGTTTCCTTATGTATCCACACTTCGAGACAAGTGGAAACTGCAATCGAAGGAAACAATAAAAGCAAAATTCAGTACAACTTGTGATCAAATTTCAATTTTATGTTAGATTATAGTTGATTCTCTATGTTACTTGGAGTTGAGAAAGATTGCAAACACTAGCAAAAGGGATACAAGTTAGATAGGGGACATGTTTTTATATCTGGTTCTACTTCAACTAGCTACCAACTGTTCTTCCTAGCACGGGGTTTATATATAATCTGATAATTGGAACTGAAAAGCAAGAGCTGAGATTGGATTGCACCTTATGTAAGGAAAAAAAACCTCCTCCAACATGAATGGTAATATCGCTTGGGATCTCCTGGGAGAAAATCCTGTAAAAAGTTTCAAGACATCATCCACATTAATTCTCCCGCCTTTTTGTTTTTGCAGGAAAATCCATCCAACAATAAAGATAAGACACATGAATGTTCTCAGTATTTAGGAACAGAGCCGGTGAGCCAATGAGATTAAACAAAAAGAAAAGAAACAAACCATTCACTGGTTCTCTTCAGGGCAGTGGAACGAAGCTCCTTTTTAGAATACATGTCAACAGTTGTGGGTGCAGTCTCCTCCTGGTCAAGATCATCCACCATTGCAGATGAGACTGAGACAGCTTTTATCATTGTCATATCTCCATCATATAGCGGATGATGAAGCAAGAGAGAGCAGAGAAAGATTAAGATGCCATTCCTGTCAATGGTCGGAGTACTGAAAGAACACCCACCAGCATCTCATCCCCCGTACATTTTTGTTTCTTTCCCACACTCTTTTCAAACTTTCAATAAGAAGCTAAACTGAACTATATGCAGCTCTCTCTCTCTCTCTCTAATAACTGTATTATCTCATTCCAGCCTCACCAACAATCATCACCTTTGGTGAATTATCTAGATTGGCCTCCTGTGTACGGCTAAAGATATCACGGCATAGTCTAGATATAAGCGGGAAATGGAGTGGCAGATTGGGGATTATTTATAGGAATCTGTTGGGGTTGTCCCGGTTGCGGAAGGGGTTGGTCATCAGTTTATAAGTGCGAGGGAAAACCTCACCTATTGAACTAATTTTTGGGGTTGAGAAGACCGAAGACCACCCAACAGAATCGGGTTAACAGAAATATGAAGAGGACGATTTTAGTGTGTGGTGAGGGGTGCAAGAGTTGTATCGAAGGGATGAGATGATTGCATGTTTATTGGCGGCTGACGAATTTGGATTTCCAGGTGGGAATTATTCTCACCCACAAGGGTAGCCATCTTCTTGCTTTTATTGTTTTGGAAGAATTAGTATTTGTTTTTTTTATATTATTGAATTAGTTAGTTCCTAGATTTTAGTTTCATTTTTGGTATTTGATTGTAGTCGGTAAAGTTATGATTTTTTTAAACAAAATTAAGACTTGCTGGCGTCTTTTTTTTTTTCTTTTTTTTTTTTTAAAAAAACCATCTTCCCTGTTTCCTGGCCTTTGGTTCTTGCAACATAACTGTAAAATATACACCTAAAAGTTTGAAGTACTTGATTCATCAGGCCCTTAAACAAACTGATAACTTCCTAATGTTTCGATAAACAGTTAAATTGTGATCACTTGGACAGTCCGACTGCACACTATACATCCGTACGGTACGAGTAGTCCTCAATATTTAGAACATCAATAACTCGTTTAAAGGAAGGGGTAATATGAAGAGGTATTATAGGTAGGATTGAAACCGATTACACCGCAGAGTTCTCTCTACCTCTCAAAAGGGTCAAATTGGAGGATAAGTACGGAGAAAAGTACACAAACCCTTCTGGATAAAAAAAATGGACATGAGATCTACATGAATTTTTATTCGGAACTTAAATACCTCGTCGCTGAAAAAAAAAAAAAGCATTTCTTCACAGCAAGACTAGAAGCACCCCCCGAAGCATATTTAGTTATATCTAGTTAATTTGTTTCATGAAAAAGGCCTTCCAAAGTTTGATGGCCGACAGACCCTCTGGCGAGGAGAGTAGGCACCGAAAACGATATACTGTGAGAGAGGGAACTGCGCGCCAGTTGGTGGTGCTTATCCTGTCCAAACTGAGATGGATTACGGAAACATAAGGATCTTTGGCCAGATGGGAAATGGGAAAGATTTATGCTATATGGCAATTGCGAATTGAATTCCGCCTTCGATAATCATGCAAAGTTGAAGAGGGAGAGAGAGTGATATTAGATATAGCATGTCCTCTGCGGGCCATAAAATTAAAAGTTTCTGAATTTACCAAAACCAGTAGCTCTTGTTCACATCAAAGACCTCACCCCGGGATGTCCGTTCACATCACACAATTAAGGGGCTATCTCTTCGTATGTGATCGATCATACGACAGATTAGTCGTGACTATTTCAATACACAAAACGATTTCAAATGCCATTATTTCAGTGGGGTTATTGTCAGAATAAGGTCTGAATAATGATTTTGGCGTCGGTGCTGTATAATCTGATTTCGATCCTGCATTACATTGTTGTTTGGACGTAATTTCTAATGTTATAGATGTTTGTTAGCTAGTATTTATTCCATGACGTGGTGTAGTCCTCAATCTCAACCAATTAATAGAGCTCGATGAAAACATATTCGATGAACATAGATACGCCTTGGGAGCAATAGATCGAGAGAGGGTCAAGATATCGGTTAGTCTTTGCGGTGGATAGGAATGGTGGTTCTAGCAAAGCAACGAAGAGGCACTACTCTGTTATGTGGGTGTGGGATTCTGGGACAATGGAATATGGTCTATCCAAAATAATTGTTTATATGGCACATCCGTCGCCTAGCTACTAGCTATTAGTAGGGGTGACAATGCACATTACATTACAAGGCCCACAATTAGAGCAATAATAGTCGCAAGCATCAGGAATAAGCATTTGAACACCATCTACTGCAGTGTTTGTCCTCCAGGCAATTGCTTATCTGGACTTGTCACCTCAGAGCAGCTTATGTCCCCTTTTCACCGGGCTTCAGGAAATGGCTTAAATGTCAGCCACATACGAAGATGAACATCTCCAAAAGAGAATCATATGCCAAGCAAGACTACAAAAAATTTCCCCTATTGAATCTGCACTATGGTTTAAGTGCTCTAAATTTTATTGGTGAATTAGTACAAAGATGAAGCCAGTGATTTACGGAAGAAGATTGCATTTCCTTCTATTGTTGCAGTAACATAGGGGCACTTTTGAAGACACCTGAAAGATGGTTAGGCTCTGTCCTCTGCAGAGTGGAGGATGAAAAACAGAGCTGAAAAAAGTGAACCATTGATTTTGGAAACGATTTACGAAGATGGGTTTCTTTACTAAGAGAAACTATTGCCTGTGAGGACCCGAAATCCAGAGGGTGGGACGCATCCATTCCAGTCAGTAAAATCAAGTGAAGGTGAAAATTTTACCCGATTCTGCATACAATTCATGATACGAATAATCGTTCTTGCTTAGCAAACGTTTGTCATCATACATACGCTTAGGAAAAAAGATCTAAAACATACATAGGAGTAAAGGAGGAGCTAGCTGTGCATATATGGATGATGATGACATTGACATCCTTCTCTTTTAACCTTGTTCAAAAATGGCAGTACGAAGATGTTCAAAACCCAAGCAGAGAGACGAAAAAGGCTATTATTTTTTATCGAGAATTAATTACGCTTCACACATGCTGAGCCAACCTATCTATCAAAAGCCGCTAATTAATTAGAAATCCGGTTTTGTGAGAAACGTCAATACCATTAGAGTAGTGCGTTATTTTTGTGATCATCTTTACTATTGTGGTGATTGTTGGTGGTGGTGGTGGTGCCGTTGAATGCGTGAGCTCGGCAAGTTTAGGCCTGCTAACTGTAATTGACTAGCAACCGCGTGTAGTGGTGGGATTTATGCGCACGAGCATTGGTGATTGTGTTGTCGATTGGGTTGTAGCTTTGTTCAACTTGTGGGGTTGTGAATGTTGCAGTTAGGCTGAATCGGTTTCTTTGGAGTGTGTTGCTACAGTGTAACTCTTTTGTTCCTACTGGCTATTGGTTAATGGCTATGCTGCTGCTATTTTTGGCGTGAAGGATATCCTGTTCTGATTTCCAGCTAACTCTACATGAGGGCTGTTTACGCTTTGGTCTTTTTGAATCTCTTATGGTTATACTTGTAGTCGCATGAGGGCCGATCATGACTCCTTTCTGATTTTTTTTTTCTGAATGGGCCGATCATTACTCCACCTTGTATACTTCTTTGAATCTGAATGAATTATTACTTATAAAAAAAAAATCCACTTGATTATTCAAAAAGAGAAAAATAAAGTATAAAATAAAGGATAAATACACTTTTCATTCATCAACTATCATATCTATGATACATTGCATCATAAACTACCAATTTTGATACATTATAACTTCAAACTACCAATGTTAGACACTTTGAATTTAAACTACCCACCTTAACACACTACACTCTCCAACTATTAATATTAAACACTTTGCACTCTCCATTTGACAATAATACCTTCGAGAAATTAATAAAATTGACAACAATATCTTCAATATATGCAAAATGGGTCAAGAGTATTATCGTCATTTTAGTCTAAAACTTTGACAAAATGTGCAAAATGTCTAAGATTGGTAGTTAAAGAGTACAAATAATATATAAAAATTAGTAGTTTATGATACAACGTGTAAAATCTATAGTAGTTCGTGAGTAAAAATGTATTTTTCCCATAAAATAATCATGAATGGACGACACTATTTTAAATTTGCGACAGACCGTTTGACCAACTCAGTAAACGAAAATTTGTTTCCTTCGTCTCCCATGACACTACATCGTCTCCCAACAGTTTTTCAGTATCTCATCTAGCTATGTTTGTTTCTCAAAATTTTACACTTCCTAAAATTTTAACACAGTAAAAAATGACAATATAATCTCTCTCTCCCCCGTCACATTATTACTTTTCACTATAATAAATATTAAAAATTATCTTTCTATTCACTTTTTCACCAAATCAAATACACTAAAATTTTAACCTCCCAAAATTTTAAACTCAGCCACAACCTAAAATATCTCAATCATACCGGAACTAATTTCTGCCATCTTATCTACCTCCTCAAAGCCTCCCAAAACCCTTTCTGCTACAAAGCGCACAAAAACCCGGCCCTCCGCACCACAGGTAATTCAAATCTCTTAATGCTCGTCAGCTCCCACATTTCAATCCCCCAGTTCAATGGAACTTTCCTCTTCCTTCATACACCTCCCCACATGCAACAATTGCTCTTCCTCACCCTCCTTCTCCCCCTTCCCCATCCAAACTCACGGTAAATCCACGAACCACACGCGGCGAAACCTTCGCATCTTCGCGGTGGCTGTAGACCCACAACAAGAGCTCCCAAAGAACAGCCCCCAGAGGCTCCTCAAGGAGCTGGCCGAGCGCAAAAGAGCCACTTCTCCAAAGAAGAAGGTCCCCCCTAAGAGGTTCATTTTGAGGCCCCCATTAGATGACAAGAGATTGGCCCAGAGGTTCCTCAACAGCCCCCAGTTGTCTCTCAAATCGTTCCCTTTGTTAAGTTCTTGCTTGCCGTCCTCGCGGCTCAATAACGCCGACAAGACCTGGATGGAGGAGTACCTGCTCGAGGCGAAGCAGGCTTTGGGTTACCCATTAGAGCCGTCGGAAGAGCGGTTCGGGGACGACAACCCAGCCAAGCAGTTTGATATTTTGTTGTACTTGGCGTTTCAGCACCCCGCGTGTGACAGGACCAAAGCGCGGCACGTGCGTTCGGGCCACTCGAGGTTGATGTTCTTGGGGCAGTACGTGCTTGAGTTGGCGTTCGCCGAGTTTTTCTTGCAGAGGTATCCTCGGGAGTCCCCGGCTCCTATGAGAGAGAGGGTGTTTGCATTGATTGGGAAGCGGAACCTGCCAGAGTGGCTTAAAGCCGCGAGCTTGCAGAACTTGGTGTTTCCGTATGATGATATGGATAAGTTGAAGAGGAAGGATCGCGAGCCGCCCGTGAAGTGAGTTCCTTGCTGTTCTTTATTTCAGTTCAAATGTAAAAAACTTCCACTGTTGAACAATGCGGCAAAAGAGATGTGGTAGTTAATTGGGTGGGTTCTCTAATTGGAGTTTGTCTTTTCAGAAACGAGTATTATAGTACTATCATAGGAAACGTGCTGTGCACCTGATGTGTCCTGGATTTGATTGATAACGGTTATGGAGGTTAAGAGTGCCTCTTGGTCTAACTACCGAAAAACTTACTTCTGACCTGCGGCTCTTAGTTATTGCTTGATTGACGGATGCCTGCGTCTCCAAATGGAATGCTGGTTTCTTGCTTGTGTTGCCTTGATTTTAATTCTTCCCTGTTTGCGGATGTTATAAAACGTTCTATAAGGATTTTTGGTGTGCAGTGGCAGCTGTAGTTATTCTCTCATAATGGATAGGAATAACTAACATCTTTGGAAAGGCCTCATGAACCCAGTGGCGTTGAAAATCATAAATCGTTCCTACATGCACCAAGCGAGCAATTGTACCTAGGCTCAGAAACGACAGTTTGGCTTAGAGATTATGAGCATCGTGGCTTTCCAACTTGGCATCTCTTAATGCTCCAAATTGACAGCTTGCGAGTTACTCTGCCAATAGGATAGACAAAATGTCTGTATATTCCTGTCCTGCTTATTAATGAGCAAGAGGTGGTCATGGTGAAAACAATTTATGTTATGGTGGCAGAATCAGTTAAAGTCAATCTCTCCTAACCCCTGTCTAAACGAGGGTAGAAATTCTGACAGTTGACAACAGTGCGCCGAAAGCAGTGCAGCATGCATTCACTGATACTAGGACGCTTTATATTAGGGGCTCCAGGACAACAATTACCCTATCTCACAGCCCAACTGTAATGCAATTGTCATTGAGAAACCTGTTGGAGGAACATCCCACCTTCCTGCGCTCGATCATAACGTGTTAAGTATGAGTTTTGTGTTTCCTTTTCTGATATCATTTGCATAAGGGATTTTCTTGTATCCTGAAACTTCATAATTGACAGGCAGGACACCTCTTTTTTGTAAGGTAAAACTGATAATTGACAGGCACTTCTAAATTTGTATGTTCTGAGCAGGTCTGTGTTCTGGGCCTTGTTTGGGGCAATATATCTGTGTTTTGGTATGCCAGAAGTGTACCATGTTCTTTTTGAAGTGTTTGGCATGGACCCAGAAGCTGAGAACTGCCAGCCAAAATTACGAAGACAGCTTGAAGACGTAGATTATGTCTCTGTTGAATTTGAAGGCAAGAAGCTCAGCTGGCTAGATGTTGCAGCTTATAAGGCAAGCTCCATTTTGTTTTTCTGCTCTTTTTTTATGCCATTTTTGCATTAAAAAGCAAACAGAAGAATCAAACCTGACAGATCTGAATTTGGGACCAAATATTTTAGACCGGGCGAGTTTCTAGATTTGGATAAGTGGGCATGGTTTTTTAGAATATTTAAATGAAGTAATTTTGTAGGCTAATATTGGAGAGCAAATAGTAAAGTGATTGTGTTAGTTGTTTTTGTATATGTTTGGCTGCAGAACTCCGACTGGATAGTTGAACAAATTTTCATCTGGTCTATGTTCAAAGAATCCAACAAATAAACATTGTCTTTTTTCATCCCTTCACAGCCTCCAGAAGATGCTCTTTTTGCGCACCCAAGGCTCTTCCGGGCTTGTGTTCCGCCAGGTATGCATCGGTTCAGAGGCAATATATGGGATTATGAGAGCCGACCCCAAGTCATGCAAATACTGGGATACCCCTTAGCCATGACAGATAGAATCCCAGACATTACTGAGGCCAGGAACATTGAACTCGGTCTTGGGCTACAGGTAATTCTTTTGCTGCCTCTCATTGCACTTTTTGTTTCCCCATTCAGACCGCATACTTTTTCTACCCATTGATTGTAGCATTACATAGAGAAAAATATCGTGCAAGTCAGCGTGCTCATTGATGAAATTGACTTGCTTGATTTTATTCCTTTATGATTGTTACCATTATTCTGATCGCACATGTAAAGTTCACTCAGAGTAGAATTGCTAGGTAGTATCTTTTGATCTATAGGTTAATGAAGTTGAGTTCGTTAAATTTCTTTGAATTAATGAAATGTTGCCTAGCCTGTCTACTGATGTGTTGTTTAATTTATCATTGAAATACAGCTTTGTTTTCTGCATCCATCAAAACACAAGTTTGATCATCCTCGGTTTTGCTACGAGCGGTTAGAATATGTTGGGCAAAAGATCCAGGTAATAGATTTTGATCCATAATGTAATTATTATCTGGCCTTGTGATAGAGGCAATGGCAGTATTTATTGGTTTAAAAGCAGAATCCAAACTTTTTGTTTCCTCTTCTTTAAAGTGGAATAACCAAGAATTTATGATAATTTCCTATCTTTGCTTTATCTAGGATCTTGTGATGGCTGAGAAGTTGTTAATGAAGCATTTAGATGCCCCTGGACTGTGGCTACAAGAGAGGCACCGGCGTATTCTCATGAACAAGTTCTGTGGGAGGTATTTGAGGGATAAGCGTCTGCATAACCATATCATCTATTCTGAACAGGTTCAGGATGCATACGAGCACAATCGAAGACTAAGGAACCCAGCTACAAGTGCTGTTCAGCAAGCCCTTCACGGGCTATCATACACCGTATATGGAAAGCCCGATGTAAGACGCCTCATGTTTGAGGTTTTTGATTTTGAGCAAATCCAACCTAAAGCTGTGTGAAGATCCAATATACCAAGTTGAATCCAATGTAATGTAAGAATGGAGGCATTTTTAATCCTCTTCGAACTTGACCCGTTTTACAAATGAGATACACTTGCACCCACCAGTATGTAACAGTTTCAGCTTGAATTTGGCTCAACAGGGCGGATATAACATATAGTTTTGTGTAGTTTGAGGTGGCACTTCCAGGATTGTTTCTAATGGAATAAAAAGAAAAATTGTTGGGCTTTGCAAGCTAGTGATCCACCATTGCATGAGCGGTACTCGAGAGAAACCTAGTCCTGTAATCTGTAGATTGGTGGTGATATGATTTCTTTTGAAATGTTAGCAATTAAGTTAATAAATCCAGCCCCCATTCTAATGAGTTCGTCCTGGACGCTGCCAAATATCATCTTCTGTAGGCCAAATTCTTAGACCAAATACGGTTTTCTTAGAAAACAATAGGGTGGAGTGAGGATTGAGACAACCCCCAGAATCTAGACCGCGGATTGATTGCGAGGGAAGTAATCGTCAAGCTTGGGCGAGGCTTGGAACAAGCAATTATGTTAATGATGCACTCTGTTTTGCTACTTGGAACCACATTATTTAGAGAAATGGGCTACTATTATACGTAATTTGTATGGGCCTGTCCCCAAGCTTCTCCTCTTTTGCTGTTTGTATATAATACTGTCTTGCCTGTCAAAAAGTATAATTGTTTTTTGTGAGAAAAAAAATGGACCTACCGTTCTAATTAACAAATTGAATATTGCAAAGTTGCAGTGGCATTTTCAAACATCAAATAATAATCAACAAAAGTTACTCGAACCAAAAATAATAAACTCCACAAAAACTTATGAGATTTATGAAGTCAAAACTCTTAAGAATACTCTTTGATTCACTTTCAACCTGAGGACAGACTTTTCGCGAATTCAATAAGAACAATTGATCACTTGGATACCTTGTCCCATTCTCGTCCCACCTCATCTTTTTTTCTAATCTTCTCATATCTAAGAAGATTAAATATAAAAACCTTCCTCCTTTCCCCCTCCTTTTCCTACTAAGGCAAAGTCCCTGAGAGGAGCCAACGAGATGTCAGAATATTCGAAGTTACCTGCCTTATAAATATTGGATACGAGCTGTTATCAAGCCAATAGCAAGCTGCCACGGTACCAGATTCTCAACTCAGTCCTACTCTTATTGGGGCCCTGGACCACGCCCCATTCCCCACCGGTCCAGATAGAGCTCGGTTTTCCTCCTCTCTCTCTGGCGTTCCCCCTGTTTTTTTTTTTTTTGGGTAAAAATGTAGAATTTTAAAAGAAGTTGTGAATATTTATGTTGAATAGTATTTTATTGGTGTTTATGTAAAGTGAAGAGAGAAATGATTTGATGTAATTGTTTAATAAAAAATATTGAAGTTATGTGAAAAAGTATAGAGAGAAAATTTATGTTGAATAAAAATTAAAAAATTGTTGGAGATTGTATAAAATGTATTTATTGTTTGGGTTTAAATTTTGAATATGTTCTGTAGTAATTTGTAAATATACTTAAAATCTTGAAAAAAAAGTAAAAACAAATATAGTTTTTTTATTGGGTTTTCTTTATTTGTTTTCTCTAAAATTGGTTTTTCTTTTTTAACTACGCATTACGCAACGTGATCGTAATGAGCTCGTGGTGCGGCACATGAGAGATGCGCACAACCCAGCACTATTTCTCTTCCGGCTACTGCTAGTGTGCGCCCTCGTTACCTTGCATGCGCCAGTTGCGCAGCCTCCAATCCTGCGCACCCGTTCCCTTCCTAACCCTAGCTGCGAGGCCATCACTAACACCACCACCACCGAGAGCAACGATAAGGTCGATACGACCAACCCCCTCGACGTCCCCTGTTCGGATCCCCCAGCAGACATGTCGAAAGCCCGCGTTTACTCGGACGTCAACGTCGTACGACCCAAAGAGTACTGGGACTACGAGTCTCTCATCGTTCAATGGGGGTAAAAAAAAATTGTGAAACCTGAATCCGTATCGCTTTATTATCTTGATTCCTCTTATTTATTGCCGATTTTATCAACTTTTACTAGGGGTTGGGGACTTTGTGTACGATGGTGGTTTTGTTTGAGAGAATTTTGCAATGACTGTAACAAAACAGATTAAGATTTTAAATCATAGGCTGAGCTTATAATTTTAAATTTTCTATCGCATGGTAAAGATCTGATTTTTCTCAGTTTTCTTATGTATCAAACAGAGGGTAAGATTTTCGTTTATTATGTATCCTTCAATTAAGTAGCATCTAGCGGTGTGGTTATACTGTCTGAATGATCCTTGGCCAATCTATACGAGTGATTAATTTTTCGAGAATTGAAAACAATGGCACTTGGATTTGTGTAAGTAAAGGACTTCATAAAAAACTGGCCGATGGGAAAGTTCTTATCGTATCAGGCTTGGCAAGTGGCATATACAGGTTATAAAGTGTAGCTGGCTTTGAGTAGGGAGCGGTTACTGTTGTTCACCCAAGGCTGAAGCTCTTTTATTTTTCATTGTTAATCTTTTTCATTTTCTTTTCGGTTGTGGTTTGTTAGTGAATGTCTGAAATTTGAGAAGTTTTTCTATGCGTTCATTTCAGTGATCAAGATGATTATGAGGTTGTACGGAAAGTTGGAAGGGGAAAATACAGTGAGGTTTTCGAGGGGATTAATGTCAACGGCAACGAGCGGTGCATAATCAAGATACTCAAGCCTGTTAAGAAAAAGAAGGTGAATTCCATTCTATCCTTGATAACAGCCACTATTATAAAAGGGCAGTTCCTCGAATATATTGTTTACAAAAATTTTAGGCACTTTGTTTTAATTGTTTGCCTTGCTCCTGATTTGTTATAAATAAGTCTTTCCAATGTAAGAGGAAGGATATTGAAGTTTACCTATTAATGCTTTGTAACAAATGTGTCCTTCACTCCTGTAGGGGATCATCTATTGAGTGGTTACTTCAGATATTCTGTTCTCTTGAGTGGCCTTGTTTGCCATTCATATGGTTTTTGGCTGTACATCTTTTTGCAGATAAAGAGAGAGATAAAAATACTTCAGAACCTTTGTGGAGGTCCAAATATTGTCAAGCTTCTTGATATTGTCAGAGATCAGCACTCAAAAACTCCTAGCTTGATATTCGAATATGTGAATAGTACAGATTTCAAAGTTCTGTACCCCACATTGACTGATTATGACATACGCTACTACATATATGAGCTTCTCAAGGTAATTGATGCATTTTTTTACTCTTTCTCCCTTTTTGTCACAGTTTTGCTCAATTTATCAATCTTGTCTGATTGTTCAAACTTGCAGTTTCCTATTTCCTTGTATTCTGTTGCTTTAACTTGCATTTTCCTACTTCCACTATACTGTTGCTTACTTTTGGCTAAAAGTGATATAATGTCTCTTGGGAGCATGTAATTGACATGAACCTTGCCGATGGAATTTCCCATATTTAGTCTATTCATTTTCTTTCTTCTATTTGTAATAATTTTTTCTTAATTATCAAAAAAAAAGTTTTAATAGAAAGAACACTGGTGCAGATCTGATATCATCAGAGCCTATCCACTTTCCCGAACTCTTCAAGATGGTTGGTGCTAATAAGCTTTTCTTTTCTTTTCACGCCGGTTATTCGGTGCTATCGTTTTGCATTACATATTATTTTGAGACACTCCTCCTTTTGGCCATCAATTGAGTGTCATGATCTACCTTTGGGAGTATCATGACTTTACATTTGGATTTTTATGACACCCTTCAGATATTCTTTTACCCAAATAGTGATGGGCTGCTAAGGTTCTTAATTTAAAGACTAGTAAAAATAAATTGCAAGAAGTCCATTTTTGGTAGTACTAACTGATTGGAACACATCTTCAATTTGTATGCCTTTGAGGACTGACCTATCCATGGTTTTGAAAATGTGCTTTTACCTGACAAACCGATTCTGCTAAAATTACTGTACAGGCATTGGATTACTGCCACTCGCAAGGAATAATGCACAGAGATGTGAAGCCTCACAATGTTATGATTGACCATGAGCTGCGGAAACTTCGCCTGATAGACTGGGGTCTTGCCGAGTTTTACCATCCAGGCAAGGAATATAATGTTCGTGTGGCGTCGAGGTAAATTTACAAGACTTAAGGGCCTAATCGTTAGAAATTGAAATACTCATATTTTGAAATCTTAATCTACTAAGATTTATCATGACTACTGTAGCAATTTGGTTTGTATGTGTCCCTCATAACCAACACTATATTTCAGCATTAACTTGTTAGAAATATATTCCGACATAGAGACCAGAGATTAGAGAGAGAGAAAAAGATAAAAAAAGTATGCTCGTGAGGCTGTTTAAGCTGTTTCCCTTCAAATTAAAGGTTCATCCTTGTGAAAAGGTTAGGACATTCTTTCCTTCTTTTTCAGGTACTTTAAGGGCCCTGAACTTCTTGTTGATTTGCAAGATTATGACTATTCTTTGGACATGTGGAGCCTTGGCTGCATGTTTGCTGGAATGGTAAGAATTATGTTGACTGGATTTCATTAGAACACTTTTGGAACTTAGTCATGTATTAGGACCTCATTGTTCTTTAGCTGCTTGTGCATATGCTTCTAGAGAAGAGGATAATATGGTTTGCTTGCTCACTTCGCTTGCTGCTTGTGTAGATATTCCGCAAGGAGCCATTCTTTTATGGTCATGACAACCACGATCAGCTTGTTAAAATTGCCAAGGTAGTGCTTACTCTAGTTTGGCAGAAATCTGTAATTTATAAACTTCTAACTAATAATTTGTCACAAGAGAGAAATACAATGTATTTACTTAGTCATTAATGGTTATGCTGTTATATAAAACGGTTCACTATCTTTTCAGTGGAATTATGACTTAGGGCAGTGCCAGAGTGTTGTTTCTTTCCATTAAAAAAGTGTTATTCCCGGGAAGAATTCCATATGATTTGTAGTGGCTTTGCTTACCAGGTTCTTGGCACTGACGAGTTAAACGCATATCTGAATAAGTATCATCTGGAGCTTGATCCGCAACTTGATGCACTTGTTGGGAGGTATGTTTGGATGAGTTTAATTCACTTCCTAGATCCAATTCTCAGCTTCTTGGAGAAAGCGTGCTTTCATCCAACTTTGACATCTATAAGAATGTATTCAAAGGCAATGGTTCCATCTTTGCCTCCAAACTGCTGCATTTGACAACAAAATATCGGAGCCCCTCCATTCAGTTAATCTTACATGCAACCTCAAACTAGTTTATGCTTACCATATATTAAAGTGTCAGTGCCTTCTTCTGCAGGCACAGCAGGAAGCCCTGGTCCAAATTTATTAATGCAGATAATCAGCATCTGGTTTCTCCAGAGGTAGTTTTCCTCCATCAATTTAGATGCATTGGAGATTAGCTTTTTACCAGTACTAGTGTAATTGGTAAATTTTTACAATGTATTTGAATGCAGGCCATTGATTTTCTTGATAAGCTCTTACGGTATGATCATCAAGACAGGCTTACTGCAAGAGAAGCCATGGTAATTCTGTTTGAACTGATAGACTAGGGTTTGTGTCTTTCAGTTAAACCCAAAATCGCCTTTGGTTATATTCCCTCTCGTCCTTGTTTTCCTTTTTCTTTCCTTGGTATTAATTGATCACATGGCTCATGTCTTCTGTGGGTTCAAGAACATCCTAATTTTGTTTTTTGTTTTTTTTTTCCGGGCTAAGTTTTCCGGGAGAATGGAAGTTATCCCACTATTCCTTTTGTGGTACACTAACTCGTTGACATGGTGTTCGTACTGCAGGCACATCCATATTTCTCTCAGGTGAGGGCAGCAGAAAGTAGCAGGATGCGGACACAGTAGGCTGATCATGTGGAGTCCGTGTATAAACAAACCAGATGCCATGTTATTTGGAATATGTCCTATAAACTTTTATGGCGAGAGGTCGCTCTATGTCCGCAGTCATGGTTGTGTATCACTTCCTTAAAAGGTTTTGAAGTCTCTTGTTTGGTATGAATGCAACTGTGTTTTCAAGCCTGCACTTTCCTTTTAGCAGATAGAATGTTACTACTGCTTGACGCAACGAATACACTATTCAAGGTGTCTTTAATTAGTCGGCACTGTAGGCATGTTGTGAAGCCGGCAGAGAGCGTCCTTGACCCTTTCCTGTCTATTGTTCTCCTGCCTTCTAGCAACGTTGGATACCGTTTGATTTCAACCGGTGGTGCCACAAATGTATGTGGATGTTTTTAGTATAGTGAGTCGCACTGGTGCCTCCGAGAGTGGAGTGATTAGCATATCTCAGATTATTAAGATTTTGAAACAGGTTGGACCCCAAAAGCAAATTCTCATACTGCTGCGGAGGAACTCAATAAATTATGTTACGACCTTAAAATACAGCATTAAGTCTAAAGAAAACCAACTGATTTCAAGTAATATTTCAAGAGCTGCTCCGACCAGGAGATGATCACTTCATCATGTATTACTCGTCTTATGGTTCATCACCAGATTCATTATTTGAAGTATCAGGATCCGATGCAAGCCCCTTTTGATTGCATCCTTTAGGTTGAATGAGTTAGAATCGACTCACCCAACCTTTCTATGACCAGGGGCATTTATTCAACATAACAACACAAGCTTGCGTGCCCAATGGCACCCAAATTCATTATAATTAAACACCGAGTTCCACTTTAACAAGTATACATAACCCTCTCACCCCCATTCTCAAGCAGACAACACTACATGTATAAAGCAACCTTGACGCAGAAGGACTTGGTCCAATCATAATAGAAAGATTTACACATGCATATGATGCTTTCACTCCCTCTTCATATTAATGAAGTAAACTCATTCATTTTTGGAGATGAGGGAAACAAGCATAAACATCAGATTTGGGGTGCTTTGCTCCTGCATGTTCCCTGCACTTCACCTCTGTAGTGGTGCATATAAATGTCTGCATACACACCTTACACTGCATTGAACATTTTACAAAAACATCATGACCAACCAACAAATTGAAGAGAAAAAACAATATGCGGGCTTGATTTCCCTAAACACTCACATCTTTGCTAACCAAAATCGGAACGTAACACATGCAACCAGGTTTAATGACAATACCATCAACTATAATTACAACAGCAAAGAAAACATTCTCTCCAAAAATATTATTATAAATCCATTTGGAGAGAGAGGAAAGGGGGAACTCTTCCAGTGTACGTTCAGGGTTGAATTTTGTTTACCAAAGTACTTTTACAACCGGACGCCAAAAGGAACAAAATAAAAACTGGGGCCATGGTTTTCATGGATTAACTCGCTGCCTCGTGAATTACTAGCAGGTTAATATCTGACACAGATCTTCCAGTATCAGCAACAACAATAGCAACTGGAGATTCGTAGCAAAACTCAGATTTTTTTTTCACTTAAAGGTGAAGTTCAAATCAAGAAAATTAATCTGCTCTCTTCCATTCTAATTTGAACATAAACTCTCCTTTAGCCTAAAACAGCATTCCCAGAAGAACACATTATTCTACCTTTGACAGCTTATTTTCAGATTGGTCATCTGCTCCTTAGACACAAACGGAACTTGCAAGCTAACCTCCCAACATACCGCTAATATTTCTAAATTGGTCTTTAAGAAATAAATCACTTTCTACCTAGTGAGTGGAATTCCTCCTACTCGGAGCAATCGGAGCAAAGTAGGCCCAACTGGATCAAACCCAAAGAAAATTATTTCATCATATTACGGATAAACTTGAGTTCGTCTCTTACACCGACATATATACAAGTGACTGGATGTTGGTTGTCAGTCCGCAAACACGTTGTGTGCCTCATCTCGTACATGGCGGACCTAATTATCTATATTGGTGGACACCCATCCAACATTCCCCAGTAACCTACTCCAGCTTACTTGTATTCCATCCAGATGAACGAATCAGTAAGAAGTCTTTATCTCAAAACTAACGTCAATAATAGTTCCACGGTCTAAGCAGTCTCAACAAATAATCTAAGAAAATAATACCTGGATTGACATCGCCTTCTTGTTTGATTCTAGCTGGCTCCCTGAGAAAACCAAACAAGAAAATCCGAATTAGGCACAACAAAGACATGTAGATCATTGACAGGGAATAATGGAAGACCCCCATGCAGCTTGCTTTATATGGATAACCAGTATCTTTTTTTTTTTTAAGTTCTTAAATATCATTTCCCTAATATCTCGGTTAGCCCGTAAAACACTAATTTAGTAAACGCACTTAAAAGTACAGGTTTTTGTTTCAGAAAGTGACAATCCAAGGCGCATAAGGTCGAATTTCATTTTGCCGTGATATTCTCGGCAACCAACCAGAGAACTAAGGAAAAATTAGAAAACAAAAAACAAATTGAACTGAAGACAAGAAAATAATTTTACCCTTGGCACCCTTTTGCTTCTCCAAATTCTTCTCACGTGCCATCTTCGCCTTTTGTCCGTTGCCTCCTCCCATGGCTGGCGATCCGAAGGGGTGAGATCCTGCAAACCCTATTTCGCGAAAGGATCTTGGATTTCTGAGCACTAAACGCAGCCAAACGACCTGTGACGGGTTTATATAGGCATGAGAAAAAGTTTTGGTCACCCGCAGAGGTTGTCACCGGCCAATAAGGTCGCGTCGTTGGTCTTGTTTTATAATCGTTGACCAGAGAAGTAACAACCAATCAGGCTGAACTAGTACTTTTCTGTTTTTCTTATTTAACGCAAGTTATATAACATTGCGCACCAGTGATTTTTGCAATTTAATCGCTAGATTTTAGTACCGGTGATAAAATGGTCACTGAACTTTTTTTTTTTTACTTTTTGGTCACTAAGAATGTGTAGTAGTGACTTTTCACTACATCCGTCAAACTTCCGTTAATTTTTAACGGAATATGAAGCGGTCGACCTCTATATGTAGCGGTCGACCGCTTCATGTAGCAGTCGATCTCTTCATGTAGAAGCAATAGACCTCTTCATGTAGCGGTCGTTGCGGTCGACCGTTTCATATTCCGTTAAAAATTAACGGAAGTTTGACGGATGGAGTGAAAAGTCATCACTACGCATTCTCAGTAACCAAAAAGTAAAAAAAAATAAATTCAGTGATCATTTTGTCACCGGTACTAAAATCCAGTGACTAAATTTTTAATTTCCCTTCAGACTATTTTGTTTGTATGTTAAAATTATAGAGTAATTAAAGTTTTGAGATTTTATAGTTGGGAAAGAGTGAAGAAAATTATAAATTGAATGGATTTTTTATATTTATTATAATAAAAATAATTAATTTAATGAAAAATTAAAAAAATAGATATATATATATATATATATATATATATATATATATTTATAATTATTAAATTAAGTTACAATTTGAAAGTATCCAAAATTTTAGCTAACCAATTACGCAATGCAATTTTAAGATCTAGAGACATATTAAGCCTTTCAATTATGGAATAGACCTAAAACTAGCTAGATGTCGTGCACCAATAATTAACAGAAGCCTGTCCCGGATAGAGCAACAAGAAAGGAAGCAGGCGAAGCTCTAGAGGCCATGGAGTGGAACGCCAAATCGTATGAGCAAAGAAACAATAAAATAATAGGTGGAAAACAGTTTGCTGATCGCAGCCTCGCACAGAGATGAGAGAGAGAGAGAGAGAGAGAGGGGGGATTAGGATCATCGAAATCTATGGGATATTCTAAGCAGTTGTTTATTTTTTTATTTTTATTTTTTTTAATCAAGACTCCAACTTTATTCAAAAGCAACAAGAACCAAACAATACAATGCTAGGGCGGATCAGTTCCCGCATACAACCAAGAAATATCAGGAAAATGCTCAACATCACAGGGATTGCCTCCTGAGTTGAATTCAGTGGCGACCCAACGAGCTAATAAGTGCACTGCTTCATTTGCACCACGACGAACATTACTAAAATCACAATTTTCCAGCTGACCACGTAGATTAAATATATCCTTTATGATGTGTTGAATTTTCCAATTCTGCTCATGAGGATAATGCTGAAGAGCTGAGATGACATTGACCGAATCACCTTCCACTATAATGTTCTTGAAGCCCATTTGAATAGCTAACTTCACTCAAACTTTGGCAGCTTCGGCTTCCCCGACCAAAGCCTCCACAACATCAATTTGCTCAACTTTGAAGCCCTTTAACGTACCAAGGTTGTCTCTAATAATTGCAGCGATAACAGCAAAATTACAACGGATTGCAACATCCACATTTACCTTAACAACTCCTTCTGTTGGGGCCTGCCACAACTTACTATTGGATGGATTTAATTTCCTGGCCCATGCTACCCGATGCTCCCAGCTAATCTGCCGAACTCTGTAACCCAATTCATTCATGGTCCAACTTTTACCTTCATGCACCACACCATTCCTACAAAGCCATAGCATATCAATAGCATTCACTGCAAACAATTGGAAATAGTGCTGCTCCTCCAAAGGTATTCCAAGCTGCTGATGAGGATACACAATTTTTGTAACCCAGTCACTAGCGGATTCAGAAGAAAAAGTTGTGATGTTAAGCTGCCATTGAGACTCACTCCAGATGCTACGACTGTATGGACAGAGAAATAGTAAATGATGTAAAGTCTCGGAAGATTCCCCACACAGACCACACATCACCTCATCCGCTGCATCTCAAGCACCCCCAACTCGTTCCGCAACTTTACATTTAGTAGGGAAGGCTTCCCATGCCACTTTCCATAAAAGTAGCTTTAAACGTTCATGTATTTTCAAACGCCACAGAGCTGACCATACATTCGGATGTAAAATTTGAGAACCTTGGCTCCTCCCCGTTAGCAAAGTCCGAAACACTGACTTTACACTGAATTCTCCCCTTGCATCAAGAGGCCAAAACAATACATCCAACGTATCCGCCTGTGGAAGCTGAATATGCAATATTTCATTTGCGGACTCCGGAGCAAACCATCGTCGAACTTTGGCCACATCCCATCGTTGCAACCCTGGCAAAATGAACTCACTTACTTTGATATCCGCACTTTCCCCTTGGATCATTTGACACCGAACGGGTTTGAACCCTTCCAAAGTAGGGATCCATGGATCCTTGAGAGCACAAATTACACTTCCATTGCCAACCTTATAACAGAGACCACCTTCCAGCGCATCACGATGCTTGACAATACTTTTCCACATCCAGGAATCTGTATTATGTGCCTCTGCTTCCCAAAATGAATTCCCTCTCAGATATTTACCACCCAAAACCCGAGCCCATAAACAATCCTTTTTAGTCAACATAGTCCATGCAAGCTTTGAAACCATTGCTCTATTAATATCTGTCATAAGTCGAATACCCAATCCTCCCTCATGTTTCGGTGTACAGATTGTTCTCCACGCAATCAAAGATAGGGTATGACTTTTTCCAGCCTTCCTTCCCCACCAAAAATCCTTCAACTCCTTATCAAGTGAGTGACACCAACAAATGGGCATAGCATAGAAACTCATCAAATAAGATGGAATTGCACTAGCCACTGTCTTGATCATCATAGTTCTTCCCGCTTGCGAAAGAACTTTGGCTTTCCATCCCGAAATTTTTTGCAAAAATTTATCCTTGATCTCTCGTGCTACACTTGCTTTCGACCGAGGGATAAGTAATGGCAATCCGAGATGCTTAGCTTTAGAAGACATTTTCTGCAACTGAAAAATATCCAAAATAGAAAGAGATTGCTGCCCTCGGAAATTTTTACTAAAATGTATAGATGATTTTGCTCTATTAATCTTTTGTCCCGACCATGCCATATACTTGCACAAGCACTCATCCAAAATAGCAGCTTCAGTATGAGTAGCCTTTCCAAACAAGAGAAGGTCATCTGCAAAAAGTAGATGAGAAATACTAGGGCCTGCCCTACTTACTTTGATTCCCTTCAATCGACCACATTGTTCCTCCCGAATCAATAATCGAGATAATACCTCAGAGCATAGAATAAAGAGCAAAAAGGATAGAGGGTCACCTTGACGTAGCCCTCTTGATGGAGAAAATTTTCCAAAAGGACTACCATTGATAAGAAGAGAGAAAGAGGTTGTCGAGATACACTGCTCCACCCAAGAAATCCATTTTGAATGAAACCCAAATGCCTCCAACACATTCAAAACAAACCTCCACTCAATTCGGTCATACGCCTTTTCCATGTTAGCCTTGATCGCCATCCATCCTCCTCTTCCTTGCTTATGATTCATACAATGGAATATTTCCGCAGCCACAATATAATTATCATGAATGGCCCTCCCCGAAACAAAAGCAAGTTGATAAGGCGAGATAAGCTTATGTAACACACTCTTCAACCGTTCAGTCGTAAGCTTAGAAATAATTTTATAAATGACATTACATAAGCTAATGGGGCGAAATTGGCTTACTTTCGACGGATTTTCCACCTTTGGGATCAAGGTAATATTGGTATGATTCAGCACCGGCATCATCAAATCATTAGTAAAAAAATCCTGAACAGTATTCACCACTTCTGAGCCCACTATCTTCCAGAAAAAACGAAAGAAAAACACCGTCATACCGTTCGGGCCCGACGATTTTTCTGGAGACATCTTCTTAAGTGTACTATAAATTTCCTCGCCATCCGGTAACTTTGTGAGCACGAGATTATCTTCAGAATTTATCACTGGCTCGATTAAGTGATCAAGATCTGAAGGTATATCTGGGGAGGAAGTAGTAAACAAGGCTTCATAGAATTTCAAAAACTCCCGTCCAATTGCTGTTCGGCCCGAAACCCAGCCCATCTCTTCGCTGTTAATTTTTTTACAATATTCCTGCATCTCCTTATCACTGTCGAGGCATGGTAAAACTTTGTATTAAGGTCACTAGAGGTGAGCCAAGTTTCACGTGATTTCTGTCTCCACAAAGCTTCTTCACGTCTCCACTGCTCCTCTAGCTCCAGATGTAAAGCTACCTCCAATTCCGGATTATAGTTGGATGCCTCACTCCTTTGGCACATCGACAGCTGTTCCTTCACTTGCCGAATGGTATCTTCAATTCTCCCAAACTGCCTCTTATTCCATTGTCTCAGAGCGAACCGAACAGCCCGTATACGTTGGAATAAAATCTGAGCTGGAGATCCATCACCCCTTTGTTTCCAGGCCTGCTCCACCACCCCGAACAACAGCCCGTATAAAATCTGAATGATTTTAAAGAGTTCCTGCATTTTAGGGAAGTTGAGTTTATAAAGTATTTTAGAATATATATGTATTTAATAAAATTTATAAAATAAACATTTAAAATTTCAAACATTTATACACAAACATCAATATTTTTTATACAGTTTCTAACAAATTTTCACACAAACTCAAATATCTTTTCAAATAAAATTATAACAAATCTTCTATTTACATCTTTTTTCACCTAACTCCAATATTTTTTTTATTAAAAATTACCTCAAATCATCTCTAATTGCACATTTTTACAAAGCTCCAACAAAAACTAAATATCTTTAAAAATTTTTACTAACTTTTACACAAAAACTTATAAAATTTCAAGCTACATAAATATTCACAATACTATCAAAATCCTAAAAATCTTAAAAATTAAATAAATCTTTAAACTTTAAAATACATAAAATTAGCCTCTAAAATTTACCATCCATCATGACTTTTGTTCTTCCAGGACCTTTCAAATATAAATGATTTATTTAATTTTAGAGTAAACTATAGAACCAATGTTCTATTTATCTTTTTAAAAAATAATTAAAAATATTAATGTTATAGTATATGAGATCTTAATCCATATATAAGAATTTTATAGTTTCACATATAATATATATGCGAAAGATTAGTACTTCGTCTGTGGAGATTGGGTGATGCTGGCGATGTCATACTTCTTAATCTAAACAAAAATTACATGCGTTATGCAGTTATTATTATTTTGTCATTAACACGCTGAAAACCGGTGAATGACTTTCTTTCAATGAAATTGACAACCTTATTTTGATTATATTCTTAGATTGGGTGTGGAATTTTGCGTTCAAATAAATTTGATATCATAGACGCTTTATTTAAATAAAAGAGAACGATGCGACATTGTCAATGGTAGTTTCATACAAAACGGAGAACGAACTAAATTAGTTCATTTGTGTCAGAATTTTGACATGGGGACGTTGATTTTATAAAAAATTGTAAGATTTTTAGGATTTTGAAAGAATTTTGAATATTTAAGTAAATTGAAGTTTTTTTTAGGTTTTTGTGTAAAAATTGTTAATTTTTTTAAAGATATTTAATTTTTGTTGAAGTTTGTAAAAATGTACAGTGAGAAATAATTTGATGTAATTATTTAATACAAAAATTACTAGTGTTTGGTAAAAAAGTATGGAGAATGAAGATTTGTTATAGTTTTTTTTTTAAAAAAATTGTTAGAGTTTGTGTAAAAAGTTGTTGGAGATTGTGTAAAAGGTATTGTTATTTATATATAAAATTT
Source organism: Myrica gale (assembly GCA_963930655.1). Taxonomy (NCBI): domain Eukaryota; kingdom Viridiplantae; phylum Streptophyta; class Magnoliopsida; order Fagales; family Myricaceae; genus Myrica; species Myrica gale. The sequence continues at coordinate 22,717,132 of OZ005619.1, read as the reverse complement.
TTAAATTTTAGATCTTTATTTATAAATTTTGTTAAATATATTTGTATTCTATATTACTTTGATAAAAAAAACATGATGTCAGTGTTTTCAAATTAGAGATAAGATTATCTTTTAACAAGGAAAGGCACTAATTTTTAATATCTTTCAATTTGAGATAACCCTTTCTGTTTCTTTTATATTTTGAAATTAGCATTGTTGCCACCTCAGCATTCAATCATCTTCTAGAGAATCACCAGCGTTTCTTTTATTTCAATATATTAAAATACCATACCAAAAGCTGAATTTCCTCAATGTGATAGCTAATTATATTATTCTTAATTAAATTGTTGTTCTTCACAGTAATTTACTTTTGAAAGTACTGATTAGAGCGGCTTCAAATGAGTTTACCTTTTCAAATATTAGGCGATTAGAGTTGATTATTTTTATAGTTAGGTGATTAAAGTTTTGAGTATTTTAAAAGAAAAAAAAACAGAGAGAAATGCACACACTCCAAACCATAACCACCGCTTGGCCTGTCTCGGTTTTGAACTTTCTGAGTGGAAGAGTCATTTTCGAAATAGGGCTCTTTATAGGCGCTTGCCAGCAAACTGGGACCGACACCTTACAGTAATACCAGCAGAATATACTTTGCTCTGCTCTGCAAATTGTAAATCTTCTATCTTCACTCGCTTCCTCGTCAAAATCGACCCTCTTCATCCATCGCTTCCGTTTTTCTCTCTCACTAAGCTTTGCCATGGAGCTTTTGCTCGGTCTTCTATTGATAGCTTTTTCCCTCACGCTCTCTTTCGTCGTCGCCATGCTCCTCTCGGCGGCTTTCTCCGGTGACAGAAACATAACCTCTACGTTAGGATCAAGTGATGACTCGACCGAAAAATGGGTGATGCCTGTGCCTGAACTCGAAAGCAAGGGAAGAGTCGGGTTTTTTGAAAAAATCGATAAAAATGACAATAAAACGGTTCAGGAGAAGCTGGAGGTTAAAGAATTTGTCGGTGGAGGCTGTGAGCCACCGAAGAACGAGATTAGGGGAGAGAAACCTATTGAAGAGGTATCCGGGCGTGGAGGTGTGGAAGGGTGGGGTGACAACTTGGTTGATGGAAGTCTTAAAAGGGAAAGGCTAAGCGAAATAGAGTTAGAGGCGGTTAAGGTCGAAACGGATTCGACCAAGGATGTAGTGGTGTATGGACGCGATGAGGGTAGTGAATATGACAAGAATGGAGATGATGGTGTTAGGGACAAACTGTTTGATTTGGAGGATGATTGGGAGGGGATCGAAAGGACCGAATTGGAAAAGGTCTTCGGCGCCGCGGTGGTGTTTGTGGGCTCTGCTAATAATGCTGATCTAATTTCGACTCTTGGCAGTGATGTGAAGACGCAGTTATATGGACTTCACAAGATTGCTACCCAAGGGCCTTGCCATGAATCCCAACCAATGGCATTGAAGCTCTCTGCTCGCGCTAAATGGTAATTACCTACTCTCAACGCTAGTGTATGTATAACTATAATTGCCGATTGGCCTTGAGTGCCATTCCTTTTAAAATTTGAGTGTCCACCGCATTGAGAGATCTTTCTTTACAGGTGATTGTCGCTCATGCAATATCTCTATTAAATGGGCGAAGGAAAAACTTTGTTGTCAAAAGAACTTCCTTTATAAGTAGTTAATGAACTTCTCTCAAAATTGATTGCTTAGAGCTGGTTGAATCCTGCATTGAACAGTAGTAGATTTAACATTAGAAATCTTAAAGCAAGAACCGTTGGAAGTTGTAGTAGATTTTCACGTTCAGCTGTTGTCATATTGGATTGAGGCAGGCTAAAATTGAACTAAATATTTTTTGGAAAATTCAAGGGCTTTTGATTAAGCACTGGGCCTTTCTTTTTGGAGTGTCTGTGTGTGATTTTTTTTTTTCAAAGAGGGAGTGGGTTCTGACAAGAAAAAATTTCTGACATAAATCGACTTAATGGAATACCACCACATTACGGCCTTCCCTTCGATGGTCAGTGTATAGTTTGATTAGTAGCTATCCAAATACATTTTTTGCGGGCTTCAATATGACTATGATTGTGAGGCAGTGTCTGCGCCTGATTAATTTAATTTATGGATTACTACTTAATAATGCAAGGAATGCTTGGCAACGGCTTGGTAATATGGATCAGGAGGTGGCAATGGAGCTGTACATCACCCTTCTTTCAAGAAGCATTCCTGGCTGGATGCAAGATAATTTTATGGTAAGTATTTGCTTTTGGACCATAAGCTACTAATTGTCCTTTGAGTGATTTCTTCCGTGGATAATGTGAGTTTGTATTCCTCAAACATAGCCATTGGTACAGAGAGATAATAGACAGGTTTTTCAAGAAGTTGAAGCATGTAGGAAGCTGGCTTCTGATTCAAAGGCACCACCATCAATCCAACCAGGTGCAGTTAAGAAGAGGTGATAGTCACTTCATTTTCGGGATGGTGTTTAAGATATTTTCTTACTTTGGTTGTTGCCTATCCTGCGAGATCAGAATTTATAGTGATAATTTTTCCCCTGCAGGAAAAGTGGGATAGAGCCCTGCCTTGAGGGATTGGATGTCTCTGTGTTTGGGGTTCTAACTCCTTGACTATGGTATCCACTGGTTCATTGGTTAGGATGTGCATAGCTTTAATTTTTTTAGAGATTGCATGGCAGATAGTGTATGGAGAAACAAGGCGCATATCACTGGGGTGTTGAACACTACTTATATCTTGCAAATCATGGGCAAACTGACTAGCTATAGTTTCAGGAATGTGCAGGGTAAGAGGAGAGTTTATAAGTCCCTGATAAATCTTATGTTAATATTTCAAGTGTCGAGTGTTAACATTTCATACTAAAAATTACTTCAGGAGCTATCCTCAAAAAGTTATTGTCATTGAAGATAACTGGAAATAATGGAGGGGACTTGAAATTGTATAGTAGGAAATCTGTCTCTCATGTAGATATAAGAGCCAATTTATTAAATATCAGCCATCATGTTTCACTTGATCGAGTATTGTTTTTCTGTAGGCTTTTCTTTGAATGTATTGCAGCTTGAACCTACACACACACTTCTGCATGCATATTATATATTCACACATACATATGAGGCTTAGGTTATGTATCTATGCCCCGGAAGAAACCAATATGAGTGTATACTTGGGTAGGGAGAATGAAGTGTCTGGTTATAAAAAACATTGGATATCTGGGATTTTTGTCCCTATGCTCAACACTCATGTGAATATAAAGTTGATTGGATTCAAACTGAGACACTTGTTTGAACATAAAGCTGAATAGCTGATGCACCCTGAGTGATGGTTTTTCATATTGAACTGCTCCGAACTTACTGTGTCTTACTTTCACTAACTTGGGATGGTTTCTCTTCATGACAACGACATGCTGCCATTGCTCATCATCACCAGAGTGGCATCTCCCAAAATACTCACAGCAAGGATGCAGATGTCGCTTTGAGGATTGGAGGCATCAATCTGTTTATAAACCAGTAGTTATTGCCATGTTTCCTTCCAATAAAAAACTGAAAATGTTTCTATGACGAATTATATTTGCATTTGACACTTAGCCTTGTTCTCAAGAGTTAGCAGTAAAGTGTATAGTGTTAGCACAGGAATTTTCTCTGTAGATTGTTTTTTCTTCTTCTGTGGTTCCGAATGAAAAGGTAAATTTGGAATATTACAGTTTCCACCATGAAATAGGAAAGTCCTCATGTTTTGTACATTTATCTGATGCCAAGGGACTTGTTACCTTGTCCATAGATGTTTTTCACTCGTTTTAAGAAGTTGCCAGTTTTAAGCACTTCCACTTCGGGTGCCCCGTCACCAGTGCATGGGTAATAAGCATGCACTTCTTTTTTTTCTTAGCGTAATAAACATGCACTTATGTTGCTTAACCATACATCCAGTGAATTTATATAAGCAATATTATATAGATATTCAGAAATACACGTGGATGTTGTATTAAATCCTGAACTAGTATGAAACTAAGTCTTAATATCCTAATTATGTCATTTTTAAAGCTAATTAGGCCAGCTTTTAGTATAATTAATGCGTGAAACGAGATAAATGGTTGAGATGGCGACTCCTGTTATCACACCACTAGTTCTCTAATTGGAGAAGCTCATGGTGTTTTTTTTTTTATTACAACTTGCCCGAGAGATGAGCAGTCGAAATGTGATATTGGAAGGGGACTCTCAGGTGGTCATTGATTCTCTCTAGAGTAATAACACTACTTCAATGGCCCATTTATGCCATCGCTCATGACATTACAAAGAAAGCAACTCTTCTCGAATTGCCTCTTCAAAAATTTCATTTAAATGCGAATCTATGCGTGCATAGCCTTGTGCAATGGACAGTCAGTACAAAAACAGTTTGGTGACATTGAGGGAAGATGCTACCATTTTGTGTTAGGGGGCATTTGTATAATGATACTCCTTGGGGCCAAAATGAAAAACTTACAAAATATCTTTTGCAAAACAGCTTTTTGGCTTAAACAGAGCAATACGTTTTAATGCTGAATTTGGTGTAAGAGTTTGTTTTTACTCTAGCTTACCTAAAAGAAAAAATAAAATAAAAGAGAACGGTTATCGTTGTTTGTGACTAATCAACGATTAGGTGAAATTTGGATGTTAAAATTTTGGAAGTTTATTTTATTAGTAAAAGCGATTGCCGAACAATGTCAGACCCAAATTCAGTCCATTAGATATTCGTTTAGAAGAAATTTGTAGAATCATGATAAAATTGTTAATATTTAGGTGATATTAAAATTGTATTGACATGCGTGCAGAAATTGTTAAAATGGATTGATGTTGATAAAAGAAATAAATTTGTTTTTATATTAAAATATGTATATTTTATTGTTTGTAAAAAAATAATAAATTATTGTATTGAAATATGTGTATTTTGTGAGTTGATAAAAAAAATTGATAAAGTAACATGAACCAGTTTTCCGTACACCTCGAGGAGAAAGACCTCTAAAGCTTTAATGATCATCCTCTTTCCCATTCAATTCTTCGGAGTTCAGATCTGAAACAAAACCTAGGCTTCTCTTACTCACTCTTTCGCTGGCTCGCTCGCCCGCAGAAACTTACCAAATGGCTTAAGATCCAGGGGTTCTCTGAGGTTCGAAAGAAGAAAAAAAACGAAATGGGGGTGGTTGTTGAGAGCTCCGTTTGGGAACCGAATCCGGCCCTGTATATATTTATCTTCATCTCGTGCTTCGTCTCTATCTGTTTCTTCCCTTACGCATCCGGCAACAGCTCCAACAAGACCCCGACCCTCTTCGACTACGGAGTCTCACCTTCCTTCCGTCGTTTCCAACGGAACTTCCTTTTCCTCTATTCACTCGCTTCAGGTCAGCCATCCGAAATGCGAGTTTGTGTGTGAGATATGTATTTGTATGTGTATTAGCATTCATTTTGTTTCTGAGAAAATACAGCGAAAGAAAAGGTATTAGAATGCGGAATCTCTATTGATTGGAAGATTTATTTATAATCATCATCATCATTATTATTATTATTATTATTATTATTATTACTTTCTTGCTATTTCTCGGCATCCAAACGGAGAGAGGGTACGACTGTCGTTTTGGTGAATTTGCTCTTTCAAGATTTAAATCACTAATCTGTCGTTGCTTTTACATTTCTCGCAGCAATGGAAGGGCTATGGTCTGTGTTCGGAGAGTTCGAGTTTGCTCACTATGCGGTTAGCAAAGAGCAAATGGTTGTGTCTCTCTGTCTTGGTTCTGCAGCTGCTCTTTTCGTCGGCAGTTTCTTAGGCGTGCTTTCTGATCTAATGTGTGTGATCACTTCCAGAACTGCTTCCCCCCACCCCCACCCCTACCAAAAAAAAGGAAAAAAAAAAATCATTTTGTGTGGTATTCTCTGAATTATCCAAATCTTTAGTATGCAAGGAATGTGTCACGTTGATATAACTTCTCGATTGTTTTTCTTGAAGACAAATTAATTTTACATAAAATTATGTCCTAGCGGGTCTTGGTTGTCAAGAAGATTAAGCAATATCCTGACCTAGAATTTGAAGTTTTGGTGTCTGGCTTTCATAATTATTAGCTTAAGCATGGAACCGAACCATCTCATTCAGTCCTATTAAACATCTTTCTCTCTGGTGGAACTACAACTTCTTTGAGTTAGATATCTAATTACTTTGGATGATTATAGGCTCGATGACAGAAGAACAAATATACAGTTTACATCTGTAAAAGTTCTTTGTGCATGGGATGATCTTGTATAGCCTGGTTTGGTGTTGTAAAGTTAAGGTCGAGATTGTAGATTTAGTCTCTTAAGTTATGTTGTGATTGCTTGACCATATACAAAATACATCGATGGAGGAAGTTCTCAAGAGTATTTTTGTAAAAACTTTCAAAGAATGTGAACATTGTGTACAGCTAAGAAGTTATGGTTGGTTTAATTTGTTTGGTGGGACACTGTTATTTACGGGCTGGGTGTTGTTGTAGTACGGACATTACCTAACCCAATTTGAGTTTGGGTATCAGAGCATAGATTAGATTCTGTAGTCTTCTATGTTTATTAAGTGGTATTGATTTAATAAGAGCAGTAGGGATGATATGGGTTTTGGGGTTTCTTTGGTCAGTGTACTCTGAGCATTAACCAGGTGGAATTTAGTAGGAACTAGGAGTCCATCTTAAGATGACAAGTAAGTGCCTCAGCACGGTCAGTTACTACCTGGAAAATAGTTGGAACTCTCTTGAGTAATGTCAGAAAGTTTGATTTCAGGGGAGAACTAAATTGTTGAATTTTCTGTCCTACGTAATGCATCTAAATGAAAATGCAAGACCAATTAGAAAACATGAGTTCGTAGATTTTGATGAATTTAAAATGCCCATGTATTTAAAGATCCTTGATTGTACCCAGAACTGAAAGGACTTTGTCATGGAGAAGTTCTTTTTGTATGGCTTTCAAGCCTTATATGGTACCCCTATGGAAGGATAGGTGTGATGGATAATTTAGAGTGTGTTTGAATGCTAAAATTTTGAGGAGGTTAGAATTTTGGTTATTGGAATTGGTGAAAAAGTGAAGAGAGAAATGATTTGAATGAATTTTTTATATTTATTATAGTGAAAAGGAATAATTTGATGGGGAGAGAGAGATTATGTTGTAATTATTTTATTATGCTAAAATTTTGGGATACAAACACACTCTTAGTCATTGCAGCGGATTATTTATGGTTAATTAGACTGGGTTGCTGTGCTTTGTCTCTTCCGTTGTAAGGGGTCCTTTAAAATAAATAAAAAATTGAAGCAGTATCTGTTTTTGGTTGTTGGAGATTGAACTTAGAGCTTAGCAAGTTTGGTAGATGGATAGCATGTAAGTGCTTCAGATGCTTGGTATCCTCTTAATCATAGGTCCCATTTGGAGCAATTAGTGTTGGAAGTGATCACATATCATAAAAGTGTAGTCGTAGGTCGAACATGTGCGATAAGAACGTACTTGACAATACTTTTGGTTGGTTACTTGTATTGTGATTGTGATAGCTTGGTAAGGACTGGGATTGATAGGATTCCAGTAGGATGTGCTTCTCTTAATTCTCTTGTCTTGTCATGTAACTATATCATAACTAAAAAAAGGGGGAATCCTATATTTAGTAAGTTTCTCATTTGTGTTCATGTGAGTGAATCTGTCTTGAATTCGGAGGTTCGTCACCCACCAACCCAGTGACAAACCATCTGCTTCCCTCTCCTTCATGTTGATTAGAAGAGTGATTTGAGGTGTTGATGTGGATGTAACAGAATCTTACCATGCCTGAAGGCAATTGTATGGACTGACCTACTGAACTGTTAGAGATGTTTGACGAGAAGAGTGATTTGAGGTGTTGATATGGATGTAACATAATCTCATCATGCCTTGTATGTGCTGAACTACTTAACTGTTGGAGACGTGAGAAGAATATATGAATGGAGATTGCATTATGAGCTTGGTCGACCAGTGTTAGGCTAATGATATGCTCTCCACTTTGTGAGTCACATATGATTGGTTGTAACATGGCGACCAGTTCGTTTGTGTTTTATACTCTTGATTGATTAAGGATGGGACACATATTTGTACATTATATCTTGGCATTATTATGTCAGATGTATTGAGCAAACCTTGCCACATCCATGCTTGGATAGACTCTGATGCTTGTAGATGTATTTTGGTGTATCCATTGTGAGCAAGGAAAAGACTCCGGTGAAGCACATAATCATGGATGAGAATTCATACCAATACAGTGCTTTGATTAGAGTGCCTTTGGTGAGGTTTCTATGAAATTCATGTTTTGCGTTTATAATGGTTTGTATTAACCATAGTGGCCTGAAATGAATGTGCATTCCACGACAATGGACTTATTAGTGAATTGTATGTTTGTAACAAAAAGGACATAATTTTTTCAATTCCAATTGACTAGGCATATTATGTCGATTATTTTGAGTAAATATATCTGGAACACCCATGCTCATTGATTCCTTATTAGCAACATTTTGAAAACAATTGGTCCATTCCATAATTATTGTTCCTCGAACATCTTTGCCCTTGGCCATGAACCTCCTTTGGATTTTTTATTCACTCAAATATTCAATTTTCTAATCCAAAGAGAAGGATGACAAGGAATTTGGGATGGTTTGTGGATGTATCTGCAAGTTAGAGAGGAAGGAAATGCTCATTTCAATTGGACTCTTTGACAGACATCTTAGTGCACTTTAGGAATGGTTGGTTATAATAGATATACTGCTGGAGTCTGTAGACTGTTTGGTAGAGTTCACCAATGTCATTGAGGTTATTGTGATGGTAAAGTAAGCAGCCAGTTTTTGTATCAGTACCATTTTAGCCGACAACTTTTGAATCGGTTCTGTGTTGTCATTTGTACTTAATTGCATGATTTTTCTATTCCTAGATCTGGAACAATTGGGTGATTATGCTAATCCTAAATCTTGAAAAAGTGGGTGGCTAAATCTTGTGTAAAGCATGTAAAAGACAACTTGGCCCAACATGGGGTGAATAGTTAATAGCGAAATGCACAATGTGGAGTTTTGAGGACTCAGCTCAGGAACTTTGTTCTCCTTCGCTAGATTTAAGAGAATCAATTCATTTTACTAAGACTGAAGGTGCTGTTAGGTATCATATCGTGGAAACTGAGGGATATAGACTCAGACATGTAGATGAATAATGGATTAGAAGCTTTCATTGTATGTAGAAGTTTATAATCCAGCAGTCTGTGCATGGAAACGAGGAGCCTACTAGGATGGAGGAGGAATTTCTAGTACAACTGTGATTTCTGTTGGTAAATTATGTCATTGTTCTATGCTTTATGCATAATGAAGCGTGTTTCAACTATGCTACACAAATAATAAACAGGTTGTCTAAGTGCTAGTGGGAATTCCTTCATTGTCGACATCTTCAGAGAATTAACTTTTCTCATTTTTGAAACAGAATATGTCATAAAGACTGACAAAATGACTTATTCTATCCTTGTGTAGAGGTCAAAAGCAAGTTTGTATGATTTTTTGCATCCTTCACCTTTTTGTTGGCATATGGAAGAGGATGATTGCTCATCCAAGTGTCCTGGTTGCAAGCATCTGTTTGTCTCTCACGTCTTCAATATTTTCATTCAGTTTCGAGACATGGATGGTAGTTCAACATGAAAAGGTTTGTTAAGATATCATTCTTCACTTTTGTTTTCATCTAGGGAAGACATTGGGTGTAGGTGCCATGATTTTTCCTCATGGAAGTGATCCGGCATTTATTGTTTGTTTTTACCTAATTAAGTATTTATTTCTTGTTTCTCTTTGTACTCAAATGGATTGGGAATATGTGAATTCCTTTGGACATTCGAGGCATGTTTGAAATTTCTAATGGTTTTGATCTTTTTCTTTTCAGCAAGGGCACCGGCAAGATTCAATTAGTGATACATTTTGGTTAATGACTCTTTTTGAGTCTGCATCTGCCATTGGAAGCCAGGTGCTTGCAAATTGGCTGGTTGGTGATAATATGGAGAAGAACATAGCATCTACTTCCACTGCAGCTATTTTATTGGCAATGATGAGCATTGTTTGTTTTAATGGAGGATTGACAGGAACTGCTCAAACATCTGCAATTAGGGGCTATAGAGCGTCCTTCTATGTGTATATTTTAGGTGGTAAGAGTCTCCTCTTTTTTATGCAAATTATCTTGCCTTTTCTTTCTAGTAAACTAATAAGTTGGGCAATTTCAAATGACATACTTTGCTACCTGCAGTAGTATTGGTTAGGGCCTATCTATAGTAACTTTTGACATAATATCTTTTTTTACTCGTCATTGTCTTCTACTTTCGCTCTCCTTCATTTGTTTCATCTCTGTGCTGTTGCCATCCCCACAATTTGTCCATTCCTTGATCCACGGTACTCTTGCTTCATTTTGTCATAAATATATAAATTGGAACTAATCAGCCAAGATCATGCATGCGTTACTCGGAAGAGATGAGTATTTCTAGAGCATCGTGCATACTTTTAGATCTGCATTTCGAGCATCTCACAACACGAACATTCCCTGGTATTTGGAAGGGTTGATTGCATCCTAGATTTTCTATTATTTGATGATTGAACAGCTGATTTACAATCTGTACACGGTTCTTGCTGATGAAATTTTACTGATTGGCAGATAAAAGGGTATGGCTGTTGGCATGGGCTCAAGCTTGCCTTCACTTCTCCATCTCAGTGTTCTGGATTATGTGGGCCCCAACATTGGTGGTATGAAAACTTTGAGCAAAATCCTATGCTAGTGATTTTGAAGCATCTGAAACAGTATTTAACGGGATAGGGTTTCTTCACACGGTTTCAACTCCCCCCCCCCCCTCCCCTCTTAACTTATGTTCTATTCACTGATTCCTATTCTATTGACTGACAAACAATAGATGAGTAGGAAAATGATTTTCTCTCAATAAGATTTATGCTTTAGTGGCTTTTTCATACTTAGATATCCATGTATTCATTGTTCCTGTGTCGTTCTATAAGTGAATCCTTCGAGTCATAACAATGGCTAGATCAGAACACTGATTTGTGTATTATCTACTAAATTGTGAAGTTATTTTGATACTCGTGTATACTTAGGCTGATGGACGAGAAGTGCATCTAGGGTTGATATATCCTTGTTTGCTGGGTGCAAAAATGCTAGGAAGCACAGTATTCCCATGGCTCATTAGTGGACCATCATCACTTCGGACTGAGGATATTCTAGCATATTCGTTTATAGTACTGGGACTTGTGTTGTCTCTAATAGCGTATGATTATCAGGTATGCCTGTAATCTTAGATTTGACAAAACTAATATATATTATGGCTCATGGGCTAGATGTTCTGAATTTTACCTGTTTGTTTATGATATGCAGGATATTGGAGTTTTAGTGACACTATTTTGCCTATTCCATGGATGCGTGGGGCTGATTTTACCTTCACTTGCCAGATTGAGGACCATGTATGCTAACCTAAGTTTTCTATCCACTATCTGTAGGTTATCTTCTGTAAATCTATGTATGTGACTTCGTGTTGATAGTTCTTTTGCTATTAATTGTGTTCAAAGGTATGTGCCAAATGAGTTGCGAGGAGGAATGATAAGCCTTTCTCTAGCCCCTGCAAATGCAGCGTTTCTGCTTTTGATGATCTACGTGCGTGTCTACATCTCTCTTTCTCGTTCTTATTTGTTCCTTCAAAATTAAAATGCATTTGTCTCCTTGAGGCCTTGTTTACTTTGGGGTACAGAAATAAATGTCTTCCATCTAGTGATCTGCTTTTGGGTTTGTGTGCTGCACCAGTGGTAGACAGAGAGGGAAAAAAGTTGTGTTAGCTGGTAGTTTCTAACTTGGCAACGTTGTTTCTTATTTTCGAGTATTTGCAAGGAACCTGTGATAGCAACATATATAACGTGAATGGGCTGACACTTTATAGTTTATAGTGTTTCTGGAAATAGAATGTCTTTTTTTTTTATGAGTGGAAATAGAAGATTATCTACACCCAACTTGGTACGCTGTTCCTTATTGCATGTTATTTTATTATTCTGTTTTTTCCTTTTCATTCAGATGGAACATTTCACTTTTCTGATATGGATTATACTGAAAGCTTTCCACCCAGTGACATCTTCAGAAAGATACTTCTGACAGAGTTGATAGCGCCTTTTGCCTCAGTATTCTGTAATATACTATAGTCATTTCGTATTTTGTATTTATGCAGGGAGGCTATTACTGGAACATTGGGAACGCAGTGATAATGGCTTTTGCTGCCCTGGGGCTACTCACAGCAGCTGGTAGCATGCATGTATTGAAGCGATTGGGGAAGCAACCATATCAAAACTGGCACAAAATGTGATTTTCACACCCATTAAATGTTGAGCTTGTTCTCATACTTGATGGGTTCTGGATATCTGCTTCAGTCAGTTACTACTGGTACCAAGAAGTAAAAAAGAAAAGGTGAGGTTTCGGGGGTGCAGGACTCATGCATGGAGAAGGTGTATAGACATCTAGAAGCAAAACAAACAACAGGAGAACAAAAAAGTAAAGCCAAATAAACACTGAATCCTAAGGAATCTGAATAGTAGATTTCATTCTTCTGTTAGTTCTGTACATACCTACTGGCACCGAATTGAAGTCTAAAAGTTTAAGCATGAATGCTATTGAGTTTAGCTCAAAAGTTTGTTTTTCCAGGCTGTGCTACTCCGGAAGCTGGTGAATCAGGAGAATACAAACCCGATCATGGTGCTAAATAGGTTAGTAACGCTGTGGAGGAAGGCTTGCCATTTAAGCAATCAGACTACCTCAAGCCATATGAAGATTTGCATTTGTGTTTGTTCTTGTACCCCAGCATTGGACTCTTGTGCCACAGAAGGTAAGGGCTCTGCTTAATGAATTTAGTTGGTTGCTTTGTCCACTGGTATAGAAACATCTCTGAAATCGGAGGATTTGGTATTACTATTCGTTGGAGAAGATTGAACTGCGTCCTTTATTCAGAGTATAAAGTAGATGGTTAAACAAGGGTTATATTTTCACTGTAAAAGGGACAGTATAACATAGATGAACATTGTCGTCGTTTGGTTACTGTCGCGTTAAATGGCTAGATCATTAACCGTAGTTAGAGCATTTTGACTATGGCAAGTTAGGCTATGCCTTTCTACATGGTAGACTAGCCCTCGTTCAGTTGGGTGAGCACAAACGAAAACAAAATCGGCCCAAAAAAAGTCGACGGCGGAAAAAAACACTTCAATACAATAAACTGGGCCTGGCTGGCCCAGGAGCTGATAGGCCGTAACAAAATACAAGTTGGGATGGACTGGTACCAACACATTTCATTTTATTGGCCTGGGTAATAAGGTAATTTTGCTTCCTGTAGACGGGAAAAAACCTAAGCTCAGTTCGACTACAAAATTGGGCTTCGTTAACGGCCTTCTCGTTAAACCACTTGTATGTCGGATTTGGCAGTTGGGCCCAAATCTCGGCCCGAAAATTGTGCCAACCTGGATTCTGTTCCGATTTTGGGCTTCTCTTAAGATGCTAACTGGGCTCTGATGGGCCCTAGAGGCCCAATCATTTTAGGCCGAACCACCAAAGTTGATCTTTGAGCCGATTGAGGCCCGCTATATTATTCTAAATTGGGCTAGTGTCCAAAATTGCCCAATCAATTTCCACCGTCCATCTAGATTGATCATTGGGCCGTACCTGCGCAAGATTTAGTCTTCTTAACGTCGTAAGTGGGCTGAGTTCGGCCCAAAGGGCCCAATCAATTTCCACCGTTCATCTAGATATTGGGCCCAAATTTCTGATGATCCTAACTGGGCTTTGCGCCGCCCAATCAAATTTGATCTTTGGATCTAGTATATATTTGGGCCTATATTGGGCTACGATAAATCCCAAATTGGCTCTGCTCGGCCCAGGAAGCCCAATCAAAATTGGCCGTCGATCCATATATAGTTGGGCCCAAATCTCGGGCCGAAATATTGTGCGAACCTGGATTCTGTTCCGATATTGGGCTTCTCTTAGATCCTAACTGGACTCTGATGGGCGCTAGAGGCCCAATCATTTTAGGCCGAACCACCAGTTGATCATTGGGCCGAATTAGGCCCGGTATATTATTCTAAATTGGGCTAGTACGTCCCCAATGGCCCAATCAATTTTGGCCGTTCATCTAGATTGATCATTGGGCCGTATCTGCGCAAGATTTAGGCTTCCTAAGGTCCTAAGTGGGCAGATTTCGGCCCAAATGCCCCAATCACGTTCCATCGTCCATCTAGATTTTTGGGCCTACATTTCTGAAGTCCTTAACTGGGCTTTACGCGGCCCAAAAGGCCCAATCAAAATTGATCTTTGGATCTAGTATGTATTTGGGCCTATATTGGGCTACGTTAAATCCTAAATTGGCTCTGCCCGGCCCAAGGGCCCAATCATTTCGAGTGACTGTCTTAGTGGGCCGATTGAGGCCCAAGGACCCAATCAAAATTGGCCTTCGTTCAAGATATATATTTGTGCCTAATGGGCTTCGTTTCGGGCCGAACTTGATTAGTTGAGCCGATTGAGGCCCAAAAGGAGTGAGTTTGGCCCAGAGGGCCCATTCAAATTTCGCCTTCGTTCTAGATTTATTTTTGGGCCATAATTGGGCTTCGTTAATTACGAACTGGGCTCTTATTGGCCCATGAGACCCCATTAGAGGCACGTACAATCGTTCTAATCTCGTGGATGGGTCTTAATTGGGCTGAGCTTGGAACAAAGGGCTTAATTAATGTCGGCCGGCTATATAGATTGATCTTTGGGCAGACATTGGGCTTCGTTAAGATCCTATCTGCGCTGTGCTGGGCTCAACAGCGGGCAGTAAGTTTAGTTAATCTTTGGGCTGATTGTGAGCCAAATGGTGGCCCACTATATTGTCTGTTGTTGTCTGGACCTGAATTGGGGTTCGTGTAAGGTAGGTCAGCTGCCCAAATCTTCGATTCCAATAAGCGCTGAGCTGTAAAACACAGGTATACGTAGTCGGATTTGAGCTTCAACACAAGTCTATTCGGCTGGCTTTCAAGGCCGCCTACTTCCATACGTTACTTGGCGGTCCTCTTCATATTGGGCCCATTCAAACCCACAGGAGAGTTAGCAGAGCTCGTATATTTTGTTTTTAAGCCTCGATGGCTCGTCCTCATATTTAGTTTTGGGCTAATTAAATTTTTATACAAAATAAATACATGGATCTTCAAATTGGCTTGAAATATTCAAGTTGGGCCAAACCCAGGGTTTAAAGAAATACCGAAGGTAAATAGCCGATTGGGCTAGCATCCACTTCACCCAACTCCAAAAATAATTACGCGATATAATTATTTTTCCCATGGGCCCTGTAATCAAATAATTCACCTCGTTAGCATGTAGTCCTTCAAAACACCTACAATATTCCAAGAGATAATTCGAAAAAATCAGATCACAAAAAATTTATAAGTCCGAACTGATTGCAGTACAAATATTTAATCATCTAGCGTTTGATCCCGGATCCACTTTGTAGCGACCCATTTTACGCCTTTGATTACAGGACAGCTACCATGAAGTAATGTCTGCCAAACTATCGAATTAATGACAACTACGAGAAGAAGCCAACAGACCGCAGATCAATTCATGCAGCTATGAAGTCAATTACAGAATTCGGGCCCCAGAAAGAGAAATATAAAATGGTTTCTCAAAGTTTACAATTTTCATCAATATGGGGTTGATCAACAAATTTACCAATTATGGTAAAGTGATTCTTCCATCAATTCTTGTTAACATAATTCTGGCACATGGTCGGAAATATCCATTCCATGCTTTGGTCCACTTGTGTGTGCTTATCCACAATTTAGCTGAATGAGGTTTGCTACTAACAGTTCTGCTGAGGTTTCCTTGATTATATAGAGTAATCTCCCCTTTGATTTAGAAGAAGAGTCTTTCGCTTAGAAAAAAAAAAAGAAGAAGAGTCTTTCTAATAAGAAACATTGAAAATTTGATAATGATAATGATGTTACTAACCGGATGAATTGCCAGATTTAGTAACATTGAATAGAATAGAAGTCCATCCCCTTCGAAACCGTAGCTTCATCCATGTTCATACCATTCTGCATATCAGAGCATAGGAGATATGAACACCCCAAAAAGAAGAGGAACAAGAAAAATTAGGCGAAAGAATATAGCCTAGAGGCATTTTGAATGAGTGCTACGAATGAAGGACGAATATTTCATCCTAAATAAAGGCAATTAAAGAAAACAAGTCTTTATCTCACCTCAAACGGAAACATGGTCTCCCCTCCGTCTTCCACACCAGACAAAAACAAGAAAGAGACAAATCTGCATGAAGGTGAAGGATATATATCAAAATTTTATAGAACCTGTGACTTCGTGTATCAAGTACTCTAGAATGCAGCAGCCTGCGACTCCTTAATAATTATTGTCAACTAATTTAAAGATGCAGTTCGTTGAACACCCTACATATTCTATCCAAACCCATGGTTCCATGGTTGAAATAAATAAAAGATGAAACTTTGCCCTGCAACTAAGTATGTCAAAAGTAAGAAGCAATACAAAACTAAATAATAAATGGAAATACACACAATTGTAAGTGTAAAATGAAACTTCTTTCAAACAAGTCAAACACCGATGAAATTTGAATTTCTTTCAACTGATTCTGACAGAGGAGATCACTCAGTGTGCGCGAAAAATATCACAAATTGGGGTCATTGGTGATGAGAGTTGCCATTTTCTTTCTCGAAATCACTGTTCAAATTATAGAAGCTTTAACATAATATTCTCACCAATTGAGTTCCATCCTTTTTTTTTTATGGCAAATCAAATGCAACAAATTCTAGTCTACTTCATTTCTTCACAAAGTACACGAGAATGACTCATCTTCCTCATAAATACCTAGAGCACTGGATGTTTTGATGACCAGAAGTTCAAATGGGGCATTTCCCATTGGCTTATTCTCAAAATCTCCCAGGAGATAATTGTGTAAGATGCTACAGTATCACCACCTTTGCTGTCATCCCCAATGGAATTACACTAAATTTCTATCTTAGAGATAGTAGTATGGCCTTTGAGTATATTTCCTTCCCATTTTCATTTGGCCCAAAACAGATGGAGTCAAAACATGAATATGTAACTGATAATCCTGCTATGGAAATTACATGAGTGGTTAAGAAACCGCTATCCCACGTAGCAATTGATGAGTTGAAAAGGGTATGAATATGTGTGCGTGCTCAGACGTGTTCACATACATTCAAACATGTCACATAAATTAGAGAAAGAAGTTCTATGAGCAGGAAACAAATAACAACCAAACAAGAACCAAAGTTTCTGCTTGAGATGTACCCTTTAGTACTTCTGTGGGCTGTACTCAGCAGGATTGAAAGCATGGTAATGAGATTTATACAACTGACCAACATCATAGCACAAGATGTTGAATGCCTGAAACATGGTGATATCATTGGACAATCTCAAAATTTTCCTGAAATGAGAGATAAAACTACTTAAACGAAAAAACAAGAAACACTAGTTAAATATACAGTCTTTGGGCATTGAAATGCAGCAAAAGCATAAAAGGTATTCCAGCACTGGCTATTTTTGACAACTTACTGATAGCTTGAGTCAGACCATAATACACAAATGAAAGGGAAAATAAAATAGTTCAAAAGATTCTCTAGGACAGTGATTCAGATACGTGACAAATTTTACAAATCAAGTCAACATATTCAGAGTATAAAAGCTGTCATTTACTCTCTCCTCCAATTTAAAAGTACATAATAAATAAATAAGGTAAAAGAGCATGAAAAAAAAAAGGCTCGAATGGTACGATCCCTCCGTCACCCCAGAATGAAAGGGGAGAGAGCTTGAAAATATGAAGAGAATTTGAGAAACTTTGTTTTGGTCTCTTCACATTGAGTTGTCTTTTCTACGTGTGCGCGCGTGTGAGAGAGAGAGCAATACAATTCTCAGACATTAATCTTGTTGAGGAAGCACATTGATGTCATGATTTGCAAAATCAGCATTTCTGCGAGGATGATTCGAAAGGTTCAAATAAAGAGAAGGCAGAACCAAGAAAAAAGAGGACATAAACTAGAAAATAAGCTGATTGGAAGGGGCTTCAGAAGGCAAGTATGAGCTGATTTCAGATGTCCACTGCAATGAAAGTAAGCATTCTATATCAAACCAACCCCCCGGTCCGCAGGGAAAGGGAAAAGACTATATAATGTTTTAGCTTTGTACTCAAACATGAACATAGATGAGGTGTTAGCATATGCATATAAGAAAGTTCAGATCACTTATAACTCAAAACAATTATCACATTCTTCTGGATATGAAGTAGAGAGAGAGAGAGAGAGAGATTGATGATAATGAATACTTTCACTAGTACCTCACCTTGGGTCTTGAGAAGCATTGTCACCTTTGCAATTTTTCCTCAATGAAATCAAAGATACCAGTTTCATCTTGAGCAGCACTAATAAACACACCAGAACTGTTTCACAGGAAGCACGAGCTAAAAATACAGCATCTCATAAATATAATCAATCTACTCTTAACATAGATAAAGATTTCCATAACCATGAACCTCAATACTCACATACTCTTAAATACCACCAAAGTTGTATCAACAGTATACATAGTCAACTGTAAAGTAAACCAGCACATGATAGAAACATCTACAACAGAAGGAACACTTGAAATAATAACAAGAAGAACGAAAGTTAAAAACGTCTTCTGATCCACTAAAGGAAACATAAAGGGTCAGGACGTCTATGATCTCAATTTATTCATGTTAAATTTGCAGCTTATTCACACATACAGCTCATTATCCAGGCAAGACATTATTTTTTTTTTTGATAAGCAACCAATCTCATTAGAAAAAAGTGAGAACAGTACAAAGTGCTATACCGAAATCACTTATTCTAAACAAACCAAAAAAGTAAGAAAATCCTTGAAATCAACAAAAGGACAGCCAAGCACCACATTAGCCCAACTAAAAAGGGAAGTTAACAAAAGTTCTTGCATCTTCACCAAAGACAAGGAACAATCTTCAAAACATCTACTATTTCGTTCCCTCCAAAGACACCACCAAATGCATGAAGGAATCATTCTCCAAATAGCCTTGGCAATCGGATTGGACAACCTCCTATTCCAACTCCACAACACTCCCACAACCTTCTCCGGCATTACCCACTGAAAATTTGTAATGCCCAGCACATGATTCCAAAGCCCCCGCGAGAACGGACAATGGAGGAGCACATGGTCAACCGACTCCCCATCATCACGACAAAGATAGCACCAATCTGCAATATAGATACCTTTCCTCCGAAGATTATCCGACGTAAGAATCTTCCCATGCGTAGCCTCCCACACAAAGAAAGACACCTTCAAAGGGCACTTCGTCTTCCAAACTCCTTTCCAAGGGAAATGAACTCTGCTCCTACTGACAACGGAAGAATACATAGACTTAACCGTAAAAGAACCATTTTTGGAGCCAGTCCATGCCATCTTATCTTCTTCCCCCCTCTGAATCGCTGACCCATACAACTTGGAGAAAAACGCGGAAAAATCCTCCAACTCCCAATCATTAGCAGATCTAACAAAGGAGACATTCCACACAACTATACCATCATTCTCCGCCACATAATCCGCCACCGTAGCCTCCTTATTAAGAGCCAAAGAATAGACCACCGGAAAGGCCAAAGACAAAGGAATATCACCACACCAAACGTCTTGCCAAAAACTAACCCTAACACCACTCCCCACCACAAACTTAAGAGACTTACTGAAGGCCGCCCACCCTTTGGATATGAACCTCCAAAGGCTAACACCATACGGTCCCCGAAGAGAACGAGATCTCCAATCTCCCACACAGCTCCCATATTTAGCAGCAATGACAAGCCGCCAAAGCCTATCTCTCTCATGAGCAAAACGCCACAGCCACTTACTCAACAGAGCCTTATTGAACATGGATAAACTTCGGATCCCCAGACCCCCATCATGATGAGGAGAACACACCAACTCCCACCTCACAAGATGAAACTTATGCACAGTCTCATCGCTGCCCCATAGGAAATCTCTCTGAATCTTTTCCAATCGATTAGCCACTGCAACCGGGATAGGGAATAAAGAAAGGAAAAAGGTCGGAAGGCAAGAAAGAGTAGATTTAATGAGGGTAAGCCTACCCCCCTTAGAGAGATACATCCTTTTCCAACCCGCAAGTCTTCTTTCCATCCGTTCAATAATCTCATCCCAAATGTGAACACACTTGAAGCTTGCCCCCAACGGAAGACCCAAGTATTTGAAAGGAAGCGAGGCCACCCCACATTGCATAATTCCCGCCAATTCCTGAACATTATCAACCCTACCAATGGGAATAACTT